>CM029518.1:39973145-41173145 GCA_017140615.1 Eucalyptus cladocalyx
GATTTACATTGCGTATTAAAGCTATGCAGGAGAACTTGTCCTTCTTCTGGACTTTCTACAAAAAGTCTGGATTGAAGATAAATCCAGCAAAGGCCGGGAGATCTATACTTCTATAGGGTCTCAGCTGATCTTTCGGAAGAAATATTGCAGAAGTGGGTTAAAACTCGGCTCTTTCCTGTCAGATAACTAGCACAAACTCTTCCATCTGGTAAGCTCTCAGGGAAGGAATGTAAGCTCCTCATGGACAAGACTGTAAGCAGAATTAAAAGCCAGAGTTCTTATAGGCTATCTTCTGCTGGATGTTTGCGGTTGCTTAGTTCAGTTCCCTAGAGAACTCTTACCTATAAGTGGGGGGTTTATGGTGTTGCCAGAGAAAGTGATAAAGGCTATCGAGGGTTGATGTAGTGCATTCTTACGGTCTGGTGCCGAGATGATGACTAAGTTTGCTAAAGTCAAGTGGGTTGTTGGTGTTTTGTCTGCCAAGAAATGCAGGTGGATTGGGCCTCCATCGATGGATTAAGGCTGTTATGATGAAGCTTATGCGGATGTCACTTGCACGAGCTCATTGTGTGATAGCTTGGATTAACGCCAGTGTTATAAAAAGCATGAAAGGCTTTTGGCAGTCGATATTTCCCTGCATCTTCCTCTGACGTTTGGAGGAAAATCTTGGAACCAAGAGATGTTATGGAGCCTCTGATTCAATATGTCCTAAGTGGACCTGTCAAAATAGTTCTTAAGCCCATATGTCGCCTATTTAAAATATAAATAAATCATATATCGGTCACTCTAATTTTAAAGGTATCTTAAATGAGTTTTAAATTTAGAGGTATAGATAAATGGATCTAAATAGGTTGAGTTTAAAACTCATTTCCAACCCACTAAGTTCACATGGTCTCTCTTCCTCTTAAGCCTTATAAAAATATATAAAAGAAATCGAAATTAATAATCATTTTTTTATTTTTCTTTTCCTTTTTTCCTTCTTCTTACTTCTTCCATCTTCCTTGGCCGATGGCTAGCCATGGGGATAGCTAGGTGAGGGACGAGCTCATTGGAGGTTGGCAAAGGTTGAGCTTGCCGATGTTTGGCATTGGTGAGGCTCGACTTCACTAAACTAGCGAGGTTGAGACCTTGCCAACATTTGGTGTTGGCGAGACTCGAGCTTGCTAACCTTGAGCCAACTTGAGCCAGCTTGCTTATGGCTAGTCACCGATCATCACTGTGGTTGGCAATCGGCCGAAAAAGAAGGAAAAAGAAAAAGAAAGTAAAGTAAATGCAAAATAATTAATAATTTGATTTTTAAAAATTTAAAAATAAAATATCAAAAGGAGTGCATAAAGAAAGATCAAATTACATTTTCCATGTCAAACAGTAAAATATTTTCTAATTTGATTTTTAATTTTAAACAAATATTAGAAAATATTGTTATTTTTTTAGAAAATGACTTATTGGAAAACATTCTTCAAGAAACGAACGAGCCTCAATTTTTTTAAAATATTATAAAAAAATTGACCATCAAATTTGTATTGCATGAAAGTGTCTTGACAATATTATTTCTCTAAAAAAAAGCATATAAATAAAGCTTTTCTAGATCTCGTTAAATAGGTATAAAAACAAGCTTTATATGTGGTTAATTGGAATAGTCAAGTATACATTGGATATGGCTCGAGAAATTTGTATTATAATAAATGTATTTCGCACAAAGCTTAAATAAGTCAATTCTGAGCTGACTATTTATGCATTCAACCCGATTTAATCTTGCATTTGACCCACTTGTGATGGTATTGGCAAAGGCCATTGATTACTGGCAACCCATGGGGGCCCTTTGCTGCATAGATCCTCTGCTAGAGCTGTCCACTTGAAGTTCTATCTTTACATGACGAAACAACAGAAGTCAGAGCTACTAGATCGGACGATGTATCATTACTGGTCCTGTAACATCAAGTCGAGTTATTTCTCCTATTATCAAGGGCAGACATACAACCTGAGATGGAAAGCGACCTCCAAAGTAAATTCTCAATTTCGGTTGCGCTGACGGTTCATCCGACTTAGGGGATTCTTGGTTAGCAACTTGTTCGCACCTAAAGGAGATCAAAAGTGAGGTCAAAGAACGAAAGTCAAGGAAGAAGCTGTTGCGGTTGACTATTCAAGACTACTGCTGTAGGACCCCTAAAGCCAAGGAGGGATCTCTCCAATCGGGCCGCAATGGAACGGTAGAGTTATCGAGTCAACAGAGTTGAGACTGATCGTGAGTATTAACCGAGTAATAGAATGTGTTAGGCATGAACAAGGAGAGAAGGAAAATGCTATGTTGACCGGTACATATAATCTTATATTGATTATAAACACAATTTAAATCTAATGTCGAAATTAGAATATAATTGATTTGGAAAGAGTTTTTGATTGTCGATTGTTGATTGATAGTTGAGTCCGCATCAATCAAATCGATGTTGGTTGTGTTGAGAGAACACTTATAATTGTTAAATATGAACTCGAAATATGATTTCAATGAGCAAGGATGGTTATCAAGGGATGCCAGTCACCCATGGACCGTAGAAGGAGTGCATCTGCACAGGATGAGCATGCACGAGCACTGGAAGTACAAGATTTAGGGCGTGCATGTTTGTATTTCTTTTTTCTTTTTTTTTTCTGTTTATGAATAGATTTTTATTTTTTTGGTTAGAAAACGAAAAAATTTAAATACGTTTGTTGCGTTTTTGCTCAAAACCTATTTTTCGTTCCGAACAAAATTTAGAGAAATGTAAACAAAATTTTTTTTTTTTCTTAAAACACTTTTTGAAGAACAAATTTTTCTTCTCATCTCTTCTTTTTTTCTTTGGGTCAACTTGCCGGAAAGCATTTCGCGGGCCGGCAACCGCCCATTGAGGGCGACCTCTCCGAAGGGCTGCGCCCGGCGAGGCCGAGCGTTCTTACCCTTCGGCCGAGCTCTCGTGAGTTCCGAACTCTTTCCCCAATCTGGGCGAGGCCGAGCCTCGCCGATGGTTGGGCGAGCTTTGTCTCGCCAGGATTTGGGCGATCCTAAGCTCGCCCTTGCTTAAGGTGAGGCCGCCGTCCTGGTCGGATCGTCGACCATGATCGAGACCAGTGACTAGCCAAAAGAAGAAAAAGAAAGAAAAAAAGGAAAATATTTTAAAAAAAGAATATAAATTTATCAAATGTGTTTATTCATTTTTTATTCCCGGAACAAGTTTACTAAATGTGTATTTCTGGTCAAAAATTGTTCCCTAGAAACATAAATAAACGCGTCCTTACTTATTTTACTAGAAGGAAAGAAGGTAAAAAGAAAAAGAAAATTGACCCATCCAGGCCGTTCAAAGGAGAATCCAATTCACCCATAGCCGTCCGATCCGTCTACCACTAAGGCCCTCGTTCCTACATATATAGAACCTCGTTCCTCTTATCCTCGTCTTCTCCGAAGCTAGGGTTTGCGGAGAATTCGGCACCGCCCGGCACGAGCGCTACAGATCTCGAGCGACCCAACACTTCGTGAAGTGGGCAGTTCAGGAATCTCGCAGCATGACGACCCAGATCAGCAAAAAGAGGAAGGTCGGTCCCTCGGATGCTTTGGCTTCGTGCTTTCGTTCCTGCTGTTTCTAGCTGCCGAAAATGAACTCTAGTGGAGGAGCAATGCTCTGTTGATTCGGGTTTTTGATGGGTGTCGCTTTGATGTGCAGTTCGTAGCTGACGGAGGTGTTCTTCGCGGAGCTCAATGAGGTCTTGACCAGGAGCTCGCCGAGGATGGGTACTCCGGTGGGAGGTCAGGGTCACGCCTATGCGGACCGAGATCATCATCAGAGCCACCCGCACGCAGAACGTTCTCGGTCTGTTCCGCAGTTGCTTTTTTTTTCGCGTTCTGATTCTGTAACGAATGTTGGGTCTTTGCTATTTGTTGTGTTTGTAGTTGGTTCTTGTGTTGCTGATTGTGGGTTCTGCGATTGATGTGCAGAGAGAAGGGGGAGGAGGATTAGGAGCTGACTTCGGTGGTGCAGAAGCGGTTCAAGTTTCCGGAGAATGGCGTGGAGTTGTATGCCGAAAAGGTGAATAACAGAGGGCTGTGCGCTATTGCCCAGGCCGAGTCGCTCCGGTACAAGCTCCTCGGTGGGCTCGCCGTGCGCAGGTAGATGCGTGTTCTGAATTGTCATTCTTACAGCTCGATTCGTGTTGTTTGTGATGCTATGGTCGTGTTGATCTGCTGGTGGTGACGCGATCTGCTAGTGGCTACTGCTGTTATACACTCTGTTTTCACTGTCTTCGTGGACCTTGTGTGTCCTTTGTGATCTATGATAAAGTGTCCTTGACAATTTTCTTTAGAGGTATGCATGTAGACTAGACAAGGTTGTATAATGTTGGAGCTGCTTTTGTGGGGTTGCTTTGGTTTGTTTCACCTCATGTCTCTTTTTCCTGTAGTTTGAGATTTTTCTCATTTAAGTGTGGCAATTTTTGCTCTAATTCCATTGCTTGGCCCTCTAATGCTTTGTTGAATCACAAGTCGGAAGCTTTGTATATGGCTTCACTGCATATGCATTTTGAATCTCAAGTAGTGATATTTTTTTAAGTGGAATCGTTTATGCTCTCTGTGTGAGGTTTCCATATGCAATCCTTCATTGGCCTATGAGGCAGGGTGCTCTTTTTCCCTTTTCCGTTCTTGTTTTGGAAGATGGTACTTCAATTTTGTTCCTTCATGTCATCATCCTTGTGGACCATTTCTCCCTTATCATGCAGTAACTTTGGGGAGGGTACACGATGGAATATTTTATTCCTACTTAGTTCATTTCTATCTGGTAACTTTAGTGATATCCTCCTTTCTCCATAATTAGGACTGGTTGCCTCCTGCTTTCCTCTTTAAATTGTTCTGCTCTGAGACTGATACTGTCATCTATAAAGCAAGTAGGTGTTTCCAGTACCAAGTTTGTGTCGGAAGATGACTAAATGAGCAATGCATTTCTAAGCCATTTTCACTTTGATACAGTTCAAGTGTATCTTTGTGGCTTGGTTATGCTACATTTGCTTCAATTTATTATCCTAAAACCTGAATGTCAATTTATATGATGGGAGGTTAGATGACATTACTAATCATTTCTATCTGGTTACTTTAGTGATATCCTCCTTTCTCCATAATTAGGACTGGTTGCCTCCTGCTTTCCTCTTTAAATTGTTCTGCTCTGAGACCGATACTGTCATCTATAAAGCAAGTAGGTGTTTCCAGTACCAAGTTTGTGTCGGAAGATGACTAAATGAGCAATGCATTTCTAAGCCATTTTCACTTTGATACAGTTCAAGTGTATCTTTGTGGCTTGGTTATGCTACATTTGCTTCAATTTATTATCCTAAAACCTGAACGTCAATTTATATGATGGGAGGTTAGATGACATTACTAATCATTTCTATCTGGTAACTTTAGCGATATCCTCCTTTCTCCATAATTAGGACTGGTTGCCTCCTGCTTTCCTCTTTAAATTGTTCTGCTCTGAGACCGATACTGTCATCTATAAAGCAAATAGGTGTTTCCAGTACCAAGTTTGTGTCGGAAGATGACTAAATGAGCAATGCATTTCTAAGCCATTTTCACTTTGACACAGTTCAAGTGTATCTTTTGTGGCTTGGTTATGCTACATTTGCTTCAATTTATTATCCTAAAACCTGAATGTTAATTTATATGATGGGAAGTTAGATGACATTACTAATCATTGTAATTGCTTCATATACGAACCAGGGCTTGTTATGGTGTTCTGCGGTTCGTTATGGAAAGTGGAGCAAAGGTTGTGTGAGGTTAGTTACCGAATGCCATCCCATGATGCCCCCAACTTGTTTTCTCAGGCCATAGTGGATTTCATTTACTGAAATTTCTGAATGATTTATAGGTAATTGTCAGTGGGAAGCTGAGGGCTCAGCGTGCCAAGTCAATGAAGTTCAAGGATGGCTACATGATTTCTTCTGGTCAGCCAGTCAACGAGTACATTGATTCCGCTGTTAGACATGTTCTCTTGAGACAGGTATGTCCTTAAGTGCAATTTCATGGTCATCGCTGCAGCGACAACTAAAGGAAATGCACGAGGCATGCGTGCACAGGTTGCATCTGCGTCAGCTTCTAATGTGTATGGCGGTTTTTCTCTGTTGGTTCAGGGGGTTCTCGGTATTAAGGTCAAGATTATGCTTGACTGGGACCCCAAGGGAAAACAAGGTCCCATGACGCCTCTGCCCGATCTCGTGACCATTCATCCCCCAAGGATGAAGAGCTGTACACGAGGCCCGTAACGGAGACCCCAGACGTCATCGACGTTGCTGTACCAGTGATCTAAACTTATGATGTGTAGTAAAATTTTCGTCACGGTTGATGTTCGCCCTCGACTGATTTTTAGGGCCTTTGGTTGCTGAAGTTGCTGGACAAAGAGATTTGCCAGATGCTTTCGTGTTGTTTATCCACTCATAAGTTTCGATACGCAGATGCTTGCGCCCATCAATGTATTCTTCATCTGTCTACGTTCGGGTTTCACTGTTCTTGGCCTCCCGACGCATTTAGGTCGGTTCGCCTAGGTCTCGTTCGAGATTATTTCTTCGATTGAAAATGGTGATGACTCTTTGAGTAAAATTTCTTGCACGAGTCGGTACATCTTGGTAGTGTCGAAGAAGGAATTTGCATCCTCCAGGGATTGAATGAATGGTGAGGCCGAGCCAGGTGCTTTTAGCTTTATCTGTCCCCAACAAATCGATCAATTATCCAATGATAGGCAGACGACAGATTTTGCCCTCTTATCTTTTCCTTCACTGTACCACATCAATTCCTAGCTGCGCTTTATAGAAAAGTCGTGCCTGTAATCCGATTTTTGGATGGGTAGCTTTTAGGCTGCCGGAATTTATTTTCGGTCTTTACAATATATAATTTATTTACCTTGAAACCGATTTTGAAACCTGTTATGTTTTACCAGTTGGATTTCAAGGTATACTTGAAAAAATATGTTCTTCTTTTGTTCATTTTTTTGTTCATTTTTTATAGCAAAATATTATGACTAAAGTGAAAGATAAATGGGGCGAACGAGCAAAGACGAGTCAGGAACAAGCAAAGATTGTGAGGTCTTGAGCAAGCCACGAGCAAGGGAGGAGGGTGTATCACGAGAGAGAGAGAGAGTTGTAGGTGCTTGGGTGAGATTGAAGAGAGAGAGATGCAGATAAAAATGTGAAAATTAAGATTTTGACTTTACAAAAGCAATTCACTACGGTCCGATTATTGGGTGGTTTTTCACTCGAAACTGAAAATCAGACCAGTTTTTAGGTGGTCAATTCAATTTACTCGGAATCGGAAATCAAACAAATATTAAGAAGTAAACCGATTCGATTGCACAATCTTAATGTGTAGTATATTAACGTGATGTCTTGCATTCAATTAAGGAATGGTCACAGTGATGGATTGATATTACAATTAATGAATTTATATTTATCTACCCCGATATTATGTTTATATGATGCATAATGTAAGTTTCGAAATATTATTTTATTCTTACCCCAAAAATATTATTTATTTTATGCCGGGAGAAAATGACTTTTGAACCTAATTAAAAAAGTAGAAAATTAACAAAATGCGATTCGCAGCCGTACACAACCGTTCGAACCATTAAAAACCCAAATCCAACCACCTCTTCTTCCCAGTCGGTTCCCTCCACCTTCTTTTCCCCGCCATCTCTCTCTCTTTTCTCTCTCTGCGATTCTCGAACACGTCAAGTTCGTCATCGCCATCGCCATCGCCATCGCCGCATTGACCGGAAGTCAACCTCCCTAGGGTTCTCGATCGCCGTTCCCGGACCCCTCGGATCGACGGCGCGAGCGGATCCGGCCGGGGGGAAGCCATGCCGGTGAGCCTGACGCCGAACGCCATCCCGGCCATCAACGGCGGCGACGTCGACTCGAAGCCGCTGGTCCAGGTCGTCGACGTCAGGCCGGTCGGCGGGAGCGGCGGCCAGGAGCGGCACCGCCTCCTGCTGTCCGACGGCGCCTCCTCCCAGCACGCGATGCTCGCCACGCAGCTCAACGACCTCGTCAAGTCCGGCCGCGTCCGCAAGGGCTCCGTCGTCCAGCTGATCGACTACATCTGCAGCGTCGTCCAGAACCGCAAGTGAGTAACGCGGCGGCGGCGGCGGCGGCGGCCTCGTCGCCGCCGTTTCGCTCCGTGATTTTGGACTTGAATGGGATGGTCACTTGTTTTGAGTAAATTTGGAGTAGCCGATCGATGTAGAGTCTTGGTGTTCGATCGTATGAAGAGAGGTCTGTTGGTGAGCGGAGAATTCGACATTACCTGAAGGTCGCTACTACTTGAATTGCAGATATGGCTTGCTCAGTTGGAACTAGTCTTTATATGAGTGCTCTGTTGATTTGCGTGGTATTAAGTATGATGTTGATCAGTATAGCTCTTAGATATCTAGTGTAATGCTTTTGATGATGCGGAGCTGCCTTACCAGAACTGGAAAAGTAAAGGATAGAAATGGTGATTAAATGCTCGAAAGTTGCTTTGAATGAGTTGTTTTAGCAATCTATCTTGGAATGGCTATTGATCAAATTGAATGTATTCTGAAACGATACATGTTAGGAGTGGACAAGAACCTGCGATGTCCTTAGATTTGAGTTTGTGCATTTAGGTGTTTAGATTGTGCAGCAATGTAATTGGTTAAGTAAGTGCTTAGTTTGTAATGTTCAGGGTATCCGGAATATATCTTTTTCGAAACTTGTCTGAGAACTAGCAAGAACGGATTCAAGAGTTGTAGAAAATTTTATCATGGTTTTTCTGGTGTTGTATAGAAGCAGCATGAAGTTCACGGTCTTGGAAGAAAGGAAAGTAAAAACTTACACAAGGACAATATATTGGTACCCGTTCAAAGAGTGATAGATCAAGAGCTTGACTGTTGAGAATTAGTTGTATTTCTACGATTCATTTGCTTGTTATGATGACAAATCAAACTGAAATGCCTCATTGTTTTCATTTAATTAGTTGGCATCTATGTTCTTGTGAAGTGAAGAGATCTTAACTTTGATTTCCAGGATCATTGTTGTGCTAAACATGGAGACCATTATACCAGACTGTGAAATCATTGGAAACCCAAAAATGTATCCTGAGACCAATGCAGCAGCTCAGAAAGTGATGCCTAATATCAACACTGGGAATGTTCAGAGGTTCAATAATGACAACATCAATGGCAGAAATCCTGTACAAAATGCACAGAATTTCCAATCAGCTGTTCAACCTCCTCCCCGAGCAAATGCTGTGCAGAATATGCAAAGTTTTCGACCAACTGTTCAACCTCCATATCAGCCTCCGCCAAACTACAGAAATCGTGGCCCAATTATGAAGAATGAGGCACCTGCACGCATCATACCTATTGCTGCTCTCAACCCTTATCAAGGCAGGTGGGCCATAAAGGCAAGAGTCACTGCAAAAGGAGATCTTCGCCGATATAATAATGCACGTGGTGATGGGAAGGTTTTCTCCTTTGATCTCCTTGATTCTGATGGGGGAGAAATTCGGGTGACATGCTTCAATGCTGTTGTTGATCGTTTCTACGATATAATTGAGGTAGGAAAAGTCTACTTGATCTCAAAAGGTAGCTTGAAACCTGCACAAAAGAACTTTAATCATCTGAAGAACGAATGGGAGATTTTTTGGAGGCCACTTCGACTGTGGATGTTTGTCCCGAGGAAGATGCTTCGATTCCACAACAGCAGTTCTCCTTCAGACCTATTAGTGACATTGAGAATGCTGAGAATAATTCTATTATTGATGTTATTGGAGTTGTTGTATCTATCAACCCCTCTGTTCCAATCTTAAGAAAAATGGTATGGAAACTCAGAGAAGAAATCTGAATCTGAAGGATGGATCTGGAAGGACCGTGGAATTGACTCTCTGGGGTGAGTTCTGCAACAGGGAGGGTCAGAAAGTGCAAGAGATGATTGATTCTGGAATCTTTCCAGTTTTGGCTGTCAAAGCTGGGAAAGTCAGTGACTTCAGTGGAAAATCTATTGGTACCATTTCTTCCTCGCAGCTTTTTATTAATCTGGATATTCCAGAGGCTTGTAGTCTGAGAAACTGGTTCGATTTTGGGGGGAAGGATGCAGCTTCTCTGTCCATTTCCAGGGAAATCATGTCCGGAGGATCCAAGAATGAGATACGTAAGACTGTGTCTCAAATCAAAGAAGAAGGCCTTGGAAGATCAGATAAGCCAGATTGGATCACAGTGAAGGCGACAGTATCTTTCATCAAGACTGATACTTTCTGCTACACAGCTTGCCCATTGATGATTGGAGATAGACAATGTAGTAAGAAAGTGACGAGGGCAGGGAACACAAGATGGCTGTGCGATAGGTGCAACCAAGAGTTCGAGGAGTGTGATTACAGGTATCTCCTCCAAGTCCAAATACAAGATCATACCGGATTGACTTGGGTGACTGCTTTCCAGGAATCCGGTGAAGAGATCTTGGGTTTCTCGCCAAGGAGTTGTTCATGCTCAAACAGCAGGACGATGAAAGATTTGCTGAGACCGTCCGAAGTAAACTTTTCTATCAGTTTCTATTCAGGCTCAAAATAAAGGAGGAAACATATGGAGATGAACAGAGAGTGAAGATCACCGTAGTTAAGGCCGATAAGGTTAACTACTCTTCGGAGAGCCAATACATGCTAGATTTGATTTCGAAAGTCCCGTGATAATCAAGAACAAAGGTTCTGGGTGATTAATAGGTGGCTCTCTGTTTTAAGAGAGAATTAATAAGCAGTAGCATTCTTTCCCACCAGCTTATTCTTTATCATCAAGTGACTTGAGTTTTAGACAAATGTAATTGTTTTAGCAAACCTGTAACGTAGGAACAATTGAAAGATCTTTGTTCTTTGAAACACCATGTATCAGTTCATTTCTTCCGCCGTAGATTTTTTTCTCGGTGGTCTGAAAGAGGGTTTCTAAGATGTCCTTTGAGGCAAAGAGTAAATAAAAAAACAGCGACCCGTTTCTTTCATGTGCCAAAATGGAACTCACAAATTTCACATTTCATCAGCTTTCCGAGGGCAATGTTACAGCTAAAAGAAGCGACAGATTACAAATACAGTACAGAGATCAGTACAGAAAGCATCAACACGACAGAGAAATCACATGAGTAAAAGAATCTCCCCCCTCTCTCTCTTTCTCCTCTTAGCTTCTCTTAACGGGGTCGAAGTTGGAGACGCCAATCACGGCACCGATGATGGCGCCGAGCACAACCCCACCGGCCACGATGCTGAGCAAGAAGTTCTTGAGGAGGGAGAGAGCCCGGACCCGGCTGCCTCGGCCACTTCCGGGACCACCATCGAGGCCGTGAGCGCGGCTGCGGTCAATCCCGTGATGGCCTTCTCCTTCAGCGAAGCCCTGACTTCGAATTTCCCGCTGCTCTTCGACCCCGGGATTGGCTTTGTCGATCTCACAGGCAATGGCTTGAAGAAGCTGTCGGAGTTCGGCATCTTCTTTTGCCCGGCAAAGGCTAACGGCATAGCCATCGAAACTGCAGAGGTTGAAGCCATTGTTCTGCCAAAATCTCACCTCACCCTCTCCCTCTCTCTCTCTCTCTAGTTTCAGTCGTTTTGGCCTCTGCAAGTATTAACTGTTAAATGGTGAACAAGCTGTTGAATGGATGGTTTTGAGAGAGAGGAAGGGACAATTTGAGGTGGAAAAGAGAGAAGATCCCAATTGGCTTGGTCTATGGAGAGCCTTGTCCGACGTGGCAGCCTCTCCTTTTAGGGATGATGGATAAGGTTATCTTCACTTAGCCCAAGCGCCCAATCACCATCAAGCTAGTGCTGTCCTGGAGTCTGGAATGTTGGTTAAAGCTTCCAGGGCCATAACATTTGCCCAGAACCGTGAATAGATGTGTACATTTTATGGGCTTGCATTAGCCCAATGAGTCTCGACATAACTCAACACGGCGAGATGGGGCGACTCGATAAAGTTATTCGCACCGAAATAAATTAACAAGAGACGTCAATTTAGCATGATAGAAATGAAAGTGATCCGAACTTGAAACAATATGTTGATTCATTCTTTTAAGGCCAAATTTTCATCACCAAATGTTTGAAACTCGAGAGTTGCTCGACGATCATAAGGGAGTGATTTTTTATGATGCAACCATCAAAACGACACAAGATCCGATTGCCACTCATGCAGCAGTTTCCAAAAGCGCGAAAGGGAAGAGTTCAAACATGGGGTTCGTGAGGCGGCTCCTCTCGACCGTGCGAAAGGCTGTAGATTAGATTGTGTCCATTGTCACTGGGTCTAGAAGGACATGCATCGTCGGTTCGACGGATCATGCTAACGTGTGTAGCATCACTTGCTTCGTGAAAGCTCTCGTTCCTACTTGCATTTTGTCGAGAATCCCAGTGACTTTCCACGGAGTAAGGAGAGAGAAAATCGATGCATATTTGATGCAAAGTGCACTCAGTGGCAAACAGTGCACGCATTGGAAACAAACAGAATAGGATCATTTCAATAAACTATGATCATACCAAGCCAAAAGAAATGACAGAAGTAAAAGTAAAGGTTAAACAAAATCAAACGAATTGAATGCAGCAAAAGAATAAGAATCGAATAACTCCATTGCTCTTTGATATCATATACAGTTTCTTCATTAAAAATATAAGGGATGAGCCGTGCATTCCCGTCTGCTAAAAGGAGGAGAGCTGGCTCGTTTGTTTAATGAACACGGAGTAAATTCTGCTCCTTTGAGATACAAGCACATGAAAATGGAGTTCAGCACCAACCAAATACATCTGCGGTTCACACGATATGAGCGCAAACCTGTCAAACAAATTGTACAGCAGAGAGTAAAGATGGTATTCCAAAAGAAGTGGATATCGTGAAATACTGGATGCTTCATTAATCATCAAGCCTTAAGCATTTTCCTGGACCAACGATCTTTTAACCAAATCGAACCTAATGATATACTGAAAGACTAGTCTGATATACAATGCTAAGTTTCACCGCCTCAGAGGAGTTAAAAACAAAAATAGAAACATAACTTATGAAAGATTGAATCAGATCCAACACAAGAAATGCCGTGACTTCACACTCGCCAATTTTCAGATTATAGATGTTAATGTTTAGATGTCCAGGTTTGAGTGAGGAACACACACGGCGACACACTAAACAAGGGAAGAAAAAAGAAGGCACATACTTGCAGCTAACTAGGAACTTGCTGGACGAGTCAAAACCGTCCATTAGCAGCCGCTGATCCAGTATAGCTGACTTGAACTTCTTGAGGGAGCAGACAATACTTAATACCGAGTTCTTCAAAGACTTTCTTGAGTTCCAGCACAAGCTCCGACCTGCGGCTGCTCTTATCACCGTAGTTTTGGAAATTGATCGTGTGATTAACATAAAGGCCCAACTTCAACTTGTTAACATCCTCGATCTCCTTAACCACAACACTGTGAGCCGGACGCCAGTGTTTAGGCCTGCTTTCCAAGTACCTGGCATTTACACCCGATGAATGCCATTCAATTGAAGGAATGGACAAATATTCATATAGAAGAGCATATTCCACAGTACTAATGTCCATCTATATTCTCCATAAATAGAAATAGCAACGAGACTATTTTTTGTGAATTTTGATAAGCTACATCTTGAAGAGTCAAAAGCATAAACTTTATCACAAAGAACATGCAAAAACATTACGAAAAATGGAAAGTGTACTTGATGTCTCGTGCATATTACAAAATATCTTGATATGAAGCAACTCGATCTGATAACATCATTGTTTCTATTGTGTAGCTGTGCCTTTCTTCATATTAAAAAAGGGGCTGCTCTATTTCGTCAGATAGGTTTCACAAATGGCCAATGCTGACACCGAATTCTAAACAACCAGGACACCATCTACAGACTAATAATGAATAAATATCTGCAATTCATAACGGGTGTTTTATGCCGCACCTCATCATAATCGACACGGTTGATTATGCATGCAAAATCTACTGCCTGAATTTGAGATGCAGAGACTGCAGATGACATACGTTTTAATTCTAGATTTTAGATCTCCAATTTTCTCGACTGAAGTAGCAAAGTCAACGGTGAACTCCACCGAATCGCTCATTTCTGGGCTCCTATAGTAATTGCTGATAGGTTTAGTTGCCAAAACTGAATTTGGGTAGAATATCTTTTCACCGTCATATTTCAAGAAGATTGTAGTCAAAATATTCATCTCTTCAACCACCATCTGCAAAGGAATCAAAATGTCAGCCAGACTGTTGCCCGACACAATATAGTCTTGTAGAGTTGTAGGATTAATAAGTCACCTGCACTCCATCAATTACGCAACGGTCACCCACATCAAAGGGATGCATTATAAAGACGAATATGATGGCTTCGAAAACGGTTTTGGCCGTGTTGCCAAACATAAACACCACGAGCAAAAGCTGAGATGATATGAAGACGAGTACTTGTGTCGTCATAAATCCCATCAAAAGTAACCAGATAATGATGATCACAATGAGCAAAATTCCTGAAGCAAGCTTATTCAGCTCGTCTATGGCTGTTTTCGTGTCGTTTAAGGAGAGGGCAAGAGATTTACGCTCAAGATACACATTCACCTGCAACGACAAATTACATTGTCAGCTCCACAAGTTAAATAATCATCTCAATGGCCTGTGTCAAAAATCTTAAATTGTCACTTTTGATGTCCGAGAACCTTCCTGAGGAAGAAGCACTCGATGACTCATTCCTCTTTGGTAAACTTGTGGACCTAGGGAAGTCCAAATGAATACCTTTGGTTAGAGTATAGTTTCATGTGCATCCTAGGACAAAAAAAAAACTCTGGGTCTCAGATGCATGGTCTCAGTACTCTCTTAGGACCTCAGCAACTCAAATACGTAAAAGACCTTGCAATTCTTTTAACTCCAGAGGACTCCCATCTTTTGTTACGAACTTCATAACAGAATTGGTCAGAGATGCCAATTGAGAAGCATGGAATTATGGGAAATCATCCAACAAACCACACCGGGGTAATGAGTTGCACAATGCTCGTTCATGAGTTCTTTAATGAAGTAATATATGACAAAAATTGCTTCAAGCAAATTGAAACCCATTAATAAACCACTGAACCGAGAGAGAATGTGGAGATGGTCATGATAGTAAAATGGAGATTTTCTGAAATGGGAAACATTCTCGAGGGCTAGGAACTAGAATTGAAATGTAACTTTAAATCCTTAGCATGTTCTTACCAGCCAATTCTTCAAAGATGATCTCCTGATCTTCCTAGTTTCCATTGCTTCTGGAAACAACGGGATCACGTGGTCAACATCTTCCTTGTTCATGAAGCGCAAAAGATCCTCCTCTTCGATGAACCTAGTAAAAGCATAATGCAGGAATCAGAAGCAGATTCAAACAAAAGTCCTTCTATGACACAAGAAAGTCAGACATTAGCTTTTCTCACTTGCTCCTGGGCTTCGCTACATTCCTGAATATCTGATAAGCAGCAGCCTTGGCCTCCCATTCGTTAGTGATCTCCCTATCTGGTTGCTGTTCCTCCTCATCATCACTTTGATCAAGGCACTCAGCAAGAGTTGACAGCCCCGACCCGCCAATGACATTAATCAACCCTTTCATAGTCCAAGCAGAAATTTTATCCTGCTTCATCTTATGTAACTTCTCAACATCAATCACCTCCTCTTGCTTCTTAGCTGTGTCCTTATTGTATTTCGTGAAACTGAGCCGGCCGCTACTTCTCGAGCGGCCAATATTTTCAGCCATCTCCATCAGTGGCGGGCCTGAAAGGGTCCTGACAACATACTGGTGAAAGAGCGACTCTTGGATGCGATCAAAGAACCTCGTGCATTGAAATGAAGAAGATAGTAACTTTATCAACAGTGTTTTGATCAGCCATATGGCAGCTCCAATGAGACAAGAAGCAAGAGCCCTCGTGACGTGGTTCAGAATCTTTTCTGTGTGTCTTGGTCGCTTGACTCCATGATTTATTAACAAGGCCCAAGCTAAAAGAACCAAACCTAACCACATAAATGCCTGTACACCCTTTTTCAATCCATATACAAAGTACAGAACCTTCTGTTTGAGCAAAAATTCCCTCTCAATCAAGAAAACCACTATATTGATCAGCCATTCAGTCACTAGCCTCCCACAAAAAATCACCAACACCAGCACACACCATCTCCACAATCTCAATCCCCGTATACAAGTATATCGCAGCTTGTGAACAGTTAAACTTGCAATCAGAAGTCCCATAATGGACACAAATGCAACCCACTCCACCAATATTACCTTAGGACACTTCTTACCAGCCATTTGTTGGACCTTCAAGTTTGCAGTCTTGTACACCTCCTCATCATCTTCCTCCTCTGGAACAGGGGATGTGATCAACGGCGTCCGAGGCGTGATTGGCACAGACTTCACATGGTCTTTATTGGCACCAGAACTTGCAGCATTATACGGTGAACCCATTCTAGGTGAATTTCTGTAGGGAGACTGAGGATACTTCACTTGGGTTCTCTCTTTAACTAAATTAGCATCACCAGGATATGATGGTTCTGCTAATCTCGATTTCGGCTTCGAAAAGTAAGACCTCGAAAGGGACTTCTTGGGGGGAATTTTTGGAGGCTTAGAAGCAGATGGGCTAGGTTGGGGGAGTCCTTGAGGGGGAGGGCTTGTCAACAAGTTGAAATCTTGCACTCTAGATTGAAGGTTTTCAAGCTCTGTGAGCTCAATATTGGGTCTTGGCGAGGAGCCTTGGCTCCGATACTCGCTGCCCGAGATCATTACAACCACTTCGTTCGTCTCGCTCTTCTCCGACACGCCTCTACTTGTCTCCATGAGAACTTCAGCTCTTTTAACAAATGCAGAAGCCCTTTCTCCCAAATCAAGAAAGTGACCAAAGAGTAAGCTCAGCTCAGAATCCTTTAAAATGGAAGCTTTCCCTAAAGGGTCACGCTTTAGCTAATATTAAAGAATACTTAGACATGATTCGAGAAGTGCGACAGATTAAGCAACACAAGAAACAAATAATTAATGCAGTCCCGGGCAATTTGGGAGTACCCAGTTCGTTATCTTGAGCTCCGTCTCGTATTCTTCCCGCTTCTTTCTAACAGAGCACAAAGGAAAGCAGAGCAAAAAGGCAACAAACAAGAAGCAAGCAAGCAAATTAGCAAGGAACTCTGACGGGACGAGGAGGAGGCAGGGTGGAATTGACGATGAAAATGCAACTATTCAGCAGGGTTTTAAGGAGGGTTTGAGCAGTCGGTATTGACTTCCATGGGGGCGGTAGGGACAGTTCTCCTCTATCAAGCGGCTGCTAACAACCAACCGTCAACAATGGCAGAGAATGAAGTGGGGAAATGGGACATCCGGGCCATGGAAGTACTGTTGATCGAGGCTTCGTGTTCAATACATTCGACATTATTAACGTTATCATCGTTTATTTTGTGGCGACATGTTAGGCACAAGTTCCGTCAGGCCCTTTTGTCTGCTTGCTTGTTGACCCTTGTTTTATCTTTTTATTTGCTGTGACATCAGCACTACAGATCTGAGCAAGAAAATCATACTTATAAAGTAAGAAAATACTTCCGATAAGATGTTATCGACTCCCGACATGTGTTGTGTAAATGTCATGTCACTCGGAGAGCTTGTTGCACAAAAGAAGCAGGATTGCTCGAGTGCTGCTCCGACATCCTATGATTATATCATCGAATGAAATTTTGTTCTTTAGAGAAGGTGATTAGGGTAAAGACCAAAAAAAGTAGGGAATATGTTCAGCCATTTTTGAATGACGTGACTGTCAAGGGAAAGGGAAAGCCAAATCTAGTTCAACTTGTGGGATGATTTGATGTGCCGCAGCCAGAGTGGAAAGCGTTGTACACATGCAAATCATGTTTTTATATTGTGTTGTGATGGTTACAGGATTGGGCAATTATTAGAACCTTTTGGAAAAAGAACATGCCGGACAACCTTTCGTTTTTTGGACATTTTGTGATACTTTCAGGTCAGCACGCCTTTTCAACTTTAGTGGTTGAGAGTTTAACGGGCTCTCATTTCAAACTTTAACTAGAATTTTCGTAGAATTTACCGGTAACAATTTATAGTTTGAAATTGTTGTAATTATGGTTATAATTATGGTTAATGGATCAACGGAAACCAATAATTTAGATACGTTTTTTCTGTTCACGTATCTCTTTTTGGATTCATAAATTTCCTATACTTTTATGTTCACGTATCTATTTAATTCATGAATTTCTTAGATTCATGTATCGTTTAGTTCATGTATTTATTGAGTTCATGAATCTCTTGAATTCACGTATCTTTGGATACATGAAACTCTCGGATACATGTATCTCATTATTCATGAATCTTGTGGATACACGCGTCTATTTAATTCATGTATCTCTTTAGTACATGAACTAAAATTCTCTATAAATAGATATGAGCATAGAGCTCCATGAAGTTGTTGGTTTTTGGTTTTTCCGAATCGATTCCAAAAATGCTCTAATGCACTTTTCTACTCTTCTGATTTTTCTGGGTGTGTTGGCTCTAATGCACTTTTCTACTCTTCTGATTTTTCTGGGTGTGTTGGTTCAATTGAACGGTTCGACTGAGTCCTGTTTGCATAGTGCTAATCCAAACAGGTTCGAGGTGTTGTATCTTGGGAGGCATAGTTCGTGAATGCGAACACCATTGGCGAGAACTAATCGCCTTAAGGAGATTCGGTTATCCGTACCTCACCTCCAATTTTATGTTATTTTTCAATGATATATTATTTTCTTCTACTCTAAGATTTGTAAAAGGAAGAATATTATAAAGTTGTTATCATCTTTTTTGCATTGATGTTTTGATTACAACAAACAGCGTGTATTTTCTGGATCTAATTTCCAACAGAAATAATATATTGACTCAATCTACTTTCCTATGCAAATCTGCAACACATCTAATATCAAATGTTGAGCAAAGAGCAAGACTCGTTAAGTACAGTACAGTGACAAGGGGTTGAAAGGGGAAAATGAATAACATTTCGTTGATGTGCGAGGTTAGAACAATCGAAATCAAATAATCTGACAACGATTTGTTATAGCGTATCGTCTCAATCTACTCATTTATGCAAGTCACAACATATCATAAATCAAGTGTTGAGTGGAAAGCAAGATAACAAGGGATTGAAAGGGTGAAAAAGGAACGATATTTCATTGATGTGCAGGATTGAACAATCGAAATCGGGTAATTTCAGGTGATTCATTGAGATTCTCTGGGCCCTCGAGGTACTGGAATGAATTCTGAATCCGTTCGCCAAGCAATCGTATCTGCACTCCATAGAGAAAACAAAATAGAAGGCATCATTATGAGCAGGAACCTTTCAACATGATCAACGGATTCTTCTAGTGGAAATTAACCTGATGACCCTTGATGGATTTCACATTATACATTGGGTCATTAAACTGATAATGCAGCCGATCAAGCTAAAAGCTCAAATTGTTCAAGAGTGACGTGACAAATATCTAATATTTCTGCAATTTCATCAGTACTTACCTCAAATTCAACCAGGCCTGTAGCATTAGTAGTAGACATATCTTGGTAAAATGAGTAAAATTGACGAACATATGTCTCAATGCTAGAGTTATCTCTTCCATAATTATAAGCAGAATTCGAAAGTTGGTGAGCAAAGGCGTTAGGATCCAATTCCCAGCATACTGTGATTTCATACCTTTTGTTAGCCTAAAGGACGTTCAACTTATGATCAGGAAAAGCAAATGATCACTTTACGACATACTTGCAGCTGGCTAGGAACTTCACACATCGAGGAGTCAGAACCTCGCATCAGCAGGCGCTGAACCAGTGTAGCTGACTCGAACTTCTTGAGGAAGCAGACGGTAACTGATACCGAGTTTCTCGAAGATCCTCTTCAGCTCCCACACGAGCTCTGATCTCCGGGTGCTCCTGTCTCCTGGGTTTTGGAAATTTATCGTGTGACGGACGTGTAGAGTTATCTTCAACTTGTTCATGTCTTCGATCTCAGAAACGTCAAAGCTGTGATCCTTCTTCCAATAGTCAGACCTATCTTCCAAGTACCTGATTTTTTTTTATTTTTTTTTCACCCAAGGAATGCCATTCCATCAGAAACTTGTATACGATTGTATGGGAGGAGAACTCAGCAATGCTAATGAAAAATGCCTGGTGTAAATTGTCTGCATTCTTTCTCGCGTTATGAACAAAAGAAAGCATGATCACCAGTAAACGATGTTTCTTGAACTTCAAGCAATAGATTCATAAGCCATTACACACCCTCGCATTGAGTTTTATTTCACACAAGTTAATTGCACCGCCATCTTAAACTTGTAGAGTCTCTCTCTTATTCAGCAGACTGTCCCTCTCTGTATTAAGCACATATTATGAAATGCTTTTCAATTTAGATTACATGATTATGTCTGGTCTCGCCCCGGTCTACATGACTTATCAGGCATGAAAATGCAAATTTTGATGCCTCATTAAACAGGTTCAGGAGTAGCAGGCAACATACCCTTTCACTTCATCCCTTAAAGCAGCAAAGCTGTCGCGCGAAGTGGAGAAGTCAACGGTGAACTCCACGGAATCACCCATGTTGGGGCTCCTGTAGAAATTGCTGATGGGTTTGTTGGACAGAACTGAATTTGGGTAGAATATCATTTCGCCGTCATTTGTCAGGAAGACTGTTGTCAGGAGATTCATCTCTTCAACCGCCATCTATTAGGAATTGAAGTGTTAGGCAAAGTATGGTATCGGCTCAGACCAATCATGGGGATTCTTAGGATTAGTAACTCACCTGCACTCCATCGATGACACAACGGTCACCAACATCAAAGGGATGCATCACAAAAACAAAAATGACGGCTTCAAACAATGTTTTGACAGTGTTCCCAAACATAAATGCCACAAGCAAAAGCTGGGATGAAATGAAGACAAGTAATTGCGTCGTCAAAACTCCCATCATAAGTAACGACACGATAATGATAGCAATCAGCAGAACTGCTGAAGCAAGCCTGTTCAGCTCCTCGATGGCTGTTTTTGTATCGTTCAAGCTGTAGGTGAGGGACTTCCTTTCAAGGTAAACGCTCACCTGCAGACATAAACTCTGTAAATAGGTTCTTAGGAATGTACTCATCTAATTTTTGGTTTCGGGCCGAGCCAAAATTTTTCTGGTTCTTTTATTTCAGAAAGGTAGGAGACCTAATCAAATTCTGAAGCGTAGAATTGTGGTTAAGCAGTCACTGGGTGATGGCCCACCAATTATCACAAGTTTTCTAAATGTATCAACAACACCGCAAGATTGAGATTTAGTACACTCATTGACTGTTCTGGGATAATCAGAACTTGGATGAGAATAGAAAGTTATGGATCTTCGAAAACATAGTGAGAGGTAGCAAAAAGCTTCCTAATTCAACATATTATCAATTTAGTAATACTTACTAGCCAGTCCTCTAAAGATGACCTATCGATCATTCCAGTTTTTGCCGCTCCTGGAATCAAAGGAATGAATTTGTCAACATCTTTCTCCTTCATGAAGCGCAAGAGGTCCTTCTCATCAATGTACCTAGTAAAGACAGAAAGCAGCTATGGATGGGATATTTCTAAGCAAATTTTAGCTGGAACGCAAGGGAAGCGTGTGACAGCATAGTTCTTCTTACTCATGTCCAGACTTCTTGGTGACGTTCTTGAATATTTCGTCGGCAGTCGCCATTGCTTCTGATTGATTAGTGATTTCCTTCTTTTGTTGCTCCATGTCCTCACCACAGTATTGATCAAGGCTTCCAACAAGAGATGAAACCCCTAGGGATGAGTCACTAATGACGTTAACCAACCCTTTCTTATTCAGCTTCTCTACATCAACCACCTCTTCTATCTTCTTCGACACTGTTCTGATGTACTTCTTGAAACTGAGCTGCCCGTGGAGCTTATCATCCTGTTCCATCAAAGGCGCGCCTGAAAGGGTCTTGACTACGTAGTGGTGAAAGAGAGTTTCTTGGATGCGATCAAAGAACCTCTCGCATTGAAAAGAAGCTGATAATAATTTTATTGACAGTGTCTTGACAAGCCATAGAGCAGCTCCTACAAGACAAGAAGCAATAGCCTTTGTCACATAATGTAGAGTCTCCCTCTCTTCCGTCGATCGCTCTGCTCCATGGTTCAGCAGCAAAACCCAAACTAAAAGAATGAAAACTAACCAAATAAACCTTTGGACACTGTCCTTCAATCCATAGACGAAGTACAGGACCTTATGTTTGAGCAAATAGTCCTTCTCAATCAATAAAACCAATGTGTTAATCAACCAGTCACTCACCAACCTACCACAACAGATCACCAACACCAGCACACACCATTTCCACAGCTCCATGTGCCAAATTTCTGTATTTTTCAACTTGCGAACGGTTAATGTCGCAATCAGAAGTCCCATAATGCACACAGATGCTGCCAACTCGATCCAGATAATATTCTTGATGGATTTCTTGCTGGCCGTCTCTTCGACCTTCAAATTTGCAGCCTTGTACGGGTGCTCATCATCTCCCACTTTGGCAGCCTTCCAACAAGGCGTTTGAGCCACGTTTGGCATGGCTTTTACACTGTCTCTAGTGGCATTAGCACTGGTATCATTGTGAGGCAAACCAACATCAGGCAAACTCTCTTTAATCTTCAGTTGGGTATTGTCCTTAACTGAAGCAGCATGACTAGGACCTGATGCTTCTTCAAATCTCGATTTCCGCTTCGAAAGGAACTTGCTTTTAGCTAAATGAACAGTGGGATTTATGTGAGGCTTACTTGGTGTTGGGCCAGATCGAGTGATTCCTTGAGCAGAACTCTGTTCTCTTGATTGGAGATTCTTAATCTCTGTTGGATCAAGATTGGATCCTGATGAAGAACCTGTGCTTCGGTGCTCGCTGCCTGGAATCATGACGACAACTTCGTTTGTTCCTTCCTTCTCTAACAAACTTTTCCTATTTTCCATGATAAATGTTTCTCTCTCAATAGCCACTCAAAATCTAAGCCACGCCTAAGCCTTCTTCTCTAAATATTGGGACTTTAATGTGAAGATGGAAGCTTTAGCTGAACCGAATGAATGAATGAAAAGTCCGAATCCAGGAAAGAACATTGAAATAGATGGAAAAGGAGGAGCAGAAGGGAAGACAAAGAAACAAAAGGAGAGGTTACCCAAATGAGAACGCAGAAACTAGGAGATTAGAAAGAAAGAGCAGAGCAAAATCATGAGGAAACGAAGGAGATTTGCAGGATATATACTGACAAGGTCCGCGGGAACTGTTAGTTAAAATGGCTCGTTTCTTGTCAATATCACATGATTTAAAAGCCCGATCAAAGTGAAAAATCGAAAAACAAGGAGTCAAACGCGTGTGATGCGAGATTTGGAAGAAAATAATTTACGAAAATCACTCTGAACAACCTCTTAAAATTCCACATGTGCCAAGAATGAGCGGAATCCATGTTGGACAGACGTACAACGCGCTGGTGGTTCGAGAAAATATTAGACGAAACAGTTTTGCCGACTCAGCAATAGAACCCTTCATTCAAAGTGTAAAGCACCTGTCTATCGCGTCCCACCCGTCACAAAATTTTTGAGCTCTCTCTTTTCTCTCTGCGTCACTTCTCCATTAGCCGTCCCTCTTCACCTTATCTCTGCTCTCTTCACTTCACGACCTAGAACCGGGAACCACCCGCTAAGGACCGGTTCTGAAAAATGAAACCGGGATCCATCCGTTTGTTGCATGGATCCACCCGAGAATCGGACCGTCGGTCTGGTCTGGTTCTCGAGTAGATCCATGCAACCGATCTTGACGCGAAACAATTTTGGTTTTCAACATAGAATGATTACGTGACATCAAAGCAAGCCAAAGAAAGAAAAACCAAATTTATATACGTGGAGATGCAGACGGTGGGAGAAGTAAATGCAGTGAAGTGGTGATAGGATTAGGAGCCGAAGACGAAAGGAGTGAGATGAGATTTAGGGTTTTTTTAATATTTTTTTTTTAATATTAAAAAGGTTTCGATCCGGTCGGGGTGGGCGGGCGGGCGGATCCGCCCATGGAACCGGGAACCGGACCGATACCTGCCGGTTCCCATAAATTGAAACCGGGAACCAGACCGGTTCCCTCAAGAACCGCCGGGTCCAGGCGGTTCCGGTCCAGTTCCGGGCGGTCTGGGCGGTTCCCGGATATTTTGCACACCCCTGCTCTCCCCTGCCTCTCCACCACCAAAAGCTCTCTTTTCATTTTCAATCCAGAATTCCGCCTCTCTCAAAATTGCAACAACTCCACCTCCTCTTCTCATTTTGTCAGGAATTTCGAGGAATGAAGACGTCTCTCTTCGCGACCAAAAAAAAAAGAAGCAAAATTCTCAAGCTACCTTTAGTTCATGGGTCTCTGCAACTGGTATAGAGGTGTGATCATTTGCGGCTTATTGTGAGCGGCTTTCGGTCTAGTTGTCTTTCACTAATGAGTTTCGGTACTTGCTTATTTGTTGATTTCAACCAGAGGTAGTGAAGGGTATGATGACACGATGAGTTCGTCTTCTCTTGGTTGCCGATTGCCTTGCGGGGAATATTATTGAAAATGTGAAGCAAAACATTGAAATGTTGGGCTTGAAATTTACTGTTTCAGCCGAAGTTTGGTTGTATTTGATAAAATGGGCTTTTTTTGACTTGATACGTTGGTTTTGTGAAAAAATTAGTAAGTTAAAAAAAAAAATTCTAGAAAATAATCTCTTGTATCACTTACAAAAATAAATGAATGAATTTTTTTTTCATTAACCATGAAAATAATAAGGCATAAATTATTATCGATGATAAGAATAGTTTCTGTTGACTAATTCTTTTATACGATATAAATAATTATTTTTTGAAAAATATTTTTTAAATCACTTGTTTTTCATAAAACAAACGTGCCAATGAAAACTTTAGGGATGGAATGATCATTTCTTGGTCTTCGGAACAACTACATTTGTTGCTTTTAGTATAAAATCTGAAAAATTCACTGCACGACCTCCCTAATCTCTATTTCGTCCAAGGTGTGTGCTGGGTACATTAAAAAAAAAGAGTGTAGACGCAATGATCTTTATTTTCTTTTAATGAGTCAACGCAGTCAACATGTTTATCGGTACAAGCATCGGATTAAATAGACAAAGATCCAAGAGGGAAATATAAACTTAATTATATATATTGACCACAGATCGTATTGTACATTAAATATTTAATAGCATGATGGGCAGGAGAGAAGCAAAACATCGCGAGTACTGCAAGCACGTGCATACAGGTGTTAATGTATTGTGAAAATGAACATTAAATGGGGGTCAAGGGTTTTCATTTTGGAGATCCTAGTGCAGCGTTTTCTCATTGTCAACCCCTCGTAATAGGCCTGATTTCGAACAAAATAAATCAAATAGGCCTGATTACCTAAAGAAAAGGTCAACTTTAGATCCGATTTTAATTAGTATTAATACAATAAAAAATCCAAAACTTGTACATCTGTTACAAATTTACCATACGTTAGTTTTTATTAAATATTATTACTAAATTGCTGAGTTAAATAACATGTGTTCGTTTGCGAATATACATATTTAGGGTTTGACCCTCCAATTTGTTATAAGTGTATCGGTTTGAAATTTTTTGTGGTATTAATTCAATTTAACGAAAAATAATGAATAATGAATTTATCACAGATGCACTAGTTTTGAGAGATTTTCAGTTGTCAAGAAATTAAATTGAGGTAAATTTATCGTATCTATATTCATTTGGAGTTTTTTTATTTTAAACATTCAAATTTTCTATAAAAGAAAATTATTTTAAGGTATATATGGTACATATGTATTAATTTGAGATTTTTTTTTTTTTAGGTGTTTGAAAAGGCTCTAGATAGATATTTTGTCCTTGCAAATTTGACATAGCTAACCAAAGGACTAACATAGAGAACGGCTGCAAATTATAGGACTCAAATACACAATTCAAAAACTTTAGGACTTAAGGGCCAGATCGAGCAAGTTTTAGAACTCTTGCTATGATTGTCCTCTCTTACCATCACGGGCCAAAAACATTTCTTCATTTCACAAAACTATGTCTATCCATAATATTGTTAAAGTGGTGTAAGTGAACTTTCAAAAGGTACAATTAAGTGTCACTTTTTTTTAAAATTGGGAAATTTAAATATCAAGTTCAACAAAAGTGGCCATAAATTTGATGTGGCATATTTTAATAATTTAAGTGGTCTAGGTGACATATTGGAAAGTTGACTTAGCAATGAAAATGCAAAACGATGTCATTTTGCCTCAAAAATTCAATTTTAATGTATATATTAATTAAATAAATTAAGAGAAAAAAAAAAAAACAAGTGTAGCATTCGATAAGGGCCTACAGAGCCCTCGCTACCATCGCCCCACCATATCTGGCAAGCGCTACTATCAAAGGTGGGGGGAGGGTCGGCCGAGATTACCATGCCTTGGGTAAGGGCCAGTGACCTTGGCCAATTGCCAATGAGGGCCCAAATCTTGGGTGAGGGTTGCCGATGAGGGTTGCCAACCCTTGCCTAATTGGGCCAAGGGCTACCAACCTTTGGCCTAGCCAACCACTGACGAGGGCCTACAAGGCCTCACCTAAATCTCGACCGACGACCCTCGTTGAATCCGAGGGAAGGCCGTGACCCTCACCCCATGTCTAGGCAAGGGCTTCCAAGCCCTCACCGCCAGTTGGTTAGGGTTGGCAACCCTTGCCTAGGGCATGACAACCCTTACCAACCCTCCCCCAACATTGGTGATGGTGGGGCAACAACAGTGAGGGCTATGTAGGTCCTCAACGAATGTTGCTATTTTCTAAAAATAAATTTAGTTCTTTTGATTTATTTAATTATTATTTTATATTAAAATTCATATCCGAAGGCAAAATGACGTTGTTTTAGATTTATATAGCCATGTCAACGCAAAATGCCACGTCTGTAATTTGACCAAATTTTTTTGCTATTGGCACTTAAGTGTCATATTTTTCTTCGATTTTGGTACTTTAGTATACCTTTGGGAAGTTTTGACACTTAAGGTGCGTTTGATAATACTTCCAGGAACAAGTATTTCTATTTTGTTATTCCCCGAAATATAAATAAAACAGAAACACAGTTTGGCAATTTTTTTGTTCTCGGGAATATATTTATTCTCAAGAAGAGATTTGGAACAAAAGAAAAAAAAAAAAACGTTAGTTCTTTGTTCCCCTAAACAAGTTAAGAAATAAGCATTTTCTTCTTTTTCTCTTCCTCTCTTGTTCTCCCTAGCCAATGACTAGCCTCAATGATGGCCAGCGATTAGCTAGACAAGGTCACCCTAAGCTCACCAACCATCAGTAAGACTCGACCTCACCAAATATAGGCGAGGTCGAGCCTTACCTAGCCACCGCAAGGTTGGCATCGCCTAGGTAGGTGAGGTTGACCTCACAGTGCCCGAGCAAGGTCGAGCCTCACGATGGCTAGGTGAGGCTCAGCCTTGCCAGATTTGGGCAAGGTCACCTCGTCGGCCCTCGTTTAACCAATCATTAGCCAACTGTGACCAAGGCCGGTGGTCGACTAAAGAATAGAGAAGAAAAAGAAATAAAATAAAATAATTAATAAATTAAAAGAAATTCTAAGTCACAAAAATGGGATCGTACCAAATGCATTTATGTTTCAGAAATAGAAATTTTGTACAGTTACAAAATACTTAAAATGTTTAAAAGCTATTTTCAAGAACAAAAATAGAAAAAAAAAATGTTTCTAAACAAAACTTATTCCTTGGAACAAAAACGTTACTATACACACCTTACGTGTCTATTTGTGTCAAGTTTTGGCACTTGTGTGTAATTAAGTCCATAATAAATCAACATTTCTTTATTTTACCGAACTGAAGAAGCATCGCGTTGCCTTGTTTTATCATCTTCAACCATGAAAAACTACGATAAATGGCGCGAGGCTTAAGCCAGAGACAATTGGCTTAAATCAATTAGTATCAGATGCGCCTGCATGTAAAGCCCAACTCACTTGAAACTCATACGGATCACCGGATGAGATCAATCCACAAGAAAACGGTACAGAATCCGGAAGAGAGACCTGAAAATGCTCGGAACTCGACGCAATGGCGCAATTATAAACATTGGTGAAGACTCCATCAATGTAGTCATTTGATTAATCAAGTACAGTAAACAGGGCACGATTAAGGAGGTCTCGATGTTTATGTCACCCGTAGATCCATCGGGATCGGCCTCAGTGCAGTCGATTATGTAACGAAAAGTCAAATGGAGAAATAATAATAATAATAATAATAAAAGAAGATGAACATATCATTTACTTAATCAATATCACACTTTAGACGTGCTTAATTATCCAATTAATTTGTTTAAGACCCGAAGATCCAAATATTCGGGCCAGCAAATGGCATAGCTTTTTACAATAAATACAAAGGAAGTACTTTTTTTTTTTTGGTAAAGTATATAAAGGAAGTACTTGGTACTATTATAGTTGTGACATCCTGAAATCCAGGTTCTGCTTTTGATCGAAATAGTTGAGCATTTCATCGACGTATTTATAGTTCTTTTCTCTGAACTGATCACTCATGGGATAACTAGTCTATCAGGTGAAGCCATTAAGGAATTCTAACGCATTAGACTTGAGAATTCGATTAGGAAACAACTGCTCGACCGTGCAAATCTGCAAGAGATCATTACGACACAGTAAGATCGATTAGAGAGATAGGTTAACTCGACAAAGGTATGTGATTAAGTGTGGGTGATTCCACCTAATTGCACAATTCTTGTCGATCAGCACTAGACTAATTCTTCTGTTATTTTGTTACCCCGTGTCTGTATTTGAAATCTTGAGATTTCTATGACAATTGAGAGTCATCAATGTGTTGAAGATGTACTTTGTGGCTTGAAAATAATCAATCATAGGTCAAATGCACGAAAATTCCTAAAAGCTACCCGGTAGATTATGACGCACTAAATTCGCGTCGAATTGAAATTAACCGTGAAATTGAACCCGAATTCAGAAATTGAGAGTTCTATCAAGTCACAATTCATTTTAGGAATGTCGACTCATCCTCAGAAGATTTTTCTATAACCAAGATTTTTGGGGGAAAAGCAAAGTAAGGCCGTTTTTGTTTGAAATTGTCAGAGGGCCGTTTTTTTTATAGAATATTTGGGAAGCAAGTTGGATCCTTTGATGGGGAAAGGTCATAAGAAGGTTGAGGACACATGAGTTAATTTAATTGAACTTCAATTGGATGGAATTGATTAAGAATTGATTGAATTAAGTGTACAAAATTTCATGCCACGGCAGAAAAAGAAATTGGACCCATTGAAGATAGTTGTGAGAGTTTTGAGTGAATGGAAGATGACCTCATGTGAGGTCATGGTGGGCCATTTTTGGGATTAAATAAAGAGAAAAAGAAAAGGAATGGCCCCCCTTCCTTCTCTCTCCTCCCTCTCTCTCCCTCGTCGGCACCCTCTTCTCTCTTCCTCTCCTAGCTGAGTGAAGAACCAAGCAAGTGGAAGCAGCAAGCCTTTCATCGCCGTCATCGCTCACCGAAGCCGGAGTCGTCGCCGCCTCACGCCGCACGCCGTTGTTACTCCGCCCTGGTCACACGCCCTCCGTCTTCCCCCTTCCTCTCCCGTCGCGGTCTCTCTCCTTCATCTCTGGTTCTTGCTCGAAGACCCAGTAGATCTAAGGACGCCAGAACAGCCAGCTAACTGCTAGACCGCCGTCTTGCGCCTCCGCCCTCCGCCGTTCGCCGCCGAGCTGCACACCGTTGCCTCACCACTGCTCCGCTTGTCTCGGCCTCCCCCTTGCCCAGCTCCCTGTTCCAGCGAGTTGTCCAACTAGTCCCAACTGCTATGGACCACCGCCGAAGCTCCTACCGCTACCGCCTAGGTCTGGTTCGGCCTCCTCCATCCATCTAAGCCTTTGCATGCCTCAACCGGTGTCGGATCCGCCCCCAACCAGCAGCAAACAGAGAGGAGAAAAATGGGTATGGCAGCGGCTTTGTGGCCCATTTTGGCCTACTTCTCGACCCCGGAAGCTAAGCCCGCCTTGGAGTGAATTGATCCCCTCGACGTCCTTGTCGATTTGAGCCGATCGGATCGCTAATCGGGTGAGTTTAACTCACTAATCCCCGCTTAATAGGTTAATCACATTTAAGGGGTATTTAGATTAAACTAATTAGGTTTAGGTGATTAGATTAATTTATTTAAATGTTAAGTGGATTAAGAGATGTGATTAATTTAGTGGATAATTAATTAAGGCTAAGTAAATGTTTGGATTAAAGTAATATTGTTTAAGCCTTAATTAATTTTTTTAAATTAAATAATTAATCCAAATTTATACTATTATTTATTATATTTATTAATATAATATAATATTATTTAATTTAATTTTCGGAATAAATTTAATTATTTATTATTTTCCAGAAATTTTGACCAGGATAGCAAAGTGACCGGAATTTTATGCTGATGATCGTGGTGAAGTCCGTTTATTTAATTGAGCTCCAATTTTAGCTAAATTGAATTTATTGTAATTAATTTTTAATTATCGAAATTAATTAATTAATTAATTAATTAAATTTCGGAAATTAAGATTGAGATGGCCGACGACCAGAATTCCGTGTTGATTATCGTGGTGAAGTCTGTTTATCTATTTGAGTGTTAATTTGTGCTAAATTGAATTAATTGTGAATTTAGGATTTATTCCTAAATTATTTGATTTTGGTTATTAATGGAAAAATAACCGGGCGTCGGTTTACAGCGCCAAAAATATATAATGAGCTGTTGAAATTGGTGGGATATTTGTAAATGAAATTATTATATTTTGGCTAAGGCCAACCGTGTACCCACACACGGCTATTTATATGGTTGAAGTAGTATACTATATCGACCTACAGGCGATTTGTCAACTTTGGATGAACAGTATACCGGTATACTATATCAGTCTATGGGCGATATGTCAGCTTTGGTGAGCAGTATACCTTACTATCAACTTTGGGCGAGCACATATATATAGTATATTAAATTGGCCTAGGGGCCCTAATCTATCAATCTAATTGGTGGAATGTGATTGATTGCTGTAGTTATCAATATTATTAATTGAATTGATGTGCAAGAAGGAACTGATGCCAAGATAAGCCCTTTCATCTGTGTTGTGCTTAGGCAGCCCTTATGGCGTATTGGCTTCCTAATCAAGTCTTAGTGGGGTAGAACTTGCTGAGACATAATCTCATCCCGATTTGGGGAAAATGTTTCAGGTCCCTAGATGATGATCGTGGAGGACCGGAAGTCCTGGAGTTCGGAAGGTGGAGGCTGAAGAATCGGCAATTGGGTCTGACTAGTGGATGTTAAGATAGTCCTCTTTTTGATAAGCCGTCAATTTTGTAAACAACCTAAGTTTGTAATTAACCAGTTTGTTTATAAATACTTGTCTTGGTTTGAAAAATATGATCCTACTTTTCTATCACATTGATTGTCTGGGGATTTTATTAAGCTTCCGCATGCGTATATAAAAGAATGGGTCGGCGACCTTCCTGGGCACACGGTCGAGGATCGGGGCGTGACAATAGTTTTGACCTTTGCTCTTCTTTCTTTAGGGCTTTATTTCACTTTGATTGTATCATAAATCGGGTCAATGCAGATAAAAGAATGCATTTCTATACAATCAAGTAAGTGAAACAGCTAAAACGAAATCCATCTACCTCATATTACATACTCTATTGGATCTTACGGCGCCCGTTTATGTACGATATGATCGGGTTTGACCATAGATCCCGGAAAAGGTTTTCTTCAAACAAACCGGCCTGTATTTCTTGGAGATCATATGGCCCAACTTTGTTAAAGATATAGCTCATGTATCTCATCTAACATGATTATTATATATCCATGAAGCAGTTGATGAACTCTATTATAAGTGGATACAGACGTCTTTGTCATTTGAAAGTTTGTCCTGGTCTATATATAGAGGTACATTGTTATTCTTATGCACTGTGATTTATGATCAAGCAAGGATCATAGTCACACGCTTGCAGATTACTAGGTACGCAATACTCCTGGAGTCGTCAAAACCGTGCACAGTAGTGGCTGCCGATCGCGGTCTGACTGAGATTAACTTACTGAGGATGCACGCGGCACTTGAGATGGAGCTCTTCGAGGATTTTCTTCAGCTCCAGCACCAGGTCGGATCTCCGGGCCGCCCTTTCCCTGGCATTTGGGAAATTCATCGTGTGGGAGACGTGGAGAACCATCTTCAAGTGGTCACCGTCCACGATCTCCTTAACCACAACGCTGGGATCCGGATTCCAGTGTTTCGGCTTGCTATCCAAGTACCTGAAGGATTTTTCAATCGGAATTGCACCTTGTAAAATATTTGGCAGTGCTAAAATGGAAGCGCGCGCACAGACGCCGGAATTTCTTGAACTCCAAGCTACAGCTTCAACAGCCAAAAGTAGAGGATGTTTATAACCATAATTGTCAAACTTCTCCATACACAAAATTCTGTATCCACACTTGCGTTTCTTCCGAAATCTTGCCTTTTAAAAAAATTAAAAAATATCTTTGAAGTTTTTTTGAAAAAATCCAGAGAATTTTTTGTTTTTTCTAAAATTAAGAAAAAAAACTTAGAAATTAGGTTTTTGAGCACTTTTCTTTTAAAATGTGTGAAAATCTTTGAAAAATTATACTAAAAATTGAACAAACTCATAATTAACAAGAAAGCCACTTGAACATTTTGGTGACAAAATAAAATTAGGTACTGAAAAAGCACTAGTTGATTAATTAGTGTAATTAAGTACCCGACTCCAGATTCTCCGATTGCTATATTCACATGATGTTTAACATCACGCAAGGGGAGAGCCTGCGCCTAATCATGACTTGTGGGCTCGCAAGGCAATACCCCAAAATTCTATTGTCCTTTACCCTTCAAACGGAAAAGATAGGTTGCGACAGTTTCAACGTGACCTACACAAGCAATCACTTGTGCGAGGTGCAGCGTTAAATGCATAAAAAGAGAGATTCGGGAGAAGGAGATGACGTACGTTTTTATTTTATCTTTCAAAGCTCCAAGGCTCTCGTCTGAAGCAGAGAAATCGACCTTGAACTCCACATATTCGCTCATGAGCGGGCTCCTGTTGAAATTGCTGATGGGTTTGGAGGCCAGAACTGAATTTGGGTAAGTTATCTTTTCACCGTCGTTTGTCAGGAAGACAGTAGTCAGGATATTCATCTCGGCAACGTCCATCTGTGATGAATCAAAAAGTCAGACGAATATGGAATCTGTACATACCAGTCACGCAGAGCCATAGGCTTAGTCATTCACCTCAACCCCATCGACAACACAGCGGTCGCCCACATCGAACGGATGCTTCGCGCATACAAACACGATAGCTTCAAGCAAGTCTTTGGCAGCGTTCCCAAAAATGAACTCGAGAAGCAAAAGCTGCGACGAAATAAAGATTTGCACTGGCGTTGTCAATAATCCTGTCAGAAGCAACCCCAGAATGATGATCACGACGAGCAAAAGTGCTGAACCAAGCTTGTCCAGGGTGTCGATGCATGTTTTCGTATCCTTGAAGGCGCGAATGACTGATTTTCGCTCACGATGGACATTCACCTGCAGACGTGAACTATATAGTTTAGATCATGTCCTTATGTCTATATTTATCTATCAGTCCGTATGCATGGTTCCTAGTTCTTTCAGCTTCCAAAAATCTCCTTAATTTCAGTTTGTTATAAACAAGCTTCATAGAATATTTGACTTGGAAGAGAGATAAGAGCCAGCAAAGAGATCCGATACACACTTACCAGCCAGTTCTTGAAAAACAACTTCCTGATTTTCCCAGTTTCTTTCGCTCCGGGAAAGAAAGCCAAGAATTTCTCAACTTGTTCCTTCCGCATGAAGCGCGAAAGGTCATCCTTCTCGATAAACCTAGTAAACAGCAGAAAACAGGAGTCAGTGACGCACTCTGGAGCAATGAGATTTTTTTCAATAACCCAAGGGCATGGGTTGGACACCCGGCTATCTAAAGGCAGCCCCATTAACTATTAAATCCAGTCTTTGACCTGTGCAAATTTCTCAAATCTAGAGCAATTTGCATGCAGTGGGCGAAATTCAAAAGGTTAAACTCTATTTTCTCAGCTGGAAACCCCCCGAAGTCCCAACCAACTGCACCAATCCTGGAGCTTCGAAGCAACAGCATCATTTGCTAGAGTAGAAGAGAGTTTAAGGAAGTTAGCGCTCTCACTCGCTCCCTCGCTTGACTACTTTCTTGATTATAGCTTTAGCAGCATCCTTGGCTTTTTGGTCATCGGTGATATCCTTATCTTCTTGCTCTGCCTCATCTAGGGAATCGGCAAATTTTATAATCTTCCAAGGAGAAACTTTATCCATTCTCATCTCTATATTCACTTTGAGACTTGTCTCTGGAACCGCGCGGCCAGAAAGTTTCCTCATCACGTAGTGTTGAAAGAAGTAATCTTGCATGCGATTAAAGAATCTTTTGTGTTGAAAAGAAACAGCAAGCCATGCTACGAGGAACGTTTTGATCAGCCATAAGGCAGCTCCTACAAGACAAGAAACGAGCGCCCTCGTGACCCGGTTCAGAATCTTGGTCGTGTGTCTCGAGCATTTCACTCCATGGTTTATCAGCAAAACCCAGGCTAAAATGACCAGACACAGCCAGGCGAACACCTCGGCACTGTCCTTTAATGCAAAGAGAGAGTAAAAACCCCTCTTTTTAGGCAGATACTTCTTGTCAATCAAGAAAACCAATAATGTGATCAACCAATCTGTCGCCAGCTTACCACAAAAGATTGCCCACATCAGCAAACACCATCCCCACAAATGCACATGCCAAATAACTATATTTCGCAGATTACGAATGGTTAAACTTGCAATCAGAAGCACTGTGATGCACACAAACATGACCAGCTGAGCCAAAATAAACTTCATTCTGCCCGACATCACCTGGGACTTGGGATTCACAGTCTCGCACACATCCTCATCGTCTTCGTCCTCTCCAGCCGGTGATGGAACCGAACTGACTGGAGACTTGCTCAGCGCCAGTTCCACAGCGCCCTTAGATGCACTAGCACTTGTATCACTAGGATGCGGCGGTTCCATGGATATCGATTTCAGCTTCTCATCTGTAGAGCTTGAGATGAACTTTCTGGTCTGGATATTCGGAAGCTCACTCGAAGTCGGGATCGACTGAGTGAGCTCCATAGCAGAGGGGCTTGTCAAATTGGAGATTTGTGAACTTGACAGAGGATTTTCAAGCTCTATTGGCTCAGTGTTCGGTTTTGGTGAAGAACCTCTGCTTTGACATTCAACGCCTGAAATCATAAGGACAACTTCATTTGCTTCTTTCTTCTCTAACGGACTTGCATTGACCTCCATGAGTGATGCACAAATATAAAAACTTCTCAGCTGAGAGCTTCTCTGAGGAAAAAGATAGACTCTATCACGAAAGTGAACGGCTTAGCTGAATTCAACGCAAAATCAGCAGAAGAAGTCGAAAGGCAGAGGAGCAAGAGCAAAAGAGTGAATCAGGAAGAGCAGAACATGGTAAAATGAGTGGGTTTTTGCAGGGAGTGGATTAACAATGATGAGAGGGGGTTTTTGGTTCAGTATAGGTTCACGGGAGGCTCTATTTAAAGGGCTCTTAAAGAAGAGAGCATGAATTTGCTTTGAGAAAACTACTTTTCAGGGAAAAGGAAAATCTAAGAAGGTTTCAGTTGAAAAAAAAAACACAGTTGGAACAGTTTGGGAAAATTTTGCTAAGCATCTTCCAACTTTGAGCGGAAGTAGCTCAGGTTGGACTTTGAAATTACAGGATTAGGAGCCGAACATAATTTATAATAAATATTAAAGCATTTGATCAGAGGATTTTGGATGCTCAAAACCACTTTTCAGAATTATTCTTATGAAATATTATATTGAGCATCTACAAACAGTTATACCATAGAATGTTATGACGTGTGTTGCCGTTACTAAGTGCAAGAATGCCATAAAAAGTCTTAAAATATGATTTTATATATGTTTCGCAATGTAACAATGTCTCGTGGTAATCAAATGTAAAAACCTTGTGAAATGAAAAAACCTTATGGCTTTGCTAAAGGCTGGAGTTCCTCTCACTAATCTTACTTTTCTCTAGCACGAGCTCCACTTCTTAATCTCACTTCCACATACTTTGCATCTCTCTCTGTTGGGAGCGCAGAAAAAGTTCAGAGACTTTGCACTTTCTGTTGATCACCATGGTCTGAACTTGCGCCATCATTGCCATTCTAATCCTCTGTTCCTGCATCCACTCGTTTACGAAAACTGCAATTTTATGAACTCGTTGATGGAAACCTTCCTGTCCTGTCCTACAGTGCAACCCAATCACCAAATCAACGGAGATATGAAGCAAACCTTCCGACAAAGTTGATTGGGTTTCGCTAGCTGTAATCTCATTCCCTTGATCATCCTATATGCGGAAATTCCACGCCTTCTTCACTTTCCTACAAATCAAACGAGCCCCTCAAAGATAGGGAATTATATGTCACGGTTCTGTCGGAACCTCATTCAGTGTTATCTGGGTTTTTGCTTGTTAGAGTCACGTTTCCTTGACAATCCTCCACAAAGATTAAATTCTATCCCAGACGATGGGAATTCAATTCCGATGAATTGGAGTCCAATACGAACTCTCTTTTCAGAGCGAACCAAACATAAGAGGGAAAGTTACCGTCCACATGCCTCTTCTTCGCATAAATTCGACGAAAATTACGATACGTCATTTGTGGTGATGTGCTTGTGATTCTGGTTGCTCTGTTTATCAGAATGTGTCGGTTTTCTTAGAAGGATTTCTTATGGATTTTGCACAAACTTCGCTGCTATGACCCAGGTTTGCGTTTTCATTGTTCTATAACATTAGGTCATCACCTTAGCCAAATCACTTATTTCATGCATTTTCCGGGGAAGCTATTGCTGCAAAACAAGGGAAGTGAGATGAATAATTTAGGAATCATGAAGTGGACTATTCCTGAATTTAACAAGAAATAGAAGAGCAATATTTGTAAGTTCAGGAATTCATGAACTCTCTTCGCTCAAGACTGCCGTTTTCATTTGGAAATATTTGTTCATTTAGGAAAATGAAAATGGAATTTAGGCTCCATTCATTTAGTAGAAAATGTGGTGTTTTCGAAAAATATTTTCAAGAAAAGTTACAATTTTTTTTTAGTGTTTAGTTGAAACTTGAAAATGAACTAAAAATTATTTTCCTCCGTTGATATGAAAAATTTGATTTGATTTTCTTCCATGCACTCCTTAGAATAATTTCAAGGACCATTTGTGTCATTATCACTTCATATCAAGACGAATTCCATTCATTAACTAGCATATAGAAATGGTGTAATCTTCATGTGAAGAAGACTCCTGATCTGCTAATTATAAGTCAGAGAGATCGACCCCACAAGAAAATGCTACAGATTTGGAAAGAGCAATCCGAACATTCTCCGTAAGGGGCACGATGGCTCAATCCTAAAACTCAGTGAATATTCGATCCATGTTGTCAATAATTAATAAAGTAAAGTACCAATAAACATCACATGATTAAGGAAGCCTCAATGTTTGTCATCCGTAGATCCATTTGGATCGGCCTCAGTGCAGTCAATTACATAATGAAAAGTCAAAGGGAGGATAACATTGGGGTTTATATGGAGACTCAGCTCATGGTCATTGTACAATCATCGATTTTCATAAAACATTCCTGTTGTTGAGTTTGTCTCGAGTTCATACGAGAATTGAGTCTTAGACTATCTTATCTCGTCAGGGTTTTAAATTAGCATGTGCACGTTTGCTGGTCACTAGAAGTTAAAAGATCGACCAGCTAAGGAGAAAGGTAAAGCAGAATTAAATGATCAGAGCAAAACTATCGTAAAATCTGGTTACTGCTCCACTTATTTGATACTGTTCTTATAGATTCAGCCTATAGATAGAGGTACATTGTAATTCTTATGCAATATGTCATTTATGATCAAGCGAAGAACATAGCCGCACACTTTTTTCGCCAAACAAGAAAGAAAAGCAGGGAAAAAAAGGTAGGTATGAAGTCCCAATCTCGCATATTTGCAGATTACTAGGAATGCCGCGCTCCTGGAGACGTCATAACCGTGCACAGTAGCGGCCGCTGACCCATTCTAGCTGAGACGAACTTACTGTGGAAGCACGCGTTTCTTGAGATGGAGTTCATCGAAAATTTTCTTCAGCTCCAGCACGAGCTCGGATCTCCGCTTGGTCCTTTCCTTGGCCTCCTGGAAATTTAATGTGTGGCTGGCATGGATAGCCATCTTCAAGACCTTCGAATTGTCAATGTGCGCAATCTCCTTAAACACAACGCTGTGACCCGGTCGCCAGTCTTTCGGCTTGCTTTCTAAGTACCTGGAGGCTTATTCAATCAGAACTCGCACCTTGTGAAACACTCGGCATTGCTAAAATGAAAGCGCACTCACACGCATACACCAGAATTTCTAGAACAAGGAGCAACATATTCAAAAACCCAAAAGAATTTCAGCTTCCTGTGATCCGGATGCTGGTGTTTCGGCTTCCTTTCTATGTACCTGAAGGCCTATTCGATCAGAATTTGCACCTCGTAAAATACTCGGCATTGCTAAAATGAAAGCGCATGTGCACACACACACCAGGGTTTCTTTAACTCCAAGCAACAGCTTCAAAACCCAAAAGAGAGAGGATGTTTATGACGGGTCTGAGTTCCCATGACGCATAAGTCAATAAGCTTATCAATGAAGAAAGGAAAGTCGATAGTTCTCAGTGAGGTATAACCTTAACCTTAACCGGGGGTGCAATCTTATTAATGAAGAAAATAAAGTCGGTCGAAATATGGCTGCAAAAGGACAAAAGAATTGATCGAACTTGTGCATGTACTGATGTGCATGTCCCTCGGCTCCCTCACCGTTCCAACTAACCCCATAGTACTCCTCCATATAAAAATACTAAACTATATTTCCATATTCCATAACCTATCTATTGAATACTCTCATCTATAGCATATGCACATATTCAAACCACAAACTACCATTGATATCAAAAACATGCTTCTGTGCAGTGAAATTTTTAACAGCCTCAAAAGAGAGATTCAGGAAAAGCAGATGGCACACTTGTTTATTTTATTTGTCAAAGCTTCAAGGCTCTCGACTGAAGTTGAGAAATCGACCTCGAACTCCAAACATTCGCTGATGTCCGGGCTCCTGTTGTAATTGCTGATGGGTTTAGAGGCCAGAACTGAATTTGGATAAGATATCTTTTCACCGTCGTTTGTCAGGATTACGGTAGTCAGAATATTCATATCGTCAACCTGTTATTTATTTTTTTGTGATCCCACATTTTTTACCCAAATTTTCTCTTAAAGTTGCGACTATTCGACATGAAGTTTTTCCACGCTTCGTACCCTTTCGTAACAACCGCCCGTCTTGATGGGAGACGATGTATAAATAGGAACGTACGTTCATTTCTGACGGGTGATGACAAGGTCTAACTCAAACTCTCTCATTCAAAATACACCATCAGTACGAGAGTGAATTGGGTAGTAGAGTGTCCCCAATTTTGTTTGATTTCAGGTTTTCTGACGAATGCGAACAAAAATAATGGCTGGAGGTTTGTCTTCGATTGATCCTAGCTTCCGCATATTAATTATTTTGTCTTACATTTGGCATCAGAGCGTTTAGTGCCTCTGCCTTGTTTTTCTCGGATTTTTTGTGAATTTTCGGGCATTTTTTAACATGAATAGTAACTCGAGTTTTGAGGCCAAGAGAGAAACTCCCAAATTCCGGGTAAATTCCGGCGACCCACCCCTTGATTTCAGACCCTCACAGTCGCACCGCCATTAGGAACATTAGCCATGAGTTATTTCGGCATATCGGTGTTCGCCGGAGGCTAATAGGGCGGCGGAAGTCGCGGTGGTTGAGGATTTGTGTTTTTGGGAAATTTTCGTATGTTTTGGGGCTTATTTCTTCGTCATTTTCGCCGAAACTTGGACCTATGTGGTCGTGCCGACATGCTTGTCAAAACCCTCTATTAATTTGTGTTTGAGGTGGGCTGCCGGAGAAAAACGGCCGGCGAAACCGCGACGGAACGGCGAAAAACGACGAAGAAATCGACTCTGTCGCGCGAGGAAGAAGGCGTGTGGTCTCCACGCGCGCGCTGCAATTGCAAGCGCGTGGAACCCTCGCGCCACGCGCCATTACACGCGCGCAACCGCTTTGCGCGTGGGAGCCACACGCGCGCCAACCGCTGGCGCGAGGAGTCCACGCGCACGGAACTGCCCGCGGTAGGTGCCAAGCGCCTGCGCGTTGAGCACGCGCGTGCTCAGCACGTGCCTGACGTGGCCGCGGGGCTGTTTTTACGTTTTTACCCCTACTCAAATTCATAAATTTCCGTTTTGCCATTTCAGAAATTTTACGATCCTTTCCTTGGCTGATGTATTTACTGTTCTGCCCTTTGATGTATTTATTTATTATTATGTCATTTTATGCATTTTATGAATATTTTATGCATGAAATTATATGTCCAATGGTCCATATAATTAATTAATTAGAGAGTGGCCACAGCATCTTTAATTAATTAAATTATATATTAAAAGCCTCCGAATCATATTTAGAAATGGACATTGATTGTAATTAATTATATTAATATGATGAATTTTATCCCACAGGAATTTTCATTATATTAATATGATTAATTAGGATGAAATATCATATTATTTTTCTTAATTTACCCACAGAGATTAAAAAAATGCATATAATATGGTAGTTTCTTCATGAAGTAATTATGAATCTATTTAAATTAAAAACTTAGCCCACGGGTAGTTTTTATGTTATGTGATTCATATTGTGACATGTTTACATTGGTAAAACATGATTTATTTATATTTGCCTCAAATTTTATGACATAAGCATGATTATTTGATATGCGGCGCAACCCGTGAATTTCTCTCGAATTTAAGTTTGATTTTCCTATACTAAATGGTGAGAACTATAAAGTTTGGAAGGAGTCAGTTCTTCTTCAATTAGGGTGGATGGACATTGACTATGCTATAAGGAAAGACAAACCACCTGCTCCTACTGATTCGAGCACTCCAGCTGAGATAGCTCTTTATAACCAATGGGAGTAGTCCAACCGCGTTTGTGCCATGTTTATAAGAGCTAAGATATCTCCTAGTATTCGTGGTTCAGTTTCTTAGCATAGCAATGCTAAGGCTTTATTGGAGACCATAGATGCGCAGTTTGAAAGTTCTGAGAAGGCGCATGCCATGACCCTAATTATGAAGTTTTCATCATTGAAGCTCACTAGTGTTAGAGGTGTGCGTGAGCACATCATGCAAATGAGGAACATTGCAGCTCAGCTTAAGAACCTTGAGGTTGAGATATCTGAATCATTCCTTGTGTATTATATTCGGAACACTCTCCCACAACAATATGCACCTTTCAAGATCTCTTATAAGAATAAATGGTCAATTAATGAACTCATGACCATGTGTGTTCAAGAGGAAGAAAGACTGATTATGGAATTGGGAGAAAGTGCTCATTTGGCAACACAATAAAAGAATAAGGGCTATGGCAAGTATAAGGGAAAAGGTAAAATACCTCCCCAAGCTGACATTAAGAAAGAATCCAAGTGTTTCTTATGTAGACAGAAAGGGCATATAAGGAAGGATTGTGTCAAATTTAAGGCCTGGCTCGAGAAGAAAGGTAATCCAATCTCTTGTGTTTGTTATGAATCTAATATGATTGATGTAAGTCACAACACTAGGTGGATTGATTCTGGATCTACAATCCATATTTCGAATTCCTTGCAGGGTTTTCAAAACCACAGGAAGCCAGTGGGAAATGAACAAAGCATCTATTCAGGAAACAAGATGCGTTCGCATGTGGAAGCTATTGGGACATATAGACTAGTTCTCAATAGTGGTTTTGTTTTAGATTTGGAAAAGACCTTTTATGTTCCTAGTTTTTCTAGAAACTTAATTTCAGTTTCAAGACTTGTACCTTTGGGATACTCTTTTAACTTTTCAGATTCAAACTTCTGTTTATCATTTAAATTTGAAATTGTCGGGAGTGGTACTTTGTCTGATGGTCTTTTTCGAATTAATTTACAAGACAATGCCTATTATGATATGATGCTTGTTCATGATAAAGCTGGTATGAAACGATGTGTTGTGAAAGAACATTCCTCTATGTTATGGCACCGGAGATTGGGACATATCTCCATAGAAAGAATTAAGCGATTAGTAAATGATGGAGTACTCAGTACTTTAGATTTTACTGATAGTGATACTTGTGTGGACTGCATAAAGGGAAAGTAGACTAACAAAACAAAGAAAGGTGCTAAGAGGAGTACATAAATATTAGAAATCATACACACGGATATTTGTAGTCCGGATATGGACTCATGTAGTCATAAATACTTCATCTCATTTATAGATGATTATTCACGTTATATGTATCTTTACTTGATTCATAATAAATATGAAGCATTAGATGCCTTTAAGGTATTTAAGGCAGAAGTAGAGAAACAATGCAATAAGCAAATTTAAGATTGTGAGATCAGATAGAAGTGGAGAATTCTATGGTAGATACACTGAAGATGGACAAGCACCTGATCCATTTGCAAGATTTCTTCAAGAGTATGGGATAGTTGCCCAATATACTATGCCTGGTTCTCCGGACCAAAATGGCGTAGCGGAAAGAAGAAATCGGACCTTATTAGATATGGTGCGTAATATGCTTAGCAGCTCCAAACTTCCTAAATCATTGTGGACTAAAGCACTTAAGACGGCAGTGTACATATTAAACCGAGTTCCGACCAAGGCTATCCCAAAGACACCTTTTGAGTTATTTAAGGGTTGGAAACCGAGTTTGCATCATGTGCGCGTTTGGGGATGCCCGTCTGAAGTGAGAATTTATAATCCACAAGAAAAGAAGTTTGACCCAAGGACCATAAGTGGGTATTTCATTGGATATGCCGAAAGGTCTAAGGGATACAGGTTTTATTGTCCATCTCATACCACTAAGATTGTGGAATCAAGAAATGCTAAATTTCTTGAAAATGACTTGATTAGTGGGAGTGATCGATTGAGGGATCTTGTTCCTAAGGAAGATCATTCAGACACTCAACCTTCCACCTCAAGTTTAAGGTTGGTTGTTGCTCATAATGCCCCTTTAGTTCAGCCGGCTATTGAACAACCAATTGTTGAAGTTCCACAACCTGCTGATATTGATCTAGTAGATCCAGTTGTTCAGCAATTACCAGAAACTGTTGAACAACCAGTTGAGCAACATGCTCCTCAAGAGAATATTGATCCAACATTGAGAAGATTTGCTAGAACAAGGAAATCGGCTATTCCTAATGATTATATTGTGTATTTACAAGAGTCTGACTACAATATTGGAGTTGAGAATGATCCCGAAACGTTTTCACAAGCCATGGATAGTGATAAATCCAATTTGTGGTACAATGCCATGAAGGAAGAGATGAGTTCAATGGCATCTAACAAAGTTTGGGATTTGGTTGAGTTACCTGATGGTGCGAAGGCCATTAGTTGTAAATGGGTCTTCAAAACTAAGAAGGATTCATTGCGTAACATTGAAAATATAAAGCTAGACTTGTTGCCAAAGGATTCACTCAAAAGGAAGGAATCGATTACACAGAGACTTTTTCTCCTGTATCTAAGAAAGATTCTCTTCGTATTGTTTTGCCATTGGTTGCCCATTTTGATATGAAATTACATCAGATGGATGTGAAAACAGCGTTCCTCAATGGAGAACTAGAGGAGGAGGTTTACATGAAACAACCTGAAGGATTCTCCTCTAGTAAAGGTGAGCATTTGGTATGCAAACTTAAGAAATCTATATATGGCTTGAAACAAGCATCCCGCCAATGGTACTTAAGGTTTCATGATGTCATATCTTCATTTGGTTTTATAGAGAATGTCATGGATCAATGTATATACTAGAAGGTCAGTGGGAGCAAAATTTGTTTCCTTGTGCTGTATGTAGATGATATACTACTTGCAACCAATGATAAGGGGTTGCTACATGAGGTGAAACAATTTTTCTCTAAGAGTTTTGACATGAAGGATATGGGTGATGCATCTTATGTCATTGGCATTAAGATCCATAGAGATAGATCTCGAGGAATTTTAGGACTATCTCAAGAAACCTATATCAATAAGGTCCTAGAGAGATTTCGATGAAAGATTGTTCACCAAGTATAGCACCCATTGTGAAGGGTGACAGGTTCAATTTGAACCAATGCCCGAAGAATGATCTAGAAATGGAACAAATGTACAATATTCCATATGCTTCTGCTATTGGAAGCTTAATGTATGCTCAGGTTTGCACTCGACCTGACATCGCCTTTTGCTGTGGGAATGTTGGGAAGATATCAGAGTAATCCAGGTTTAGACCACTGGAGAGCTGCAAAGAAAGTGTTGAAAGGTCCCGAGTTCGATCCACGGCGTTGTCAAGCGATTTACCTGGCAGGCAAGGGTGGTGGTGACTCTACCTGTCCCCAGGGTTTACTTCACCGTGAAGCGGCGCACGAGGTTCCCTAGGTCACCAAAAAAGAAAGAAAAAAGAAAGTGTTGAGATACCTTCAAGGTACCAAAGACTATATGCTTATGTATGGACGGACTAACAACCTAGAAGTGGTCGGTTATTCGAATGCGGACTTCGCGGGTTGTGTTGATTCACGAAAATCAACATATGGATACATTTTTATGTTAGCTAGCGGAGCCGCGTCATGGAGAAGTGCCGAGCAGACTTTAACTGCTACTTCCACTATGGAGGCTGAGTTCGTTTCTTGTTTTAAGGCTACCTCGCATGGTGTATGGGTGAAGAGTTTCATTTCTAGACTTAGAATTGTTGATTCTATTTCTAGGCCATTAAGAATATATTGTGACAATTCAGCTGCAGTTTTTATGGCTAAAAATGCCAAAAGTGGCAGTCGAAGTAAGCATATTGACATTAAGTATTTAGCCATAAGGGAACGTGTTAAGGAGAATAAAGTGGTCATTGAACACGTTAGCACTGAATTGATGATAGCCGATCCTTTAACTAAAGGCATGCCACCAATGAGGTATAAGGATCATATAACTAGTATGGGAATAAGTCCCATCATGTGATTTGTCGACATATGAACGATTTTTGTTGTATGAAACTCTTATTTAGTTGTAATGTTGATTCTCAATTTTTGTATACACATTTTGTTGTTTATGAGAATAACATTTATCCTTGGTTCTGGAATAAACATGAGGTTTATTCATTAAGATATGTTGTCACATATAGGCTGACATTAAAGAAATAAAGTGCATTGTGATACATGGAAGATATTACTCACTCTTAGAGGACATGTCGCCATGATTCATGTATTTTGTTTATTTTCTTTAAGCATAAATTTTTCGTGGAATTAGTTGGATAATCCGTATGATGAAAATGATGGGATCAAGTGGGAGAATGTTATTTATTTTTTTGTGATCACACATTTTTTACCCAAATTTTCTCTTAAAGTTGCGACTATTCAACATGAAGTTTTTCCACGCTTCGTACCCTTTCGTGACAACCGCCCGTCTTGATGGGAGACAATGTATAAATAGGAACGTACGTTCATTTCTAACGGGTGATGATAAGGTCTAACTCAAACTCTCTCATTCAGAATACACCATCAGTACGAGAGTGAATTGGGTAGTAGAATGTCCCCAATTTTATTTGATTTCAGGTTTTCTGACGAACGCAAACAAGAACAATGGCTGGAGGTTTGTCTTCGATTGATCCTAACTTCCGCATATTAATTATTTTGTCTTACACAACCTCCATCTGTGATGAATCAAAAAGTCAGACGAATATGGAGTCTGTACAAACCAGTCAAGCAGAGTCATAGGCTTAGTCATTCACCTCAACCCCATCGATGACGCAGCGGTCACTCACGTTGAACGGATGCTTCACGAATACAAATATGATAGCTTCGAACAAGTCTTTGACAGCGTTCCCAAAAATGAACTCGAAAAGCAAAAGCTGCGACGAAATAAGGATGAGCACTGGCGTCGTCAAGAATCCTGTCAGAAGCAACTACAGAATGATGATCACGACAAGCAAAGCTGCTGAAGCAAGGTTGTTCAGCTCCTCAATGGCTGTTTTTGCATCCTTGAAAGCGTGAGTGAGTGATTTTCGTTCACGATAGAAATTCACCTGCAGACGTGAACTATATAATTTAGATCATGTCCTTATGTCTATATTTCGTATGCATCGTTTCTAGTTCTTTCAGCTTCCAAAAATCTCCTTAATTCAGTTTGTTAGAAAAATGCTCCATAGAACTTTTGGCTTGGAAGCAAGATAAGAGCCAGCAAAGAGATCAGATACGCACTTACCAGCCAACTCTTTAAAGACGACTTCCTGATTTTCCGAGTTTCTTTCGCTTCGGGAAAGAAAGCCAAGAATTTCTCGACGTATTCCTTCGCCATGATGCGCAAAAGTTCTTCCTCCTCGATAAACCTAGTACAAAGCAGAAAACAGGAGTCAGTGACACATTTTGGAGCAATGAGATTTTTTTAAATAACCCAAGTGCATGGGTTGGACACCCCGCTATGTAAAGGCAGCCCCATGAACTATTAAAGCCAGGCCTTTGGCCTGTGCAAATTGCCTAGATTTAGGGCAATTTGCATGCAGTTGGTGAAATTCAAAGGGTAAACTTAATTTCCGGACTTGGAAACCCCCCAAAGTCACAACCAACTGCACCAATCCTGGAGCTTCGAAGCAACAGCATCATTTGCTAGAGTAGAAGAGAGTCTAAGGAAGTTGGCGCTCTCACTTGCTCCCTGGCTTGACTACTTTCTTGATTATAGCTTTAGCAGCATCCTTGGTTTTTTGTTCATCGGTGATATCCTTATCTTCTTGCTCTGCCTTACGGAGAAAATTGATAAGATTTTTCGTCGTCCAAGCAGAAACTTTATCCGGCTTCATTTTTAATAGTTTCTCCATGTTCACTTTGAGACTCATCTTTGGATACTTGGGGCTGGTTAGTTTCTTTATCACGTTGTATTGAAAGATGCCATCTTGAATGCGATCAAAGAATCTCTTGCATTGGAAAGAAGCAGCAAGCAATTTTATCAGAAATGTTTTGATAAGCCATAAGGCAGCTCCCATAAGACAAGAAAAGAGCGCCCTCGTGACCCAGTTCAGAATCTTGGTCGTGTGTATCGATCGCTTCACTCCATGGTTTATCAGCCAAACCCAGGTTATAAGAACCAGACACAACCAGGCGAACACCACGGCACTGTCCTTCAAGGCAAAGAGAGTATAAAACATTCTTTTTGAGCAGATACTTCTGCTCAATCAAGTAAACCAACGTGTTGATCAACCAGTCAGTCGCCAACTTACCAGAAAAGATTGCCCACATCAGCAAATACCATCCCCACAAATGTACATGCCAAATGACTGTATTTCGGAGATCATGAATGGTTAAAATCGCTATCAGAAGCCCTGTGATGCACACAAACGCGGCCTGCTGAGCCAAAATATATTTCGTTTTGCCTGACATCATTTGGGACTTGGGATTTACAGTCTCGCACATATCCTCATCATCTTCCTCCTCTGCGCCTGGTGATGGAACTGAACCGATTGGAGACATGCTCAGCGCCGGTTTCACAGAATCCTTAGATGCACTAGCACTTGGATCACCAGGATGCAGCGATTCCATGATTCCCGATTTCAGCTTCGTGAACGAAGAACTTGAGATGGACTTTTCCGTCGGGATATTTGGAAGCTTACTCGGAGTCTGGATCGACTGAGCGAGCTCGAGAGCAGAGGGGCTTGTCAAATTGGAGATTTGTGAATTTGATGGAGGATTTTCAGGCTCCATTTGCTCAGTTTTTTGGTTTTGGTGAAGGACTTCCGCTTTGACATTCAACGCCTGGAATCATAAGGACAACTTCATTTGCTTCTTTCTTCTCTAACGAACTTGCATTGCCCTCCATGAGTGCTGCGCAAATATAGAAAGCTTATCAGCTGAGAGCTTCTCCAAGGGGAAAAGATGGACTTTATCACGAAAGTGAATGCCTCAGTTGAATTCAACGCAAAAATCGGCAGAAGAAGTCGAAAGTCAGAGGAGCAAGAGCAAAAAAGTGAATCGGGAAGAGCAAAACATGGTAAAATTAGTGGGGTTTTTTGCATGGAGTGGATTAACAATGATGAGAGGGAGCTTCTTGTTCAGTATAGCTTCACGGGAGGCTCTATTTAAAGGGCTCTCAAAGAGGAGAGCATGAATTTGCTCTGAGAAAAATACTTTTCAGGGAAAAGGAAATTCATCTAAGAAGGTTTCAGTCAGAAAAAAATAAATAAATAAATAAAAACAGTTATAAAGTCTAGGAAAACGTAGCTAAGCAGCTCCCAACTTTGTGTGGAAGTAGCACAGGTCGGACTTCAAAAATACAATATTAGGAGTCGAACAGAATTTTTACTAAAAATTAAAGCTTTTGATCAGATGACTTTGGATGTTCAAAATCATATTTCAGAATTAATCTTATGAAATATTATAACGAGCATCTACAAGAGCTGGACCATTGAATGCTACGACAGGTATTGTTGTTACTAAGTACAAAATTGTCATAAGAAGTCTTATAATGTGATTTTTTTTTCTATTTTACAACGTTACCACGTCTTGTCATAATCAAATGACGTCTGATTGTAATCAAATGAAAAGCCTTGTCAAATGAAAAAACCTCGTAGCTTTGCTAAAAGTTGGAGTACCTCTCAAACTGGGAACCGCCCAATAAGGATCGGTTCTGAAAAATTGGAACCGGGATCCACTCATTTGTTGCATGGATCCACCCGAGAACTGGACCACCGGTCCGGTCCGGTTCCCGGGTGGATCCATGGAACCGATCTTGACGCGAAACAATTTTTATTTTTAACATAGAATGATTACGTGACATCAAAGCAAGCCAAAGAAAAAGAAAAAACCAAATTTAAGTATATGGAGATGCGGACAGCGGGATAAGTAAATGTAGCGAATTTACAAATATGGTTCGAGCGGTTCCCAGGTATTTTGCACACCTCTAGAAGGGAGTGGGATGAGATCTAGGGTTTTTTTTAGTAATTTTTTTTTAATATTAAAAAGGTTCCGATCTGGTCGGGTGGGCGGGCGGGCGGGTGGATCTGCCCATGGAACCGGGAACCGGACCAATATCCACCGGTTCCCATAAATTGGAACCGGGAACTGGACCGGTTCCCTCAAGAACCGCCGGTTCCGAGCGGTTCCCGGGTATTTTGCACACCCCTACTCCCTACCTCCTTCTATTAAAAACATGTAGCAAAAACTCAATACCTTCACCCGGAAAGATCGCTAAGAGGGAGCCCGAGCCCGTCAACATTTCCAATTAAACTCTACATTCGAGTTTTGAACTAACTAAAATATACTAACTACATACCATCAAAATTATCTCATTGAGATCTCCATCAACCACAACTTCATCCCCAATCTCTTTCTCTAGCCCAAACCATGAAGTGAAGTCTGCCATTGAGCTTGTACAACACGTTGGTCACGAGATTCCTTTGTTGGTCACCAAATTCCATTGGAGGCCTTCCAATTTACCCTCAACTTTAATACCATTTGTTGGAAGCATGCAGCAGAAGCTTGATACTTTCATCGTTAGATCGCAAAGATGGAGTCTAAGTTCAAGCCCATTAACATATCCAATGTGGCTTGCTTTCACTCAAAAACTTAAACCAAAGAATTGTGAGCCAATTATATTATATTAACCACTTAACACTACACCAATTATGTACGTGAGATTTTTCTAACACAACTCACAAATGTATCTCAGCACCCTCCACCTTACTATTGTGCACCAGATTAGTTGCCTAACCTGTGAAGTGGATTTCGGGGAGGCACCAGCCCGTCACCATGATATATATGTAAGACATAAAAATTCATATGCGGAAACCAGGATTGTTAATAGACAAACCTCCAGCCATTGTTCGTATTCGCGTTCGTCAAATGTCCTGAAAATCAAGAAAATAATATGCACACTCTACTAACCAAATTTCCTCACGTATTGATGGTGTATTCTAAATGTGAGGATTTTGTGTTAGACCTTGTGATCACCCGTCAGAAATGAACATATGTTCCTATTTATATACCATCTTCCATCAAAACGGTAACCAATGAGCGGTTGTCATGAAAGGGTACGAAACATGGAAAACTTCATGTCGAATAGTGGCAACTTTAAGAGAAAATGTGGGTTTAAAAAATGTGGGATCACAAAATAAATAACATTCTCCCACTTGATCCCATCATTTTCATCATACGGATCATTCAACTAATTCCACAAAAACTTTATGCTTAAAGAAAAGAAACAAAACACATGGATCATGGCGACATGTCCTCTAAGAGTGAGTAATATGTTCCATGTATCAAATGCATCTTATTTCTTTAATGTCAGCCTATATGTGACAACATATCTTAATGAATAAACTTCATGTTTATTCTAGAACCAAGGATAAATGTTATTCTCATAAACAACAAAATGTGTATACAAAAATTGAGAATCAACATTACAACTGAATAAGAGTTTCATACAACAAAAATCGTTCATATGTCGACAAATCACATGATGGGACCTATTCCCATACTAGTTACATGATCTTTATACTTCATTGGTGGCATGCCTTTAGTTAAAGGATCGGCTATCATCAATTCAGTGCTAACGTGTTCAATGACCACTTTATTCTCCTTAACACGTTCTCTTATGGCTAAATACTTAATGTCGATATGCTTACTTCGACTACCACTTTTGACATTTTTAGCTATAAAAACTGCAGCTGAATTGTCATAATATATTCTTAATGGCCTAGAAATAGAATCAACAATTCTAACCCGGCAATAAAACTTTTCAACCATACACCATGCGAGGTAGCTTCAAAACAAGAAACGAACTCAGCCTCCATAGTGGAAGTAGCGGTCAAAGTCTGCTTAGCACTTCTCCATGACACGGCTCCGCCAGCTAACATGAAAATGTATCCAAATGTTGATTTTCGTGAATCAACACAACCCGCGAAGTCCGCATCCGAATAACCGACCACTTCCAGGTTGTCAGTTCGTTTATACATAAGCATATAGTCTTTGGTACCTTAAAGGTATCTCAACACTTTCTTTGCAGCTCTCCAGTGGTCTAAACCTAGATTACTCTGATATCTTCCCAACATTCCCACAGCAAAAGCAATGTCAGGTCGAGTGCAAACCTGAGCATACATCAAGCTTCCAACAGCAGAAGCATATGGAATGTTGTACATTTGTTCCCTTTCTAGATCATTCTTCGGGTATTGGTTCAAATTGAACCTGTCACCCTTCACAATGGGTGCTATACTTGGTGAACAATCTTTCATCCGAAATCTCTCTAGAACCTTATTGATATAGGTTTATTGAGATAGTCCTAAAATTCTTCGAGGTCTATCTCTATGGATCTTAATGCCAATGACATAAGATGCCTCACCCATATCCTTCATGTCAAAACTCCTAGAGAGGAATTGTTTCACCTCATGTAGTAATCTCTTATCATTGGTTGCAAGTAGTATATCATCCACATACAGCACAAGGAAACAAATTTTGCTCCCACTGACCTTCTGGTATATACATTGATCTATGACATTCTCTATAAAACCAAATGAAGAGATGACATCATGAAACCTTAAGTACCATTGGCGGGATGCTTGTTTCAAGTTATATATAGATTTCTTAAGCTTGCACACCAAATGTTCACCTTTACTAGAGGAAAATCCTTCAAGTTGTTTCATGTAAACCTTATCCTCTAATTCTCCATTGAGGAACGCCATTTTCACATCCATATGATGTAATTCCATATCAAAATGGGCAACCAAAGCCAAAACAATACGAAGAGAATATTTCTTAGATACAGGAGAAAAAGTCTCTGTGTAATCGATTCCTTCCTTTTGAGTGAATCCTTTGGCAACAAGTCTAGCTTTATATTTTTCAATGTTACCCAATGAATCCTTCTTAGTTTTGAAGACCCATTTACAACCAATAGCCTTTACACCATCAGGTAACTCAACCAAATCCCAGACTTTGTTAGATGTCATAGAACTCATCTCTTCCTTCATGGCATTGTACCACAAATTGGATTTATCACTATCTATGGCTTGTGAAAACGTGTCGGGATCATTCTCATCTCCAATATTTTAGTCATACTCTTGTAAATACACAATATAATCACTAGGAATAGCCGATTTCCTTATTATAGTAGATCTTCTCAATGTTGGATCAACATTCTCTTGAAGAGCATGTTGCTCAACTGGTTGTTCAACAGTTTCTGGTAATTGCTGAACAACTGGATCTACTAGGTCAATATCAGCAAGTTGTGAAACTTCAACAATTAGTTGTTCAATAGCCGGCTGAACTGAAAGGGCATTATGAGCAACAACCAACCTTAAACTTGAGGTGGAATGTTGAGTGTCCGAATGATCTTCCTTAGGAACAAGATCTCTCGATCAATCGCTCCCACTGATCAAGTCATTTTCAAGAAGTTTAGCATTTCTTGATTCCACAATCCTAGTGGTATGAGATGGACAATAAAACCTATATCCCTTAGACCTTTCAGCATATCCAATGAAATACCCACTTATGGTCCTTGGGTCCAATTTCTTTTCTTGTGGATTATAAATTTTCACTTCAGACGGGCATCCCCAAACACGCACATGATGTAAACTCAGTTTCCAACCCTTAAATAACTCAAAAGGTGTCTTTGGGACAACCTTGGTCGGAACTCGGTTTAATATGTACACTGACGTCTTAAGTGCTTCAGTCCATAAGAATTTAGGAAGTTTGGAGCTGCTAAGCATACTAGGCACCATGTCTAATAAGGTTCGATTTCTTCTTTCCGCTACGCCATTTTGGTCCGGAGAACCAAGCATAGTATATTGGGCAACTATCGCATGCTCTTGAAGAAATCTTGCAAATGGACTAGGTGCTTGTCCATCTTCAGTGTATCTACCATAGAATTCTCCACTTCTATCTGACCTCACGATCTTAAATTTGCTTATTGCATTGTTTCTCTACTTCGGCCTTAAATACCTTAAAGGCATCTAATGCTTCATATTTATTATGAATCAAGTAGAGATACATATAACGTGAATAATCATCTATAAATGAGATGAAGTATTTCTGACCACATGAGTCCATATCCGGACTACAAATATCCGTGTGTATGATTTCTAATATTTATGTACTCCTCTTAGCACCTTTCTTTGTTTTGTTAGTCTGTTTTCCCTTTATGCAGTCCACACAAGTATCACGATCAGTAAAATCTAAAGTACCGAGTACTCCATCATTTACTAATCGCTTAATTCTTTCTATGGAGATATGTCACAATCTCCGGTGCCACAACATAGAGGAATGTTCTTTCACAACACATCGTTTCATACCAGCTTTATCATGAACATGCATCGCATCATAATAGGCATTGTCTTGTAAATTAATTTGAAAAAGACCATCAGAAAAAGTACCACTCCCGACAATTTCATATTTAAATGATAAACAGAAGTTTGAATCTGAAAAGTTAAAAGAGTATCCCAAAGGTACAAGTCTTGAAACTGAAATTAAGTTTCTAGAAAAACTAGGAACATAAAAGGTCTTTTTCCAAATCTAACACAAAACCACTATTGAGAACTAGTCTATATGTCCCAATAGCTTCTACATGCGAACGCATCTTGTTTCCTGAATAGATGCTTTGTTCACTTCCCACTGGCTTCTTGTGGTTTTGAAAACCCTGCAAGGAATTCGAAATATGGATTGTAGATCCAGAATCAATCCACCAAGTGTTATGACTTACATCAATCATATTAGATTCATAACAAACACAATATATTGGATTACCTTTCTTCTCGAGCCAGGCCTTAAATTTTACACAATCCTTCCTTATATGCCCCTTCTGTTTACAGAAGAAACGCTTGAATTCTTTCTTAATGTCAGCTTGGAGAGGTATTTTACATTTTCCCTTATACTTGCCATAGCCCTTATTCTTTTCTTGTGTTGCCAAATGAGTACTTTCTCCCAATTCCACAATCAGTCTTTCTTCCTCTTAAACACACATGGTCATGAGTTCATTAATTGACCATTTATTCTTATGTGTGTTATAAGAAATCTTGAAAGGTGCATACTATTGTGGGAGAGTGTTCGGAATATAATACACAAGGAATGATTCAGATATCTCAACCTCGAGGTTCTTAAGCTGAGCTGCAATGTTCCTCATTTGCATGATGTGCTCACGCACACCTCTAACACTAGTGAGCTTCAATGATGAAAACTTCATAATCAGGGTCATGGCATGCGCCTTCTCAGAACTTTCAAACTACGCATCTATGGCCTCCAATAAAGCCTTAGCATTGCTATGCTGAGCAACTGAACCACGAATACTATGAGATATCTTAGCTCTTATAAACATGGCACAAACGCGGTTGGACCGCTCCCATTGGTTATAAAGAGCTATCTCAGCTGGAGTGCTCGAATCAGTAGGAGCAAGTGGTTCGTCTTTCCTTATAGCATAGTCAATGTCCATCCAACCCAATTGTAGAAGAACTTACTCCTTCCAAACTTTATAGTTCTCACCATTCAATATAGGAACATCAAACTTAAAATCAGAAAAATTCACAGGTTGCGAAACTCCATATCAAATAATCATGCTTATGTCACAAAATTTGAAGCAAATATAAATAAATCATGTTTTAAGAATGTAAACATGTCACAATATGAATCACATAACATAAAAACTACATGTGGGCTAAGTTTTTAATTTAAATAGATTCATAATTACTTCATGAAGAAACTACCATATTATATGCCTTTTATTAATCCCTGTGAGTAAATTAAGAAAAATAATATGATATTTCATCATAATTAATTATATTAATATAATGAAAATTCCTATGGGATAAAATTCATCATATTAATATAATTAATTACAATCAATGTCTATTTCTTAATTTGATCCGGAGGCTTTTAATATATAATTTAATTAATTAAAGATGCTGTGGCCACTCCCTAATTAATTAAATATATGGACCATTGGACATTTAATTTCATGCACAAAATATTCATAAAATACATGAAATGACAAAATAGTAAATAAAAAACATCAAAGGGCAGAACAGTAAATACATCGGCCAAGGAAAAGATTGTAAAATTTCTAAAATGGAAAAACGGAAATTTATGAATTTGCGTAGGGGCAAAAACATAAAAACAGCCCCGCGGCCATGTGAGGCACGTGCCGAGCACGTGCGCATCCAGCGCACGGCACGCGCCAGAATCCGCGCAGGCGCGTGCCCGCACGCTCGCGGTTCAACGCGCAAGCGCCTGGCAACTACCGCACGCGTGAGGGCGCGTGGCGCGTGGATTCCATACGCCTGCAACCATAGCGCCCGCGTGGGCTCCACGCACCTTCTTCCTCACACGAACAGAAGCCTTTCCGTCGGTTTTTCGCCATTTTCAACCGCAATTTCAGCCCCGTTTCTTCTCCGGCAGCCCATCTCAGATCGAAATAAATTATGGGTTTTGTAAAACATGCCGGCACGATCACATGGGTTCATGTTTCGGCGAAAATGAGCAAAAATTGGCCCCAAAATCAAACGAAAATTCCAAAACACAATTCCTTCAACTACAGCGACTTCCGCTGCCCGATTAGCCTCCGGCGAACACCGATATACCGGAAAAAATCATGGCTAATGTTCCTTATGGCGGTGCGACTGTGCGGGTCCGAAATCAAGGGGTGGGTCGCCGGAATTTGGGAGTTTATCTGTTGGCCTCAAAATCCGAATTACTGTTCATCTCTAAAATGCCCGAAAAACACACCAAAAATTCGAGAAAAACAAGGCAGAGGCACTAGACACGCTCTGATACCAAATGTAAGACATAAAAATTCATATGCGGAAACCAGGATTGTTAATAGACAAACCTCCAGCCATTGTTCGTATTCACGTTCGTCGAATGTCCTGAAAATCAAGAAAATAATAGGCACACTATACTAACCAAATTTCATCACGTACTGATGGTGTATTATAAATGTGAGGATTTTGTGTTAGATCTTGTGATCACCCGTCAGAAATGAACATATGTTCCTATTTATATACCATCTTCCATCAAAACGGTAACCAATGGACGGTTGTCACGAAAGGGTACGAAACGTGGAAAACTTCATGTCGAATAGTCGCAACTTTAAGAGAAAATGTGAGTCTAAAAAATGTGGGATCACAAAATAAATAACAATATATGCATTCGAACAGGTATACCTATACCTGATTCATGCAAGAAAAATGCGTAGGTTTTATAGTTCTCTCTTTACGCCTGGCTTCTATGTCATGGACTTTGTCATGCAAGAAAAAATTTAGAGACTTTGCACTTTTTGCTGATCCCACTGGCCTAAACTTGGGTGATTGTTGCCATTCTAGTCCCTATTCTTGCTTCACTCGTTTACGAAAACTGCAATTTTACGAACTAGCTGACGCAAACCTTCTAGTCCCGTCCTATAGAGGATATGTGGTGATGTTGGAATGGCCTTCCTCTTTTATTCCTGAGTCGATTGAAGTAATTGAAGAGGACTGATACTCAAATTTCTAATCACACGAGCTCCTCAAATCCAAGGGAATCATATGACACGACTTTGTCGAAATCTTATTCCTTTTTGTTGGGTTTTGCTAGCTGTAATCCCATTCCTTAATAATCCTATCTGTGGAATTTTCATGCCTTCTTCCCATTCCTACAAATCAAACGAGCCCCTCAAATCTAGGGAATTATTACGTCACAGTTTTGTCGGAACCTCATTCCTTATATCTGGGTTTTGCTTGTTGGAGTCCCATTTCCTCGACAATCCTTCACGGAGGATAAATTCTATCCCGGAGAGTGGGAATTCGATTCCGATGGATGGCAGTCCATTCCGAACTCTTATTTCAGAGAGCACTAGACTTCAGGGGAAAGGTACAGCACACACGCTTTTTCTTTCTCCCACGCGCCTTTGCCCCTCTTTCACGGAAGAGGAAAGAAGAATCTTCCGAGGGGACAGAGACCTATATTTCCATTCAATTCATTTTGCATAAATTCGACGAAAACTATGATACGTCATTTGTGGTGATGTGCTTCCGATTCTAGTTAGTCGATTTATCGGAATGTGTTCATTTTCTTAGCAGTATTTCTAATGGATTTTGCACAAATGGATTTATCAAAATATGTTGGTTTTCTTAGCAATGTTTCTAATGGATTTTACACACACTTCGAGGGAAAGGGACAATGCACACGCCTTTTCTTCGCATAAATTCGATGAAATAACGATCGATTTCGATTAATCGATTTATCAGAATATGTTGGTTCTCTTAGCAATGTTTCTAATGGATTTCGCACAAACTTCAGTGGAAAGGTACAGTACACACGTCTTTTCTTCGCATAAATTCGACAAAATTATGATAGGTCATTTGTGGTGATGTGTTTCCAATTCTGGTTAGTCAATTTATCAGAATATATTGATTTTCTTAGCAGTGTTTCTAATGGATTTTGCACAAACTTCGCCTCTATGACCCAAGTTTCTGTTTTCATTGTTCTGTAAGATAAGGTCCTCACTATAGCCAAATCACTTACTTAGGACGCGCATGATAAAATTTTTGGAACAGAAATCAATTTCTTGCCATAAATTGATTTCTCAATTTCTATTTCTGAGTAAAGAAATGCGTTTGATAACAGTTCAAAATTTCTATTTCTGAAATAAAAATCTGTTTGATAACCAAATACAATTTCTATTTCTAGGAGTGGCAACGACCGTCGTTCGATGGCGAGTCCGACATTTGGCGACCGACGTTCGGTGTCCGGTGACCAGCGACGGGTGGCCAAAGTCCTAAGTCTAACGTTCGACGTCCAGTGCCAAGTTCGGTAACCGGCAGCAAGCAACTAAAGTCTACAGTCCGACACCGGAGTCCCGTGACTGGCAATCGGCATCTAACGTTCGGAGTTCAACGTCTGACGTCTAACATCCGAAGTCCGGTGACAAGAGGCCGGTGGCGGGTGGCCAGTGGCTGGAGTCTAGCGGCAGGTGGCGAGCGGTGGACAATCGCGCGGCGAACATCCGATGGTTGGTGATGAGCCTCCGGCATCCAATGAGTGGCAATGAGCAGCCAACGACCGGTGGGCATCTGGCATCCAGCGACCGGTGGTTGGCGACAGGCGGCCAGAGTGCGGTGGCCGGTGGTTGGCGACCGACGTTCGGTGGCCGACAGTCGGCGGCCGACGATCGATGGTCGACGTTCGGTGGTCGGTGGTCAATGTCTGGTGGCCGGGGCCGGTGGCAAGTGACCGGCAATTAGCGGCAGGCATCCGGCATCCCACGGGCGGCAAGTGGGTGACGAGTGGTGATGAGAGTGAATGATGAGAAAAATTTTGATTTCTCATTTCTATTCCAGAAATAAAAATGCTAAAAATTTTAACTTCTGATTTCTGCTCCAAATCTATTTACGGAATAGATTTTATTCAGAAATAGAAAAATGAAATTGCATTATCAAACGGATTTCTATTTCAAACCTGTTTCGGGGAACTAAAAAAATAGAGAAATAGAAATTTTGTCAAACGTGCCCTTAGCTATCGCTGCAAAAACAATGGAAATGAGACGTAGAATTTAGGGATCATGAAGTAGACTATTCATGAAATTAACAAGAAATGGAAGAGCAATATTTGTGGGTTCAGGAATTCGTTCACTGTCTTCGCTCAAGACGGCAGTTCTCATTTGCAGATATTTGTTCGTTTAGGAACATGAAGATGGAATTGTGAGATTCTTGAGATTATCCGGAAAATGGTTTGGTCGTTTTGCTTGGTGAAGAGCAATATTTATGGGTATATTTATCTCACTGAATCACGAAAAAGTATTTTTCATGGAGATTATTTTAAAGAAAAATGGTTAATTTTCATTTATTTGGCGATTTAGTGAAAGTACGGCGAGGAAGCAATTTCCTTCCTATCAAAAGGGAAAGTCATTTTCTCTATATCTAAATTCTAATACCGTTGTTTCTGGTCCATTGAAAACATTTTCCCTAGACTAATTAATTTTCCGTTATCCCAATATCGGAAGGTCAGAAATCAATTTCCCAAAAAACAGTTTTACTTCAGACAAACGGACCCTAGATTCCTGAGATTCAATCGGTTTGGTGGTTTTGCTGGCGAAGCCGCTAGTACATGGGTTTTGTACTTGGGTTTCAGTCGAAACGGGTCGGGCTAATTGTAAACAAACGACAAGCTAAGTATGGTTCGCCTCCTTGAACGTAGGATAGGCGCAAGATTCTATTGTCCCGTGCCCAAACAATACGGGTTTTTCTTCCCATGCCAGCTAATCACAATTATTTAGAGTCACTGATACTGTTGATGAAAACGACCGATTTTTAAGTATTTTGTTGGTAACCTTTCTAACTTTTATGAAATTATTAACTTTTTTCATAGTTTGCAAATTAGTACATTTTGCATTTAACTAACCAACTTTTATTTGCATAATTTACCACCTTTTCAAATTTATCAACTCTTACATAAAATCACTATTCAAGATTAGAGCAATTTATTAACTTTGTCAAAGTAAATTATCAACTAATTTTCCAATACTAATTCTCATTTGAGTTAATTATTGATGTTCTAATTGTTTTTGAACTTACCGACTTTTTTATCGAGTTACCCTTTTTTACCGGTCTTAGTTAGCAATTTACTAATTCTATTTAGGGATTACTAACCTAAATTAGTGTGACTCACTAACTTATCTCCCAATAAATTACCACCTTGTCGACATTTTAAAAATCGGATCGGACTAGTTGATTCAACTAGGTATCGGCTAGGTGACCAATCGAGTTCACAATTTTATATTGTGGATGGTCAGAGGTGGTCAAGAACCAATAAAAAAAAGCTTGCCCATCGACCCACTTCGATTTGAACTAAGTCACATCGGTCTATTTTTAATAACTGTTGAGAATTGTATTGTAGAGGGGATGATTCGAACCTCTTACCTCTTAGATACCATTTACCCACGTCACCGTAAAATTTAGGACGATATTTAACTATAGAAATGGAAAACAGAATAAATATATTATAAGTTTTAAAACTTATCATGAAAGTATTATTAAGTCATAAAACTTTAAAAAAAAATACAATAAGTCTTAAAAATTGCCAAATGAGTGTAATTGAGTCCTTTTATTAACTCTATTCACTTTGGCTAACGAAAAAGCTGCCACAGCTTTTTTTAATATTTTCCTCTCCCACATGGCAATAATGTGACTAATCATGAAATATAAAACTAAGACTATACCGTTTTGGTCCAAAACTTATTTTTACTGCAACATTTATTTAAATTAAATTAAAAAAATAAGCTAAGAGAGAGAGAGAGAGAGAGAGAGAGAGAGAAACTAAGCGATATGGGCTGCAAGCTCTTGCCACTACTGCCCCACCATCGCCAAGAAAGGTCGGTGACGGTGGAGGGTGGCCAACGAGGGCTGTTGGGCCCTCATCAAGGGCGGACAACCCTCGCTAATGACAGGTGAGGGTTGACAACCCTTGCCTGATTTAGGAAGAGCCTGCAACCTCTCACTCAATCAAAGGGGGGCCTATAAGCCCTCATCTAACGTTGGCAAACCCCATTGGCCATCCCCCACCCTCATCGATCCTTCCTGGTTATTGCCACGATAAATTTAAAAAAAAAAAACAACGTGAATATTTTTTATTAGCCAAATTAGACAAAGTTAATGAACGATTCGATTGAACTAACTTCACAAGTTTTAAGACTTTACTATACTTTTTGAAAGTTTTAAGATTTCCAATGCATTTGTCCCAATGGAAAATAGTATATTTTCTTTCTCAAAAAGGGTTCAAACAAGCTTATGGTGAGATTCAACCCCATGACTTCCAGAATATTTGGATGAGACTCTACCAACTTAACTTTGAGCAAATACTTTGCCAAGTTCTGCACTACACCACCTGATTTTTCTGATTGAACAACATACCATTTACCTCGCTCGTGCGACCACCAATACAGTTTTTAGAATATATACATCCCGTGCTGCATTATCAACTTTTATTTGAGTTACTTCCTAACAACTATTTGGTATTTTGATTTTAATTTGCAAACTTTTGCATCGTTTACAAACTTTTATATGTATTTCCTAGAAGCGCCTTAAATTTGCCCTTTTTTTTTAGAAATTACCAACTTCAATGGTAATAACCTACCAATTTTACTCTGATTAAATTGCCCATCCGTTTTAGGTTAACCACTTTTGTTTGATTACCAATTATGCTTATCTTTACCGACATTTATTTACCTCAAGTGTAACGACTGCTCTCGAAGTCGACAAGAATTAAACGCTGCCCTCGAATGTCGTCGGATCGAATTTTGGGCCCGCTTTCTGGATTCCTTATCAGTGCTCTTTGCCTCACATGCTTGAGCGAGAGAAATCTCTCGGTAACGTCTGAAGGTTCACCTCCCTCTTTTGCCTTGTCATATATGGTCAACCTATTTTCAACATCGTATATGCATTGGTCCATCATTAGCACTATTAGAGATATTTAGGAGAATTATGATGATTTTGATATATCTTAAGGTTGTGTAAATATCCTCTATGATTATGCATATTCCATTTGATATGTTATCTTACTTAGTCATTTCATAAACTTTATAAATAGGTTGATGTAATCCCCATTATGAATTCATCGAAATATACATGATTCTCTATTTCTTTCTTCCGCAATATTCTTAACTAGCACATCTATTACATAATCTCCTAGGTTGGTGATAAATATCTTAATGAGGACGTCCGTCTCTAGAAACAATGATACAAAGAGCGATGTACTTCGTCAGATTTGTACAAACGTTGCGTTAACATCAACTCGTAATATTGTACATAACATGCTTGTTCTCTCTCGTACTTGCATGCACGAATTAATTACGCCACCGTCGTGTTGCGTATAGATAATTATGGCCCCCCGCTGTCCAAATTAGGGTACCCTGATGTACTTGATTAGCTCACGGCTCTCATGATTTAAAATCTCTCCCGTCCAGATTCATATCCAGGTTCTTTTTCTCCAATTTCAGTGATGATCGTAGAAATTATGGTGTCTCGCTAAACTATGAAAATTTACTTCCAAATGCTATAGTCATATTTGTTTGACCTATTTTAGTTGTCTCCATAGGCTAGAGTGTAGAAAAAGCCGCACATTGACGCATATTGCCAACTTGCAATGCCATAATTACTAGAAAAAGTAATCCTCATATGTGCTCATCACTGATGTTGATATGAGATCCAAAGATTGGTCATCAATTATTTTATTTGACTATTTTATTTGACAGATCCGTTCTCATAAAATGAGTTTATGCTTAACCTCGTAGGTGCTCAATTAATCCTCATTGTTTTCTGAATTTTGCTTTATTTTGTAGTATTTTGAGTTTTGCTCTGCTTCAATTTTCTTCTTTATGGAAGTCTATGTATTTCTAATATATTCTTTTGAGTAATAATTATAATTCTTTAGATTAAAAAAAATGTTAACCTGCATGGCAATAGCCAACCTTCACCTTTGTGCTTTGATCAGATAAGCCCGAATTTGAGCATGCACGCGGGTTGTTGCAAGATGACAAGAAAATAACTGTATAGGACTAATGTTTAGACGAGAAGAAAAAATTATAATGATTCGCTAATAATTCAATTTCAAACAACCCCGTCAAATTTTGTAAGCCAGCTTAGTATATAACATTCGACGAATTATAAGCTTTACTTTAACATGCAAACTAATTTTCATATCTTTAGAAATTCTTTAAGTGTGTGTATGATTATTTTAACTCCGGTTTTTGGCAATTACAAGATAGCTGGCATGATCTCTACCGTCCTACCGACCTGTCAAGTCCAGCCAATCATTTTGTTGATTAATAATTATGTGTTACATAAGAATCAACAAATATACTCTTTGAACTATAATTATTATTACTGTCTGGACAAAAATTCTCATTGAGGTGACGGGCCACACCCGATACGGAAGTATGCTTCTCGGAGTTGTCTTTAATTGTCTCATTAAGATAAGTTCCATTATTTATTTATTTATTTTTATAGCATCTGCAAATGGTATATGAAGAAGATTCCCGATGTGTTAATTGTATATTGTGATTTGAAAACAAAATTGTCCTCATGTAATGACATCTATTTATCCACAACTTGCTTCACTTGTTTTTTGCTTGCTGTAGTCTCACTTTCCTGATAATTTTATCTGTGGAGTTCAGTTCTTACTCCCTATTAATCAGAGGAGCCCCTTAAGCTAGGGAATTATATGTCACGAATTTTGTGGGAATCTCATTCCTTTTTATTTGGTTTTTGCTTGTTGTAATCTCATGTCATGTCCTTGATAATCCTATCAAGAGGTCAAAATCTATCCCAGAAAATGAGAATTAGATTCCAATGAATGGCAATCCATTTCAAAGTCTTATTTCGAAGTGAATTTTCTTCTCATAAATTCGATGAAAATTATAATAACTCATATGGGGTAATGTGTTCGTTGATTTATTAATGGATTGTGCTCAAAATTCACCACTATGGCCGGTTTTTTAGGCAACTTGTTTGCAAGTTACCGAACATTATAAAACTATTTACTATTTTTATGGTTTGCAAATGGCTAATTTTACTAGCTTACAAATTTTTAGCTTTTTTCATTTTTTTTGTCGCAATTAGCGACTATTTATATTTACTAACTTGTTTTAGAGATTATCGACTTAAATTAGCTTGACTGACCAATTTATCTCTCACCAGATTACCATATAGTTAATATTTTAAAAAATCGAAGCAGATCAACCGATTCAACCAAGTACCAGCTAGGCGATAGTCCGATTCACACCTTTATACCATCGATGGTCAAAGCCAGTCAAAAATGCACCAAACTGGTCAAAACTAGCTTTGCCGGTCTAATCACTTCGGTTTGAACCGGGTCATACTGGTCCATTTTGAATAATTATTGAACTTTGTAACAACAAAGTTGTGTTGTAGAGGGCATGGTTCAAACCTCTAACCTCTTGGACACTATTCATTCATTCATTTTATCATCAAAACTAGGAGGAGCTTTTCCTCCATAAATGGCACACAATTAATTTTATCTTTCGCAAAGGAAGGACCTAATTAGCACATGTTGAGACTCAACCCCATGACCTCAAAAATAATTGGACGGGACCGTACCGACTCAACTTTGGGTGCAGACTTGTCAAGCATACACTATACATTTCATCAATTATTTTTCAGGCCACCTCATAATCCTAGTCAAACTGCATACAGTTCACCTCACCTGTATGGCATTTGGTACGGTTTTTAAAACATTGCACTAGTAACAGCAGCATTAATTATCATTTGAATTACTTCCCAACATTTATTAATCTTTCCTTTTAATTTTTCAATTATTTCTTATTGTTTACAAACTTTTATTGCTTCTATTAGAAACGCCTTAAATCTACCAACTTTTTTTTTATACAAAAAACGAACCTTCATTTAAGACATTACCAACTTTTTTCTTATTACATTAACCATTTATTTCGGGTGATCGATTCTTATATAAGTTACTTATCAAGTTTATTTTTCTTTGAACTATCAACTATGCTTATCTTGACCTACTTTTATTTACATAATATGCGACGGTTGCCCCGGTTGGGTTGTCAACAAGAACTACAACAGTGCCCTCGAGTGGCCTTGGATCGAATTTTCGGCTCCGCTTTTGGGAGAACTCTCTCTCTCTCTCTCTCTCTCTCTCTCTCTCTCTGTCTCATCAAATACAGTCAACCTATTTTCGGCATTGTATAAATCTTGACCAATTACTACCTCGTCTCTACTCATATTCCATTCGATGGGTGATTAATACGTTGACAAGAACGTCCCCAGTAGCGACGTTGCGTTAAAGTCAACTCATAAAATCATAACACAGCACACGTGTCCTCTCTTGCAGTTGCGTGCATGAAAATTCAATGACGTCACCATCCTAAGTTTATGTCGCACATAAGATAATTAGGGCAACCCGCCGTCCAGATTAGAGTGTTGCGACGTACTCGATTAGCTTACGGCCTCTCACGATTTGAAATCTCCCATGTTGTGCTTAACACAATTGATCCATCATTAAGGTATTACCTAATCAACCCACGTGGCAATACCCAACCTTCGCCTTTGTGCTTTGTTGAGATAAGCTCGAATTCGAGCATGTGTGCGAGTTGTTACAAAAGGACAAGAAAATAATTGTACAGGACTAATGTTTAAGCTTGGAAAAATTTCCACTGATCGACTAATTATTCGATTCTAAACATCCCCAGTCAAATTTTGTGCGCCGGCTTAGTGTTCTTTAAGTGCAATAAATTTTTGTTTCAACTCCGGTTATTCACAGTCACAAGATATCTAGCACGGTCTCTTTCATCTTATCAGTACGATAAATCAAGCTAATAATTTTTTCATAGATAATTATAGGGTTATATAAGAATCAACACATATGTTTAAATTTTGATTATCTTAACTCTTGAGTCAAAAACTCATGTCGAGGCGACACGTAAACGATATTGAAACATGCTTCTAGAAGCCATCTTTAATCGTCCCCTTAAGGTAAATTTCAAAATCTTTACAGCATAAGCAGATGGTGTAAGAAGAAGATTCTGGTCTTGCTAATTATAATATTGCGATTTGAAAACAAGATTGTCCTCAAGTAATGACATTTATCCGCAACTTGCTGTACACGATAGTATCGATGTGGGTGAGCTGCCAGATCACTTGCTTGATTGGATTTTAAGCAAAAGTCCCATCAAATGACAAAAAAAAATTGTATTATGTGGAGAGAGAGAGAGAGAGAGAGAGAGTGAATAATTCTCAAAGTCACGCATAGCAATGTTCACCACGCTCTGGCGATTGTACCTTTATTTGTCCTTAGCTCAAATCTACGATTCCTTAACCACCACGGCTTTTAGATAAACTACCAAAATTTATAATAATCGTATATAATAACACCACACACAGCTAGATGATAAGCAAAAATATAATTTAATCTACACCCGCTTTTACACTCTTATAAGCTCCTCATACATCCTCGTCATATCCGAAATCCCTTCCTACCCCCGACCACCATGGGAGATGCCCAGCCTCCCTACACACCGCTGCTGCCGCCGCCCCCACCGCCTCCCCCGCCTTCAAAGTCCAACTTGCCGATGCTGTACTACGGCCTGGTCGTGGTGGGGACGGCCGCCATCGTGCTGGCCCTGTACAACCTCATCATCATCAGGTGGTGCACCAGCCGGTACCGGATCAGCCGGAGAGGCGAGCGGCTCATCGAGGTCATGGCGGCGAGCCGGAGCTTTGAGAACCCTCACCGGAACCTCCTGAACCTCCTGTCGAGCTTCAAGTACAAGAAGGACGCGGCGGCGGGGGGTCAAGGACCGGGGAGCGAGTACGAGTGCGCAGTCTGCTTGTCGGCTTTCGAGGAGGGCGAAGAAGTGAGGCAATTGCCGCGGTGCAAGCACTTGTATCACGTGTCGTGTATCGATATGTGGCTGTATTCTCACTCCGACTGCCCGCTCTGCCGCTCGCCGGCGCACCCGCTGTCGCTGCAGCCTCGGTCGCAGCCGCCGCCGCCGCCGCCGGAGAGCGCGCCGGAGAATTCCCGGGAGGGGTTGTTGTTGGAGTCGGGCGTGTCAGTTTGAGGTCCCTGTATTTTTGTAGGTTTTGTCTTTTTTTTCTCTTCCCATTGTAGAAAATGAAATTCTTGTTCCTTTTTTCCACTCGATGAATGATAAATATTGTTGATATGCGGCTGTGGGTCCATTTCTTGTTGTTGATGGGACTCTAGTGGGGGCTAAAAACGATGATAACGAAGAAAATTGACAGCGCATTATTTGTTACTAGTGGGCCGATTTTTATATTGGTAATTAGAAGTAAATTCGTAATATTTTATTGCAAGGGGGTCAATTTGTTGCTGAGGAAATAAATAAGAAAAAAGATTCGTAAATTTGACCCCATCATACAAAATTCGTAAAATTTCACTTTCCCCGCCCGCCCAGGAAACGAGGGAAAGGGAAAAAAAATAGGATGATGGCGAGAGGAGGATAATGCATCTCCCTCTCTCTCCCTCTCTCAATCAATCAATTCAACTTTTGTTTGAATAGACGACTCTTTTGAAATTGACCTATTGAATTATCTAAATTTCCTGGCCTTCGCTCCAGCCTATCGACTATGGTAGAATGTGAGTAGCCATTTAATAGGCTCGAGAGTGGATTTGGACCTACCTTATTCCGTTTTAAGAGTAGATAATTAATTTAGTCTCTATCCAATGGTAACCAGCATCAGGATATTGATCGTGATATCTACCTTCACTATTAATAAATTTCTCAATTTCCACCCAAACCTTCTTCTTTTTTCCGATGAGAGGAAATATGTGAGATGATATTATGGAATCTCCCACCCCATAGCAAATCTCTTGTCTATTTCTTATCTTTTGAATATTTTAAGGATTTGTTCAGGTCCATTTTAGATCTATAAGTTAGTTGTGACAATTTTCCAACATTTTTGTGTCACACTAAATTTAGGGATGGAAATGGGGTGGGTATAATCGGATACGGGGCATAAACGCGATCCGAATTTCAAGTAATGAGACAGGTTCGAGATTAATTGTCAAAATCTTTATAAGGTTTGAGATAGATTTTGAATTTTATATGTAGGAAATCCAATATCCCGATATGTTTTAATTACTTTGTTTCCTTATCATCTTTATTTTATTTTAATTTTTTGGAGTCAGAAAGTCTTTAGGTTGGCTACATAGCAAATGTACGTGACTATTTCAACTCTACCAAGGTTTGAATCGATTTTTAGACTTTCTTGACAGATAAATTAAAACCTAAGCTCCACGAATCATTCACCAACCTACTCTTACTCAATTAAAATACTGAAAAGTTATTTATAACTTTATCAGCCCTAAATAATTTCATTATAATTTAACATTTTTTTTATGATGATCACTGTTGCTTAGCCTGATTTCTTTTTTAGGATTTTTCAATTTCGTCATTTATCTTTTTCTTTTTTTTTCAAGTCATGTGAATTATTCTCTAGTTGGAGATTTAGAATGCATAAGCTTTTTGGAGTAATGGTTGCGTTTGCAATTCCAAAGTGATTTATCACGTTTTAGCGTGAAAGATGTGTTCGTTAAAATAGTAATCGACATAATGCAGAACCACGAAAGGAGCCGCGCAACTTTGACGAGAGGGGTTTGAGTTCTTATGTCAAAAATCAATAATGTAATTATGATGAGTTTGAAAAACGATAAAAAGTGAGGAGACGAGTTTGGGACTAGGTTTGATTGAAAAGAAAAAGTTTGGAAAAAGGTTAAGACGTGAGTGATAACTATTATGTTACAAAAATTAATTTTTAGTCAAAAAATTGATTGTTCTATTTTTATTTCTCGGACGAATTTCTAAACAACATTATGCTTTTAATAACAATACAAAATTTATGTTATTGAAATAAAAATTCATTTAATAACAACACAAAGTTTTTCTCTCTCTCTCGAACAAGCAACGGTTGACTAGTAGTGAGGGCGAACAATGAAATGAGTTTTTATTTCTCATTTTTATTTTAAAAATGGAGAAAAAAATATTTTTACTTCCGATTTTCGTTTCAAATATATTTCTGAAATGAAAAATTATTGCAGAAATAGAAAAATAAAATTGCGTTATCAAACAGATTTGTATTCCAAATATGTTCTTGTAAATAAAATAATAATAATAATAATAATAAGTATCATGTACGTTTTCAGTCATCCCAAATTTTCTCACTTTTGTCCTTAAACAATTTCAGACAATTGGTGGAATGGGATTTTTTAGAAGCCTATTTGAAACAGTTGGGATTTCATGACAATTGGGTTGCTCAGGTAATGGCCTGTGTTACTACAGTCTCCTTTAGCATTCGTTTTAACGGTGATCAACTTCCTTATTTTAAGCCATCGAGAGGGCTGCGCCAAGGCGACCCTCTCTCTCCATACCTCTTTATTCTATTAGCCAATGCTTTATCTGCTTCTATTACTCATGCTGTGGCTATAGGTAATATAAAGGGAGTTCAATTCAATCGAGACTGTCCTATCTTATCCCACCTATTTTTCGCTGATGATTCAGTATTTTTCCTCCGAGCCACTATTTCTGAATGCCAAAATCTTGCAAACCTCCTAAACCAATACTGTTTCGCAACAGGCCAGCTCATAAACAGGAACAAATCCGGTGTGTTTTTCAAGTAAATTCTGCCCTAACTCTCTACAACAAAATCTAGCTCAAGAACTTAGGGTTCCTATACTTAGTAAATATGGAAAATACCTGGGCATCCCTTCGGATTGGGGCAGATCCAAGAAGGAAATGTTCTCCTGGATCCTGGCACGAGTAAATGCTATTATTGCTCTAATTCCTAAAGTTCAGCATCCAGAACGTATTGATCAATACCGTCCCATAAGCCTCTGTAATTTTGCTTACAAGATCATTTCCAAGGTTATGGCCAACAGACTTAAACCATGGTTAGAGACTCTGATTTCTAAAGAGCAAGCAGCTTTCATAAGCAATAGACAGATTCAGGACAACATTATGGTAGTGCAAGAGGTCATGCATCAATTCAAAGTGCGTGCATGCAAGAAACGTTATAATATGATGCTGAAAACAGATATGCAGAAAGCCTACGACAGGGTGGAATGGGATTTTTTAGAAGCCTATTTGAAACAGTTGGGATTTCATGACAATTGGGTTGCTCAGGTAATGGCCTGTGTTACTACAGTCTCCTTTAGCATTCGTTTTAACGGTGATCAACTTCCTTATTTTAAGCCATCGAGAGGGCTGCGCCAAGGCGACCCTCTCTCTCCATACCTCTTTATTCTATTAGCCAATGCTTTATCTCGCTTCTATTACTCATGTGGCTATAGGTAATATAAAGGGAGTTCAATTCAATCGAGGCTGTCCTATCTTATCCCACCTATTTTTTCGATGATTCAGTATTTTTCCTCCGAGCCACTATTTCTGAATGCCAAAATCTTGCAAACCTCCTAAACCAATACTGTTTCGCAACAGGCCAGCTCATAAACAGGAACAAATCTGGTGTGTTTTTCAGTAAATTCTGCCCTAACTCTCTACAACAAAATCTAGCTCAAGAACTTAGGGTTCCTATACTTAGTAAATATGGAAAATACCTGGGCATCCCTTCGGATTGGGGCAGATCCAAGAAGGAAATGTTCTCCTGGATCCTGGCACGAGTAAATGCTAAGTTAGTAGGTTGGCAAGAAAAATTTTTATCGAAAAGTGGCAAAGAAATCTTACTGAAATCAGTTATTCAGGCCTTACCGCAGTATGCCATGTCCATCTTCAAGCTTCCGTTATCTCTCTGTCGACTGATAGAAAAGAAGATTTCAGCATTTTGGTGGAGCAAGCATAACAGTAAATCAGGCATTCACTGGAAAACCTGGTCAGAATTAAAGCTATCAAAGTTTTCAGGAGGGATGGGATTTCGGGATTTAATTACCTTCAACAAATCTATGCTTGGAAAGCAAGCTTGGAGGCTATTCCAACATCCTCAAGCTATCTGGAGCCGACTCTTTCGAGGTTTATATTTCAGACATTCCTCCTTCCAATCTGCTACTTCAGGACACCGTCCTTCTTGGGGATGGCAGAGTCTTTTGAAAGGTCGAGATGCCATCACACCTAAATTACGTTGGTTAGTCGGGGATGGGTCGCAGATTCATATCAGAACAGACAATTGGTTACCACTAGGTCAGATAGGAGGCTTACCAGTGCCTGGAGAACCTGAATTCGTAGCTGATCTCATTGACTCCCAAAATTCTGAATGGAAATCTTCCTCTGTTACTTCCTTCTTTGACGCCCAGGTCAGTTCAGCTATTCTCAACACTCCTATTAATTCGTCTCTCCATCAGGATCAACTGGTTTGGACAGAGACTCCTTCGGGAACCTACTCAGTCAAAAGCTGTCATCATTACCTATCCTTACAAGCTCAGCAAATCAATCATAATCCATCATCCTCTTATACTAATCCACCCCTGTTATGGAGGAAAATTTGGAATATGCATACAGCTCCAAAGATCAAGGTTTTTCTATGGCTAGCTTGCAAAAATGCCTTAGCAACAAAACAAAATCTCAATCAGCGACATATAATCCCGCATCCCTACTGTACACTCTGCCATAAATCGATCCCAGAAACAATTGAACATATGTTTTTCTTTTGCCCATGGACTAAAGCTATCGGCATCATGAGGAAATCAAAATCGTATGTCTCTTACCTGTTCGCAGATTTGATGCCGGCTTGTGGATCGTGTCTCTAACCCTCAAGCTTCTCCGGATCTCGAAGCGATTGCTCATATTCTGTGGGAGATTTGGAAACATCGCAATAATGCTATCTTTCGCCAGTCCCCTCTGGATCCTCTCCTGGTTGTCAATGAAGCCCTTTCCCAGTACACCATCTTCAAGGATATCCAACCCTCGTCACAGCATCAACAAAACACTCAGATCAGTCTAGGGCATAGATGGAACCCCCCAGCGGAGGGTTATATCAAGTGTAATATCGATGGGGCTTTTCGCTCAGGAGAGGAGAACGGATCCATTGCTAGCATTTTCCGAGATAGTAAAGGAATTTTGACGGATGTTCTTACCCGATCTGTGCCTGCTCAGTCGGCATTCCAAGCGGAGATCTATGCCCTTATATTTGCTATACGACGGATCATCCAGACGGGACTCCATCTCCAGCATGTTGTGATTGAATCGACCGCTTGCAACTTGTGGAGATTGTTCGAACGAAACCGAAGCCGCCATGGAAGGAGACTCATCTCTTCGCGATTATTGGAGACCTTCTTCCGAAATGCCCTTTCCTGTCGCTTCAACACATTCCGCACAGCAAACCTAGCAGCTGATTGGGCTGCAAAAGCCCACAGGGATCCAGGCCCACCATCAAATTGGCTTCTCTTTCCTCCGCCTAGTTTCCTTAGTATTCTCTCTTCGGATATTATGGCTTGTATTAATCTCTGATATAATATAAGCTCTTTTTTCGACCAAAAAAAAAAAAATTTCAGACAATTGCATCGATCTTCTCGCAATGGCCAAAGACAATAAAATTGGGTAATTTTGGTAGACAAGAGTCTTCCATCTTTACTAGCTTCGCAGCGATTTCTCTCCTCGTCTCGGTGGCAAAAAGAGACACCAATAATTGCCAAATGGAAGCAACAGTACGAGGGAGTTCAGTTAGGTAACCATACCAGAGCTGTCAAACAGTGAACAAAAATCGAAACAAAAATCAAACTCCTTCATTTCAAACATTACTCGGTAAACAGTATTCTCATACGTGACTATATTTCTAGTAAAACATATCGTGGTTAAGGTTACGTTTGGTTCAGCATTTACAAGGGGCTTTGAGTCAAATGCAGATGCCGAAAGCCCAAAGCTACTTTGGGAAATGCAATTGTGCTTGGTAAATAATTTCAGCATTCAGTGAAATGCACTAGCTTTGGGTTTTCAGCATTTTCAAGGCAAGTTGAAAGCTAAAAGTCGGCTTCAAAGTCGAACCAAATAGTCCAGTATTCCCCCAATGGGCTTTCAGGCCTGAAAGCCATTTAGAAATACTGAATCAAACGCAACCTAAGTTCACATAGTCTTGTCCTAATACTGGCACCAAATCATTGAGGTCCGAGGCCATAAGCAGTTAAATATGTTGATCAATCTTTCGTTATAAATATATGATCTGTTTTAATGAATATCTTCAATCTGGAAAGATAAAAAAAAAAAAAAAAAAAAAAATTAGTTTATTTAGAGCACAATATCCCCAGCAACTTAAGCCAATTATTATGTAAAATTGATTATGAAGTTTCTAATTCACTTTTAGGATGATAACCCTTCTTTACGCTGATGGTTTTGGTTTGCGCAAACCGAGCTGTCGTAGGCCATTTCTAAATTGAAAGTAACTCAAAGAAAAATAATAATAAGTTCATGCAAGGACGTAAAGTATCTTTGAGTAAATGAAACTACAAACTACGGCTATTTGTTTGACAAAAAGGAAGAAGGAAATATTATAAATAAATCTTAAATCTATAATACAGATGCCAATTTAGTTTTAAATTTATCAATTTAATCAATTTAGCCGTAATTTTTTGATAATTTGCTAATCATTTCGACCAACTTTGGCCGGCAATTGTCAATGTATATGTTAGTCATCTTACATGGCATAATTAATATTAACATGGACAATTTTTACCTTATTTTTAGATTTTATCGATTATTCAATTTTTTTATTTTTTTATTTTTTCTTTCTTTCTTTCTTTTGTGTACCAAACTTAGTAGAAATAAAGAAAAATAATGAAAGAAAAATTACAAAAAAAAAAAACGAAAAATTCAAAATTGTTTATAGGGTTAATACTCTAAAAAAACTCCAAACTGGTACACTTGTGATAAATTTACTCTAAACTATTATTTTGACCACCAAAAACCCTAAACTAATATACCTTTGATAAATTTACTCAAAACTTGTACACTTGTGACAAATTTACCCTCTGTTAGTTTTCGTTAAATTTTATTATCAAATTATTAAGTTAAATAACACGTGACAATTGACTAGTATACCAATCTGGGATTTTACGATTCGTTTGTCAGATTACACAATTTTTATGATTTTTTGTGGTATTAATCCAATTTAGCGAATGGTATATTTGTCACAAATTTATCAGTTTGGGGTTTTTTGCGGTCAAATAAATTAGTTTGGGGTAAATTTGTCATAAATGTACCAATTTAAGTTTTTTTTTATGGTCAATCGGGGTAAATTTGTCACATGTGTACTGGTTTTGGGTTTTTCATGATAAAAAAAAATAGTTTGAGATAAATTTATCACGAATGTATCAGTTTGGGGTTTTTCAAGGTATTAACCCTTGTTTATAAATATTGAAAAAAAAGTTGTTCGCTTCACTACCGATCATGTCATATATAATAGTTGATGCTTACGTTAGTGATTTTTAGCTGAAATAGCTACATTGGTAAAATGTCAAAGGGTTTAGAACTAATTTGACCAAATTGAAAAAGATAAAGACTTAATTGGTATATGTACAATAAATCTAGAATTTTTTTGGTAATTATCCCAAAAAAAGTGCACATTGCAGTGATCTAATACTTTTAGAAATAAAAAAGGAGGGTTAGTTGCAAAACAAATCCTCTAAGGTCCATCGAAAATGTCCCATTTCTTTTAGGAATAATAATACAAATAATTCTTAAAACTTCGAACCAATGTGTAATGTAGTTTATTAACTTTTAATTTATTTAATGTGAAATATTCAATGTATCATTATATTAATTAAAGTTTAAGAATAACATTAAATGTTTTCATATAACTTAGGGACTAGATTATATATGCATGAAAAATTCACGAACTTAGTTTGAAAACAACATTACATATTGAGTTAAATTTCATATATCATATCGAATAAATTAACATTTAGAGATCACATTATAAATAGTACAAAATTCATAATTTATTTGTGTTATTTTCCTTTTCTTTAAATGGTGTTTTTTCTTTCACTCGAAAGAAGAGAGACTAAAAGCAACTTTTTGAAATTTTCAAAAAGTTTCAAAATTTTATTCAAATTTCAAGAAATTATAAAAGGACTATCCAACTTCTAGGATGACTGGACTAGGACTGACGGCCCTGCCCATACTTCACAGAATGAGAAAGTACATATCAACTCTCCAAAAATTGACTTCTAGCGAGTCAGTAGCAGCATTCTAGTGATTAGGTAAGCTGGGCTACTGTGTAACCTTTGGTTTGGTTTCGTTTGGGGATGGACTGAAAATGAAAGAGATTTTTGAATTTGTGATTTGATCATGAGAGATTAGACTTAAAGGGACTTGAAATCCCCTGTTCAAATGTGTGAGATTTTGCGGTGTCATCATCTTATATGAACATGGAATTGACCGGACAATTGCAACGGTAATAAATGAACGTGAGAAGACTTTATCGTGACCCATATTTGTTAAGATTCACTCCAATGTCCCCTCCCCCACCACTAGCTTATGGAATTGAACATGAGCCTAAATTATCTCAGAGTCACAAATCTCACTGAATAAGACATTTTGCTTTCATATCATGTCTAATCACTCAATTCATTCCACATGAGTCGAATCGTATTCACGTGTAAACAAGATGTGATAATTTAGTTAGGAGCATTTAAATCACCAACACGGACTCCCTCCTAGGATGCAAGACTCCTGCATATTATCAAAATATAAAATGTCAAATTGATCATTTAAGTAATATATGCCATCGAATACATAGGAATTGTCAATTTTATATTCAACTAGCACCATTGGTCGTGCATGCTTGCTTGAATATGTATGTGCACAGGCACTCAGGTCGCCCTGGAAAAAAAGGAAATTTTTAAAACTATTCATTTTCCGTACCCGTTTGATTCCGATCTTGAATTTATTCAATCTTTTCGGCCCAGATTCATCTCATCTCGCTTCAAAGAGAACAGAAAAAAAAAAAAATCAAACCCCAAAAGTCCACCCGCCACGTCAGCCACCCCGACCGCCACGTCATACGGAAATCACCAGCTTAACCCCAAATTCTGATATGGTGATCCCTGTCTCATAAAGTAAATAATTTGTCTTTATAATTACGCAACAAAAATGAAAAGGATTTTTCGCAATTAAAGTCAATTAATAAATAATAATAATAATTTTTATTTTTTTAAAAAAATAATCGGTTTCGAAACACACCTCGAACTTTGACAACCGATTCTAATCCGCCAGGTCAAGCAAAATAGAGAGAGAAAATCTCAGTCCCTCCCTTCCTTCCCTCCTCTTCAAAACGCACATTTCCCCAATCCCTCTCTTTCTCTCTCTACCCGAAATTCCTCCGTTCCGTCCGTCGCCGCCTCCGCCGCCGCCGCCGCAGCCGAGAAATGCCGATCCTCCGCCCGCTCCGCCGCCGCCGCGCCACCCGTCCCCGCTCCTCGACGCGCGAATTCGGGCTTTGAGATTCCGAATCTACCCCCCGCTCGCCGTCGCCGCGGCGGCCTTCTCCGAGAGAGAAAAGCTCGCTTCCTGTTCGCGCTTCTTCGAGAGAAGAGAGAGAGAGAGAGAGAGAGAGAGAGAGAGAGAGAGAGAGAGAGAGGTTGTTGCGCCGGCGGAGTGGAGAGAGATGGATGGGGGAGGACAGTACAACCCTCGGACTGTGGAGGAGGTGTTTAGGGATTTCAAGGGCCGTCGCGCTGGCATGATCAAAGCTCTAACCACTGGTCTCCCCTTCTCTCTCGTTGATTGCTTGTTAGCTTGTGTGTGTATATCGTCTTGCGATTTCGCGTTAGTGTCGGTCCGGTGGTTTTTGCTTTCTGGGTTTCTTCAAGATTTACGGGTTGGTGACGTTTTATCGTGTTGTTGCGTTTCTTTGTTTTGCAGATGTTGAGGAATTCTATCAGCAGTGCGATCCTGGTTAGGGTTCTAATCTTCGCTTAATTAATATATTTTTTTTTTTTGAACTTGTATCGCGTTGCTTGATGTCGAACGTTTTGCTGCGGCGGTGGATTTTACCAGTTTGGTTCTTGAGCTTAATGATTCGATTTGTTTTCCTTTTTATGACGGTTGCATTGTGATTATGGCGGTAAAGCAGTGTCGAGGGATTGGCCTTCTTTTAATTCCGTGTTTCGCCATTTCTTGGGTTTGGGAGTAGACGTTTGGTGTGGGATGTGCGAGTTGAGCTTCTAGTGCAAACTGCGAGTTGGGAAATTTTGTTCCGTAGGAGCTTGAATTCGCAGCCTGTTGACGACTCCCAAGTGATTTGGCACTTTTCACATGGTTGAATTCTTGCCCTTGCTTTGTTGTTCGGGTTTTCTCTTTGGTTGGCGGATGAGACTAGTAATTTTCTTAGATGGACATTGCTGAATTTCTCAAATTTGGGTGGCAGAAAACCCAATTTGGTTAGAATAGTTTGTCTTCAGATCTACTAGACTACTCTAGAGCATCTGTTTTCCTAACTGTTGCCAACCTGATTTGCTTAGAATAGTTTATCTCTAGATCTACTAGACTACTCTAGAGCATCCATCTTCCTAACTGTTGCCACCTCTTTTGTTCCCTCCTGATACTTTCTCTGTTCTTCTAGAAAAGCCCTCTCAGCTTTGCTACATCATGCTTCGTATAAGAGCAAACTTCTTGGGTTTGGGACCTCTTTTGTCTATTTCATGCTATATGCAAAGAGTTTCCTCTGATCAGGTACTAATTTACTGAAGTGGCTTATAAAATATAATGGTATACCCTGCTCCATACTTGTGCCCAGTTTGTGCGAGGAGTGGATTTTGCAGGGAAGTTCTGGGGGCTTTCCATTGCCACATAATTGCACATGCCTTTTGCTCTGTTTCAGGAATGTTAATCCTCAAAAATGGATGTTATTTTCCTCTTAGCCAAAAAATTTTCACATTCACTGGGTTTCTATGATATATTCCCTTTCCAAGCATTTGGCTAGCTACTCGAGTAGTATGAGAAGTCATGTCACCTTGTTCCATTTGTTTGGAACCACCTGCCGCTGCCAGTTTTTTAAATTTGCAAACTGTGGTAGGGAAGGGAAAAGAAAGCTTTTAAATTTCCCATGCAAAAGGCATTCGATTCTCCTCTAGAAGAAGGAATTTCGATGTATTTCTTTCTCTCCCTGACTGGTATGTTTGGTATTGACATTGGACTCCTGGATCTGCCAGCCCCTTTTTAATTGTTGGGTTTTGGAGTCCCCTTCTTCGTTGTTTGAGATAGGTTCTATTAATTTTGCATTTTTCATTGAGTTATAACATTCCATATCCTGAAGAGACATAGTCTCGACTCACGAATATTGTCTAAAGTTTTCATGTGTTAGTTTTTTGACTTGATTGGTAATTATTGATGGTGAAATAAGGTCATTTGGTCCAACTAAATTGTCTAATTGGTATAATTGTTCAAAGTGTCTTGGGCTTCTGATTTAGTGTAGTCCAAGGGTAATGCTGGATATATTTGATGTGTATTGTTATCCTTTGGTAGCCAAGGGCATTGGTATTGAAAAAGGAATTTTGTTCTTTCCGACATGTATATCTGTATGAGACTCAAGGTTGGTGATTTTTTGCTCCTTGAATTTCTTTTTTGTTGTGTAAGTACCCATTTAAGCTTTTGTGATCGAGCTTCCCCCTGATCCCGATCTACCTGGTTTGAGCTTTAGCTTTCTAGCTTCCCACTTCTCCATATAGTTATATGCTTCTGCACTTAAGTAAGCTGAAGATTTTTTATGGAGTAAAGTAAACTGAAGACATTAGGGGATATCCTTTTCTTACTAATTGCAAATTTGTCTTGGAAGTCATTAAATGAATTGCTATCATGTTCTGTGGCATGATGTTGCCACGATGTTTCATTGGCCTCATAGGCTTTTGAGCATTCTCATCAGAAGAGTAGTGTGGAGTGGTGCTTGGAGCAGTCATTTGGCAAATGCATGTCTGTTTTTTTTGTTAGCCATCTTAGAAGCATGTCTGTTGTCTTAGCCATTTAGAAGCATTGCCTGTATTTTTCCACATGCTAATGTTGCTTAATGTTTGGCTATATTGACTGTATTTTATCCACATGCTAATATTGCTTAATGTTTGGATATAAGGCGGTGTAAGTCTGGTGAATCATTTCTGATATAAACTGTTTGTCTAGATGTCAAACTTCATAGTAGAGGAAATGCTTTGTTAGTTGCCGCATCTTCTAAGCAGTCCTATATTCATCGTCTTTGCTTTCAGAGAAGGAGAATCTGTGCCTGTATGGATTCCCTAATGAAAAATGGGAAGTTAATTTGCCTGCTGAAGAAGTGCCACCAGAGCTACCTGAGCCTGCACTTGGCATTAACTTTGCTAGGGATGGAATGCAAGAAAAGGACTGGTTATCCCTGGTTGCTGTACACAGTGATGCATGGTTACTATCTGTGGCCTTTTATTTTGGTGCTAGATTTGGTTTTAACAAGGCTGACAGGCATGTCTTTCTCTTCTCCCCAGACCTGTTAGAGTACCACTTTCAGTTTTGACCTTCTTTTAGTTCTTATTCTTTCATGAAAGAACTTGGTGTGTTGCATCACACTGCTTGTTTACCATAAACACTATTTGTTGCAGGAAGAACCTGTTCGCCATGATTAATGATCTCCCAACAATATTCGAAGTTGTAACTGGAGCTGTCAAGAAACAGACAAAGGAGAAGATATCGGTTTCGAATCACAGTAGCAGCAAATCCAAGTCTGGCTCAAAAGTGGTAAAATGACTCCTTTCTCCTATTGCTTTTTTTTTTTTTCAAGATCTTTCAAATCCACTAACTTGTAGTGGTTCTTTAAGGTTTTTTTCCAAACTTGCTCTACAACAATTTGTTACTTGTTTGGTGTTGGTTTTATACTGAATGTGGTTCCCACTTAGTTTAAGAGGGAGAGTACCGTAGTATCATTCTATTAGTATCATTCTATTAAATTATACTATATATCATTGACAAGTGGTAAATATATCTTCTTTTCAAATATGTATCTCTATTTTAGCTTGGTAGGTCTAGTCTCTCATGTACTTCAAATTTCAAGGTAAGTTGTCTGGGTTGTGAGTTGAATCTGTGACTTATAATGATTTATCCATATTCACCTCTTATACTTAGTTTTATCCTTAGTGAATCTGTTGGAAACTTTATTCAGTTGATACTCATGGTCTTGAAATGTTCTCTAATCTGTTCTTTGTGACATCTGTATGGTAGTGTCATATCGAGTTGTGGGGATATTTAACTTAAGAGGGGGAGTCGCAATCATGAGAAATTTCAATTGCGTATTGATTTGCTTGTGCCTGGGATGTGTTGTTTGGTTGTAAGTATTACCCTCTTGCTTGTGAGTCTTGGGCAGTCTTTGGTTGAAATAGGTTTGCCATTTGATTGTGAAATTGCTTCTAGCCGCTAGAAAAAGTTGACTCCCAACCCAAGTATGAGTGAGTTACAACCCAAAGAAATATGGGATGTTAATATGTATGAAACTGCGTTCCATGATTCAGTGCATCATTTCATTTGTTGACGTAAACTTTTTACCTGACTCTCACCAACTTTCATGGGAACGGAACAGCGAGGATCAGATTCAGGCAAATTCACAAGGACTATCCAAGCAAAGGATGAAGATGATGTGGTGGACGGAGAAGATGAAGAAGAGCATGGGGATACTTTGTGTGGGGCCTGTGGGGAGAACTATGCTTCAGACGAGTTCTGGATCTGTTGTGACATGTGCGAGAAGTGGTTCCATGGGAAATGCGTGAAAATTACTCCTGCCAGGGCTGAGCACATCAAGCAGTACAAGTGTCCCTCCTGCAGCAATAAGAGAGTGCGTACTTGATATAGCTGGTGCCGTGCCCATAAGCTCTCTCCCCCTCGTAGTTCCGTTAGGTTGGTATATGCTAATTGCTGTCAGGTCGTCAAGTTTTCACATCGTACCAAACATTTGGTGTTGGGAACCTTGTCATCGTGGTTCACATTTGTAGGTAGCAGGATTTAAGCATTTACCTAATTCTAGATTAGGAGTTATTTGTACTTTCAGTTGGAAAACAGTTTGTTCTTCCATTGCGTAACATGCTCTCTCTCTCTCTCTCTCTCACACACACATTTTCTGGTGCTGGTTCTCCAATGACAACCTTTAATATGAGTTGGGCACCTATGAAATTAGCTTCCCTCGTCTTAGTGGCGTACCTTACGAGATTGTCCATGGCACTCACGTTATATGTGCGCAAGGCATGTTATGTTGGAAAAACATTAAATGCGGCAAGGAATCTGTGTCAATGTCCTGTGTCGGTAAACATGGTACGGTTCTCAGTTATGGTTATTTTCTCAACGATGATTGATGGTCCCACTTCCTTCTCTGGATTGCCCTCGGTGCGATTGGTACTCCTTGCCTTTGAGTTGTTGGAGAAACATGTTGGTGATATTAAATGTGCAAAACATGTTTTGGTGCACAACATGTGAGGGATCTGTCTACAATTTTCATTTGGGCTGATGAAACGCATGGTTCCGGTGATTTCAATGTTGTTAGCGACGTTCTTGGCATGGTGTAGTGAGTCAGCGTTGGTATCCTTCATTATCGAGCTAGTAGCTTTCTAAGCATAGAAACGTCATGCACCAGAAGCACGTTCCAGAAACTCTCGTTTCCACCGAGACACAATGGCGGAGGACGCAATTCAAGTCAACAGAAGGGGTTTTACCGTCCTGGGATCACAGCATCTGATCAGATTCGGCTCGTCAGAGTCGAAGCCTCGATCATTACGAGGACCATAGCGAATCTCGTGACGACAAAAGCAAAGTGCCGTATCATCACTTTCTGGGGGTTATTATTAAAATATGAAGCGGAGGGCTGCTTCACAAATGGGTCGATAGCGGACGCCATCAAGCATCGTGCGGTTTGGTTGGTGGATTCGTAAACCAATATTTGCTTCAAGTTCAAAAGCCCTCAGCCATCGGCATTTTTCACTTGAATTCGCTCTTTGAACGTGACTTATCCTGTATGCTTCTGCGATCAATCATGGACCCCGATCGAAAAGGAGAGAGAATCCATTCTTATGCTTGCTTTGCTGGAACTCGGCGGCTTTTGGCTGGAAGAGGGTTTCGTACACAAAAGATACATCTCCAGCCACTGCCACAGCATACGATGTACGTCTCCATTCATTCAAAGTCGATCATCGCGTGGCAAAGTTATCGAAACGAATAGAACCGAGCATGATGGTTTTACTAGATGGGAATATCGTGCGCGTAATGACTTGAATTTTGGATCGATTGGGGAGATAACACCTCATGAATTGCGTACGCAAATAGAAGTAACCCAGAAATGGGGATGCGCTTTTGGCCTTTTTGCTGAGATGTGCGGAGGAGGATTGATATTTCATTGGAAGGAGCGGCTCATGAACAGAGAATGGTCTAAAGAGGGGAAGGAAAACCCGAAAGAAAATTGAAACGAGACGGGTCTCGACACGTGGCGAAATTGTATGGAGTGGTATAACTTAAGGTGGAAATATCTTTTGGGGCTCTTCTACAATTAGTGGTGTTCGGTCTTGGAAGAGATAATTTGTACCTATTTTTGTCGCCTAGGGACAGCTCTTCCAATTATAAACCCGTCTTATTCGGAATTGATTTCATTGGTAGCAAGAATACATTTTCAATGATGGAAGATGTAAGGAGCGACCCCTATCCCCACTTGTCAATGATATCGTTTGCTTTGGGTTGGAGCTCACATGGTTTTGTTCTTCTGAGCTTTGATTAGAAAATGCCGATTAAGACTAGTGTCACTCCTTATATAGGACATTATCTCACCACACCTAAGTGATCACCATCTAGAGTTGGAGTGGCACCTTGTTCGGGCCCTCTCTGGCCCCAACGATCACTCCCGCCATTGTAAGACCGGGTTGTTATAGGATTATTGACTTCGATATTATTATAAGGGCCGACCTCTTACCCCACTTGCCAACGATATTGTTTGCTTTAAGCCGGAGCCTGTACCATTTTGTTTTTCTGGACTTCACGCAAAAAAGACCTTGTTGACAATTAAGATTGTTGCTATTTCTTATATAGCACATTACCTCACTACATCCAGGCGATGTGAGATTCGGTTCATTCCTATCCCCATGCCATCCTAAAATTGTAGTTGCACCTTGTTCGAGCTCTCTTTGGCCTCGGCGATCACTCCTGCCCTTGTCGGACCGAGTCTTACAGAAGAGATTATATTTGAAACTCAATCTATTCGTTAGTAGTGTCATCTAACCCTAATTGTAAAAGAAAAAGAACTAAGGATTAAAACAAGCTCATGAAAATAACTCTTTAACATCCCGGGGCCCTCTTCCCAACTTCACTTGAGAAGGCCAACATCCTTTCATGGCCCCCTTAGCAAGGCCGTAACTAAACGCATAATAGGTCATGTTAGAATTAGATATGGATTTAAAGCTATATGTCATTCGCTCGATAAAAATTAAAAAAGGACTACGGAAAATTCGAGCGGACCATAATCGAGGCCGTCACTTTCCAGTGGCATGATTCATACAAGAATCTCCACCTGTCTCCCCTTCATTTCCGCGACGTTGAGAGGAGTCTTACGTTCTCGGGCGAGCGACAAGCCGAGTGACAATGGCCCGTTTTTGTCCTAACGCAGCACCAACGTATTCCACACTTCGAGCAAACGAGGCACGCGACCGGGAACTGTTGGAAAACGACGGCTTCCCCTTTCGGGTTGAGTACTCGGAAGGTGCGGGCGTGGCCTTGCGTTAGGTGAGGTCGGTCAAGGTCGAAAGATTATTCTAGGACAGGGGTCTTTTGCCAAGAAGGAGGGCAAGTCTTAGAAAATTTGAGGTGCAGTCAGCTCCGACCTTTGCTGACTGTAGGAAGGAGTTGATTGTTGACGAGTTTTTTTTTTTTTTTTTTTTTTTTTTTTTTTTTTTTTTTTTGAGCAAGTGATTGTTGACGAGTTTAGGTTCCCACATCAATGTCATGAGCGTGCCGCTCATGTGCACGCTCCATTAATCTACTCTTTACCAACGCCACATTGGGTCAAGTAGGGCTACTCGTGAGTTTTAGCATATTAATAAGCGGAAGGAAATCAAATTGACAAGAATTTTAACCTAATTGACGGCGAGAGAACCGGGAAGAGCCTAGAATGAGAATCGAGCACCTCTCAGCGATCGAATTGTAGTATGGAGAAGCATCCTTGGCAACGGGCCAGGGCCAAATTCCCTAGAAGATGGTGCCGTATAGATGCTTGCTTTCCTACTAGTTCAAAGGGTGGAGAGAGACGACTAACACTTTACATTGGCTACTAAATGTCTAGCTCGAGCCATGGCTACCCTACACCACCCTCGAAATGAATATCTAATGTTGGTGGGCGTGTCGTTGTAGCCTCACGAAGATGTCGGGGGTTAGGAAGTCTCACCACAAGAGGGATACCATAAATGCGTGATTAAGCAGGTCTCATGACTATTAGGATTAGGTGCTCAAACGCAATGAAAGAAAGAGTAAAAGTGAAAGAGAAATCAAGACACAAGATTTATCCTAATTCACCCTTAAATCAGGGCAGTGAGGGATTCAATTGTAATTCGTAGTCCGCACCTTTTTGTTACAATCATCAATTACCAAAAAATAGATTATATATACCTAGAAGCTATTTATGGCCCAAGTTTAAACTGTGAATAAAATATGCGCTCAAACTATAAAATCTATGTAGCGACTCGGGATAGTGCCCCCGTGACCTCACCTGCTCACTAGTAAGTAAGACCCGCGTGCTTTCCACATGGGAAGTGAGAACTACACCCCAATAACAATATGGAAGTCCCACGAAAGGGACTATTAGAAAAAATTGCAAAAGTTAGGAAGGGTTAGAATGTAAATAAATCGAGCTGAGACAGTTTCGCCGGAAGTTCCCCCGCCCCAAGTCTCCTTTACTTTACAACTGAGTCAACGAATAGTCAGTTAAGCTTAGCCCAGATAATATTACGTTCCAACTAATGTGCGTCGGTCCACGTGATTATCGCGATCGAGGTCAATTGGCTGAGGTTCCCGTGAGCCTCGTTCGAAGCTCGACAGGTAGAAATTCGACTACTTTGACGAGCTGATTCTACGCGACGCCGTGCGCAAACCAAGAGGACACTTAGGTTGTCCGTCGAGCGAAGTACGGTAGAAGATCGTATGGCCGATTTTTCGATGTCAAGGCCGGAAAAATATCTTGGGCTGATGAAAAAAAACGAGCAATTCACGTCGAATTACAGAGGTTACGAGCCTTATCCCATAAGAGTCGCGAACCGGGGTTGATCTAATCATTAGGGTCGGTTCATGCTCGAGCCGCGATTTCTAAATCAAACTAGCGATTATTACATGGTCTATGGACGGCCATGGACTGATGTTAATGAAACTTAATTGTGAGACTTATAGACAGGTCGGATGATTTATGAGAATTTGGTCAAATGGTCCATGGACCTGCCAAAGAATCTACGGACCAAAGTACTAGTGTCAAAAAAGTCTAAACTTATCACATTTTTTTTCTTTCAATTCAGTGCTTGATCCTTTTAATTTTGTTAATCGAGTCTTAAACAATTTCACGTTTCGCCAATCGAGTCCATCCGGGTATCCGATGTGAACATGCCCAGTCGACGCTGAAGTAGTCTTAACATTTCTTCGAATATTTTTGTTCTTTCTTTATTGTTTTCCTCTGGGCCAGCAAGGTCCCGGCGAAGCGCACGCCCCCTGCCGGCCACTAAACTACGTGCATCTCGTGTGCTTTTTGTTCCCTTTCATGGCATGGATCGCATGGCAATGGGAGGGAGTGCGAGAATGGAGTGTGGCGATGCCTCTGGAGTCAAAAACCTGTCATCTCCTTTTCCAACCTAACCAAAGCAAGTCCACTAGTATTGAAGCTTAGGACTAGGAGGACCCCCCCCCCCCCCCCACCAGAAATTTAATGCCACTTTCCCCTCACTTTCCAAGCAACACAATGCCCTCTCATTTTGATCCACTCCCACTCAACACAATTTCTCTCCTCCCTTCCCTCATGACTTTTTGACCACATTGACGCAGCCCCCTCTCCCACTTACTGACTCTCTCTCTCTCTCTCTCTCTCTCTATCTCTAAGTTGTCATTGCTTTGCTATAAATACCATTCACTCCCTCCCCACTTCCCTCCCAAACTCAAAGCAAATCAAAATCTCACTTCCTCTAGAAGGAGAAAGACCCCTTTCCATCTTGCATCTTCTTCTTTGCTCCTCTCAAATTTTTAAGCTTTCCATCTTTGTAACATGGCCGCCTGTGTCGGAAATGCCTGCGCCGATGAGGCCGTCGTCGACGCTTTCGTGCCGACCCCGGTCCATTGGGACAAGGCTGCTCAGTCCCTCCGGTGCACCCACTTTGAGGAGGTGAGGAGCCTGTTGTCCCAGTTTGAGGACGCACGGATCGTTGACATCCAGGGCACAGCCCTCTCCGTGGCCCAGGTCACCGCCGTGGCCCGGCGGAGCGAGGTCGAGGTCCAGCTCAATGTGGGCATGGCCCGAGACCGCGTGTCGAGGAGCGCCGACTGGGTTGCTGAGACCATCGCTTGCGGCCGGGACATCTATGGTGTCACCACCGGATTCGGCTCCACGTCCAACCGGAGGACCACCAAAACCTCGGACCTGCAGACCGAGCTCATCCGGTTCCTCAATGCCGGGGTGATCGGGAGAGAGAATCTCCCACCGAGCTATGCCAAGGCGGCGATGCTGGTGCGGGCGAACACTCTCATGCAGGGCTATTCGGGCATCCGGTGGGAGATCCTCGATGCGATGGCGAAGCTCATGAACCAGAACTTGATCCCCAAGATGCCCTTGAGAGGGACCATCACCGCCTCGGGCGATCTTGTGCCGTTGTCTTACATTGCCGGATTGCTGACCGGCAGGCACAACTCGAAGGTCGTCACGCCAGAAGGGGAAGAGATTTCAGCAGCGGAAGCATTGAAGAGGGCCGGAATTTCGGGTCCATTTGAGCTGCAAGCTAAAGAAGGCTTGGCTCTTGTGAACGGGACTGCCGTCGGGTCGGCAGTGGCCGCCACGGTCTGCTTCGATGCGAACATTTTGGCCCTCTTGGCGGAGACTCTCTCCGCCATGTTCTGTGAAGCAATGCACGGAAAGCCTGAATTCACGGACCCTCTCACTCACCTGCTCAAGCACCATCCAGGCCAGATCGAAGCGGCTTCCCTCATGGAATACCTCCTAAACGGGAGCGAATACATGAAGGAGGCGAAGCTCCGCCACGAGAAAGACCCGCTCACGAAGCCAAAGCAGGACCGCTACGCACTTCGGACTTCTCCTCAGTGGCTTGGGCCGCAAGTCGAAGTGATTCGCGCCGCGACTCACTCTATCGAGAGGGAAATCAATTCCGTGAACGATAATCCACTCATTGATGTCGCCCGTGACCTCGCCCTCCATGGAGGGAACTTCCAGGGCACTCCAATTGGTGTCTCTATGGACAATCTCCGGATCGCCCTGGCCGCAATAGGAAAGCTCTTGTTCGCACAATTCTCTGAGCTCGTCTGCGACTACTACAACAACGGGTTGCCTTCAAATTTGAGCGCGGGGCCTAATCCCAGCCTCGACTATGGCCTCAAAGGCGCGGAAATCGCCATGGCAGCTTACTGCTCCGAGCTCCAATACTTGGCAAATCCCGTCACAACGCATGTGCAAAGCGCGGAACAACACAACCAGGATGTGAACTCTCTCGGCCTAATTTCAGCGCGAAAAAGTGCAGAGGCCATCGATATCCTGAAGCTCATGTCTGCGACTTACATGGTGGCGCTTTGTCAGGCAATTGACCTCAGGCACCTGGAGGAGAACATGAGAGAGGCCGTGAAACGCTCGGTCCTCCAAGCAGTGAAGAAAACACTTTACATGTCAGAAGATGGCTTGCTGCTTGAATCGCGATTCTGCGAGAAAGAGCTCTTGCAGGTCGTTGAACATGAGCCCGTCTTCTCCTATCTTGACGACCCAGCGAATCCTTCCTACGTTCTATTGCCCAAACTGCAAGAAGTACTTGTCACGAGAGCTCTCAAGGACCCAAAGACCGAAGATGCAAGCGAGAATGGATACTCGATCTTCAAGCGGATCCCGATATTCATCGAGGAACTGAAAGCCAGGCTTGAGGAGGAGGTGCCGAAAGCGAGGGAGAGGTTCGACAATGGGGAATTTGGCGTGGAGAATAGGATCAAGAACTGCAGGACTTATCCTGTATACAGGTTTGTGAGGAGTGACATGAGGACTCAGCTCCTGAGTGGTGCAAAGAAGGTGAGCCCAGGCGAGGAAATAGAGAAGGTGTACGAGGCCATCGATGAAGGAAAACTAGGAGATGTTCTCATGCAATGCTTCAAGAACTGCAGTTCATGAACTTGCTGGTTCTTGAAGTAGGTCAAATTGCATTCATCAGGATTTACCAGCTTTTTTTCTTTCTTTTCTTAAAGTATTGATCTGTGTGGTATTTGGTATCCTAATGAGAATATCGGAACTGGAATCTGTATGATCACTATGATGTTATGATGGACGAAATAATGAGATTTCAAATTCTATTCACATCTGTCAATGAGTGTAAGAGTTTGCATATTCCCATAAGAATCTCAAGTAAAAACCTCTGATTCATAGAGAGAATGCGCTTATTTCTCTCTTTAGTCTGTATCCATTATGAAGTCTGTCCTGAAGCTCAAGCAATCAGGCCAAGAAAGGCTGGCCTCCAATTGCTGATCCAATTCAAGCTTTTTTCACTGAATCAATGGCATGCCAAGCCACAACAATTGATGCGCATGTATCAGGAGAATCTGTCACTTGATCATCAGTGGCGTTTTCCCAGCAGCCAAAAATCTGCAGCGTCCATAAGAATCTAAACTGCAAACTTGACTTATCGAAGATTTTCATGCCTGGCTCGTCATATTATTAGATATGGATAAGTATATTAAAAGTCTTAAAACTTATTATGAACATGCAATTGAATCTTAAAACTTTCAAAAAGTGTAATTAAGTCTTAAAACTTGTTATGAAAGTTCATTTAAGTCCTAAAACTTTCAAAATGTTCAATAAAAATCTAAAACTTGTCTCAAAAGTGCTATTGAGTCATAAAATTTTCAAAAAGTACAATCAATGGAATGATAAATATTGAATTATTTTGATAAGTTTTATGACTTGATTGCACTTTTTGAAAGATTTAGGGTTTAATTGTACTTTGTGACAAATTTTAGTTTTTAATTGTACTTTTTAAAAGCTTTAAGATTTAATTATATTTTCATGATAAATTTTAAGCCTTTCAATGCACTTACCCATTAAATATCCAACCTAAAAGTATTGTTGAATTACCTGGAAACCAATCAGCAAGAAAAGATGCCCATAAACAGGAAAGTGATGGACTAGGCAAGAATGGACATGGCCCATCCTCACCTTTTTTCTATCTAGTAAGTGGGAGAGGCTGTTCCACGTCGTCATTCGCTGTACGCGACCATGAACCCATCCTTTGTTCTTGCTTAATACTTAAAATCTTTTTCTTCTTGCTTTTTTGGGTAACTTTCTAGGACGAATTTCGGAGTATACCTCGTAAATTTTTTCTCTGCCTCGGGCTGTCTCGCAATACCTTCTACTAGATGTAGTTTTGCCTGATTTCATCTGCAGTTTTAAGTGCTTTGAGACTTATAACACAGTGTAACCCAGCATGACCGTCGGTTTTTTGGTGTTTTATCCTTCTCTCGCATTGACAATGAGCTCATGCTCAAAATCTTCATCACTGCACCTTACCAATCCATCGTAGTCAATACAAGAAAAATTATCATTCACTATGTAGATCCGATACAGATTATGAGATTGAGAAAGATTACAGATATTTTGGTGTTTTTGAGGATTCTCTAGTCTTATGGAGTAAGTTGAAGGAAGAACCAGAAGTCTCCTAGTCCCTGTAGATTTCCTAGTTAGGTTAGGAGTCCTGATTATAAAACACAGCCCAATTGCTTGACACATCGGAAACCCAACAAGCAAGCCTCATAGCCCAAGTTGTGCAGGTGACCGGTCTCTCAGTTTCCCGCGTGATTCTCTACTTCTCAATGCCTAAGAGGTTTCCTCCACATGACGTCTCCGTCCCTCGGTCTCGGCCATCTCTCTGCAAGCAGCACTGACCGCCGTGGCCGCAACTGTTTCGCCACGGAATACAAGTGGGAATGTACTTTAAGGCACGTACACCGGCACCGTGTTGTGCCGACACCAGTACTTGTGGGGAAACTGCCGTCACGATCGCTGTTCTTCTTTCTAATTCTTTTTGAAGTCTTTTCTGACTTCGGTTCACTAATGTTGAAGAGAATCACCTTCTGACTATGCTAGATGCTCTGCTTAGTGAGCGAGGAAAGTGAACGACTCCTCAGAAATTTCTAAGAAGAAGCAAAGAAAAGAGAAGGAAAAGGAGAAGAAAGCGGGGGCAGCAACTGTTTTCAAAGAAGAAAATCAGGAAACAAAGGTCAATGCCATCAGAATAGTGCTGAAACATGTGAGCGGGGGGGCGCTCGCTAGATGCAAGGAGGCCAAGGAAAAGATGAGAAGAGACCGAGGAAGGAGGAAGGGAAGTGGCGTGGGCGGCGTACAAACAATAGCTACTGCTGTTGGAAAAGTTGGAAATAATTGCGCGAAAGACATAAAAATGATACCCGAATCAATTCGAGTCAATAGCGTGAGAAGGATCAACATCATTGAGGCAGGGAAATTCTCTCTTTTCCTTCACTTCTGATATGTCATTTGGACCTGGCTTAGCTTAAGTTCGATATTGTTGAATCCCAAATAAGAATTCTCTGTTTCAAGAATTGTAAATTACATCGTGGAACTGAGTCGACACTGATTTCTACAGTTTGAGCAATCAAGGGGGTTTGTCACATTGTCCGCAAACCAGTCCGACCAAATCATACATTCTTGTTCTTTTCACCTATTCTTTCCAAGGTCTAAATTAATAGAAGAACACAGAAGTTTGATCTTCTTGCATTTACTTGCGGATTTTCATTCCCTTATCCTCTTTCATCAATCCATGTACGTTCAGTGACGGAATGAAAGACTACTACAGGCTATGTAGCACCGACACGGACACGTGACACGCGACACGACACGACACGACACGTCGACACGTCATTTCTTAAAAATAGAGAATTTCGACACGTTCCGACACTTTATATATTAAATATATTTTTATATATTAATACATAAATAAATAATAATAAAAATAGCCTAGAATTAATTTACACAAAAAATATTAAATAATATCATTCATTATTTTAATTTATTACAATAATACACAAAACTTAGAGGAAAAAAACATTGTTTAAAGAAAAATACTGAAATGATATTTTTAAATTTATTTATTTATCATATATAGCATTTTTTTTATTACTTCTTTCATAGTAAAAGACTTTTTTAAAAAAATAAAACAATTCTAAAAAAATAAAACTGAAAAAAAAAATTGACCCCACGCATGTATATTTATAGCAATTTTATTACTTCTTTTATGTATATTTATATTTTGACCCCTCAAGTATTAGAAATTTTTAAAATTGACTCCGTGCGTGTCGAAATCGCGTGTCGGAATTCTGGACTCGCGTGTCGGAGCGTGTCGGAAAGAGTTGACCACGTGTCGGAGCGTGTCGGGACGTGTCGGAGCGTGTCGGACACGTGTCGGAGTGTCGGACACGACACGAAGGCTTCCGGAGAGTGTCCGTGCTACATAAGCTACAGGTACAGTTCAGAGTCTGATGCGCCAGGAGATTTATTCAAAGATAATCTCATGAATTTAGTGCACAGCTTTGTGCTTAAGTACCCAATCTTTCATCTCTCCTGGACAGATCGGTTACTCCAGTTTTTATTCTCCAGGCAGAGTTCATCGATGTCTGTCAGATCGCCTCCTTAGAAAATAATCATACACCAGTTTGACACTGCTAAGAAAGGCCAGACGCTGGCCATTAAGTTACGCTGTTTCTATCTTTGTAGTATTGACTTGTGGTTATTCAGGGGAGACATTCTCACCTGATTGGATACTCATTCCAGATTGTCGGCCCGAAGGCCGAAGAGCCAGGGACAAATATACGGCAGGCATTTTGACTCAGAAGAGGAGCTTGTCAGTCAGATTTCGAAGAGGTCTCTAAGACGAATAGCGGGTAGATAAATCTTAATTAATTAGTACATGGCTTTCTTTAAGTTGAATTTTACATATGTCTACTTAACTTAGCTCCTATATGTGCAGGGTGGCTTGACTATGGAAGACTGGAAGCCGGAGGCCAAGCTGAAGACCGTCTTCAAAACTCAACGACTCCATCTGTCAGCAGCCTGTGCAGATAACCAACTTTTTGACTCTCTGTCATCTACAACTACGTAGACCAAGAAGTCTCAAACTCAAGAGTCAAGAAAGTTCAGAGAACTTTCCCTGACCTTTTCCATTGAAGAACATAGACCGCTTGAGCACTGAAATTTCTTATGTGATTCAAGAGGAGCACAATGAATGTTGCTTACACACCAGAGAGTGTTCGCCAGATCTAATGAAGCCAACAGCGCCGTCAGTTGATGTTGAATAATCACCTCGAATGGAATGTTTAGATGAAGAGTCATCTTAGACTCATCTAATCCCATGACCATGAGAAAGAGAGAGACTCAACTGCTCCACAATGTTACTCTCCTTTCCGAATAGATTATTAGGAGACCTTCCATCAAAACTAATTCTTTGGTAATTGATCGATGGTCACGAAAGGTAATAGTTATAATAAGCTTCTCTACTTTTATTGTTAGTAATAGCAAAAAAGAACCGAGCCTTTGTAGTCGAGTCCTGGGTTATGAAAGAACTTATTTTCAAAAAGAGGTAATTTCCTATCGGGTTAAATTTTAAGATAGTTTAGCTCCATTCTATGCATGGAGGGCATACTCGGGCAAATTACTTGAGCTTAGGACATCATTAGCCTTAGCTTATCTTTGATCCAGGTTGCCTATGCCAACAACGTCTAATCATGTCTTTTAGAAATTGTGCAAAAATCTTTATTAACCCTTTTAGGGTTGGTACCACTAAATGGGATGTCAAGAGATTTTAAGTTTCGAAATTATACACGATACATTCTAGCAATGTCAACTAAATACATTTTAAACCGGTTTATGGTCTAACTAAAAAAAAAGAAAACCGATTTATGGGCCTGATGGGTATTTCCTAACTAGCGTCTAGGCAGATAGTCTTCACGCGCTTGCCTTTGGATTACTAAAAGAAATTACAGGAAAAAATTTATCATATTGTGATAACGATGGAAATTTTCACCAAATATTCGGATGCAAATAAGGGCGGACCAAATTTTGATCTTCACCGCTCAACGAATCTGATCGAATCTCTACGCTCTTTCGTCCTAATAAACTGGTAGCCTGTCAGCATTCCTACTAGCTTGCCGGCATTTCTTCCATCGCAGCCATTAAATAATGAGTACGATGACCAGGGAAGCGCAAACCAACGGCTAAGATTACAGATCAATAACCCAGGAACAAGAACAGGAACAGGAAGTCAATAAGTCAACTCCGCGTGGGAAGCTTCTGAGAAGGAAGCGTTTGACTCAAGCGATAAACAATTTCTTCACCGTCTTCAATGATGAGCCTCGTTGATTTTCCACAAACGATGACGACCGCAGAAGCTTCCGCCAATCCTCGATCCAGATTCCAGAATACCTGGCCTGGCGGCTGCGTTCTTTCTACACCTCGTTGACTTCCCAAAGAAGTTCTCCGTGGCCTGAGCAGGGTTCTTGGCGATTCTTGATCCAAGCATGCAGGCGGAGAGAGAGATGGAGGAGCAGCTCTCGGCAGCGGCGGTGAACGGGAGCGTGACGACCCTCCTGGGTTTGCTGGATCAAGACCCGCTCCTTCTCGACAAGATCGTCGTCTCATGCACGTCCCGGAACCCCCTCCTCGTCTCGTCCATGCTCGGCCACGCGGAGTTCGTGGGCGCGGTCCTGGCCCGGACCCCGCAGCTCGCCTCCGAGACGGACCCGGACGGCAACTCGGCCCTCCACCTCGCGGCCGCCAGGGGCCACGCGGAGATCGTCGGGATGCTGCTGTCGGCCGACCCGGAGATGGCGACGCGGCCGAACGGGGACGGGAGGACGCCGCTGCACGCGGCGGCGGGGAAGGGCCGGGCCGAGGCGGCGCGGCGGATCGTGAGGGATGGGCCCCCCGGGTCGGCGGCGCGGGCGACGACGGACCAGGGCGAGACGGTGCTGCACGTGTGCGCGGGGCGGAACCGGGTGGAGGCGCTGCGGGCGGTGGTGGAGGAGGCGGGGAGGGAGGTTGTGGAGGAGCTGGTGAACAGGAGGGATGGCGATGGGAACACGGCTCTGCACATCGCCGTGGCCAGGAAGCAAGTTGAGGTGAATTTTTTTGGCTTGAACTCGCTGTCCAGTGGAATTTTCTTGATCCAAAGATAGGTTTAGGTAGAGAAATTTCTTAAAGGTTCAATCCATTTTCCCAGTTAAGGTAATCTTTTGCTGTATTTCGCGAGCTAATTTTCATATGACAAACATCTTGAAACGTGTTTAGATTGATGGTAAGCTTAATGTTAGAGATTGAGTGTGAGCTGTGTTGAATAAGCATCATGTATCATCAGTAAAATTCACTTCAGACAGATCTTTATGTCTTAGAAAGGTTACCATTTTTAGCGCAGCATTCAGATGGCTTTCAAATGGGAAAAATGAAAGCTTCCTGTATATCAATTCAATTGAGATTTCTGCATTTATGGCCATCAGAGGTTACTTCCATTTTGACAAAGAATTTGTCCCCAAAAATCTCTGTGCAGATGATAAAGTTCTTGCTTACATTCCCTGGACTTGAAGTGAACACGCCAAACTCAAGTGGCCTGACAGCACTAGACATTCTTGAGCAGAGTCCCAGAGGCTTGAGAGACCTTGAAATTGAGACAGCCCTTAAAAGCTCAGGAGCTTCACTCTCCAGAGACATCCAATCAGTCCCATATCACTATGATCCAATTCTTGACGCACCAAGAATGACCTCCCCCATCACCACCTCAAGATCACCTAAAAACTCCCCATCACTCTCCACCAAGAAGGCCCCATCAAAGAAACGGAGAAGTTTAAGGAAACCCCTGTCAAAGAAACTGAGTGCTCTAAAAAGGCCCCCGGTGGAAGCCGATTGGCTGAGCCAGAAGAGAAATTCACTCATGGTGGTTGCTTCGCTGCTAGCGACGGTGGCGTTCCAAGCTGCGACCACACCACCGGGAGGTGTCTGGCAGGACGACTACAAGGTCGATGCCTATGGCAACCCGGCGAAGGAGCCGCACATGGCAGGCACCTCCATCATGGCCCACATCCAGCGGATCGCCTATGGGCAGTTCATGATCTTCAACACATTGGCCTTCCTGTCCTCCCTCAGCATCATCCTGCTCCTCTTGAGTGGGCTTCCAATAAAGCGGCGACGCTGGATGTGGACACAGATGGTGATCATGTGGCTGGCGATCACGGGGCAGGCGATCACCTACTTCATAGCGCTGCGCAACATGTCGCCGGCTGACACGCGGGGGATGCTGAAGGATGTGACGGATGTGTCGGTGGTGTGCTGGCTGTGCCTGATGGGGATTGTGTTCATGGGGAATGTGGTGAGGCTATGTGTGTGGGTGCTGAGGAAGTGGGGTTACTTGAAGAGGAAAGAGAACAAGGATTCAGATGAAGATGATGAAGACAAGTACGAGGAAGTATGACGGTCTGTGTGACAATTGAGTAAATTGAGTGGTCTTTGTTCTACGATGGCGGCGGCATGTTCAATATGTGTAAAATTTGTGATTTTGATGAGCGGGTTGATGATGGATTTTGAGGTGTTCTGTTTTCTTCTAGTTCTGTTTGAGAACAGAGTACTGGTCCTAATGAGAGGGTAAGATGGATTCTGCTAGAGAAATCTTTGGATGGTAAAAGATTGAAGACTAATATGGCGCTCGGAGCAAAAGTGCATCATCTCCCTCTGTAATTTGTACAAAACCAGGACAATACACGGTATAGTTGCCGCAATTTCTTCTCTATTCAATGTTGAACATGACTGTTAGACGAAGAGAGCTTCAGCCAGTTCGGCCAGGTCTGCTCAGGAACAGCTCGGTCCTCAGCTTGGCCATCTTTGCTCAGCATGGAAGTACTCTGGACTTCGGTCCTCAATTGAGATTTAGGGTGTCTAGAAGTAAATTGGTAATGCAGGAGGGGATTTCCTGCTATCGTTATATGATTGTGTCCTTAGTTTATAATATCATTTGAGGTGAGATTGGAAATGTTTGTGTAGGTTTCTATTTCCTTCTCTTCCTAGCTGCTGTTAGACATCTATCTTGCTGGACGCTTCTGCTATAGAGGGATCAACTAAGCTGCCATCTCACCGCCAGACATAATAACTTTCGTTGAAATCCCCGCAAGACTTGATTCGCTAGGCTATTTGAAACAATATTTTGAGCTATTGAACTAGCATGAAACGAAATAGAGAGCCGACTCCAATGATTGTTAAACAGAATGAAACTTAATGAAAGCATGAACTTATTCCTTTGTTCTGTCTTTTGCCATAAAAACTTCTCAAATCTCATTCATATGGAAAATACAGGACTATTACATCGAGGTGGTCTGCCTTCAACACCAGCATCAGATAAAACTCGGACTGAGTATTTGCTATCCAGTTGTCTGACGGATTAGTTGCTCGACTGACCCAAATCCACTGGACATCTTTAAAGCTTGAAGCTTTCTGTCCTGCTATTGTTGTCGGTTATAGAAATTTTATCGAGTCGCCACCATTGATCTTTTATTAGATCTTCTAAAAGCTCTAAATAGTTCGTGCCAATACCCCTCCTGTCTATGGTTTTCGTTCCTCGCTCATATCCTCGCCGAGGCATCAACCCAAAGGTCTTCCGTTCGACGTTATCAAAACATCTCAAATCACCTCCTCTCATATTATCATCGATTGGTTGGCAGTCCCTGCTTTTACCCGCATTAATTGATTTCGAATCTTGCCTTTTCTCTTGAATGTCATGTCCTTACGAAGCATTCTCAAGGTGCCGTCCGCATGATCTCCAGTTTTGTCAAATTAGATCGAAGTGGATGGAAGGATTCAGTCCTCAGTACTCCATGATGTCCAATTTTCTCGAGGTTTCGTTGAGTTTCTTTACTTCCTAGACTTACACCCTCGGGTTAACAAAGTTTCCCTTCGAAGTTCAGGTTTCTGGTTAGCTCCAGCATGGGTTTCACCTACCAACACCATATCATCTAGAGAGAAAATACACCAATTGACATCATCTTGAATTTGTCTTGTCAGCATGGACAGATTCACCATGGGGCCAATGGAGGCACTTGCCCCCTTTAAGCTTCCTATAAATTGAAATGGGAACTACAATATTTTGCAATCATTTGGTGAACTTGCCCCACGAAAATACAAGTGTGTACTTATAAGTCTTGATTCAACATGGGAAGAAAGGAGATTTTCAAATATGCGAGTCATTCATTCGATTTTGCTCGCATCTTGCCTGATCCATCAAATCAATAAGGCATTTTGTGTATTCAAGGTTTACTTAACAAAGATGAGCCTCTGTCATAGGAAAAGCGAGTGTCGGAAGAATTAATAAAAAGGCAAATGTTAAAGAGTAAGGATATTTGTTAAATTTCATTATTTGACATCTTTTTTTCTCAGAGTTAATACGATACTTCTTTAATTTTGATCAAGTAATTCGGATAATCTCCATGTTATAAGGGTTTTGTTAATAAAATACCTCAGAGACACCAGTTAAAACCACTAACCATAAAAATTAAAGCGTATCAGCATATGCTGAAAATTGAGCAACGCGAAATTTCGGAAAAGTCACTGACTTCAAATATACACATTTATATTTCCATAGCAAAATTAATGAGGCCCAACAAGTACCCTAACTAATTGAGAAAAAAAAAAGTAGCCTAACTACATTCTTTAACATTTTCCTTTTTATTAATTATTCAACGCTCACTTTCTATGAGAAGAGCCCATTTGAGATAAATAAACCTTAAACCTTCCAAATATCCCATTGATACTAAGGACCGAGTAAGACGCGAACCCAAATCTCCACAATGGCGTTTTAGCCGTAAGAGTCCCTATCAAGGTGTGAACATTCTTTGTGCCTATGAAAGTATGTAGATGGAAATTCTGTATTCCCTTAGTGCCTTCTAATCTTTAGCCAAACTTGTCGGACAATCACACGACATGCGATTGACCTGAAAGTTGAACATGTAAAGGATTATTTACATGGTGTCGCGACCTCTCTTTTTTTTACGTGCCCCATGATCGGGGGCAAGCGCCTAAGGAGGCTAATGGCTCATTTGAAATTGGTTAAGTTCCGGACTCTCCCAAGTCCACCAATTCACGACTTAATGGTTCAAGTTTTTTAACTCAGTAAATCAAATTTTTAAGATGGAGTCGCCACTAATCAATTTGGGGTGGGTTGATTAGAAACCCAAGTGAAGTATCGGAGAAATACTCACTCCTGTACAACTGAGAGAAATTAGGATCGGGACTTGATTACACTAGTTAATCACTAATGCCCTTTCGGTACCTAATCTTGTTTAAATCCTAAGGCTTTTTGGATGTTCGAGGGATTTTCCATGCATTTTTTGGAGGAAAAACATTTTTTGAGTCATTTTCTAATTTTTGGACACAAAAGGGATTTTTGGGGGTTTTTGGTAAAATACAAGTCTTTTTTGGCTTTTTCTGAATCTTTTCGGCTTTTTCATGAATTTTTGACATTTTTTGGAAAATATGAAATATTTTTGATTTTTTGATTTTTCGGAAAATAAAATATTTTTTAATATTTTTGGAAAATAAATTATTTTTTGATTTTTTTTTTATTTTTTAGGAAATAAAACATTTTCAACATTTTTTTTAATACTTTTCGATTTTCTGGAAATAAAAACATTTTTTAATATATATTTTTTTGAAAATAAATTATTTATTAATTATTTTATTAAAATATTATTTTATATTAAAATAATAAAAACTGACCCGGGTCGGATCCGCAGGTTGGGTCCGACCCGGGCCAGCGATCCGAATGAGGACGGGCCCGCGTTGCGGGCCCGACTCAGATTTTTTTTGCCTTTTTTTCTTTTCCCCTTTTTTTTTTACAAGCCCAGCCCATACTAGAATTGGGCCTTTTTTGAATTAAAAAAGAGATACCCAGCTCATACTAGAATTGGCCCTTTTTTGAATTAAAAAAAGATACCCAGCCCAAGTTCAGAAACCGGCCCGACAAGTGCAGGTCCGACCCGGGGAAACCCTACCCGATCCGCAACCCACGCTTGACCCGGTTCGCAGCCGCGACCCGGTTCGTGGAACCCTACCCGGTCGCGACCCACTTCTGCCCCGAGCCTGACCCGACACGATGCCGCCTCTTTTTCGCTTGGACGCGGCGCTGACGGAGAGGCCGGGACGGCGGATCGACATCGATGACGGTGGCGATACCGAGGACAGCTGCGGTAGGAGGATGCGGCGTGGTGGCACGGCGGTGATGACGACGTGGAGATGCAGAGGGGAATGATGGACAGAGCGCGACCGAGGACTGGATCTTCGCGATGGCTGAGTCGGCGAGGACGGATGACGAGCGTCGGTGTGTACCTGGCTGTAGCGACGGCGGGACGTGGCGGCGGTGGTCGGGACGACAGGGCAGAGACGACGGTCCCTCAGCTCTTAGATCTGGTGCAGCTTTGGGCGAAACGGTCGCAGCGACGGCGTCGGGGTGGTCGGGAGCGCTCGGCTTGGTGCAGGGACGGCGTCGGGCAGCGTCGACGGTACCTGCTTTCTCCTTGGATCCGACCTCCGCCGATTCCTCTCTCGCTCAGCCCCTTCACTCGCTCGAATCTCTCTCCCTCCGGCCAGATCCGAGCCTCCACCGGCCGGATCTGACCTACTCGGACTCGCTCGCCGGCGACCTCCCCCGAAGTCTCTCAGTGGGAGGTCGGCCAAGCTCACGACGGCCCGATTTCTCTCTCGCTTGCTCGTCGGTTCCTCCCCCGAAGTCTCTCAGGGGGAAGATCTCCAAGCTTGCGATGCCCCTTCGACGGAGGTTGTGCGCTCCTATTTATAGGCGAGGGGGTCCGGTTGACGGAGGGACTCGGCCGCCGGTCTTTGGCTTGCCGACCGGACTCCCGCGGCCCAACCGGCGTCTCATCTCAGCATTAAAGGCGCGCATTGAAGGCGCATGCGCGTCGTCCTCTCCTTTGGCGGCCTACCTCCGTTCCTCTTTACCATAGGCTGCCCTTGAGCGCGTCGCCGGCCGTCGCGCGTGATGCACAGAGACACAGAGAAGAAGAAGGAGGGAGAAGGAAGAAGAAGAAAGAAGAAGAAGAAGGAGAGAGGGGGGGGGGCAGGTCGTGCGAAGGAAAAAGAAAAAGGGGCTGGCTACTTTTTTGCTTTTTGCTTTTCTTGTTTTTTTGTTTGTTTTTGTTATTTGTTTTTTTCTTTGTTTTTGTTATTTGTTTTTTTTTTTCTTTGTTTTGTTGTTTTTATTTATTATCCGAAATGACAGAATAAAATAAAAACTTAATAAAAGAAAATTAACCTAATTAAAATTGAGGTGTCAACACATGGTACACGCAAATATTGACATCGGTGTAAGCATGAGATCCCCTTTTATCTTATTGGTTCCTCCATTTGATGTCGTATCCATCCAAACCATTAATCCGTGCAAATAAAGAGGAAGTGGATCATTTCCCATTGGTGTAGACATCGTTTTTGCGAGTTTAAGTTATTGAAGATGGTCGAGAGTACAGGAGACAAGAAAGAAATGAGTCAATAATTGACGTGCGGATCCCTAGAGTGCCATAAGTTGGCACAAATGAACACTTAAGTGCCAAAATCGGAGATAAATTGATTACTTAAATGCCACTCTAGCCAAAATGCTGACGTGTCAATTTTCTGGCGAAGTGAGTGCAAAACAGTGTCGTTTTAGTGTTGACGTGATAAAAAATTCAATATAAAACTAAATTTATTTAAAACATTTAAAAATAAAAATTTAAAAATTTAAAAATTGATTTTTTTTTTTTTTAAAAGGGAGGCGACTGAGGGTTCAACCCTCAGCCGCCGATGCCTCCCTGTTGCCGCCAGGAAGGGCCGACGTCGGAGGGGGAGGGTTGGCAAGCGACCCGGTAGAGGCGGCGACGAGGGCCCGGTGACCCTAGCCGATCGGTGGCGAGGGCCACGCCATTACGCTAGGGTCACTGGGCCCTAGCCCTCCCCCCTCTGTCGTCGGCCCTTCCCGGCGGTAGTGGGGAGGTGGCGCCCTCGGTTGCCTTCCCATTTTTTAAAATATTTTTAATATTTGTATTTTTATTTTAAAATGTTTTAAATAAATTTAATTAATTTTTACATTAAATTTTTACCACATAAGCACTAAAACAACGTTATTTTTGCATTGTTTGGCCACTTCAGCGTGCAAAACAACATCGTTTTGCACTTGTTTTGCCGGAAAATTGAAACGTTAACGTTTTGGCTAGAGTAGCACTTAAGTGATCAATTTCTCTTTGATTTTGGCATTTAAATGTCATTTTCGTAACTTTTGGCACTTAAGTGTCCTTTGTGCCAACTTATGGCACTTGAAGCGATCTTTTGCCGTCAATAACCATGAAACCCCATTTGAGGTTTGGTGGCATCGCGGAACTCTTTGCATTCCCATTTAGGATGCAGCGGCGATTTCCTAAAGGTTTGCATTGTTAGTTCCGCTTAACAGATAAGTACATTGTTTTTGACATCAATGGTTTAGGAGTTGCCTAGTTCTTTCAACTTCACTTTATTTGAATTTCAAAGCTTTATCTAAATTATAATAGAAAAGTTGTAGCGTTGTGCGTAGGGGTGTGTATGGTCCGGGCGGGCGGTTCCCGACCTAGAACCAGGAACCGCCTGCTAAGGACCGGTTTCGAAAAATTGGAACTAGGATCCACCCGTTTGTTGCATGGATCCACCCGGGAACCGAACTGTCGGTCCGGTCCGCTTCCTTGGTGGATCCATGGAACCGATCTTGACGTGAAATAATTTTGGTTTTCAACATAAAATGACCACGTGACATCAAAACAAGCCAAAGAAAGAAAAACCAAATTTAAGTTCGTGGAGATGCGGATGGCGGTAGAAGTAAACGTAGCGAAATGGTGATAGGATTAGGAGACGAAGATGAGGGGAGTGAGTGAGATCTAGGGTTTCTTTTAGTATTTTTTTTTTAATATTAAAAAGGTTCCGGTCCAGTCCGGGTGGGCGGGGCGGGTGGATCCGCCCATGGAACCGGGAACTAGACCGGTACCCACCGATTCCCATAAATTGGAACCGGGAACCGGACCGGTTCCCTCAAGAATTGCCGGTTCCGGGCGGTCTAGGCGGTTCCCGGGTATTTTGCACACCCTAGTTGTGTGCATGCCTGGATAAAATATTAACACACTCCCACACTTAATCATAACCTTCCCACCTTAGAAAGTATATATATATATATAGATCTAAATTAGTAAAATCAGTAGATAAATAATTTGGTTATGGGCTTTTGACTAAATAAACAAATGGCCCACTATAAAAAATGTTCATAAAATTCTAAATGCAAGTGAACGTGTCGAACAAGTAATATAATGATGAGAAAGAGTATCGTCCCATGGAGATTGATAATTAATAAATTAATTAAATACTAAAATAGATTAATTCTTAAAATTTATCTAAAAGATCAAAATATAATTTAGAATAAATTAAAAACAAAATTTGAAGACTAAATGTAGTAAATCAATCAGATAAATATGTTAAAGCATTCAATTTCACCATAACCACTAGATATGAATTTCAAATTGTTGTGGGTACAAGATCGATATCAAACATGTGATAGCGGAATTTTCTAATCTATTTACTATCCTATCTCTAGGTATAGTAAACTTATTCAGTTTATTAATCCACTATATCTCTATGTGAATTAAAATAAATATAAGTGCATTAAAAATTATGAATATTCCCGAGTTACAATGAGTTTTTTTTTTTTTTTAATCACATTATCACTGAAAGCTATACAAATAATGCGGTATATCTCTATCCACATTTAACTCATGGTTATATATTATAATGAGTAATTACATATTATCGCTTCTCAGTCTCAAACATGCATATTAGATTATTCAAGTGGTGACAAGTCACTCAAAAGTATTAAGCACAATAATATATAACTCATATGAATGAAATCAATTGTAAAACATAAAAATCATGAAATTCACATTATCATGGTTAGGCTACATCGTAGCCCTAACAAAAGAAAATTAGAACATAGTAGAATAAGAAATAAAAATATAAAGCCCCATCTATCCTCTTGAGGAGAGGTTTGGTTTCAAACCCAGTTCGAATAGAAGAAGTACGCCATGCTAATGTACCTTAGATGATCCACGTCATCCGCGAGAGCAGGGGTGGACGAAGAAAAAGCGAGAATGTCGGCTTGAGTAACGCAAACATTGGTGAAAATCCAATGCCCCGAAAACCTAAGGGTTCCTCCGCAAGGTTTGTCCACGGAGGGTGAGTTAGGGCCTAAGACCAAGCTGAAAGGCGTAGTCGATGGACAACAAGTGAATATTCCTATACTATCCCTTGTTGGTCCATTCCATTCTCTCTTACAGACAAAGCTAAAAGTTGGCTTTCTTCTCTTCCTGCAGGATCAATTACTACATGGAATGATATGGCTCATAAATTTCTTGGTAAGTTCTTTCCACCTGCAAAGTTTGTGAAGATGCATAACGATATTACTAATTTTATGTAGGTGGATAATGAATTATATGAAGCATATGAAAGATTCAAAAAATTTCTTAGGAGATGCCCACATCACAGACTACCCATATGGATGCAGGTATAAACTTTTTATAATGGCTCTAGTACAAATCATTAACTACTAGTTTAATTCAAATTTTAAAATCAAAAAAATGTGTACTCGTTCTTTTCTTTTGAGTTTAACCAACTAATAAAAAACTAAAGTAATTTCAGTAATTTGGAATTTGTTAGGTAAGGATTGGTTTTTTTTTTTTTTTTTTTTTTTTTTTTTTTTACTTTTCGGTGCATTTTGTTACATGTAAAAATATAGCACGACGGAAATAGACAGAGATATAAAAAAAAAGAAAAAAATGGAATGGTTTGACCAATAAATGTCTTTCACATTCAACTAGAGAAATGAATAACTTTATTTCAAATTTTTAATGGCAGTTCCAAAAAAAAGTCCTCCCATATCAAAAAAATGTATTCATAAAAACATTTGGAGAAAGAAGGTATATTGGGCAGAGTTCAAAGCTTTTTCCTTAGCGAAGTCCCTGCCATTGCATAAGCTTCCTTACCAATTGAAAGAAGACACTAAAAGAGGAGGCTCTATGAAGCGTTGCTCGGTGGTTGTGTCAAGTCGTTAGCTCAGTTGCTGCAAGAAGACCGACTCATCCTTGCAGAAGCCCTAAATACTATTTACACCTTTACAATATTAGAACCAAGGAGAATGCTTTAAAAAAAAAAAAAAAGGACCGTTATAGGGGGAGGGGTGAGAATCGGATGTGTTCCCAATAATACTCAATTTGGCTTGATCAGTACCAAAAAAAGATAAAGAAAAAAAGAAAAGGAAAAAGGAAACGATCTTTAATCTCCAGTTTCAATAATTTGATTAATTTATGTTTCCTTTTTCCGTTTCAATTAGTCGGCAGGTGAAAAGGGTATTCAAGAAAAGCTACGAAAAGAAGCAAAGCAGGGGAAAAAGAAAGAAGGAAAGAGGACGAGTTCGAGAAAAGGACGTAATTGAGAAAATCGCGAACAAATCCTTGGTCACATGCCATGCCATTTTTCACGAACGTGCTTAAGCGAATCACGATCGAGCGCCTGTACGGTGGAAATAATTAATCTTCCAGTGCGGCAACTGTTGTCCCTTTTGTGGAGAATTCTGTCCACCGAAAAGCACGAAGATTAGCAAAAACAGAGAAGACCGAATGTGGAAAAAGGTGGGCAGGAAACATCAAATCTCTCGCCAACCCCGTTTCCACTTTGGGCTTAGAAGGGCGTAATTGCAACTTTTTTCGGATTTTATGCGGTGCTAAGTTTGCAACAATTTAGGGCGATATATCGTGCATGGTATGATAGCACTCAATCGCAATTTTGTTTTTATCTTATCTATCGATTCGAATCGTAGAAAAATATATAATCTTGCCGTGCTATTATACTATGTCTTATATGATTGAAAACGGAATGAAATACACTTGAATCCTTGACTTTGATCCTTTTCGATTCGAGAGAGAGCTTGGTGCCATATGTTGGGATATTATATGCGGAAACGATAGGATTTTGCAATTTATGTCAACGCAAAATCGCCAGAGAAATAAACGAGAAAAATAAGGACATTAGAAATTTACGTAGTTTGGTCCGAATATCGGTACCTACATTCACGGAGAAAGCCAGCAGCAAATAATTCACTATAATTAAAGTATCATAGTTTACAATCGCTCAAAATGCTCAAGTGTTTTCCATACCTAGATTTAATCCTAAACTCAAAGTGTTTATAAATAAACAGCTCATTTGGATATAAACTCACGGTACACAATTACCGCGCGTTCAAGCTAAAAATACAACACTCTATGTACGCCTGGTTTGCGTATGTACAAAATCGCGTATCTCTTCAAGCTTCTCGCAGAGGACTTGCGGCTTTGTCGATCGTCGTTGTGCGGCTTCGTAGAATTTCCTTTTAAACTGCTTCGTTGGGAAGAAAACATGTGCCCAAAGGTCAAACAATTGACCTGGGCCCACCATCACTTTCAATTTTATGTGCAGCTTCTTTCCTCTTCTCTCAATGGCTAAAAGGAACGAAACTTGTGTGTGCTAGGCCCCACAAAGATAACAACTTTCAACAAGAATTCTGAAGAAGAAATTCGTATACTTCATGCAGGTAACAGAGGCTTTACCTTTATTTATTTATTTATTCTATTATTTCCTCTTTTGTAATCATTCATGCAATCTCATGATTAAATAATAAAAATTTTATCCAAGTGAATTGCATTTTGCAAACGTTCAAACTTAAGACATAATTTAATAATTCTCCATTTTGGCTCGATGTTTGAAGACAAGTTATAGTGCTCATCATATGCTGCTCTCCCAACGCCCCGACGGATGCTTACTCTCCACATACGCCAATAGAGCTCAAACAGAGCTTGAGCTTCACCAAATGAACATACTTAGTCATCATGTTTGCCGGGTTATCTGCTGTAGCAATATTTTTGACAATAACATTACCTTTAGCTAAGACATCTCGGATGAAGTGGTACCTGATGTTGAAATGCTTCATTCACTCGTGATAAACTGGATTATACACCAAATATATCGCACCTTAGTTATCACAGCGTATATCCACACTTATATGTTCTAACCCAAAGTCCAAGAATAAACTTTATAACCATATCGCCTCTTTCGCTACAAAGGTTAGTGCCATGTACTCTGCTTCAGTCAAAGACAAGGCAATGTGATCCTATAAGGATGCTTTCTAACTAACTGTACCACCCACTAGCATAAACACGTATCCTGCTAAAGACCTGCAATCATCCAAGTCACTGGAGTGATCTGAATCCACAAAACTAGTGGTCTCATTGCCATTGCTGTCCCTCCGGTACACTATACCCACGTCTATTGTCCCCTTCAGATATCTAAGGATCCACTTCATAGCTTCCCAATGAGTTTTACCAGGATGCTTCATGTAGCGACTAACCATGCTCACATCTTGTGAAATATTAGGCCTAGTGCACACCATAGCATACATAATACTATCTACGGCACTAGAATAAGGAATACGAGACATATGCTCATTCTCCTCCTCAGTCTGTGATAATAATTTATCTTAAAGTTTAAAATGCTTCGCTAAAGGTGTACTTACAGATTTTGCCGACTGCATATTAAAACATGTCACGATCTTTTCAATATATTTTTTTTGAGATAGATGTAAAACTCCTGCAGCCTGTCATGCAAAATCTCCACACCCAATATTTTTTTTGCAATACCTAAATCTTTCATCTCAAATTCAGCATTTAACCGCCTCTTTAGCACATCGATATCAGACATATTCTTAGCTGCTATCAGCATATCATCAACATGTAAAAGTAGATAAATCAAAAAACCATTCTCCAATATCCAAAAGTAAACACAGCCATCTATATGACTTTTTGAATAGTTTTGATTAGCCATGAAAGCATCCAAACATTTATACCACTATCTATGAGATTGTTTTAGCCCATACAAAGATTTCTTTAACAAGCAAACATGATCTTCCTTACCGGGAATAGCAAATCTCTCTGGTTATATCATGTAAATCTGCTCCTCCAACTCACCATGAAGAAATGCAGTTTTCATATCTAGTTACTCTAACTTGAGATCTTATGAAACAACTAAGGCGAGTAAAACACAAATAAAAATGTGTATTACCACATGAGAGAATACCGCTTTGTAGTCAATGCCCTCAAGCTGTGTATATCCCTTTGCCACAAGTTTCACCTTACACCTCACTGCCTTGACACTAGAAATGCCCTCTTTTAGTTTAAAGACTCATTTACTTTTGACAATCTTTTGGTTCTTGGGTACTTTGACCAGCTCCCATGTCTGATTTCGATAGAGTGATTCCATCTCTTCACTCATAGCCCCTAGCCACCGTGACGACTTCGAACTAGCCATCGTCTCAGAGTAAAACGAAGGCTCATCTGTCTCCACCTCATCACCTATAGTCAATGCATAAGTAATATCTGTATAATTATAACGTACCGGTGATTTAATTTGCCTTCACTGTCTATCTGCGGCTATAGTGTGTTGCGGCTTTGCTGGTTGTTCACTATCACCATCTTTAGGAATTGCGGCCTCATCTGCAATCTCAACTTCAATTACATTCGAGGTCTCTGGAGTCTCCACCTGAAGCTCCACCTCACTAGTAATAACATAATCTGTCTTCTCTGCTCCTCTGTTGAAGTATTGCAGTCTCGTCGAAGATCACATATTTGCCGATTAGAAAATCGGGTGATCTGGGATTGATGCACCACAGCCTATAGCCTTCACCCCATGTGCATAACCCAAAAATATGCATTTCTTCGCTCTCGGCTCAAGCTTACTATCACTCGCATGAGCATATACAGGACATCCAAATATATGTAATCTAGAGTAATCAACAGGTTTCCCCAACCATATTTCCTTAGGAGTCTTCTACTCGATAGCAAATGATGGAGATCGATTAACCAAGTAACATGCCATTTTACTGCTTTAGCCCAAAATTCCTTGCCAAGTTCTGCATGCGTAAACATGCATCGAGCTCGCTCAAGTAAAGTTTCGTTCTTCCGTTCTGCCACGCTATTCTACTGTGGTGTCCCAAATACTATGCGGTGTCTCACAATACCTTATTTCTCGCAGAACTCGGTAAAATCTTTATCACAGAACTCCATGCCATTATCAGTTCTCAAGCACTTAATTTGTTTATTTGGCTACTTCTCAATCAATGCCTTAAATTTCTTCAACCATTCAAACACATCATATTTGTGCTTAAGAAAGTAAACCTATACCTTCCTCGAATAATCGTCGATAAATGTCAGCATATATCGGACACCTCCTTTCGAAGGAACCGAAGATGGGCCCAGATGTCTGAATGAATATATTCAACTGGTCGTTTGGTCGAATGAATATCTGTTGTAAACTTAACTTGGTGCTGCTTCCCATAGATACAGTGCTCACATAAGTCAGCTTCCCTGTTTTCTGACCCTTCAACAATCCCATTTCACTTAGCATCGTCATACCTACCTCACTCATATGCCCTAAATGCATATGTTATAACTGAGTCAAGTTAGAGTTTAACTCACCCAATGAAACTGCAGCGGTTTCGGTCACAGTCTCTCCTAGTAGATGATAGAGAGTGTTCACTTTCTTCCCCTTCATCACTGTCATGGAATCTCGAAAGAACTTTAGTACTCCACCTTCAGCGGTGTACCTATAACCGATGTCATCGAGTGTCCCTAGAGTTGAGCTCCGGTACATGCCTCATATCTGTCAATGTGCACACCACCCCATCGTGCATCCGAATCCGAATTGTCCCTATCCTCACAGCCTTACAGACTGCATTATTCCCCAAAAGAACTCTACCACCATCTGCAGCCTGATAAATAGTAAATTAGTTCTTATGAGGTGTCATGTGATAAGAACGCCCTGAATCTAGCACCCAATAGCAATCACACATAAAACACCTTATGCATCACTAGTGTTCCCCTCAGCAACATTTGTTGGCATTCTACCTATCAGCTTTATTGCTCCGTTTTGGACAATTTTTCCTGATGTGCCCCTCCTCGTGACACTCAAAACACTTCATGCGTCTCTTGGACTTTCTATGGCGTGATTTTGATATGCTTTTACCTTTGCTGCTACCAGGCCCTCGATGCCCTCGATGTTGTTTTCTATCCCGAATTGTCAGTGCTTGCACTACTCCTCGTGACACTCAAAACACTTCACGCGTCTCTTGGACTTTCTATGGCGTGATTTTGATATGCTTTTACCTTTGCTGCTACCAGGCCCTCGATGCCCTCGATGTTGTTTTCTATCCCGAATTGTCAGTGCTTGCACTACTCCTTGTGCCTGACTGTCACCACGCAACTTTTTTTTGTCACTTTTTAGAGAATAAGGCGAACTTTACCTCTTCTAAGGTAATTGTAGTATGCTCCTGCAACAATGAATCAGTAAAGTGCTCCCATGACTCTGGTAAAGAGGCTAATAACATCATGCCCTGTTCTTCATCATCCAGTATCTTACCGACATTCTTCAAATCTAACATGAGTTTATTAAATTCATCTAGGTGGGGTATGATAGACATACCTTTAGTATATCTAAATTGAAATATTTTCTTCAACATGTACAAGCGATTGTTCAAACCTTTCTTCACATAAAGTCTTGAAGTTTTGCCCATAATGCTGCGACATCCTTCTCCTCAGCAACCTCTATTAAGACCTCATCCATCAAATTTAATAGGATTATGCTCTTTACTTTTTCCATTAGCTCTACCCTCTCAAAGGCTTTCATAATAATAGGTAACTCATTTTCACCATCCAGTGCCTTGGCCAAACCTTGTATTGTCAATAATGCTCGCATCTTGATGCTCCATAACACAAAGTTGTTGCTCCCATTAAACTTTTCAATTTCATATTTCCTTTTAGATATAATTGCAATAACAGAATTTCCGGATAATAATCAGACAAGTAAAAGCTCCAAATCATAATCAAGAAATCCAACTCCAAGCTCTAATACTAATTGTTGGGATATTATACGCGAAAACGACAGGATCTTGCAATTTATGTCAACGCGAAATCGCCAGAGAAATAAACTAGAAAAATAAGGACAAAAAATTTACGTGATTCGGTTCGAGTATTGGTACCTACGTCCATGGAGAGAGCCAGCAGCAAATAATCCACTATAATCGGAGTATCAGAGTTTACAATCTTTCAAAACACTCAAGTATTTCCCACACCTAAATTTAACCAAAAACCAAAAGTGTTTATAAATAAACAACTCACTTAGATATAAACTCACAATACACAATTACAGCGCGTTCAAGCTCAAAATACAATGCTCTACGTACGCTTGGTTTGCTTACGTATGAAATCGTGTATCTCTTCAAGCTTCTCGCGGAGGACTTGCGGCTTCATTGATCATCGTTGTGCGGCTTCGTAAGGTTTCCTTTTAAACCGCTTCGCTGGGAAGAAAACGTGTGCCCAAAGGTCAAACAATTGACCTAGGCCCACCATCACTTTCAATTTCATGTGCAGCTTCTTTCCTCTTCTCTCATCGGCTAAAAGGAATGAAACTTGTGTGCGCTGGGCCCCATGAGGATAACAACTTTCAGCAAGAATTTCGAAGAGGAAATTCGTATACTTCATGCAGGTAATAGAGGCTTTACCTTTTTTTTTTTTTTTAATTCTATTATTTCCTCTTTTGTAATCCTTCATGCAATCCCATGATCAAATAATAAAAATTTTCTCTAAGTGAATTGCATTTTGCAAACGCTCAAACTCGAAATATAATTTAACACCATCTCAGAGCCACGCATCAGACAAGCAAAAGCTCCAAATCACAATCAAGAAATCCAACTCCAAGCTCTAATACTAATTGTTGGGATATTATACGTAGAAACGACAGGATCTTGCAATTTACGTCAACGCAAAATCGCCAGAGAAATAAACTAGAAAAATAAGGACACTAAAAATTTACGTGGTTTGGTCCGAGTATCGGTACCTACGTCTACGAAGAGAGCCAGCAGCAAATAATCTACTATAATCTGATTATCAGAGTTTACAATCGCTCAAAACACTCAAGTATTTCCCACACCTAGATTTAACCAAAAATCCAAAGTGTTTATAAATAAACAACTCACTTGGATATAAACTCACGGTATTCAATTACCGCACGTTTAAGCTCAAAATACAATGCTTTACGTACGCCTGGTTCACTTACGTACATAATTGTCTATCTCTTCAAGCTTCTCGCGGAGGACTTGCGGCTTCGTTGATTGTTGTTGTGCAGCTTCGTAGGGTTTCCTTTTAAACTGCTTCGCTGGGAAGAAAACGTGTGCCCAAAGGTTAAACAATTGACTTGGGCCCACCATCACTTTCAATTTCACATGCAGCTTCTTTTTTCTTCTCTCATTAGATAACAGGAACGAATGTCACGCCCCGAACTTCGAGCGCACGCACATCCCTCGGTGGTCAATAGAATTTTACGACGTTCCCAGGATTCGTCGCCAACCTCTTTCATTTTATTGCACATGCGAAAGCGAATTAACTAATCCCCTGACAACAACAAACATGGGATAGAAAAGTAGGACAACCAGTTTCAAATCAAATGCACTTTCATAAACACCTCAAGCTTATATAGAAGGTCTATCTCATAAAGGACTATTGAGCCACCTATACTCCTGACCATTCTGCTTCAAGCTCCGGGTTCTTCACACTGGAGACCTGAAAATGGTTATCCAATAACCAGTGAGAAGTAAATTTCAGCGAGTTCTTCCCCTAGTCCCTCGATTAGTACACCAACTCAACTTGGGGTATCTCTTCAGAACCATCCCACAACAAACATGAGATTAACAATCAACAATTAATAGTCGATTCGCATACCTCCTTACCTAGTATGTCATATCCTGCACGTCATAACTTAGCACAATACACGCAATACACATAGCCATTAGATGATGCAGTTCATCAATCATATACGAATCGCGTTACAAACAATCTCACCTGGCCATTGCCACATGAACGCATTGTTTGGGGTAGAGGTGCGGATGCATCGCCATCCCTCATCCCACCCCAGTATTGTCCTCTTTGGGCTCCGCACTGGCGCGGACGAACTGCCATCCCAATCGGGCTACCCCTCAAGGCTTTGTTCTCAGTATAGCGAAAGCATATGTGAAACGCGTTATCGATTCATGTGTGCATGCCATAAATAGTGTGCTCAACTCATGCATGACTAGGACTAAAGATGCCATGATTCTCATGTGTTCTTACACATTAGTGCGCCACACAGCACACATCGATCAATCACATGGATCCCAGTCAATGCAACAGATAATAGTCTTTCGACATAACCGAGCATCGTCTCGCACCATCAAGTACGACAACGTTTATATCTAGACGGCATTCCATATAGGAGCATCGGCCCAGCCTCCACTACAACTGACATCTGTTGACGTGGGGCATTCCCAAACGAGCATTGACCCAGCATCTACTATGACCGGCATCCGTTGACTTGGGGCCTTTCCGAAGGAGCATCGTCCGGTCCCAAAGGCTTATGACGGCATCTCATATCATTCATGCATTCATTCAATTTCGGCACAGGATACCGTGCATTACACTCAAATACCTTAATTAAAATAGTGATCCCGGCCTATTTTCTTCATATTAAAAATGCATGGTAAAATAATCGTGTATAGAGACACGGTCAGATCGAACCAGAAAATTTGTGTCATCTTTTTTAAAATCCTACAGTTTGGTATAGTATTTAAAAACACTTTTGGTGTCCAAAACCTAACAGCTATAATTTTCTAATTAAATACCAACAGTTTCCAATCACCATACAATTGCACAAAACATCACCCAATTCATGTGAATGCCTATGCCTTTACACATCCATTCACTTCATAAAATCAATACACATGAAATTAGACTACCTTTCATTCTTGAGTGAACAGTGCGCGTAAATAGTAACTCGTGAACAGTGTCGCGTGAATAGTAACTCGTGAATAGTGTAGTGTGTACAGTACTCGTGAATTGTGCGTCATGAACAGTGAATTTTCAGAATTCAATAACTAATAAATTAAATCCACAAGTCATTAAGAACACTAATTAAAGAAAGCAAAGCATCAAGAACCATCATTAAACTAAAATCGGTCTTAATTGGTAGAAACCAGGCCTTCGTGCTTCTCCAAATTTAAATCCAGAAACCTAACTAATCGAGCTCGGAAAATTCCCAAATTTGAATATGTTTTAGAGGACACATAAACGAAAATTTTTCATTAGACACCTAAACCCAATTCTTTCTAGATTTGGCCCAGTAAATCACTCAATCCAGCGCCAAAATTAGGTTTGTTCTCAGAAAGTCAGTTTTTCCGAAATCAGTTTGGTTCGAGGTCTTAAACATGTTTTTTTGATCTGAAATTTGAGTATGTTAATTAGAAGATGTAACAAACAACTTTTGTGAAGGAAACATTTGGAAATTCGAACCTTAAGGGTCAGTAAATACCCCTAGAATCCTTACAGGTCACTAATTCCAGCGAAAGCTAAAGTTCTGTTCGATGATGATGACGCTGATATATCCTGCTTCTGGGTTCCCAAAATTCTTGAGAAAAATATATGTTGTATCTAAGGATGTCTAAAACATTTCTCTAGAAGACATCAGCCTCAAATTCATGCCCAATTTTGATTTACAAAAATTACAAACGACAAGCATCCAGGAACCAGTTCTGCAAAACAGTCATTGTTTTCGACCAACCAATCCTCTATAGTGCTAATCTCACTGATTATACTAATACTAATCTACTCTAGACTATCCTTAGTCCCTACTTGAGTTAATCTAAATTATTCTTAAGCCTAACTAACCTCCTAAGTAAGTTTAGGTACTAATCAAAGGATTATGAGTTAAACTCATCCGACAACAATTCCGACGACATGAGCGCGACGGTGGTGGCGATGGCTACTCACGATTACGTCCAAAATTTCACGAAGGCGCTCGGCAAACATGGGTCTCGGTGGAGGTGGTTTCCGATTTGGCAAGAGCGGCAGGCGGACGGCTCGTGGATGGGTGGTGCGGCTCTTCGGTTATGGATGGTGGTTTGCGGACAGTGATGGCCCATGGCCATGGCGCAAGATGGTGGCTGGTTTGGGACAGGACAGCAGCACACGGTGCTGTTTTGAGAGCAAAATAGAAAATAAACTAAAGAGAAAAGAGAAGAAGAAGGGGGACGTGGGAGTGGGGGTTGTTGAGAGGAGGAATGGGGAAAGAGGAGAGAGAAACAATAAAGAAATGGGAGGAAGTTGAGGGGAAATTGCTGCAGAGGGGTTGGCTTGAGTTAGGGGGTGGAAAAGTGGGAGAGAGAGGGAGAAAAGGAACAAAGAGAGAAGAAAGGAGAGGGGGAGGAAATTGCGTGCGAAGGAGGGGGAAAGAAAACGTGAGAGGGAGAGAGAGAAGAAAGAGAAAAGAAAATGGAGGAAGAGGACTTTCGGCCTAAGGAGGAGGAAGCGTGAAGGAGAAGAGAAAGAGGAGAGAGAGAAGAAAAATAATAATAGTATTGTTGTCACCTTTCTTTTTCTTCCCATCTCTGATTTTTCATCCGATAATTTCTTTTTTCGAAATTTCGGGATGTCACAACGAAACTTGTGTGTGCTGGGTCCCATGAGGATAACAACTTTCAGCAAAAATTCCAAAGAAGAAATTCATATACTTCATGCAGGTAACATAGGCTTTACCCTTTTTCTTTTTTTTGGTGACCTAGGAACCCCTGCACGGCCGGCAGCCGGAGGAGTAAACCTGGGGGGCTGCGTAAGCGGGAGGTCCCACCACCCCCGACAACCCACTTAAGACGCCACGCAATAATCCACCAGCCTCCCTTCAACTTGCGTTGAAGGGGCTTCGAACTCCAGAACTCCAACGTGGCAACCCTTTTTTTTTTTTTATTCTATTATTTCCTCTTTTGGGGGTGTTTGGTTGGGCATTCTCAAAGCCCCTTGGGGGAAAATTTTAGTGTTTGGCAAATTTTTTGAAAGCTCATTTGCCAAGTATGAGCATTCAGAATGCTCAATGCCCAATGCTAGGGAGGGGCAGCATTGGGCATTCAGCATTTGGGAAATGCCACGCTTACTGTTCATCATTTTTCTTTCCCGTCGTCTTCTTCTTCTTCTTTCCGGCCACCGAGCTTCTTCGGCAGCCACCGCCGTTGCCGCCTGAGGGTTGCGCGTCACCGGTGACCACCGTCTGGGGGTGCCGCGACACGTGACCCAGGTGGCACGGACCTCAGGCGGCGTCGATTGGTTCCGAGCGAACCAGGCGACGCCGGTCCGCGTCGATTGGTTCCGAGCGAACCGCGACGCCGGGTCCCGTCCCGAGGTCGCCTGAGGTCACGCGGACCTCAGGCCGCCAGATCTGGCCTCTACGACCTCAGGCGCTTGAGGTCGCGCCGCGCACCGCTTGGGTCCGCGCGACCTCGGCCGCTAGATCTGGCAGTCCGGAGGTCAGATTTGGCCGTCCGGCGGCCAGATCTGGCCTCTACGACCTCAGGCGCTTGAGGTCACACCCCCAGGCGGCGACAACGTCGCTTGAGATCGCACTGCGCGCCGCCTAGGTCCGCGTGACCTCAGGCCGCCAGATTTGGTGGTTCGGAGGCCAGATCTGGCCGCCGGACGGCCAGATTTGGCCTCTGCACCTCTAGGCGCCTAAGGTCGCGGCGACGGCGTCGCTTGAGGTCACAACCTCAGGCGGTTAGACGGCTAGATCCGGCATCGCCGGCCGCTGGATTTGATTTTCAGATTTTTTAAAAAAGAAAATTAAAAGCAAAAGCCCATTTGGAATAAATTTTGCCAAACGGTATTTTCGCACAAGTAACTTTTCAATGCGTAATTTGCGAAACGGCCGAGTATTCCCGAAAACCCCTTTTATCCTAAAGACATTTGCATTTGGCTAAAGACATTCCCCAAAAGCCGAACCAAGCGGGCCCTTTGTAATCCTTCATGCAATCCCATGATCAAATAGTAAAAATTTTATTCAAGTGAATCGCGTTTTGCATATATTCAAATCCGAAACATAATTTAACACCATCTCAGAGCCACGCATCAGATAAGCAAAAGCTCCAAATTACAATTAAGAAATCCAACTCCAAGCTCTGATATCAATTGTTGGGATATTATACGCAGAAACGATAAGATCTTGCAATTTACATCAATGTGAAATCGCTAGAGAAATAAACGAGAAAAATAAAGACATCAGAAATTTATGTGGTTCGGTCCAAGTATCGGTACCTATATTCACGAGAGAAGAAAAGAAGAAATAATCCACTATAATCGGAGTATCAGAGTTTACAATCGCTCAAAATACTCAAGTTCCCACACCTAGATTTAACTCAAAATCTAAAGTATTTATAAATAAACAACTCACTTGGATATAAACTCACGGTATATAATTATCACGCGTTTAAGCTCAAATTACAACGCTCTACGTATGCTTGGTTCGCTTACGTACGGAATCACATACCTCTTCAAGCTTCTCGCGGAGGACTTGCGGCTTCGTTGATCGTTATTGTGGCTTCGTAGGGTTTCCTTTTAAATTGCTTCACTGGGAAGAAAACGTGTGCCCAAGGGTCAAACAATTGACTTGGGCCCACCATCACTTTCAATTTCACGTGCAGCTTCTTTCCTCTTCTCTCATTGGCTGAAAGGAACGAAACTTGTGTGTGCTGGGCCCCACAAGGATAACAACTTTCAGCAAGAATTTCAAAGAAGAAATTTGTATACTTCATGCAGGTAACAGAGGCTTTACCTTTTTTTTATTATTTATTTTATTATTTCATATTTTGTAATCCTCCATGCAATCCCATGATCAAATAATAAAAATTTTATCCAAGTGAATTGCGTTTTGTAAACGCTCAAATTCGAGATATAATTAAAATCAATCAATCGCAGTCTTGCCATATCCAACGCAGATTTGATCTAACAGGAGGAGGACGTCTAACAAATTCCTAGAGCAATTAATTAAAATCAAGAGCAAAATCACATTTATCATGGGGAGCACGAATTCACGGGTCAATTCTTCTAGAGCAAAATAGCCGGTAAACCTACCTAATTGTAATTTATAGGTGTTTGGGGGTGGGGACGGACGATAATTGTGCTTTAATCCATATCCGAACACCTGTATAATTGTCTAATCCCTAACAAGAAAGGAATACCAAAATTATCCTCTTCTAATCTCTAGCTCCCTTGATCACGTCTTGCTACATTATTGCTGTCCAATTAAGGAATAATCATTACGGCAGTCGGCTACATGCACTCAAAGCGAACCCCACCATCATATTCGATGATTGGGATATGATTTTGTGCATGCACGTGTTATCGTTGTCATTCCTATTACTATTTATACTGATTCCGAACATCAAGTTGTATATAATTAAATTCCCAATCTCGAGCTCGAATTCCCTCTTTTGATCCTCATCTTCATTTAGATTGACAAGCTCGAGCTTGAATTCTCTCTTTCAGTCCTCATCTTCGTTTGGAATAATATCAACCAAGTTTTGGTTGGCATTATCACTTTATATTATTAGCCTTCTTTTACTTTTGTTTCAAGTAGGGTTTCTATTCGCGCATGGACTATCGCCCTTGCAAAAGGTCACATTTTTCTTTATCACGCATATAAATGGGATCTCTGTTCGAGTGTGAACTACCACCCCCGCATAAGATCACATTATTATTTTAATTACTGTTCATGCATGTAAGTGGAATCTCTACTTGAGTGCGGACTACCTCCCCTACATGAGATCACATTGTTATTCTAATTACTTTCAACTATGTTTCATATTATTTTATGATTGAAATCATAATTAGTTTAGTCTTCATCTATATTTCATTTCTTCACCTAATTTGTTTCTTATTTATTATCATTATCACTCATGAATTATTATACTTCATATTAGATAATTTCACACAACTAGCAGATTTTTACGATTATATTAGAGATATAGAACCTATAGAATTTTTCCACATATTAACCAATCCAAACAAATGTAGACATTTAGATTTAAATCACAAATCTCTTAATAATTTTCTATCTATCTATCTATATATATATATATATATATCGAAATCACTCTATGTTATTTCTTATCCTTTATATAGTACCCCAAATCCTAAGGGCTATATGGTCTCCGAGCCGGGGGATATATATATTAGAATGCTCCATAGCTAAGCACTTTACTTTTGCAGGGATGTACGCCTCTTCACTTGGCATTTGCGAATGGATACACATAAATAGCGAGGGAATTGTTACAATCGGACCCCCTTGCATGCCTTGTCCATGATGAAGATGGAAGGACCCCACTTCATCTGGCCACGATGAAGGGCCGAATCAACATCGTGATAGAGCTTGTCGTAATGTAGATGCTTTCGAGTTTGAGCCAAACCTCCGGAGCGGATTTGATTTCCACCACGTATTGAAAGGCCTCGTCTAAAAGGCTCAATCAGATCACGTTGCACCCCCTCTCCTCCATGTTGGCCCAGTCATCGTCGGTGATGGTGTTCGACTTGTTCAATCTTCCCAGAAGAACCTTTGATAAACTCAGTTGAACTAATAGATCCTTCATTCTTCTCCGCCATAGTGTAAAATTATTCTTCCGGTGAATCATTCGATATCAAATCGAATGGTCAAACCTTTCCAGCCATCTAGTCAAAAGTCACAATACAAGAATGGAGAACCTGGATTGCTTCAATACCAATTGTTGTGCGGCAGAGCACCCTAACTAGATGAGATGAAAAATTGAGAAACAAGAATAATCAAGAAAACATATATTTACGTGGTTCGGCAAAAATCCACCTACGTCCACGGGAGAGAGAGATGATTTATTCTTTCTTGAGCGTCTTTAGATACAAGATAAAATGCTGAATAAATAGATCATCATATCCCCACTTCCCTAATCCCAATAAGAGAAGAGTTCCACCCTAAAGATCTTATCAATTTTGAAACTAAGAAATTTTTAGTGATTATCCCCTAAATATTAGGGATATCATGATATTTTCTAGTTACATCAAATTTGGACTATTTCCCATGAAATCCGTTGTAGATAGGTCCAAATCTAGGAAATATATCTACAAACGTATAGCCTGCAAGCACCAAACCTTCCTAGACTTCCTGATCAACTTTCTCAAGTCTCTAATCAATGGAAATTTCTTGGAATTGAAGACAACATCAGCAAAGTCAAAAGAGGAGGCCTTGTCAAATTTTCCGATTCGATGGAAATTTCTTGGAATTCAAGACAACATCAGCAGCGTCAAAGATGAGGCCTTATCAACTTTTCCAAGTTTCTAATCGAGCGAAATTTCTTGGACTTTTCGATGAAAGTCTCGTCGATCTTAAATGCATGCTGATCTTCTTGGTTCAATGAACTCATGTTGAATACGGGTTGCATCATCGTATTATTCTACTCTTTTACTTTTCAACTCTTGACTTTTCAACATTGTGGAAGCATGCAAGAATATTCTTTAATCCCACGCGTTTGCGTCGCTGCTTTGCTCTTTGCAGCATGTAAATGCTATGTAAGACTCACGTTATAGCATCTTATACATAGTTAACAATCTCAACCCTTGACATTCCAACTCCAAGGCAATCTAGTGAAAGGAAAAGAGAGATCGTGTGTGGACCGAAAGCTTTAGGTGATTAACCCGAGCGATTTCGAGTTCACCCAAGCTGTGAACAATGCCATCGATCACAAGCCCAAGAAGAAGGTCGCCATCCGCGCAGTTGCATCAACAAGCTTCCTTAGCATCTGAAAGAACACGCCGAGAGAAGAGGCTCTATGAAGCATCGCTTGGCGGGTGCGTCGAGTCATTAGCTCAGTTGCTGCAAGAAGACCGACTCATCCTGGCTCGGGCTTCTGTCACTTGCTTCGATGAGACACCATTGCATGTGGCCTGCATGTTCGGTCATGTACCTTTTGCCAAGGCTCTTTTGGCTCATAAAAGGGATTTGGCTATGGAGTTGGACTTGCAGGTATGTCGAAGCGAAAACCTTGGTTGTGGTTGTTTGATATCAGACTATCTTGCTTGTCAAATTAGATTTTGCACATGTAAAGTAGTATTTTGTTTTCCAGTTTTCATGATCCATGAGAAATCAAACCCATCATATGTCTCCAGGAAATTAACAAAATTCAGACAGAAATCAAGTCATAGGTTTCCAGGTTAATTTAGCCTGAAAGATCTTACAGACACTAGTGAATTTGAGCAGCTCGGTCTATTTGATTTGAAAATGCAATATATATAAATCACATGAACATGTCCCTCAATAAGATTGCTCCATTGTCAAGCACTTTACCTTTGTAGGGCCGTACGCCTCTTCATTTGGCATCTGCGAATGGATATGTCGAAATAGCGAGGGAACTGTTACAATTAGAGCCCCATGCATGCCTTGTCCATGACGAAGATGGGAGGACCCCACTTCATCTAGCCACGATGAAGGGCCGAATCAACATCGTGAAAGAGCTAGTGAAGGCAAGTCGGAGGTGGTGAGATATGGTGATTTGGTGAATGCTCAAGATGATGAGGGTAATACCATTTTGCATTTGGCCGCAGCAAACAAGCAAATAAAGGTAATCCTTTTTGCTTCGAATTGCTTTGAAATTGTGATGATAAAATCTGGCTTATTCTCATTTTTCTATAGACTCAAGCTTTCTGCATTCAAACTTCAGTGGATTTATCGATTGATATAGGAAATATCTTTGTTTGTTGTTTCTTTTATAATTGATAAGAAGCTCATCTTTTTGTGCAGATAGTGAAATGTCTGCTTCAAAGAAGCGAAGTGGATGTGAACACAGAGAATAGAAATGGCTTCTCTCCTCTGGATATAGTGGAATATTTTCCAAAGGATTTCAAAGTCATTGTATTGAGAGAACTGTTAGTACATGCTGGAGCTCTGAGAGCCATAAGATTCCCTGCATCGACAACTCACCAAGCAATTGTTGATAACACAAATGAGGAGAATTCAACTGTTGTAGTTGACCTAGCATCTGTAGCACCTCCCTCCACCAATACTCCTCCGGTAAAGGCATTTCTGCCAGAGTCTTTCTCGGGTGATATTAGTAAGCAGAAGGAAGACAAACACGAGGAAAGGATCGAGAAGATGCGCAATTCTCTTATGGTAATGTTTTAGCTAGATGTCTTGGAGTAGCATTTGCTGAAAACTTAGATCATATTGATCATAGCTCACAGCTAATTAAATCAAACTCTTTGTTTCTTTCATGAAAAATGGATGATTCAGAAATTATTTTCCTAAAAATGATCATTTTGTCGCTTAAAATAAATAGTTATGCTTTCTTAAAAATATTTTCTACATATGTACTAAATTGCTCATAATTAAATAGCTATGTAGAGAAAGAAGATGAGTAGTTACAATAATAGATGGCTTATGATTAAAAAAAAAAAACAGAGGGTAATATAAGAAATCTAATAATGAGAAGAGATGAAACAAGTTGATGAATATTTAAGAAAGTAATGGTACTCAAGAAAATCTAAATGTGGAGCAATTGGGTGATTTTCTTCAAATATCTTTACTAATACATAAAGTAAAGAGGATTTCTAAAAGACTCAATCTTTTGTCTTCTCCAAATATTCTCAATGATTTGGAGTCTGTTTGGTAACAATTTTGTTTTTAAGAACAATTTCTATTTATAAATGATTTTTTTTTTTTTTTTGTTCTTTGAACGAGTTTTTGAGTATTTGAAGACACCTAGTAGCTGTCCAAAATTTCTATTCTCGGTATAGAAATGCGTTTGGTAAGACTTTAAATTCTTTTGTGATTTAGAATTTCTTTTAATTTTTTAATAATTTTATTATATTTTTCTCTTTTTTCCTTTTTCTTCTTCTCTTCTTTTTCTCTTTGGTCGGTTGCCATCGACCGGCCGGACGAGGGTCGGCAACCTCGTCGGAGCATTGCCCCGATCCCCGGCAAGGATGAGCATTGTAGCCAAGCCTCATCGGCTGTTGGGTGAGCTCGGCCTTGCTTAGACCTTGCCAACTTGGCAAGCCTCAATGATGGCCGGAATATAAGTGTATTTTATTTTCCACACATTTAGTTATTGATTTTGATTCTCTTTCTAACAATAATAGCAACCTTTACAAAAAGTCGTTCAAATTTTGAAATATCTTCATTTTTTTTCTCATATATGTATATATTCATACACTTAGTTTTTTCACAATTTAATCCATGAGCTCTATTTATGTGAAGAGCTCGCTACAATTTTCTAGTATTTACATAAATATAGGAAAAGCCATCAATTGAATTTGTGCATTTGTTGGAATGACTAACTTTGACTCGATGATCTTCATATGTATAAATATAGTTGAAACACTATTTCTTCATTCACATACTAAAACTTTCTTTCACATCACGACAGGTAACTGCCACCGTGATCGCAGCCATGGCTTACCAAGCCGGCATTAGCCCTCCTTGCGGCGTGTGGGACGACGATCACAGAGACAACCAAGGCAAGATCTTATACTTGGCAGGAACATCGATAATGGCCGCAAACGATCCAAAGGGTTACTCAGTGTTCTTGACATACAACACCATCTCTTTTCTTGCATCCCTTAGCACGATCTTCTTGCTCATAAGTGGCTTCCCCTTGGGGAAGAAGGTTCTGACGAGGATTCTGATGGCAACAATGTGGGTGACCATCATTTTCACGGTGCTGACTTACCTCCGGTCCATGCTGGCCTTCTCGCACGGGCACAGGAAACCTGAAGACGCCACCCAAGCACCCGCCAAAGCACCCACCCACCGTATGCCATCCGACAGTATCCCAGTGGCTGTGCCCTTCATGTTTGTTTTTCTCTGCGCTGTAGCCATTCTTTTTCTATTTCACACTGTTCGATACCTCCGAAAGATCCGCAAAAGCTCAAAAGTGGACATCAGGATGTGTGAGTTGGTGCACATCTAGGGGCAATATCAAGATCTAGTGTATTCATCTGGTGGGACAAAGGATTACTGCATAGTCTTGATGCCTATGTTCTTTGTGTTTGTAAACATGATCAATCCCTATGTCATAAAGATCATTCTGAGTACCGCCAGTTGTGCAAACGATTTAATGAGACTACTAAAAACCAAATGCATAGTCTTCATTCTTTCTGTTCATAAACTTTCTCACTTTGTAACTCAATCCCTATGTCATAAGATCATTCGATTTAATGAGACTACTCAGTGTCCATCATGAGAGATGTCTCGCCCGCGTAGCCAAATCTTTCTAAAGAGAATGGGAAGGCCTGGCCACAAAGTAATCTGATCTACTCCTATGTATGCCGCAGATTACTAGGTAAAAGCAACATTGGGCCATTCTATGATTTGTCTCACACAGCTTCACCATTCTCTTTCCAATCACGCCAAACAACCGAACCCACCTTCCTCAAAAGCATCCGCATTTCTTTTATGCTTCCTTCATATACTTCTTCAGTGCTGATAGATGTCCAAAAGCCATCTGATCAAAGCTAGTGAGCCTCTGTGTCTGATCAATTTCAACCCCGTGGCACCAAACCATAATGCAGTCACACCATTTACATGAACTTCCTACACTATCTTTCCTGCCTAATTTTAAGGAAGTGATACACAGATTTCACAGAAAACACTCCATTATTATTCGCAGGCCGTGCAAGCTGATCCTCCCTCAAAGGTCAGAATGAAGCAGCGCTAGTTTCATATGTAATGTTCACATACCAGAACGTGTGCTTCTTCCAAAACAACATTCAAGCTTTGATATTATGACTTCTTGCCAAACGATCTTTTCTTCTTTATATAGACAAGTAGAGGAGGGACAAGGCAGAAATGCAACCTAAAATCCCATGGACCGATCTGTTGTTCCTAATCACAAGACAAAGGATTGGTAGCATATCATCCCACACAAAACACAGAAAATTACTGTTCATATGCAAACTGATTACAGGGGATGGAAGAACAGAGAGATGAAAACAATTGCATAGACAGATCTTTTGTACCTTACTGGTGATAATCAGTCCATAACAATTGGGAAGGTAAGAGAGTTCTCAAAGGCCAGAGCCAGTACTTTCAGTCTTAGACGACAACAATGTGTGGTTTCAAGCAGCAAGCCCACAACTAACGTAGCTCCTATACTTCACTCAACCCAGCTTGGCAAACCAAGCCTCTTTCAAGAAGTTCCATTTCGCACCCACAACTTAATGCAACCTGACGGTTTTGTTTGGGAGAATAATATTGGGGTTGCGTATGTGGGGGTTAAGAGCCGCCAATTCCTTCCATTTAGCACCAGTTCCATGAACACGGGATGAGATGCTCCACAATGTGTCACCAGGCTGTGCCTTAGTTGTTGCTGGGGCAGTAGATTTAGAAGAAGCAGTCTTTGACTTCATAAACGGATGCTTATTGCTCTTTCCCATTCCATTAGCGAGCAACCAACGGGAACCAGATTGTTGCTGGTTTGAACTTCCCCGGACCTTTCCCTTCCCAGGATCAGTCTTGAGACCAGCAACATGGACTTCAGTAATCTTGCCCTGGGGAATTTATCCCTAAAAATTTGTGTGCAGATGATAAAAGTTCTTGCTTACAATCCCAGGACTTGAGGTGAACACACCAAACTCAAGTGGCCTCACAGCACTAGACATTCTTGAGCAGGGTCCCAGAGGCTCGAGAGTTCTTGAAATTGAGACATCCCTTCAAAGCTCAGGAGCTTCACTTGATAATGTTCTTGGTCAGCAATCTTATCTTTTGTATCTAATTTAAGATATTGTTGATATTGTTCCTGTATTTTCTTTGCTTGCCTTAAGAATCCTCAATCATCCCTAATTTAGGGCTCTTGTAATATCCTTATATATAGTTTGTACAAGAGAAATCATAATACAATATACAAAAACTACGATTTCTTTGTGACATTCCTAGTCAGCAATCTTATCTTTTGTATCTAATTTAAGATATTGTTGATATTGTTCCTATATTTTCTCTGTTTGCCTTAAGTATCCTCAATCATCTCTAATTTAGGGCTCTTGTAATATCTTTATATATAGTTTGTATAAGAGAGATCACAATACAATATACAAAAACTACGATTTCTTCGTCACTCTCCATAGACATCCAAAGAAACGGAGTACAGGAAACCCCTATCAAAGAAACTGAGTGCTCTAAGAAGACCCTCGGTGGAAGCCGATTGGCTGAGCCAGGAGAGATTCACTAATGGTGGTCGCTTCGCTGCTAGCGACGGTGGCGTTCCAAGTTGCGACCACGCCACCAGGAGGCGTCTGGCAGGATGACTACAAGGTCGATGCCGGCAACCCAGTGAAGGAGCCGCACATGGCGGGCACCTCTATCATGGCCCACATCCAGCGGATGGCCTACGGACAGTTCATGATCTTCAACCCACTGGCCTTCCTGTCCTCCCTCAGCATCATCCTGCTCCTCTTGAGCGGGTTTCCAATAAAGTGGCGATGCTGGATGTGGACCCAGATGGTGATCATGTGACTAGCGATCATGGGCAGGCGATCACCTACTTCATAGCGCTGCGCAACATATCGCTGGCTGACACGCGGGGATGCTGAAGGACGTGACGGACGTGTCGGTGGTGTGCTGGCTGTGCCTGATGGGGGTGGTGTTCATGGGGAATGTGGTGAGGCTGTGTGTGGTGCTGAGGAAGTGGGGTTACTTGAAGAAGAAAGAGAAGAAGAATTCAGATGAAGACGATGAAGACAAACATGAGCAAGTGTGACGGTCTGTGTGACAATCGAGTAAATTGTATGGTCTTTGTTCTATGATAGCGGCGGCATGGTCAGTATGTGTAAAATTTGTGATTCTGATGAGCGGGTTGATGATGGGTTTTGAGGTGCTCTGTTTTCTTCTACTTCTGTTTGATAACAGAGTATTTGGCCTGAAGAGAGGGTAAGATGGATTCTGCTAGACAAATCTTTGGATGGTGAACCATTGAAGAGACTAATATGGCGCTTGGAGCAATCGTGCGTGATCTCCCTCTGTAATTTGTACAAAATCAGGACAATATGCGGTTATAGTTGCCGCAATTTCTTCTCTATACAATGTTGAACATGACTGTTGGATGAAGAGAGCTTCAGCCAGTTTGGCCAGGTCTGCTCAGGAACGGCTCAGTCCTCTCAACTCGGCCATCGTCACTCAGCATTGAAGTATTCTGGACTTTGGTCCTCAGTTGAGATTCAGGGTGGCTGGAAATAAATTAATAGTGCAGGATGGGATTTCCTGCAATCATTATATAATTGTTTTCTTTGTTTGAATATTATTTGATGCTGAGATTAGAAATATTTGTCTAGGTTTTCTATTTCCTTCCCTTCCTAGCTGCTGTTAAACATCTATCTCGCTAGAAGTTTCTGCTATGGAGGGATATGTTAAGTTACTTTAATTGAGTTGCTTTTATTATCAAAGGAGGTATTATTGTCATATACAGTTTATATTCAATATACCTTCTCTTCTTCTCTCTTCTTCTTTCTCTCTTACTATTCGCTGCGGGTTCTCTAATCAGCTCTGTGACATGGTATCAGAGCGGATCTAACTATCTGATTACTTAATCATATTGCTGGTTTGAGAGTCCCCTAGTAACCCTACTTCTTCTCTAGTGCGTAGCCACCTAAAGCTGCAACTTTTATCTGTTTTCTCTTCAAGTCTCGATACATATGAGATCAGAAGATATCGGATTCATTAGGTTCGGTTTATGAACATGGATTACAACACTTGCTGATCAATGGATTCAAGAATCAGAGTATTCTATTGATTATGGTTGACTGGTCTTGCTGGTTTTCCATCAAACATATAATTATTTGAATCAAGATTTTTGGTCAGATATTTTCTTCTATACAGCAGTCTCTATTTATGAGTTTTCAGCATCCCTTTGGTTAATTGATGGAGCCGATTACATCTGATTATACATTAGCGTTGTTGCTTTGTTACTTGCACTAAAGTTTCAGCCTTCTTGATTAGTGGTAGATATACTTATATTAAGATTATCATCATGAGTGATACTAAGGCTCCTACAGATAGTGTCAACGTTCAAATTACCACTATTAAATTAAATGGATCCTCCAATTACTTGTTATGGGCCCAAGCTGTGAAGGCCTATATTAATGCCAAGGGAAACTTCATTATCTTACCACAGACCCTCCTGCTGAAAATTCTGGAGACTATAGTGGTTGGATGAGAGAGAATGATATACTTCTGGTGTGGTTATGGAATAGCATGGAACCATCAATCACTGCTAATGTCATGTTCCACACAACTGCTAAGGGAGTGTGGGATGATCTTATGGAGAGTTACTCACAAGACAAAAATATGTTTAGAGTTTATGAACTATATGAGAAGATCTTTAATTTTAAACAAGGAGACAAGTCTCTTGGAGAATATTATAGTGCTTTGAAAGGTATGTGGGAAGAACTCAATTTTTATCAGCCCATCACTACTGATCTTGAGAGACTAAAGACACAACAAGCTGAATTTCAAGTGGCCAAATTTTTATCTGGCTTGAATGCTGACTTACAGCCTGTGAAGAGTCAGCTTCTTGCTGGAGAGAGAGTTCCTTCTATGAATGAAGCATTTTGTCGAATTCAGCACATTGTCCCTCGGTCTTCTACTTTATCTAAAGACAATTCAGCATTTGTGGCTGGTAGTGGTGGTTGTGGTCGTGGTGGGTTTTCCAATAGAGGTTGTGGTTTTGGGGGAGGTCGTAGTCATGGTGGTGGACGTAGTGAACAAAGTTCTGATCGAGATAGCCGTTAGTGTATACACTACGGCAAATTCGGTCATATTGTTGACACTTGTTGGGCTAAGCATGGCAAGCCTGAGTGGGCTCAATGATAAGTTACTGCAAATACTACTGTGTCTGAAGGGAGTGCTCGAAATGTGTCTTACAGCGACATGAACCCATCTCTCCCACTTGGGGGTAGTTCTTCTGAGTCTACGGCTCGAGATGATATGGTTGCACAACTCATCAAACGTGTCCAACAACTAGAGGCTTCCAATTTCTCATCCATTGCTACTCTTGCATGTACAAGTAACATGGCCTCTTTCTCTACTTTGTCTCCTAACACCTCTTGGGTCATTGACTCGGGGGCTTCTAGTCATATGACGAGTAAGCAAGAACTATTTTCTTCCCACACTAACTCTAGTCCTTCATCCGAAGTTATTTTAGCTAATGGTTCATCGACTCAAGTGGTTGGATCGTGGACCTGTTTCACTTACATCTTCCTTATCTTTGTCTTCTGTTTTACATGTTCCCCAACTTCCTTTAAATTTGTTATCTGTTAGTCAGTTAACTAAAGCTCTTAGTTGTTCAGTTACATTTTATCCATCTCATTGCATTTTTCAGGACCTTCAGACAAAGAAGATGATTGGTGGAGGGCATGAATGTGATGGACTCTACTATCTCAATGGTGTCTCCACTGCTGACGCCAATGGTCTAGCTGCTAGTTCTATTACCCCCCTATTATGGCATTCTCGTTTATGGCATTTATCTTTATTTAAGTTACAACAAATAATTCCCGAGTGTAAATCAATTTCTACTCTTGAGTGTGAGGCTTGTGAACTTGGGAAACATCATCATAGTTCCTTTCCTAGTCGTAATGATTCTCGTGCATCTACTTTACTTGAACTTGGTCATTCGGAACCACTTTGTTACTTTTGTAGATGATTATTCTCGTTTAACATGGCTCTATATGCTTCATGACCGCTCTAAATTTTTACATGTTTTTCAATTATTTCATCGTGAGGTTACTAATCAGTTTAATACATCCCTTAAAATTTTGCGAATAGATAATGCTCTAGAATATACAAAGAAATCAATTTCTTTGTTTTGTTCTAATCTTGGCATTATACATCAAACAAGTTGTACTTATACCCCTTAGCAGAATGGTGTGGCCGAGAGAAAATACCATCACCTTCTAGAAGTTGCTCGTTCACTCTTATTTCATATGAATGTGCCAAAATCATTTTGGAGTGATGATGTCCTTACCGCATGTTACCTCATAAATCGCATGCCTTCCACCGTCCTCAATCATCAGTCACCAATTAGTGTTGTATTTCCTGACAAGCCGTTATTCTCTCTTACCCCGCGCATATTTGGGTGTGTTTGTTTTGTTCATAACCTACATTCCGGTTTTGATAAACTATCTCCTCGTGCTACTAAATGTATTTTTCTCGGTTATTCACATACACAAAAGGGATATCGGTGTTATGATCCTACAACTTATACTCAATATGTTAGTGTTGATGTTACTTTTTTCAAGAGCACACCATACTATTCTACTGAGGGTAAAGAGTTTTCAACTAACATTGTAGCTGATCCTCCTATCCCACAACAAATCCCCCTAGATTCTGTCAGTCAGTCTCTAGTATCTCCTCCTTTGTAGGTGTATCAGCGGCGAAAGCAGTCTACGGCACCACTGTAGACTGCTTTCCCTCCAATCAATCTTCCTCCTTGTCTCCTGGTCTAGACGATCTTCCTATTGCCCTTCGCAAAGGTACTCGGTCTTGCACACAAAAATCCTCTTTGGCTTATCCTATTGAGCGTTATGTGTCTCTCTCACATCTTCCTTCTCCATTACATGACTTTGCTCTATCATTACAAACTCACACAATTCCTACTTCTGCCACCGAGGCTTTGTCTCGCCTTGAGTGGAAGAAAGCTATGGATGTGGAAATGGAAGCTCTAGTGTCTCGCCAAACGTGGTCATTGGTTGATCTTCCCCTTGGGAAAGATGAGGTGAAGTGTTGTTGGGTGTACACTATCAAGTACAATCCGGATGGCTCAATCGAGCGTCTTAAAGCTCGACTCGTTGCTAAAGGTTTTACTCAAACTTATGGAGTGGATTATTTTGAGACTTTTTCCCTTGTGGCACGTCTCAACTTTGTTTGTGTTATTATTTCTCTTGCTGTGAATTTCGATTGGCCATTATATAAATTGGATGTCAAGAATGCTTTTCTTTATGGTGATTTGTCTGAAGAAGTATATATGGAGCAACCTCCTGGGTATGTCGCTCATGGGGAGAATCGTAGTAAAGTATGTTGGCTACATAAGGCCATTTATGGGTTGAAACAGTCTCCAATAGCATGGTTTGAAAAATTTAGTTCGGTAATTTCCAGATGTGGTTTCCACCAATGTTATTCTGATCATTCTATTTTTGTTCACAAGAAGGAATTAGGGGTAGTCATTCTTGTGGTATATGTGGATGATAAAATTGTCTCTAGTAGTGATATGACTGGCATTTATGAGATTAAGTCCTTTCTTCAGCAGCAATTTCAGATTAAAGACTTGGGAACTCTTAGGTATTTTCTGGGCATTGAAGTTTTACAAAGTAAAAAATGTATTAATTTACCTTAGCGAAAGTATGTTCTTGATCTTTTTTCTGAGACAGGTACACTAGCTTCCAAGCTAGTTGATACTCTTATAGATCCAAATCAAAAGTTTGGAATTGATGATGGAAAAGAAATTGAAGACAAGCATCAATATCGGCGTCTAGTTGGGAAATTAATTTATTTTACAATTACACGTCCCGATATTTCTTTTGCTGTTAGTGTGGTGAGTCAGTTTATGGAGTCACCTAAGAAAGCTCATTGGGATGCTGTATGTCGCATTCTTCGATATCTTAAAAGCTCTCCTGGTAAGGGACTAATTTATAAATCTAATGGTTCTTCCACTTTGGTTGGCTATTTTGATGCTGATTGGGCTGGGTCAACATATGATCGACGGTCTACAACTGGGTATTACACTTTTATTGGTGGTAATTTGGTTACTTGGAGAAGCAAGAAACAAACTACCATTGCCAAGTCTAGTGCAGAGGCTGAATATCGTGCTATGGCACATACTGTGGCTGAATTGTTGTGGTTGAAATCTCTTCTCTATGAGCTTGGATTTTCTATTAATCAACCTATTGACATGATGTGTGATAATCAAGCAGCTATTTATATTGCTGGGAATCCTATTTTTCAAGAGCAAACTAAGCATATAGAAGTTGATTGTCACTTTGTTCGTAATGCTGTGAAGCAAAAGTTGGTTGCTACTCCTTACGTTGCCTCTAGAGATCAATTTGCTGATATGTTTACCAAAGCATTATTTCGTACTGCTTTTGTTGCTGGTTGTTCCAAGCTAGGCATGGGTGACCTATATGCTCCAGCTTGAGGGGGAGTGTTAAGTTACTTTAATTGAGTTTCCTTTATTATCAAAGTTTTATTTCCTTTTTTACTTACATAAGGGTATTATTGTCATATACAGTTTATATTCAATATAAATACAATGGGTGTAGGGTTTCTGTTACTACAGAAATCTACAGCCCCTCTTTCTTTCTTTTACGTTCTCCTCCTCTTCTTCTCTATTTCTCCTCTCTTCTTCTTTCTCTCTTACTATTCGATGCGGGTTCTCTAATCAGCTTTGTGACAAATTAAGCTGCCATCTCAAGCCTCTGTTGCACAAGACCAAACCTCAAGCAGGCTAGAGTGTATCTACTATCTATGACTTGAGAATTCCATGTCAATTAAACTGTACAAATTCATGCACATTTGATGATTAGAAGCACGACTCTATTTAAGCATGGTACCCTGTAACTTCTTACCGCCAGACATAATAATTTTCGCTGAAATCTTTGCTAGACTCGATTCATTAGACTATTCAAAACAATATTTTCAGCGATCGGACTAGCATGAAATGAAAGAGAGAGCCAACTCAAATGATTGTCATAGAGGATGACATTTATGAAAGCATGAACTTATTCCACACATACAAAAAAATTTGTTCTGTCTTTCGCCATAAAAACTGCTCAATTCTCATCCATATGGAAAATACAGCATTTTTACATCAAGGCGGTCTACCTCCAACATCAGCATCAAATAAAAACTGCAGATATAAGGGAACATTAGAACTGTAACTCTCACTACAAACTCGGTCTCTAGCCCGAGTAGCTGCTACCCAATTGTCCGATGGATTAGTTGCTCAACGACCCAAATCCACTGGACATCTTCAAAGCTTGAGGCTTTCTGTCCGCATTGTTGTCGGTTATAGAAATCCTATCGAGTCGCTTCCTTTGATCTTTTATTAGATCTTCTACAAGCTCTCAATAGATCGTGCCAATAGCCCTCCTCTCTATAGTTTTCGTTCCTTGCTCATATCTCCTCGCCGAGGCATCCACACAAAGGACTTCTGTTTGAAGTGATCGAAACATCTCAAATGACCTCCTCTCATATTATCCTCGATTGGTTCGCAGTCCCTAATTTTACCTGCATTAATTGATTTCAAATCTTGCCTTTTCTCTCGAATGTCATGTCCAACGAAGCATTCTCAAGGTGTCGTCCGCATGATCTCCAGTTTTGTCAAATTAGATCGAAGTTAATGGAAGGATTTATTCCTCAGTACTCCATGATGTCTAATTTTCTTGAGGTTTCGTTGAGTTCTTATAGTTCCTAGACTTACACCCCAAGGTTTACGAAGTTTCCCTTCGAAGTCCAGGTTTCTGGTTAGCTACAGCATGGGTTTCACCTACCAACACCATGTAATCTACAGAGAGAATACACCAATTGAAATCGTCTTGAATTTGTCTTGTCACCATTGGGGCAATGGAGGCACCTTCCCCCTTGAAGCTTCCAATAAATTGAAATGGAAACTAACATATGTTGTAATCATTTTGTGAATTTGCCCCACGAAAATACAAGTGTAATAGTAGATGGGTGGGCCCCAAAAGAAGAAAAAGAAATGTTGAAAAGTCAAAGAAAGAGACAAAGGTAGAAGCTAAGCAAAGAGAGGGGAAAAGAGAAGAGAGAGAGAGGGAGAGAGAGAAAAAAAAAATCAAAAAGAAAAAGGAAGATATAAAAAGGAAGGAACCCACGTTCGAGCACCAGAAAGAAAGGAAAAGAAAAAGAAGAAGAAGAAGAAGAAGAAGAAGAAGAAGAAAAGGGAAGAAAGGAAAAGGGTTTTGACACGTGCACGCCACGGATGCTTCGCCAAGCCGACTCTACTCCATAACGCAGCACCCGGTAAGGGATTAGGCCCCTCATTCGTCCAATTGAAGTTATTTATGAGTTTAGGGCTCAAATTCGGAATTGTTGAAAAATCAAGTGGCGAAGTCCAATTTTGGAGTCGTTGAGCCGTGTATTTTCATGGGAATGATAGTTTAGGGTGTTGTGAAGCCGTGGGATTTTACGGATCGTGATTTGAGCTTGTGGTTTGTCCGAAACAAAATTTCAAAGTTTCCGTGCGCAGTAAACAGAATGCGTCCAGCAGCTTTGGGGCCGTAGTTTGTCATCTTTCGGCTTGATTTTGGGACGGCGAAGTTGAGATTCTTGTTATATGTGTCAAGGGCTCTCTATTGGCTATAAATTCGTTTGGATCGGGGTTCGGAGGAGGAAGTTAAGGCATGATCAAGTGTTGCGTTTAATTTTTGTGTTGCGAACGACTTGAGCAATTGCTTTAGTTATGCGATTTGTTAGCACGTAGAAGTCCTTTTGTTAGAGTTAAGGCATAAGTTAGTCATTTTGTAGTTAAGATAAGAGTTTTATTAGATTTTAACATTATTCCTCGATTATTTCATAGGGCCTTGAGTTCGACGATACGAGTATCGTTTGTCGTTTGGTCGTAGGCAACGAGGTGAGTGGTTCTATATCTTCTTTGGTTTTGAAAAAAATAAAATTTCATGTCTTAAAGTATATATGTATATACATTGAATTGAGGAGAGCATTTTTATGCATAAAAGTCAGATCGAGCAATTGCTACTCTTTGGTTGATTATGAATGTTTGAAAAGCGTATTGCTTTGCGATTGATTTATGGAAAGGCTTATAATGATTTGAGAAAATTGATATGAAATGGATGATGGGTTATGCTGCAAATATTATTTATTTAGTTTAAAATATTGATTTTTGAATTGGATTTCTGGTATTGGATGATGATTATTTATGCTCAATATGACTGTGAACCCGGTGAGGGGTTTTGGGGTATGCATACCAGGTTTAGGATATCCTTTAAGGCCCAGCCATCGGCTTTATAGGTGGAGACCTTGCCAAGGGGAAAAGCTTGGTCGCCTTGTCACAAGGCGTTGTGTCGTGACCATGGTGGAATATTGAGCAATAGATTAATCAATGGATGGACCATTGATATGCAATATTTGATGGAAATTCTATATGTGGTATTTGATGGAGAGATTATTCAATGGGTTTGACCATTGATGCTTGACTTTTGATGGCGATTAAAATGAATTTTCCATATTAGTATGAAGCTCGATGATGTCAAATAACTTTTATATGATTTGATATGTATTTTATATTAAGTTGGCATTATAAGGTTTGGTATTGCTTTGTATACATGCATAGTGGTTGTTCGATCTGCTTAGAAGATATGTACTACTCACCGAGCTGTTGTTGCTCATTCCACTCCTCCTTTAATCTTTTCAGGTTCCTCGATTAGCGGCGAATAGAGCGAGTGCGCCATCGGTGGGAAACTTTTTGGGGAGTTCTATTTTGGGTATGATCAAGGAAATGGTGTACATATTCCTTGCTAATGGTTGGATTGTCTCGAGTTCTAATTTTATATTTCTTTTTGATGGATTATAGAAACTACGATGTTACAACCAATCTGTTGGTCTATCGATATGTATATATGGTTTGATATATATATATAAAAGATGATTTAAGGTTGTGGGTTGTATTGAGGCTGCGTCCTTCGTGTGGAAAGGACGGCCGTGTCATCCCCATTCTTTGTGTTTTTGGGGTGTGACATCTTTTGGTATCAGAGCCTAAGTTTTGATCTTTTTGGATGTGGTTATGGGACGCTGTGTGAGATTGTGTGATAGATTTTATTTTTTTCGTTAGTCTTTTAGATTCTAAGGTGTAGTTTCATTCTTGGATTCAGGTGATCATGCGTACCGACTCCGAGACTCTTGCCTCGCTTCGTAGAAGCAGCAAAGGCAAACGAGTCTCTACCCCTGATGCTAGAGACATGCCTCAAGCTTCTCGAGGTGTGTCGTTGAGAAGGAGACTTGAGGACCGCTTTGATAGGAGTCCTGACTTGCATGAGGTCAGGGAAGATAATCAAGAGCCAACCCGTTCATCTGAATTTGAACAAGCAATGATCCATTGGTATCGCCATGCAAAAGAATTAACTCGGAGATGGAGCGACGGCTCGTGTACTTTTGCCCAATTTAGAAAAGCGAAACCACCAACTTTTGATGGGAAAGCTGATCCTCTCGCGGCTGAGCGTTGGATTAAAAAGATTGATGGGATCTTTGAAGTGAAGAGGTTTCCGAGGATCGGAAGGTTAAATTTGCCACCCAATACCTGGAAGGTGAAGCAGAGTTTTGGTGGGATGGAATGAAGCCAAGTCTTGGAGGTAGGGATGTTATTATATCATGGGAGGACTTTAAAAAGGCGTTCAATGCTCAATTCTTCCCAAAGTCATTCCAGGCAAAGATGAAGGGTGACTTTGTACATATATCTCAAGGTGACTCCACAGTTTTGGAGTATTCAGTCCACTTTAATCAGTTGAGTAGGTTTGCAGAGCACTTGGTAGCAAACGAGGAAGATAAGGCCGACCATTTCCTAGGAGGGCTCCGACCTGAGATTAATTCTGCACTTGCACCTTTTATGTTAACAACCTATAAGGATGTGCTAGAGCGAGCAATCAAAGTGGAGCAAAGCATTTTGAAGCACGGCACTCAGGGAGCGCCTCAGTCCAAAAGGTTTAAGCCCACCAATGTACAAGGTAGCCATACTAATGTTAGTGGAAGGCAAAGAGGTTTCGTCGGCCGGGACGGTTTAGAAATCCGAGTAACCGTGGCCCCGGCAATACGTGTGGAAGTTATCATCGCGGTGAGTGTTATCGAAAACCGGAGTATGCTTCTTATGTGGGAAAGCGGGACACATGCGGCGAGATTGTCCTACACAAGGGAATCCTCCTTTTGACAAGAGATCATGTTATCTATGTGGACGTCAAGGGCACCTATCACACCATTGTTCCATGCGGAGGAATACCCCTTTGGTTGGTAAGCCTCAAGAGAACCAGCAAAGACAAAGTACAAGTGGAAAAGTTTTTGCGATGACGAAGGAGGATGCGGCAGCATCTAACGCAGTTGTTGCAGGTAATATTTTTATTGCCTCACAATGTGCTTATGCGTTATTTGATCCTCGGTGCTACGCACTCATTCATTTCAACTGAATTTGCAAAGAAGCTTGATGTGTTGCCCGACCCTCTTGAATGTGAATTGCGTGTTGATACTCCTACCGGCGATTTCTTAGTTGCTTATCATGTGTTCAAGAGATGTTTGATTTGGATTAATAATGTTGAAATGCCTGTGGATCTAGTGGAGTTAAATATTCGAGATTTCGATGTTATTATAGGGATGGATTGGTTATCTACCTATCGTGCTATCGTAGATTGTTTTTCAAAGAAAGTGATATTTAGGCTTCCAAATCAACCCGAATTCTCTTTTTGGGAAGTTGTCAAAACACTTTTCCAAGGTTGATCTCGGCCTTGCAAGCGAGGAAACTTTTGAGAAAGGGTTGTTGTGGTTATTTAGCTTGCGTAAAAGACACAAGCAAGGTTGTAGTGAAGTTGGAAGATGTTCCGTTGTTAGAGAGTTTCCAAGTGTGTTTCCCGAGGATTTACCAGGCTTGCCTCTTGATAGAGAAATCGAGTTTTGTATTGAACTAATGCCCGGTACTGCACCGATCTCTAAGGCACCATATCGGATGGCACCCACGAATTAAAAGAATTGAAAACGCAGCTGCAAGAGCTTTTGGACAAGGGTTTCATCGACCTAGTGTTTCGCCTTGGGGAGCTCCTGTTCTATTTGTGAAAAGAAGGATGGTAGTATGCGGCTTTGCATAGATTACCGAGAGCTTAACAAGGTAACGGTCAAAAACAAATATCCTTTACCTCGGATTGATGATTTATTTGATCAACTTCAGGGAGCTCAGGTATTTTCCAAGATCGACCTTCGTTCTGGGTATCATCAATTGAAGATAAAGATAGATGATGTGCCTAAAACTGCTTTCAGAACAAGGTATGGCCATTATGAATTTCTCGTCATGCCTTTTGGATTAACAAATGCGCCTGCTGCCTTCATGGACTTGATGAACAGAGTGTTCGGGAATATCTAGACAAATTTATTGTGGTGTTCATTGATGACATCCTAGTGTATTCGAAGAGTTCAGAAGAGCACGAACAACACTTGAGGTTTGTCTTGCAGACTTTGCATGAAAAGAAGTTGTATGCCAAATTTAGTAAGTGTGATTTTTGGCTTGATCATATAGAATTCTTGGGTCATGTGATCTCAAAGGATGGCATATTAGTGGATCCAAAGAAGGTGGAAGCAATTGTTAAGTGGAATCGTCCAACTAATGCTACAGAAGTAAGAAGTTTCCTTGGGCTAGCCGGCTATTATAGGCGATTTGTAGAGGGATTCTCAAAGATTGCAGGTCCACTTACTCGTCTAACTCAGAAGAAAGTTAAATTTGAATGGTCAGACCAATGTGAACGCAGTTTTCAAGAATTGAAGAGACGACTGGTTTCGGCTCCTATTCTAACTCTACCTTCTGGAAGTGGGGGCTTCGTAATCTATTGTGATGCATCCAAGGAAGGTTTGGGTTGTGTTCTTATGCAAAATAGTAAAGTTATTGCCTACGCTTCTAGACAATTGAAATTGCATGAGAAGAATTACCCCACTCATGATTTGGAGTTAGCGGCTGTTGTGTTTGCCTTGAAGATATGGCGGCACTATTTGTATGGTGGAAAATGTGAAGTCTTTACCGATCACAAGAGTTTAAAGTATATCTTTACTCAGAAAGAACTGAACATGAGGTAAAGAAGGTGGCTAGAACTTTTGAAGGATTATGACTTGTCCATTAATTACCATCCGGGTAAGGCTAACGTGGTAGCGATGCTTTGAGTCGTAAATCCTTTGGAAATATGGCAACTTTGCTCACTTATCGAAACCCATTCTTGAAGATATGAGGAAGTTAGACTTGGAGGTATCAAGTGCGCCAGCTTGGTGCTCAGTTAGCTAACCTTCAAGTACAACCTACGTTGATTGACAGAATTAAGGCTAAACAGAATGATGATCCCCAATTGCAAAAATTTAGAGAAAGTGTAGAAGATGGAAGACAAGCGGATTTTAGTTTACATATAGATGGGTCCTTGAGGTTTCGTGGGCGACTGTGTGTTCCTGAAGACTCAAAGCTAAAAAATGAGATCCTGCAAGAAACTCACAACACTAGATTTTCAATTCATCCGGGAAGCACTAAAATGTATAGGGACTTAAGAGAAAACTTTTGGTGGATCAACATGAAAAAGGATATTACAAAATTTGTCGATCAATGTTTAGTTTGCCAGCAAGTGAAAATTGAACATCAAAAATCAGGTGGACAGTTGCAACCTCTAGAGATACCTAAATGGAAGTGGGAGCATATTGCCATGGACTTTGTAGTTGGCCTACCGAGGACGCCAAGTGGTAAGAATGCTATATGGGTGATTGTTGATCGATTGACTAAGTCTGCTCACTTTTTGTCATATATATTTGGCCTTTCAATGGAAGGTATGGCAAAGCGATATGTTAATGAAATAGTGAAGCTTCACGGAGTTCCAAAGTAAGCATTGTTTCTGATAGGGATCCTAGGTTCGTATCTAACTTTTGGAAGAGTTTGCAAGGAGCATTGGGCACTAAACTCAACTTAAGTACAGCTTTTCATTCGCAGACAGATGAACAGTCAGAGAGAACGATCCAGACATTAGAGGATATGTTGAGATCATGCATCATTGACTTCGGCGGTTCTTGGGATGAACATCTACATTTGGCAGAATTTTCTTATAACAACAGTTATCACTCTAGCATTAAGATGGCACCCTTTGAAGCTTTATATGGCCGAAAATGCAGAAGTCCTATTTGTTGGGATGATGTTGGTGAGAAAAGACTAACTGGCCCCGAGTTCATTCAGCAATCAGAAGAGAAAGTTAGGCTGGTTCGAGAGCGTCTCAAAACGGCTCAAAGTCGTCAGAAGAGTTATGCGGGTCTGAAAAGACGCAAGTTAGAATTTAATGTGGGGGATCACGTATTCTTAAAAGTTTCTCCTACAAAGGGTGTAATGAGATTTGACACACGTGGTAAGTTAAGTCCAAGATACGTGGGACCATTCTTGATCTTAGATAAAATTGGTGAAGTTGCTTATAAATTGGCTTTGCCACCGGCGCTATCGTGTGTCCATAATGTGTTCCATGTTTCTTTGTTGCGGAAATATGTGCCAAATCCCGAACATGTGCTAGACTTTACACCATTGAGATTACGAGAGAACTTGACATATGAGGAGCAGCCTATTCGCATTGTCGATAAGAAGGATCAGGTGTTGCGGCGACGAACTATTCCTTATGTAAAAATACAATGGCAAAATCACACCGAGAGAGAGGCTACTTGGGAACTCGAGGAGGAGGCAAGACATAAATACCCTCACTTGTTTCATGATTGAAGTATCTGCAGATTTCGAGGACGAAATTTTTTTTTTTTTTAGGAGGGTAGAATGTAATAGTAGATGGGTGGGCCCCAAAAGAAGAAAAAGAAATGTTGAAAAGTCAAAGAAAGAGACAAAGATAGAAGCTAAGCAAAGAGAGGGGAATCGAGAGTTTTCGGCAGAGAGGGAAAAGAGAAGAGAGAGAGAGGGAGAGAGAGAAAAAAATCAAAAAGAAAAAGGAAGATATAAAAAGGAAGGAACCCACGTTCGAGCACCAGAAAGAAAGGAAAAGAAAAAGAAGAAGAAGAAGAAGAAGAAGAAGAAGAAAAGGGAAGAAAGGAAAAGGGTTTTGACACGTGCACGCCATGGATGCTTCGCCAAGCCGACTCTACTCCATAACGCAGCACCCGGTAAGGGATTAGGCCCCTCATTCGTCCAATTGAAGTTATTTATGAGTTTAGGGCTCAAATTCGGAATTGTTGAAAAATCAAGTGGCGAAGTCCAATTTTGGAGTCGTTGAGCCGTGTATTTTCATGGGAATGATAGTTTAGGGTGTTGTGAAGCCGTGGGATTTTACGGATCGTGATTTGAGCTTGTGGTTTGTCCGAAACAAAATTTCAAAGTTTCCCGTGCGCAGTAAACAGAATGCGTCCAGCAGCTTTGGGGCCGTAGTTTGTCATCTTTCGGCTTGATTTTGGGACGGCGAAGTTGAGATTCTTGTTATATGTGTCAAGGGCTCTCTATTGGCTATAAATTCGTTTGGATCGGGGTTCGGAGGAGGAAGTTAAGGCATGATCAAGTGTTGCGTTTAATTTTTGTGTTGCGAACGACTTGAGCAATTGCTTTAGTTATGCGATTTGTTAGCACGTAGAAGTCCTTTTGTTAGAGTTAAGGCATAAGTTAGTCATTTTGTAGTTAAGATAAGAGTTTTATTAGATTTTAACATTATTCCTCGATTATTTCATAGGGCCTTGAGTTCGACGATACGAGTATCGTTTGTCGTTTGGTCGTAGGCAACGAGGTGAGTGGTTCTATATCTTCTTTGGTTTTGAAAAAAATAAAATTTCATGTCTTAAAGTATATATGTATATACATTGAATTGAGGAGAGCATTTTTATGCATAAAAGTCAGATCGAGCAATTGCTACTCTTTGGTTGATTATGAATGTTTGAAAAGCGTATTGCTTTGCGATTGATTTATGGAAAGGCTTATAATGATTTGAGAAAATTGATATGAAATGGATGATGGGTTATGCTGCAAATATTATTTATTTAGTTTAAAATATTGATTTTTGAATTGGATTTCTGGTATTGGATGATGATTATTTATGCTCAATATGACTGTGAACCCAAGTGAGGGGTTTTGGGGTATGCATACCAGGTTTAGGATATCCTTCTCGGGCCCAGCCATCGGCTTTATAGGTGGAGACCTTGCCAAGGGGAAAAGCTTGGTCGCCTTGTCACAAGGCGTTGTGTCGTGACCATGGTGGAATATTGAGCAATAGATTAATCAATGGATGGACCATTGATATGCAATATTTGATGGAAATTCTATATGTGGTATTTGATGGAGAGATTATTCAATGGGTTTGACCATTGATGCTTGACTTTTGATGGCGATTAAAATGAATTTTCCATATTAGTATGAAGCTCGATGATGTCAAATAACTTTTATATGATTTGATATGTATTTTATATTAAGTTGGCATTATAAGGTTTGGTATTGCTTTGTATACATGCATAGTGGTTGTTTGATCTGCTTAGAAGATATGTACTACTCACTGAGCTGTTGTTGCTCATTCCACTCCTCCTTTAATCTTTTCAGGTTCCTCGATTAGCGGCGAATAGAGCGAGTGCGCCATCGGTGGGAAACTTTTTGGGGAGTTCTATTTTGGGTATGATCAAGGAAATGGTGTACATATTCCTTGCTAATGGTTGGATTGTCTCGAGTTCTAATTTTATATTTCTTTTTGATGGATTATAGAAACTCGATGTTACAACCAATCTGTTGGTCTATCTGATATGTATATATGGTTTGATATATATATATATAAAAGATGATTTAAGGTTGTGGGTTGTATTGAGGCTGCGCCCTTCGTGTGGAAAGGACGGCCGTGTCATCCCAATTCTTTGTGTTTTTGGGGTGTGACAACAAGTGTGTACTTATGAGGGTTGATTCAACATGGGAAGAAAGGAGATTGCAAAATATTTAAGTCATTCATTCGATTGTGCTCGCGTCTTGCCTGATTGATCATATTAGTAAGGCATTTTGGGTGTTTAAGGTTTACTTACCAAAGATGAGCCTTCTTGTCATAGAAAAAGCCAGTGTTGGAAGAATTAATAGAAAGGCAAATGTTAAAGAGTAAGGATATTTGTTAAATTTCATTATTTGACATCTTTTTTTTCTGAGTTAGTACGTTACTTCTTTAATTTTGATCAAGTAATTCCGGTAATCTCCATGTTATAAGGGTCTTGTTAATAAAATACCTCAGAGGCACTAGTTAAAACCACTAACAATAAAAAATAAAGCATATCAGCATATGCTGAAAATTGAGCAACCCCAAATTTCGAAAAAAGCCACTTACTTCAAATATACAAATTTATTTTTCCAAAGCAAAATTAATGAGGCCCAACAAGTACCCTAACTAAATCCTTCAACATTTTCCTTTTTATTAGTTATTCTAACACTCGATTCCTATGAGAAAAGCTCATCTTAAATAAGTAAACCTCGAACCTCCAAAATACCCCATCGATACTAAGGATAGAGTAAGACGCGAACCCAAATTTCCACAATGGCATTTTAGCCATAAGAGTCCTTATCAGGAGATGAACATTCTTTGTGCCTATGAAAGTATGTAGATGGATTCTACATTCCCTTAGTGCCTTGTAATCTTTAGCTAAATGTGTCGGACAATAACAGACATGCCATGGACCTGAAATTTGAATATGTAAAGGATTAGTGTCCAAACGGTACCCATAATATCAACATCGGTGTAAGGATGAGATCCCCTATCATCTTATTAGTGTTTCCATTTGATGTCATATTCATCCAAACCATTAATCCGTGCAAATAAGGAGCAAGCGGATCCTTTCCCATCGGTGCAGGCATCGCTTTGGCGAGTTCAAGTTATTGAAGATGGGCGGGAGTGCGGAAGACAAGAAAGAAAAAAGCAGTCAATAAATCAATCTCGCGCCACCACAAAAGGCAAGCTCTACATAACGTGTGAAACCTCATTTGAGGTCAGGTGGCATTGCGAGTCCTTGCATTCCATTGAAGATGCAGCGGCAATTTCCTAAAGGTTTACACCAAGGAGAAGTGTTAAAAAAGTCATAAATTTTTTATATTTGTACCAATTTAGTCCTAAACTCTTTTTTAGTGTCAATTTAATCCTAAACATTTTTACTTTGTGCCAATTCAATCCTTTTCAATTAATTTGTGGCTGGATTTTGCTAACTGAACGCCGGTCAGCTGATATAGCCCGATTGGAGCTGATGTTGACAACTTTTAATAATATTTTAATTTTTATTATTTTCTTATTTTTCTTCTTATTTTTTCCTTTTCCTCTTTCTTCCTCCAACTAGTCGCTAGTCGATGGCTGGGTAGAGGTGACGGCCGGCAAGGTTGAGGCTGAATCAGCGTATTCAAGAAGAATAGGTTGATTCACCTCAACCATCAATAGGTTTGGCCAGGTATAAATCAAAATATTTTTTTCTTTTTCAAAAGCCACTAGAGAGGTGGCTAGTGACCGACTGGAGGAAGGGGGAGAAGAAGAAAAAATAAAAAGAATAAAAGTATTAAAATATTATTAAAGTTATCTACGTCACCATTGATTGGGCCACGTCAGCTGACCGACATCTATTAAGCAAAATCTGGCCAAAATTGACCAGAAATGACTGAATTTGCACCAAGTAAAATGGTTTAGAACTAAATTGATACAAATACAAAAGATTTATGACTTTTTTAACCCTGTTTACACTATTAGTCCTGCTTAACAGATATGTCCATTGGTTTTGACATCATTGGCTTGGTGGTTGCCCAGTTCTTTCAACTTCATTTTATTTAAAATTCAATGCTTTAACTAAATTACAATAGAAAAGTTGGAGCATTGCGCCCACCCCTGGATGAAACATTAGCACACTCCCACACTTAATCACAAGCTTTCCCTTGGTGATCTCCATTAGTAAAAATATCATACTTTCATTGTGCCTTCCAACAATTAGAAGGGTATATCTTTGATAAGCAATGTATGGACAGCATCAAATAACAATATATCACATTAACAATTTCGTTGTTCTCATCATTCTTAAAGCAAGTACATCACATTCAATTTTAGTGGTAAAAAAAAAAAGCCCTAGTCCACATGGCATTTCTACGTGATATGTTTGACACTGAAGTGATTATTTCAAATAAATTTTGACACTAAAATAATCATTTTAAACAAAATTTGGCACTTAAATTATCGCTATTTACAAACTTTTGAAGATGTCATTTGGGGGTTATTTACTGACTTGGCACACTAGCGAACCACGTAAGACTAAGAAATCAACAAAATATGACCACGTCAAACTTCCAACGATCCAAACTGGAGTTAGCACTTAAATGATCGTCTTTTTTAGAAAGTGACACTTAAGTAATCCAAAAAAAAAAAACTGGACTAAAATAAGTATTGTACATAACTTTTGAGATTTTTAGTGTACTTATTCCCATGTTTGTATCACCGCTCTGCTCTTGCCAATATGTAAATGCTTACATAAGACTCATGTTTGAGCATCTTATATGTAGTTAACAATCTGAACCTTTGACATTCCAACTCCAAGAGAAGTCTAGTGAAAGAAAAAGAGAGATCGTGTACCTCACGAGAGGAGCAGAATCACTTCAAGTGATTAATCCGAGCGATTTTGAGTTCACCCACAAGCTGGGAACAATGCCATCGATTGCAAGCCCGAGAAGAAGGTCGCTGTCTCTGCCATCACATCAACAAGCTTCCTTAGCATTTGAAAGAAGACACCAAGAGAGGAGGCTCTATGAAGCGTCGCTTAGCGGGTGCGCCGAGTTGTTAGCTTAGTTGCTGCAAGAAGACCGACTCATCCTGGCTCGGGCTTCGGTCACTTGCTTTGACGAGACACCATTGCATGTGGCCTGCATGCTCGGTCATGTACACTTTGCCAAGGCTCTTTTGGCTCATAAAAAGGATTTGGCCATGGAATTGGACTCGTAGGTATGTCAAAGCGAAAACCTTGGTTGTGTTTGTTTGATATCCTTTTGTCGGATCAAACTGCACCCAGTCATCCTCGCGAACTAGATAATTGATGGAATGGCAACTCTTTTGATTCAGTTTTTGCAAGCTCTAGGCTTTTAGCCATGTGCAACATAATTTATTGACTATAGTTCGATGGAATATCTCTACATAGATTAGACAATCTTGCTTGTCAAATAAGATTTTGTACATGTACTATCGTGTCGCGACCTAATTTTCGCGGGTTCACCACCTAAAAACCTAGGTTAATGGATTGTTAAGTCTAGACTTAACTCGGGCTCTCCCAAGCCCATACCAATTCGCGATTTAGGTTTGAATTGTTAACATGCAATTAAATTTTAACTAGGAGTCGCCACTAATCTATTTTTGGTGGGTCGATTAGAAACCTTAGTAAAGTAACGGGAGATTTACTTTACTCCTACGAACCAGAGATTTATGAGTTCGGGGATTTGGTTACACTAGACTATCCTAGTGCCCTTTCGGTACCTTTCTATTTCATTTAAAAAAAATGTTTGGCAAGCAATTTGGATTGATTTTAATTTAACTTCCTAACATGTGAGGTGATCATACATGTGCGCAGACCACCAATTTAACACTTAAGAAAACAATTAAATAATGCAAAAACATACCTAGAAGCAACGAAAACATCTGCATTGTTAAATCAGAATTCACATCAGCAATCCTAGATATGATTTCTAATTAACACGCAATTTTAATTTTTTGTTTTCGCTTTTCTTAATGAAAATCATGCGATGCATGTTAATAATCTAATATGACATGGCGGCATGACCTAAACTATATGACATGAAGAAATGCAATAATTAAATGCAATCTAAATGACCTAATTGTAATGACATACAATGCGATGCAATGACATACAAAATTATTTAAACTAAAATGACACGCAACATACAATTTAGTATGCAGGTTATATGTCATGCGACATTTATTAAATGACTTAGTCTAATAATGAGGAAGTTCTAATTAAATGAACCTAATAAAAACTAAATGACATGCATTTGATATTTCTATGCAAAAATGATTTAGCTAGATTAAAATTCTATCTAATTTAACTAAGGATCAAGTCACATTAAATCTTAATTTAAACTAAGATATTATCGTAATCTAACATGCAATTTATTAATATGCAATGACGTGCAAAAAATGTCCTAATATAACATGATATATGTATGATGATTTTTTGTGTTTTTTTTTTATTAATTTCGAAATTAAAATTTCTATGTAATTAAAAATGCAACTTAAATTAAACAGAAACTAAAAATCCTAAATGAATGCATTTTTAGTTTTTTTTTTGGTTTTTTATATTTTCCGAACTGAAATCCCTATCCTATATATGCCGAGATAACAAAAAATATTCCAAAACAAACTAAATCCTTATTCAAATATTTTTTAGATTTTTTAGTGGCATTTCAAAAACAACCAATTATCAACTAAACATTAAATCTAAACAACCAAGATATTCAGTCAAATAAAGGATTAAAATAATCAAAAAAATAACTCCTGTCTCACAAAGTTAAATTAACGATTATTCTATCCCTAATCATCACGATAAAGAGATCAAAATAACTAAAAATCTGATCCGAATTCTTACGGATCAAATTAATAGTTATATTGATTCAACACTTAAATTACTATCAACAAACCCAAGAATTAATATAATTAAAAAAATGACCCAACATCTTACGGGTCAATTACAATACTCTTAGGAATAACTCTTGCGAATAATGCCTACAAGATTCATAAAGTAAACATTGGGATCCAATTAAATAACTAAACTAAAGAATATAAACAAAATAAAGTAAAGTAAATGAAAAAAGAAAAACTACCTAATCAAATTTTCTTTTTCTTTTTGCTTTTACTGTTGCTTTTTCTTTTCTCTGTTTTTCTTCTTTCCTTTCCAAGCAAGCTTGTGCTCGTGGTGGCTGGTCACCGTCGCCGCCGGTCGCGGTTGTCGGATCTCCGGCGGGGGCTCCAGCGGCAAGTCGACCAGCGTCTCGCATTTTGTTTTCCTGTTTCCATGATATGTGAGAAATCAAACCCATCATATATGACGGAAATTAATAAAATTCAGATAGATATCAAGTCATAGATTTCCAGGTTAATTCAGCCGAAAGATCTTACAGACAACGGTGACTTTGAGTAGCTCGGTCGACATATATATAAAATATATAATACAATATATAATATATAATGTGAACGTCTCCCTCAATAAGAATGCTCCTAGCTAAGTACCTTTCTTTTGCAGGGACGTACGTCTCTTCACTTGGTGTCTACGAACGGATACGTAGAAATAGTGAGGGAATCGTTACAATCGAATCCCCTTGCATGCCTTGTCCATGACAAAGATGGGAGGACTACACTTCATCTGGCCATGATGAAGGGCTGAATTAACATCATGATAGAGCTGGTCAAGGTGAGACCGGAGGCGGTCGAGCACAGGCTGAGCCACGGCGAAACGGCTCTCCATCTTGGAGTGAAGCATAATCATTTGGAGACTCTGAAAGTTCTAGTGGAGATGGTGACAGATGGGGATTTGGTGAATGCTCAAGATGATGAGGGTAATACCATTTTGCATTTGGCCGCTGCAAACAAGCAAATTGAGGTAATCCTTTTTGCTTTGAATTGCTTTGAAATTGCAATGACATCAAACATCGCATTCCATTTGAACATTTTGTGAAGATAAAATTTGGCTCATTCTCATTTTTCTGTAGGCTCAAGGTTTCTACATTCAAACTTTAGTGGATATATTGATTGAAAAAACTTACAGGAAATATCTTTGTTTCTTGTTTCTTTTATAATTTATAAGAAGCCCATCTTTTTGTACAGACAGTGAAATATCTACTTCAAAGAAGTGAAGTGAATGTGAACACAATGAACAGAAATGGATTCTCTGCTTTGGATATAGTGGAACATTTTCCAAAGGATTTCAAAGTCATTGAATTGAGAGAACTGTTAGTTTGCATCAAGAACTCACCAAGCGGTTGTTGATAACACAAATGAGAAGAATTCAACTATTGAAGTTGACATCATAGCTATAGCTCCGGGTGAGGCGGTTCCACCGCCGTCTTTCTCGGGTGAAATTAGGAAGCAAAAGGAAGATAAACACAAGAAATGGATCATGGAGAAGCTTAATTCTCTTATGGTAATGCTTTAACTAGATGTCTTGAAGTAGCATTTGCTGATAAGTTAGATCAGATTAGTCATGCTATTGCATTTAACATCATAACTCACAGCTGGTTAATTTAAACTCTCTATTTGTTTCATAAAACATGGATGATTCAGAAAATGTTTATTTCCTAAAACTAATCACTTATATCGCTTAAAATAAATAATAATGCTTTCTCAAAAATGTTTTCTACACATGTAGTACATGTGCTCATAATTAAATAGTTATGTACAGAAAGAAGGTGAGCAGTTATATTAATAGATGGCTTATTATTATTATTTTTTTAAAAAACTGAGGGTAATATAAGAAATCTAATATTGAGAAGAGATGAAACGAGTGGATGATTATTTAAGAAATTAATGGTAATTTAGAAATCTAAATGTGAAGCAGTTGGGTGATTTTCTTTAGATATGTGTTAATACATAAAGTAAAGAGGATTTTTAAGCGACTCAATCTTTTCTCTTCTCCAAATAGTCTCAACTACTCGTTAGATATATATTGTATCAATGGACAAATACATATACAATTAAGAGTGTTTTATTTTCCACACATTTAGTTATTAGATTTTGATTTTCTTTCTAACAACAATAGCAACCTTTATAAAAAGAAGTTCAAATTTTGAAATATATTCATTTTCTTTTCATTAGATGTGTATATACATACACTTAGTTTTTTCATAATTTAATCCATGACCTCTATTTCTGTAGAGAGCTGGCCACAATTTTCTTGTTTTTTTTTTCAATAAATATAGAAAAAGCCATCAATTGAATTTGTGTATTTGTTGAAACGACTAACTTTCACTCAACGATCTTCGTATTTTCAAATATAGGTGAAAAATTATTTCTTCATTCGCAATTTTAAAACTTCCTTTCACGTCACGACAGATAATTGCCACTATGATCGCAGCCATGGCTTACCAAGCCAGCCTTAGCCCTCCCGGCGGCTTTGTGGAACGACGATCAGAAATACCAAAACGGCACCATCTATTACTACGCGGGAACATCGATAATGGCTGCAAACAATCCAGAGGCTTCCCCATTTTTTTGGACATGCAACACCGTCTCTTTTCTTGCATCCCTTAGCACGACCTTCTTGCTCATGAGTGGCTTGCCCTTGGGGAAGAAGGTTCTGATGTGGATTCTGACGGCCACAATGAGGATGACCATCACTTTCATGGGGCTGACTTACGTCTATTCCATGACAGGCATCTCGTTCGTACAGAGGGAACCTAAAGATGGGAGCCCGACCACAGAGGTTTGGTACTCCGCGGATTGGGGGACGATCATGGTGATTAGGCGCTACTTGATTGTTTGGTCTGCCATTGTAAACATTGTTTTTCTAGTTCACACCGTTCGATTCCTCGCAATTGTCCTCCGGAATGTGAAAGATCCGCAAAAGCTCAAGAAGTGGATTTCAGGGTGTGTGAGTTGGTGCAGATCTACGGGCAATATCAAGATCTAGTGTATTCATCTGGTGGGACAAAGGATTACTGCATAGTCTTGATGCCTGCGTTCTTTCTAACTTAATCCCTATGTCATAAGATCATTCTGAGTACTGCTAGTTGTGCAAACGATTTAATGAGACTACTAAACCAATCGCAGAGTCCATCTCGCATTATTCTCGAGTTCTCCTCATCAGAGATGTCTCGCCTGAATAGCCAAATCTTTCTAAAGAGAATGGGAAGGCCTGGCCCCAAAGTAATCTGATCTACAGCAACATTGGGCCATTCTATGATTTGTCTCACACAGCTTCAGCACTCTCTTTCCAATCACACCAAACAACCGAACCCACCTACCTCAAAAGCATCCACACTTCTTTTATGTTTCATTCATATTCTTCTCCAATGCTGATAGATGTCCAAAAGCCACCTGATCAAAGCTAGTGAGCCTCTCTGTCTGATCAATTTCAACCCCATGGCACCAAACCACAACGCAGTCACACCATTTACATGAACTTCTTACACTATCTTTGCCTGCCTAATTTTAAGGAAGCGATACACAGATTTCACAGAAAACACTCCATTATTATTCGCAGGCCGTGCAAGCTGATCCTCCCTCAAAGGTCGGAATTGAAGCAGTGCTAGTTTCATATGTAATGTTCACATTCTAAAACAACATTCAAGCTCTGATATTATAACCGCTTGCCAAAGGATTTTTTCTTCTTTATATAGACAAGTAGAGGAGGGACAAGGTAGAAATGGAACCTAAAATCTCATGGACCGATCTGTTGTTCCTAATCATAAGACAAAGGATCAACAAAAGACAAAAAATTACTGTTCATATGCAAACTGATTACAGGGGATGGAAGAACAGAGAGATGAAAACAATTGCATAGACAGATCTTTCGTACCTTAGACTGGTGATAATCAGTCCATAACAATTGGGAAAGTAGGAGAGTTCTCAAAGGCAGGAGCCAGTACTTTCATCTGTCTTAGACAACCACAATGTGTGGTTTCGATCAGCAAGCCCATAACTAACGCAGCTCATAAACTTCACTCAACCCAGCTTGGCAACCAAGCCTCTTTCAAGAAGGTCCGTTTCGCACCCCCAACTTAACGCAACCTGACGGTTTCATTTGGGAGAATAATATTGGGGTTGCGTATGTGTGGGTTAAGAGCCGCCAATTCCTTCCAATTAGCACCAGTTCCACGAACACAGGATGAGATGCTCCACAATGTGTCACCAGGCTGTGCCTTAGCTGTTGCTGGGGCAGTAGATTTAGAAGAAGCAGTCTTCGACTTCAGGAACGGATGCTTATTGCTCTTCCCCATTCCATTAGCGAGGAACCAACGGGAACCAGATTGTTGCTGGTTTGAGCTTCCCCAGACCTTTCTCTTCCCAGGATCAGTGACCAGCAACATGTACTTCAGTAATCTTATACTGGGGAATTTCTTCCACCTCAGATTTCTTTTCTTCTGTCCCCTCCTTAATTTCTTCCTTTTTTTGGACTCGGCCGACTCATCCTCTTCATCCTCATATTTTACTTCAGATACCTTGAGGTAAATCCTTGGCTTCGGAGGAACGAACACTCTCTCGACCTGAATTAGCGCAAGCATTGGTGCACTGACTAGTTCATAATTCCGCAAAGGATCCTGGAGTTGCACCATCAATGCAACTGTGAAGTTATTTTCCAAAAGACCACACTTCCTACCAGAGCCTCTGCCACGCCTTCTATCCCCCTTTGACCCTCCACGTATCCAGTCCAAGGAGTTGGCATGATGCGCAGCAAGAATTTTAGAAGTTCGTGATAGACGTATATTGCACAACCCCAAGATCTCCATAACCAGAACAAGAACGTGCATAGAAAGATTAATGCACCTGTTTTGGAATCCATCGAACATAAAGCGGAAGCAGAAAATGATTACCCACATGTTATCAAGGGGATCCACGCAACAAGTCATTCTCCTCTATTGCCCTCCGTATCACTGGCTCAATGAGGCGGCCCCCTCACATTTAGCGTTAGGTAAACGTCCCTTAAGTGAGGATATATGTGAGAATTAGGGTTAGAGGAGAGACTTAAGCACTATTTATAGAGTTTCTAGCCAGTCCCCCTCATTACGGGCCAGGCTCAACTCGGCCCACACTAGCCAGCCCATATTAGACTAATTAAGAAACATTCTATCTCTCTTTAGACCAACCCTGTTTTACGGTAATCGTAAAAACAGTAAATTACAATATCAATTAATTTAGTCCACATTAGAAAAACTCTTACATTCTCCCACTTGGACTATATTAATTGAAATCGTATCGTATGTGCGCACATTTGGTCCAGAGATAATTCTTAATAGTCAATCCTATCCCATAAAGTCTTAAACACCGAATCATTGCGGTAACTGCGTGTATACACACAGAGCCTTCCATGGTCACGAATGTTCTCAACTTTATTGATATAGATTCAATATGGTAGTGTGTCAAATGGATAACGTCTCTCATAGAGAGATCCCATTTGTCAGTCACCATTCTCTTACCTTAGGTGTCACAAAAACTTGTGTCACAAGAGAATGCTTTATGGTTCCAATGAACCCACATATGTCTTGTCCTTATGGTAACTTTTCTTTATGTATTACAAGACATATGCACAAGGCTAATAACCGGATGCCCGGATGCCCCTAGCCTTCACTCAAGGTCTATACAATCCCTTGAGACTTTATTAATATGTATTCAATATAATAACAATACATTCAAAAATATTTTATTGAATTCAAAAGTTGATACATATCAAACCGTTACTAAGTGTAACGAACCACAGATGTGAACTTTATTAGATAAAGCCAAAATAGCTCCCACTAAACAATAGTATCCGAAGATACTCCTAAGCCCATGTTAACGATATGTTACTAAAATACACATCGGCATAGGCCTTTAGTTAGTGGATCTGCAACCACATCATCTGTGAAAATATATTATATTATAAGTCACCTTTCTGTACCGTTTCTTTATGGTCAAAAAATATCTTACCACAATATATTTAGACCCCTTGAGACCTCTGTAGTAAATAAATAATACTACAAATTTGTTATCTCAATACAACCGTATGGGTCTATCCATCAAGTTAAAACGATCAATTCCATCATGAGGTTTTGGAGCCTAAAAGTCCAAGTAACAGCCTAAAAGAATGTTACTAACACTGCTTACATAGCAGAAGATGATATAAGACTTTATTTACTGCACTTACTGCTAACATATGTATTATGTTATTTATTGCATGTCATCAGAACAGCCAGCAAAGTTGACATCTAAATACCCTACTAACTGCAAGAATTGAACATGGCTATAAATTAGCATATAATCTCTTGTCTTCTTTAAATACCTTAAAACCTTCTTGACAGCAACCCAGTGATTATGTCCTAGATTTGACCGATATCTGTCTAGAAGTCCCGTCACAAAGACAACATTTAGTCTAGTGCAAATTCGAGCATACATTATACTTTTAAGTAATGTTTGACACAATGTACACCATTTAATTAGATTTTCTCAATATCTAAATAAGGACAATGTGATAGATTTAATCCATCATCCTTAACAACAGGAGCAATTCCTGGCTTGCAATGATGTATATTGAATATTTCCAATATACAATCAGCAAATGTCCTCCGAGAAAATCTAATATAATATGACAAAAATAATTCTTACAGACCTCAGTACAAAGGATATAAGATGTCTCAAGGTCACAATTTGTAAGCAAAACATGAGAAAAAATAAATTTCCTCCCACTAACCTTGCAGTATTTTAAATTACTTTGTTCCCAATTGAACAAAATAATAACACTATGAAACTTTAATAATATTGTCTGGAAACTTGCTTAAGACCATGAATTAGAACTTTTCAGTCTGCACACAAGTTTACTTGAATCTGCTGTAAAATCATCCAATTTCACAATATATATTTTGTATCTATTTAGCGTAACTTTATATCAAAATAAATTATTAATGCCACGTTCACTCTGAAAGAACATTTAAAGAAATAATTATTTCTTCACTATAAACAATCCACCCTCTTTCAGAGTTAAAACGTTAGTTACAAATTTGGCTTTAAATTCCACAATATTTGTTTGAAATTCTTTTAGTTTTGTACGCCAATTTGCAACTAATAAACTTGTGATCTTTAGACAAGTCAGTAAGTTTCCAAACATGTTTCATAGATTGTATATCGCCTTTTATGGCATCTAATCACATACTTAATTGAGAATAAGAAACGACATTTATAAATATGTCATTACATCAACCATATAGTGGATATTGTAATCATGCTCTCACAAATAGACTATATAGTCTCGATGGTATAACCGATCGTCTTTCCTTAACAAATCTCCTTAATAAAGCTGCAACCACTTCATTCGCACTTGAGAGGTTTAAGAAATTTCATTATAAACTATATCAAGAATAGTACCTTGAACCTTAACAAGTTTAGTCTATGGTACAGGAGATTCCATAATTATCTATATAGGTAAAGACAAAAACACAGTAACGTCCATCATACTATTATCTTTAATAATCTGAGAACAGCTATCCTCTACAATTACGTCAATATTTAGAAACTTTAGAGTATGTGATTCCATAATTCTTGTACCTTCTTTAGGGTCATAAAATCAATATCCCTTTTGTATATGAAAAAATTGCTTTCATAATATCAGCTCACAAAAAACTAGATAAATTAGTCTTACTAATCATACTCATCACCATGTTTAATATGGTGCATTTATGCCTTTCGCCCAAATCTTTTTGTCAGAATTTTCAGGTATAGTAATTAAATTATCACCCCGGAATCTACCAAGTATTTGACAAATGACCCTTTAAGCTATTTCGCATTGTCATACTTGCCAAAATACTCATTACCATTGTTAAACCTAACGACCTTTTTAATCATATACGAGATGTATATGTCATTAGGATTTAAACACAATTTTTGCAGATGTGTCCTAATTTAAATATCAGACAATACATAATTTCAAGCAACTAAGGCTTTCTTCATCTTATAACAATGCAGTCCGCAGGCAAACCTCTTTTCAAGTGTTCCGGAATGGAACGTTTCATGGACAATAAGCAAATTCAATTGCTCTTTTCTCAAGCAACAAATCATATGTCCACAACTTAAAATTTGAAACAGTAAAAAACCTCAATGATGACGGAATTACCATTTACATAAAAGGTGACTGAAAAACAAGCAGTATATAATTAGTATCATGTGAGCATCGTGTAACTTGACGTACAAGTACACATCCAGAGAGTTACATGCAAAATCATATAATCACCTTTGGGCAGAATATATGACATGCAATTGTACACTCCCCACATGATAAGGGTTATGAGAATATATTCCAATCTTCGTGAATTCATCACCTTTGGGCATATGAACCATTAGGATCAGTTACTCCTCCATCCCTCCATAAACTAATACATAATCACCTCCTTTGGGAGTATAACTATGCATTAGACTAGGAGACATCACAATCATCATACGAGACCGAAATTTCTCAAACCCAATCAAGCATGCCACTTTGGCGGTCACTACTCAATTGAATCATTGAAATTATCTCATACCAGGGATATAAACTTTACTTCTCACATACACCATATATATGTGATTTTAACTTTAGTGATAGGGGCATCATATCACCAAAATCACATATCATGCTAATTACATTACTTTATTCATTAATATATATATAGCGAACCTGAAAGACAGATTCCAATGAGATCATTGATCACAGTAACACAAGAAATTTCTCATAACAAAGAATAAAACATCTCTTATGCACCACAATTACATATTACCAGAACAACACAAAAAGAATGATGATCTATAATATCTCTCACAAATTAACATCAATAGTAATACATGGTACACCAAATCGACAAGCTTGACAGCTGATCCATTATTACTCATGAGTTCATAAGATAAAATTGACTCCAAGGCCAACAACTGATTTATTAATCAATTTAGGTAACAAATATCATTACTTCACCCAGTGGCCTATTAATTGAGTCAAACCAGAGAACCAAATATCTAAAATTTAACAATAGATACTATTGCTCTGCATAAATGTTGTCATACTCCTTAACCATAAAAAATATTCAACTTGATAGATATTAACAAGTGACCAGATGAGTTCATGTAAAATATGCAGTAACTTAATTGACATGCATTACCCACATTCAGCAGATGTGTTAATCAGTACATCAGTTTAGTCATGAGTCCTTAAGTCGTCTATCATTCAAAAATTACCAGTGTGTAAAGGAGTATACTTGAGTAACAAAAGTTTCATAATCTTTATTATTTCTCATCAGTTCAATACATAGCTCAAATACAATCTCATATGAATTGTATCTCATTAAGCCAGCTTCAGTCCACAATAAAGTTTTATTTTTATTGATAAATCACACCTTTTTATTATGTGATAACATACTAGTAACCCATCACCTGTATTTCCAAAATCACAGAAAATACAAGAAAAATACACTAAAAATACACGTATTTAGGGTTTCATATGCAATTTCACATCAATAAAACAATCAAACATATAAAATAAATATACCACGAGATAGGAAATCACCATACGAGTCCAACGCCACCAGCCACGCGCCGATCGGAGTCTCCATGCGCCTACACGCGCCGCCTGAGTGCGTGGCGTGTGGAGCTCATGCGCGGCGTGCGTTCGACGCCCAGGCGGCGCGTGGCCGCGTGTGGGGGCACGTGCGGCCTCCTCCAGCGACGCGCCGTCGACAGTCTTGCTCGTCTCGTCGAGCCCAATCCGAATTTGTGATTTAATTTAATTTTTATTGAACAAAAAGTCTCGAAAATCACAAATTATGGCAAGATCAGTAACAATTAAGGCTAATTCATACAAATTAGGGTAGATCCGTACAAATTATGGTAAATCCATACAAATTAGGGTAAAACCAATTGCGTTCGAGTTCTAAAGTTATGGTTGCTCTGATACCACATGATAGACGCATATTGCGCAACCCCAAGATCTCCATAACCAGAATAAGAACATGCATAGAAAGATTAACGCACCTGTTTTGGGATTCATCGAAAATAAAGCGGAAGCAGAAAATGATTACCCACATGTTATCAAGGGGATCCACGCAACAAGTCATTCTCCTCTATTGCCCTCTGTATCACTGGCTCAATGAGGTGGCCCCCTCACGTTTAGTGTTAGGTAAATGCCCATTAGGTGATGATACATGTGAGAATTAAGGTTAGAGGAGAGACTTAAGCACTATTTATAGAGTTTCCAGCCAGTTCCCCTCATTACGGGCCAGGCTTAACTCGGCCCACAGTAGCCAGCACATATTAGACTAATTAAGAAACATTATATCTCTCTTTAGACCAACCCTGTTTTACGGTAACTGTAAAAATAGTAAATTACAATATCAATTAATTTAGTCCACATTAGAAAAACTCTTACAGTTCGCTCACTAATTTGATCTTCATTGTCAAGTTCAGTCCCACATACCCATTGACCTCAATGTAGCAAGCACGCCTAGGACACGGGATCCATTCCAATCTATGACCCTTCCTCCACTGCTTCCACTCTCATTCTCAAAGCAAGCCCGTTAGGTTATTCGGGGGAGTCAATAAGCCATTTTAATCGAAATCCAAGAGATTTAACTCAAGATATGATGCATGACAGACATAACTATTTTCACTTTAGCTCAAGTAATTTAGTCTCGCTCCGATCTAGCATTGGCAACTAATCGAGTATCTACTTTGTGACAAATGCTATAAAGATGTTTCTCAGGAAAATCTTGCCACCTTTCAAACTGTACCATTTCAATATGAAGATGACTTTACTCGCTTTCATTGGCTGAAGACCTTGTTACTGTTTCAATATCAGAAAATAGACATGTCATTGAAGAAGAGATGGTATAAAAGTATTGGCAAGAGCTTTTTGCGTTCATTTATCAACCAGGTAACATGCCATATTGCGACGGGGTGCTGCTAGCTATCACCCGTTTGTGGCGACTTGAAGTGATTTCAGTAGCTATCAAAGAATTGCAGAATGAACAAAGCGTGGCTAACCACAAAAGATCACAGGGACAAATTCTAGTTTACTGATGAAACCAACAGGGCAAGATGGGCTTCAGCCTGTCTACATAACCATGAACAAAAAACAAAGAATGGCAGAGCGTAGTAAGTTCCCCTAATCATAGGCTGTCAACCCTGCAAAGCATGACCCCAAAGTCAACCTAATCTTAATCAGACATTCCAGGAAGAGGAGAAAATAAGAAGATGGAGAGAAGAGAGAGACCGCTGGACAGGTGTCGATCCGTGAATGGATCGGAGCACAAATCACTTGATCCTTCCAAGGTAAGCAATATTCTCTCTTTAATGAACTGGTAGCTTGTCGGCATTTCTGGCATGGCAGCCGTTAAATAATGAGTACGATGATCCGCGTAGCACAAACCAACGGCTAAGATTATCAATAACAACAAGTCAACTCCGCGTGAAGCTTCTGGATCATCATCCGACTTTTTCACTTTTCAACTGCATATTACAGTAGTAGCTGAAAAAAATAAAAAAATAAAACTCCATATTACAGTAACACCACTTATTAGAGGAGGAAAATCACTCCAAATGATCAACCCGAGCGATTTCGAGTTCACGCACAAGCAGGGAACAATGCCATCGATCACAAGCCCGAGAAGGAGGTCGCCGTCCCCGCCATCGCATCAACATGCTTCCTCAGCACTTGAAAGAAGCCACCGAGAGAGGAGGCTCTATGAAGCGTCGCTTGGCGGGTGCGTCGAGTCGTTAGATCAGTTGCTGCAAGAAGACGGACTCATCCTAGCTCGGACTCCTGTCACTTGCTTCGATGAGACTGCATTGCATGTGGCCTGTATGCAAGGTCATGTACGTTTTGCCAAGCTTCTTTTGGCTCATAAAAGGGATTTGGCTATGGAGTTGGACTTGCAGGTATGTCGAAGCGATAACCTTGATTGTGGTTGTTTGATCAAACTGAACCCGGTCATCCTCACAAACCAAATAATCGGTGGAATCGCAACTCTTTTGATTAGGTTTTTGCAAGTTTTAGGCTTTTAGCCATGTGTAAAGTAATTCATAAACTATATTTCCAAGAAATATCTCTATATAGATCAAACTATCTTGCTTGTCAAATTCGATTTTGCACATATAACATAGCATTTTCTTTTCCAGTTTTCATGATCTTTTTGAGAAATCATACCCATCATATATCTCAAGGAAATTAACAAATTTCAGATAAAAATCAAGTCATGGATTTCCAGATTAATTCAGCTTGAAAGATCTTACAAACATTAGTAAATTTGAGCAGATCGGTCTATTTGATTTGAAAATGGGATACATATAAATCATATGAACGTGTCCCTCAGTAAGAATGCTCCATAGCTAAGCACTTCACTTTTGCAGGGACGTACGCCTCTTCACTGGGCATCGGCGAACGGATACGTCAAAATAGTCAGGGAATTGTTACAATCGTACCCCCTTGCATGCCTTATCCATGACGAAGATGGGTGGACCCCACTTCATCTAGCCATGATGAAGGGCCGAAACAACATCGTGATAGAGTTGGTGAAGGTGAGACCGGAGGCAGTTGAGCACAAGCTAAGCCACGGCCAAACTGCTCTCCATCTGGGAGTAAGTCATAATCGTTTGGAGGCTCTGAAAGTCCTAGTGGAGACAGTGAGAAATGGCGATTTGGTGAAAGCTCAGGATGATGAGGGTAATACCATTTTGCATTTGGCCGTAGCAAACAAGCAAATAGAGGTAATCCTTTTTGCTTCAAAATTGTGACAATGTCAAATATCGCATTCCAATTGAACATTTTGTGCAAATAAAATCCGACTCATTCTCATTTTTCTATAGACTCAAGCTTTATGCATTCAAACTTCAGTGGATTTATCGATTGAAGTAACTTACAGGAAATATCTTTGTTTGTTGTTTCTTTTATAACTAATAAGAAGCTCATCTTTTTGTGCAGACAGTGAAATATCTACTTCAAATAAGCGAAGTGGATGTGAACACAGTGAATAGAAATGGCTTCTCTGCTTTGGATATAGTGGAGTATTTTCCAAAGGATTTCAAAGTCATTGAATTGAGGGAACTATTAGTACATGCTGGAGCTCTAAGAGCCATAAGATTCCCTACATCGACAACTCACCAAGCAATTGTTGATAACAAAAATGAGGAGAATTCAACTGTTACAATTGACCTAGCATCTATAGCACCTCTCTCCACCAATAATCCTCCGGTAGAGGCGGTTCCACCACCGTCTTTAGCGGGTGAAATCAGGAAGCAGGAGGAAGACAAACACAAGAAATGGATCGAGAAGAAGCGTGATTCTCTGATGGTAATGTTTTAGCTAGATGCCTTGGAGTATTTGCTATTAACTTAGATAAGATCAATCATGTTATTGCAATTAACATCATAGCTCACTGCTAATTAATTTAAACTTTCTGTTTGTTTCATGAAAAATAGATGATTCAGAAAATATTTTTCTAAAAATGATCATTTATGTCGCTTAAAATAAATAGTTATGCTTTCTTAAAAATGTTTTCTACGTATGAACTAAATTGCTCGTAATTAAATAGCTATGTAGAGAAAGAATATGAGTAGTTACAATAATAGATGGCTTATGATTAAAAAGAAAAAAAACACAGGGTATTATAATTTCACCAAAAAAAGAGAGAGGATATTATAAGAAATCTAATAGTGAGAAGAGATGAAACAAGTTGATGAATATTTAAGAAAGTAATGGCACTCAAGAAAATCTAAATGTGAAGGAGTTGGGTGATTTACTTTAAATATCTATACTAATACATAAAGTAAAGAAGATTTCTAAAAGACTCAATCTTTTGTCTTCTCAAAATATTCTCAACAACTTGGGATCTGTTTGGTAACCATTTTGTTTTTAAGAACAATTTTTACTTAGGAATGACTCTTTTTTTTTTTTGTTCCCCAAATGAATTCCTGAGTATTTCAAGATATCTAGTAACTATCCAAAATTTCTATTTTTGATATAGAAATACATTTGGTAAGAGTTTAAATTCTTTTGTGATCTAGAATTTCTTTTAAAATTTTAATAATTTTATTATATTTTTCTCTCTTTTTCTTTTCTTTTTTTCCTTTTTCTTCTTCTCATTCTTCCTCTTTGGCCGGTTGCCACCGACCGACTAGACGAGGGCTAGCAACCTCATTGGAGTGTCACCAACCCCTAGCAAGGCCAAGCATTGCCAGCCGAGCCTCATCGTCGGCTAGGGGAGCTCGGCCTCACTCAAACCTTTGCCACCCTCACGGTGGCCTAGTGAGGGCGAGCCTCATCGGCGGCTGGAATATAACACATTTAGTTATTATATCTTGATTTTCTTTCTAACAACCATAGCAACCTTTATAAAAAAGGCATTCAAATTTTGAAATATCTTCATTTTTTTCTCGTATATGTATATATTCATACACTTAGTTTTTTCATAATTTAAATCCATGAGCTTTATTTCTGTAGAGAGCTCGCTACAATTTTCTAGTACTTACATAAGTATAGGAAAAGCCATCAATTGAATTTGTGCATTTGTTGGAATGACTAACTTTGACTTGATGATCTTCGTATGTATAAATATAGTCGAAACGCTATTTATTCATTCATAATTTAAAACTTTCTTTCATGTCACGACAGATAACTGCCACCGTGATCGCAGCCATGGCTTACCAAACCGGCATTAGCCCTCCGGGTGGCGTGTGGGACAACGATCAGAAAGACAACAGCACCATCTTATACTACGCAGGAACACCGATAATGGCTGCAAACGATTCGAAGGGTTACCCAATGTTCTGGACATACAACACCATCTCTTTTCTTGCATCCCTTAGCACGATCTTCTTGCTCATAAGTGGCTTCCCCTTGGGGAAGAAGGTTCTGATGTGGATTCTGATGGCCACAATGTGGGTGACCATCATTTTCACAGCGCTGACTTACCTCCAGTCCATGATGGCCTTCTTGAACGTGCGGAGGGAATTTGAAGACAGGACGTCGACCCAAGCGGTTAGCCCACCCACCCAAGCAACCACCCAATCACGGATCCCAGGGGCTGAGGTCTTCATGTATGTTTGGCTCTGCGCTGTAGCCATTCTTTTTCTAGTTCACATCGTTCGATACCTCGTGATTGTCCTCCGAAAGATCCGCAAAAGCTCAAGAAGTGGATATCAGGATGTGTGAGTTGGTACAGATCTAGGGGCAATATCAAGATCTAGTGTATTCATCTGGTGGGACAGAGGATTACTGCATAGTCTTGATGCCTATGTTCTTTCTAACTTAATCCCTATGTCATAAGATCATTCTGAGTACCGCTACTTGTGCAAACGATTTAATGAGACTACTAAACCAAACACAGAGTCCATCTCGCATTATTCTCGAGCTCTCCTCATCAGAGATGTCTCGCCCACGTAGCCGAATCTTTCTAAAGAGGATTACTACATACTCTTATGTATGCCGCAAATTAGTAGGTAAAAGCAACATTGGGCCATTCTATGATTTGTCTCACACAGCTTCAACACTCTCTTTCCAATCACACCAAACAACCGAACCCACCTCCCTCAAAAGCATCCGCACTTCATTTATGCTTCCTTCTTATTCTTCTCCATTGCTGATAGATGTCCAAAAGCCATCTGATCAAAGCTAGTGAGCCTCTCTGTCTGATCAATTTCAACCCCATGGCACCAAACCACAATGCAGTCACACCATTTACATGAACTTCTTACACTATTTTTGCCTGCCTAATTTTAAGGAAGCGATGAACAGATTTCACAGAAAACACTCCATTATTATTCGCAGGCCGTGCAAGCTGATCCTCCCTCAAAGGTCGGAATCAAAGCAGCGCTAGTTTCATATGTAATGTTCACATACCAGAACGTGTGCTTCTTTTAAAACAACATTCAAGCTCTGATATTATAACTGCTTGCCAAAGGATCTTTTCTTCTTTATATAGACAAGTAGAGTAGGGACAAGGTAGAAATGGAACCCACAATCTCATGGACCGATTTGTTGTTCCTAATCACAAGACAAAGGATTGGTAGCGTATCATCCCAAACAAAACACAAAAAATTACTGTTCATATGCAAACTGATTACAGGGGATGGAAGAACAGAGAGATGAAAACAATTGCATAAACAGATCTTTTGTACCTTAGACTGGTGATAATCAGTCCATAACAATTGGGAAGGTAAGAAAGTTCTCAAAGGCAGGAGCCAGAACTTTCATCTGCCTTAGACAACCACGTTGTGTGGTTTCGATCAGCAAGCCCACAACTAAGGCAGCTCATAAACTTCACTCAACGCAGCTTGGCAAACCAAGCCTCTTTCAAGAAGGTTCCGTTTCGCACCCCCAACTTAATGCAACCTGACGATTTCGTTTGGGAGAATAATATTGGTGTTGAGTAGGTCACTCCCAATTGAAGAGGCCAATGCAATTATGTATATCTGCAGTAGAATATGTATAGTAGTGAGTGTGTAAAAGAAAAAGAAAAAAAATGGAGAAAAAGAAAAAAGAAAAAGTATCAAAAGAGATGGGGAGATAAATCAACGTGATTTTCCACATCTAGAAAATCAAGGGAGATTGGAAAAGAAATCAAAGTGATATTCTCATATATACAAAATCACGAGAGATTAGGAGGTAAATCTACGTGATTTTGTATCGTATAATTCCTATTTGGGATTGTATCTGCTCCTATGAATAGGAGTCCTCCTCAGTGGAGAAGAGGTTACACAAAAGCAAGAATATCAGAGCAGCGTAGCGGAAGAAACAGTTTTCTTCTTCCAAGAAAAAGAGTCATCTTTGAGTGAGTTATCCAATTTGTGAGAGGTTTAGATCCACAAATTGAAGACAGAGAGAGATCCACCTTTGGGTAAAGTTGTATCCCATTATTTATCATAGTGGAAGTTTGAAGTGGACTACGGTCCCGTGGTTTTTCCCTTCGCCTTGGAGGGTTTTCCACGTTAAAATTCTGGTGTTATTTGTTATTCGTCTTTACTGCTTTTAGTTAGTATTTTATCCTATTTAATTTTCACAGAAATAGTAGTGGGAAAAATTTTCTGGAACTTCTCCACAAATATTTTTCCCAACAAGTGGTATCAGAGCTTGGTTGCTCTATTTATTATTTTTCTGTGCAGAATTAAATGGAGGAAAATTTTGGCAACATAATAAAATTGACTGCATTCAATTATGCAATCTGGAAACCAAAGATGGAGGATTTGCTATACATTAAAGATCTTTGGAGGCCAATTGTGATACCGACGGAGGTACCAGTACCAGCGTCCGAGGAGTCAGATCCTGTAGCGGAAGCCAAATTGGCATCATCTTCTAGTGGCAAACCAACGACAATGTCTGATGGCGAATGGATGGTGCTCAATCGGAAGTGTGCCGCTCAAATCCGACAATGGATTGATAAGAGTATTTTTCAAAATTTTGCTAATGAACATGATGCTGGTGTTCTTTGGCAAAAATTAGAGAAGATGTACGCAAGAACAACGGCGCAAAATAAAGCAAATCACATGCGGCGGCTCGTGAATCTGAAATACAAAGACGAGAGCAGTGTCTCGGAACACATGAGCGAGTTCCAAGGTATAGTAGACCAACTTAATTCTATGAAGATGACATTAGATGATGAATTGCAAGCATTATCGCTGCTTAGCTCTTTGCCAAATAGCTGGGACACACTTGTTGTGTGTCAAGCAACTCAGCTCCCGATGGCAAGCTTACCATGGACGTGGTAAAAGATAGAATGTTGAATGAAGAATCCCGGCGAAAAGAGAGTGGAGTCAACCTCGTCCGAGGCTCTTGTCATTAATCGACAAGAAAATCAAGAACAGAGAGGGAGAAGCAAAAGCCGAAACTTCCGATATCAGCAACGAGGAAGGTCCCAATCCAACTTCGACGAGACAAGAAGTGCCATCATTGTGGTAAACTGGGACACTTCATCCGAGAATGCGGAAAGCTAAAGGCGGAAAAATCAGGAAGTCATAATGTCAACAAAGCTAATGAGAACCAGACGAATGACACTGCGAATATTGCGGATGAGGTGATCATTATTCAAAGTGATGATTCCATTAATCTTGCATCCCAAGATTCGACATGGGTAGTTGATTCTGGCGCATCCTACCATATCACGGCTCGTCAAGATCTTTTTACTTCTTACACCACTGGTGATTTTGGACTCGTAAAGATGGGAAACGAAGGTACGTCCAAAATTATTGGTATGGGTAATATTTATTTGGAGACTAATGTTGGATGTAGGCTACTACTCAAAGATGTGAGACATGTTCCGGACATACGCCACAATCTTATATCTCGCGGCAAGCTTGATGATGAAGGCTACATCAATTTCTTTAGTGATGGAAATGGAAGCTCACCAAAGGTAATTTGGTGATAGCCAAAGGAGAAAAGACTAACTCTCTCTATATCACACAATTCAAGCCGTGTGGAGGAGAGGTGAATGTAACCGGAAAAGGAGTCACCACCGAGTTATGGCATAAGCAACTCGGACACATGAGTGAGAAAGGACTTAAGATTCTCACTAGAAAGCAACTTCTACCCGGAATAAAAGGTACACCGTTGAATACTTGTGTCGACTGCATTATGGGAAAACAACATAGAGTAGCATTTCACAATTCCCCACCATCTAGAAAAGCTGAAATTTTAGATCTCGATACATACCGATGTATGCACAATGCAAACTAGGACACTTGGAGGTGCGCTTTATTTTGTAACATTTATTGATGACCACTCTAGAAAGGTGTGGGCATTTGCCTTGAAAACTAAAGATCAAGTGCAGGAAATTTTCAAGTAATTTCATATGAAGGTTGAAAAAGAAACAGGCAAGCGATTGAAGTGTGTACGCTCTGACAACGGTGGTGAATACCAAGGACCTTTTGAAGATTATTGCAAAAACCTTGGGATCAAACTAGAAAGATCCGTACCAAAAACACCTCAACACAACGGTGTTGCAGAGCGGATAAATAGAACCATATGTGAAAGAATCAGATGTATGCTCTCCAACGCAAAGCTGCCAAACCACTTTTGGGGTGAGGCAATAAGAACGGCGGTTGATTTAATCAACCTATCACCTTCAGCTCCACTTAACGGTGATGTACCACAAAGTGTCTGGACTGGTAAGGATATTTCTTATGGCCACTTGAAGGTGTTTGGTTGTAGAGCATTTGTTCACATTCCAAGGGATGAGAGATCAAAGCTTGATGGGAAATCAAAGCAATGTATTTTTTTGGGGTACGCACATGAAGAATTCGGCTACAGACTCTGGGATCCCATTAACCATAAAATAGTCGAAGCGAGGATGTGGTATTTCTTGAAGATCGACAATCGAGGACTTCGAGAAGCATGAGAAATCCCCATCAACAAGATGAATACCCAGTTGATCTTGGCCCAAAGAGCTCCTCCTATCAACAAGCAAGCTGAATCTAGAATTGAAGGTATGACTACTTCAACCGAACTTGAACCAATTGTTGAACATGTCCCATCGAACCTCAATTGAGGAGATCAACTCGTGAACGACAATCTAGTCGTAGATATTCTCCCAATGAGTATGTGATGCTCACCGACGGGGAGAACCAGAGAACTACCAAGAAGCTATATACCACGAGCATAAAGAGGAGTGGTTAAAAGCTATGCAGGAGGAGATGAAATCTTTAGACGAAAATCATACTTATGATTTAGTCAAGTTGCCACAAGAAAGAAAAGCTCTCAAAAACAAGTGGGTGTTCAGACTAAAAACTGAAGAAGGTAACTCACAGCCACGATACAAAGCAAGGTTGGTTGTGAAGGGATTCGCTCAGAAGAACCATCTTCGAAATATCACCATTTTTTTCTTCATATATGCGTATATTCATACACTTAGTTTTTTCATAATTTAATCCATGACCTCTATTTACGTAAAGAGCTCGCCACAATTTCCTTGTGTTTCGATAACTGTAGGAAAAACCATCAATTGAATTTGTGTATTTGTTGAAATGACTAACTTTGACTCGATGATCTTCATATTTTCAAATATAGGTGAAACACTTTCTTCATTCGCAATTTTAAAACTTTCTTTCACGTCACAGCAGATAATTGCCACCGTGATCGCAGCCATGGCTTACCAAGCTGGCCTTAGCCCTCCCTGCGGCCTGTGGGACAACGATCAGAAAGACGACAAAGGCACCATCTTATACTACGCAGGAACATCGATACTGGCTGCAAACAATCCAGAGGGTTACCCATTGTTCTGGCTATGCAACACCGTCTCTTTTCTTGCATCCCTTAGCACGATCTTCTTGCTCATGAGTGGCTTGCCCTTGGGGAAGAAGGTTTTGATGAGGGTTCTGACGGGCACAATGTGGGTGACCATCACTTTCATGGCAATGACTTACCTCGAATCCATGATGGCCATCTCGTTCGTACACAGGGAACCTAAACATGTGAGCCCGTTCACAGAGGAATGGTACTCCGAGGATGGGGGTCGATTACGGTGGTTATGTACTCCTTGTTTGTTTGGCTCGGCATTGTAGCCATTGTTTTTCTAGTTCACACTGTTCGATTCCTTGCATTCATCTTCCGGAATGTGAAAGATCCGCAAAAGCTCAAGAAGTGGATATCAGGGCGTGTGAGTTGGTGCAGATCTAGGGGCAATATGAAGATTTAGTGTATTCATCTGGTGGGACAAAGGATTACTGCATATTCTCGATGCCTATGTTCTTTCTAACTTAATCCCTATGTCATAAGATCATTCTGAGTACCGCTAATTGTGCAAACGATTTAATGTGACTACCAAACCAAACGCAGGGTCCATCTCGCATTATTCTCGAGCTCTCCTCATCAGAGATGTCTCCCCCATGTAGCCGAATCTTTCTAAAGAGAATGGGAAGGCCTGGCCACAAAGTAATCTGATCTACTCCTATGTATGCCGCAAATTAGTAGGTAAAAGCAATATTGGGCCATTCTATGATTTGTCTCACACAGCTTCACCATTCTCTTTCCAATCACACCAAACAACCGAACCCACCTTCCTCAAAAGAATCCGCACTTCTTTTATGCTTCCTTCATATTCTTCTGCAATGCTGATAGATGTCCAAAAGCCATCTGATCAAAGCTAGTGAGCCTCTCTGTCTGATTAATTTCAACCACATGGCACCAAACCATAATGCAGTCACACCATTTACATGAACTTCCTACACTATCTTCCCTGCCTAATTTTAAGGAAGTGATACACAGATTTCACAGAAAACGCTCCATTATTATTCGCAGGCCGTGCAAGTTGATCCTCCCGCAAAGGTCGGAATCGAAGCAACGCTAGTTTCATATGTAATGTTCACATACCAGAAGGTGTGCTTCTTCCAAAACAACATTCCAGCTATGATATTATGACTACTTGCCAAACGATCTTTTCTTCTTTATATTGTCGCGACCTCCTTTTTTTCGGGCGCCCACGATCGGGTATGGGCGCCTAAGGAGGCTAATGGCTCGGCTGAAATTAATTATGCCCGGACTCTCCCAAGTCCACCAATTCACGACTTAATGGTTCAAGTTTTTAACTTTTTGTAAGTTGATTTTCAAAATGGAGTCGCCACTAATCAATTTGGGGTGGGTTGATTAGAAACCAAAGTGAAGTATCGGGAGAAATACTCACTCTTGCGCAACCAGAGAAATTAGGATCGGGGACTTGATTACATTAGTTAATCACTAATGCCATTTCGGTACCTAATCTTGCTTAAACCCTAAGGTTTTTTGGATGTTCGAGGGATTTTCCATGCATTTTTTGGAGGAAAAATATTTTCTAAGTCTTTTTCTAATTTTTTTTTTGACACAAAAGGGATTTTTTTGGGATTTTTTTGGTAAAATACAAGTCTTTTTGGCTTTTTCTGATTTTTTTTTTGGCTTTTTTTTCATGAAATTTTGACTTTTTTGGATTTTTGGCATTTTTTGGAAAATATGAAATTTTTTGATTTTTTTGATTTTTTGGAAAATAAAATATTTTTATCATTTTTTATTATTTTTCGATTTTCTGGAAATTAAAACATTTTTAAATATTTTTAGGAAAATAAAATATTTTTTGGATATTTTTGTTTTTTTTAAATAAAAAATGTTTTTTTAAATATATATATTTTCGAAAAGAAAATGTTTTTTTTGCTTTTTTATTTGAAAATAAATTATTTATTTATTATTAAAATATTATATTAAAATAAAACCGACCCGGGCCGGCAACCCGAACGAGGATGGGCCCGCAACACGGGCCCGACTCGATTTTTTTTTTTCATCTTTTTTTTTCTTTTTTTTTTTTTATATTAAAACGGCGTCGTGGCCGGGCATTTGGGGACGCCCGGCCCGGCCCGACGACCCGGATCCACCACTCGCTCCACGGCCCGGTTCCTCCGGAACCCTACCCGACCCGGATCCGGCGCATGACCCGACTCGCAGACCCGGAAATCGCAAACCCTAGGGTTTGCAAATCCGCGGCGCCGAAGGGGGAAAACGGGAGGCTTACGGCGGCGGCCGCTACGGCTGCTACGGCGACGACGGCTACGGGCGGCGACCGGGGCCCCGGGACGATGACGGAGACGGCGGCACATTACTGTTTGCGGTGATGATGGCACAACGAGGGTGGGGATGACGGCGCCTCCTCCCGCGGGTTCCTTCTTCTTCGGCGTCTCTCTCTCTCTCTCTCTACTCCTTCCGGCGGGGCTCAGATTTGAGGCCGCGAGCCCTCGGCCCCCCTGAAGTCTCTCAGTGGGGTGTCCAAGGGCTGCGACTCGATCTGGCTCCCTCTCTCCCTCCGCGATCTCGGTGCCCCTTCCATCGTCGTCGGGGGGGAGGTATTTATAGGCGAGGGGCGGCCGGTCGACGGAGTTTCGACCGCCGATCGCCACGGCCGTCCCGGCCGCCGAACCGGCGTCCCATCCAACACCAGTTTGCCCCCGCTCCACGTTCCATCCGTCCGTCCGTCCTTCCCCTCCGTCGCGCCTCCTGCGCGTGTGCGGCGAGCGCGAGGAAGGAGACGACATGGCGGGGCCGGGCCGAGGCGGAAATGGGCCGAGGGCCCATGCGGAGGCCGCTTCTTCTTTTCCGTTTTTGCTTTTCTTTTTGCTTCGTTTTTTTCGTTTCTTTTTTGTTTATTATCCGAAAATCAAACAAAATAATAATAAAATAGAGCCTAATTTTAGGCGTCAACAGCTGCCCCTCTTTGAAGGTGAGCTCGCAGAAGTTGCTTTCAAAGACAAAATGATGCCTAAAATTTGGCCATATATGCGTAGCGGATTATATTTTTTTGAGACTTATTATCCTATGTAAAAAGAGTAATATAACATTATATATTCTAAGAAAGATAAGAAGATACCTGTAGTTACTTACCAGGAGTGAGTGAGGTAGGGTGTGAACCCCGAGCTTCGGCAAGTATCAAGGCGTCATCTTACCCGGTGACACGAGGAGGTTGCTTTTCCAGGGCTCGAACCATTCTTCAGTCGCCTGTTAAAACAATCAATAATTTGTCTAGGACCCGAACCTTTCTTCGGTTGCCTTGACAAGAAATTGCTCCTCCAGGACCGAACCATTCTTCGGTCGCCGTGACAGGAAACTGCTTCTCCAGGACCCGAACCATTCTTCGATCGCCTGTTAAAACAATCAATGATTTGTCGAGGACCCAAACCTTCCTTCGGTCGCCTTGACGGGAGATTGCTCCTCTAGGACCCGAACCATTCTTCGGTCGCCTGTTGGAGTAATCAGTGGTTTGTCTCGGACCCGAACCATTCTTCGGTCGCCGTGACGGAAAATTGTTTCTCCAGGACCCGAACCGTTCTTCGGTCGCCTGTTAAAACAATCAATGATTTGTTGAGGACCGAACCTTTCTTCGGTCGCCTTGACGGGGGATTGCTCCTTTAGGACCCGAACCATTCTTCGGTCGCCTGTTGGAGTAATCAGTAGTTTGTCTCAAACCCGAACCATTCTTCGGTTGCCGTGACGGGAAATTGCTTCTCCAGGACCCGAACCGTTCTTCGGTTGCCTGTTAAAACAATCAATGATTTGTCGAGGACCCGAACCTTTCTTCGGTCGCCTTGACGGGGGATTGCTCCTCTAGGACCCGAACCATTCTTCGATCGCCTGTTGGAGTAATCAGTGGTTTGTCTCAGACCTGAACCATTCTTCGGTCGCCGTGACGGAAAATTGCTTCTCCAAGACCCGAACCATTCTTCGGTCGCCTTGACGGGAGATGCATTGTCCTTTCTCAGGGCATCTCATTTGTGGGTGCCTGATTTGTATCGAGGACACCAGTTGGTACCCGACCTTTCTCGGGAGATGCCCCGACCTTTCTCAGAGCATTTGTTTTGTTAGGGTGTCTGAACTTTCTCAAAGACACTAGTTGGAACCCGACCTTTCTCGGGAGGATGCACCGACCTTTCTTAGGGCATCAATTCGTGAAGATACCTGAACATTCACAGGCATATCAAAGAGTACATGGATATTCACAAGTACTAACCTGAAGGATATTTGGGCCTTTTGCAGGCGTCAAAATGGGTATTTGGCTGACCATAGGCATTGAAGGGGTACTTGGATAATCACAAGTATAAATTCTTGGGGGATACTTGGACATTCACAAGTATCGAAGGGGTATTTGATAATTGGAAACATTGAGAACATACCTTGGATATTTGTGAAGGTGTCCCACCTCTTGGCAATTAGGAAATATCGAGGGCATAATTGGGATATTGGTGAAGGTCTCTCACCTCCTGGTAGATGGGAATATCGAGGGTGTGCCCCGCATATTCATGAAGGTTTCTCACCTCCTGGTAAATGGGAATATCGAGGGTGTGCCCCGCATATTCGTGAAGGTCTCTCACCTCCTGGTAGTTGGGAATATTGAGGACGTACCTTGGATATTTGTGAAGGTGTCCCACCTCTTGGCAATTGGGAAATATCGAGGGCGTACCTGGGATATTTGTGAAGGTCTCTCACCTCCTGGTAGTTGGGAATATTGAGGACGTACCTTGGATATTTGTGAAGGTGTCCCACCTCCTGGCAATTGGGAAATATCGAGGGCATACCTGGGATATTTGTGAAGGTCTCTCACCTCCTGGTAGTGGGAATATCGAGGATGGATCTCACATATTCATGAAGGTCTCTCACCTCCTAGTAATTGGGAATATCGAGGACGTACCTCGCATATTCATGAAGGCCTCTCACTTCCTGGTAATTGGAAATATCGAGGACATGCCTCGCATATTCATGAAGGTCTCTCACCTCCTAGTAATTGGGAATATTGAGGGCATGTCCCGCATATTCGTGAAGGTCTCTCACCTCCTGGTAATTGGGAACATCGAGGGCATACCTGGGATATTCATGAAGGTCTCTCACCTCCTGGTAATTGGGAAAATCGAGGGCGTACCTGGGATATTCATGAAGGTCTCTCACATCCTGGTAATTGGGAATATCGATTCGTGAAGGTGTTCGGGATATTCATGAAGGATCTCTCACCTCCTAGTAATTGGGAATATCGAGGGCGTGCCTCGCATATTCATGAAGGTCTCTCACCTCCTGGTAATTGGGAATATCGAGGACGTACCTGGGATATTCATGAAGGTCTCTCACCTCCTGGTAGTTGGGAATATCGAGGACGTGCCTCGCATATTCATGAAGGTCTCTCACCTCCTGGGAATATGGGAATATCGTGGTTTGGGAATATCGGGCGTGCCCAGGATATTCATGAAGGTCTCACCTCACCTCTGGTAGTTGGGAATATCGAGGGCGTGCCTCGCATATTCATGAAGGTCTCTCACCTCCTGGTAATTGGGAATATCGAGGGCGTACCCGGATATTCATGAAGGTCTCTCACCTCTTGGTAAATGGGAATTGGGAATATCGAGGGTGAATATCGAGGACGTGGATATTCATGAAGGTCTCTCACCTCCGGTAATTGGGAATATCGAGGACGTACCTTGGATATTCATGAAAGGTCTCTCACCTCTGGTAGTTGGGAATATCGAGGACGTGCCTCGATATTCATGAAGGTCTCTCACCTCACGGTAATTGGGAATATCGAGGGACGTGCCCGAGATATTCGTGAAGGTCTCTCACCTCCTGGTAGTTGGGTAGTTGGGAATATCGAGGATATGTGTCTCTCATATTCATGAAGGTCTCTCACCTCCTGGTAATGAGAATTTGAATGAAGCACAAGGCTTACCTAGATGGCTACAAGCACTCAAAAGGGCTGGAACACTGGTAATAGAACGTGTGTACAAAGCACCTCTTTGGAATACTTGGATGAACACATGTATTTAATGATATGATTTGGGACCACTTAGGCTGGTCCAAGTGCTAGAAAGCATACCTGGACGGCGGCGCCAATCAAAGTAATGGAATGCTTGAACAGCTGCTATATAATTTGGGGACAACTCGGGTAGGTTGAGTGTCATAAAAAAGGAGTATCCGAACGACAGTGGGTACTTGACGATATGGGGATACCTAGACAGCAGTAGGTATTCCGAGGGATACGTGGTCAGTCACAAGTATCAATTCTTTGAGGACAACTCAAATAGGTCGAGTGTCAGGAAAGGGGAGTATCCGAACGGTGGTCGGTACTCAAAGAAAATAGGATGCTAATACAGGTTGCAAGCAGGATGGAGGGATCGGTCACAAGTATCAAATACGGGGACAACTATCGGTCGAGTGTCGGTGGTCGGTATTCAAAGACAATAGGATGCTAAGTTGCAAGCATTCAACGATGGAGGGATACTTGGCCGGGACAACTCTGGGGACAAATTGAACAAGTCGAGTGTCGGGAAAAGGGAGTATCCGAACGGTGGCCGGTACTCAAAGACAAGAGGACAAGTGGTGGGTACTTAAAGACAATGGGATACTTAGACAATTGCAAGCACCCAAACTCAAGGGACGACTCGAATAGGTTGAGTGTCAATAAGAGAGTACCTGGACAGTGATAGGTACTTTAAGACAAATGGGGATAGAGATATGCTTACCTGGCAATATCTCTGATCTCTGAGAGTATGTTTGCTATTTGCACAATATGCACACATGATTGTATATGTCGTAAATTGATGAGTTCAAATGAGATTCATGCATAATAATTTTGTCAATTTTGCATCATCTGATTTCCATTGGGGAAGATTTTGAAAGACAACCTTCATTTAGAATGTAGATGTCTTGAGCATGCCAGATGAGGGACTTTTAGTCACGAAAGGACTTTTCACTCACTCTCATGGAAAAGGCTATCGACCATTGATGCGGGATTTATAAGGACCACACTATCTCACTTTGTCATCATGTCAACACGGGGTCCGAGTATTCTCGCAAACGGTACGACTTTACCAATGTGAGAGGTCTTTGTTGAAACTATGATGAAGTCTTGGTCAATGGCTCATCAAATGGGACCATCAAGGTCAAGGCTTGATGGACAAAAGTACCGCACGATCATCTCCGGGTTTGCAAGTCAAGAATCCTGCGAAGAGAGATAGAGTAATCTTGCTCGTACTTCTTCGAGCGATGCTTATGCACATATGAAATCTTACGTTAATTGAAGTGCCCCTAGTCTGAAGAGACTTTTACAATGGGACGCAATGTAGGCTTGACTCATGTGTAAAAAGGTGAGAGCTGGTGATTGTCTTGGCATTTGTCACCGGTCTTTCTTCTTACTTTCAGATGGAGGCTTTATCAATTGAACCACAACAACAATTTTTTTCTTGGCTGTATTTTTTGGAGGGCATTGGCCTTGCTTTTACCAGGCACTTTGCTTTTTCATGCTCCTATTTTTTATTCAATTCTTCATTTATGGGCATTGACCTTGCTTTTACCAGGTACACTGCTTTTTATGCCCCTGTTTTTTTTGTTGTCGGAGGAGGAACCGATCTTAGGCAAGTTCAATCGAAGCACCATTATTAGACTCTTGAGTCTTCATCTTTTGTTAGGCACTCTTGATTATGTTGCTCAAATGGCAAGTAACTTCTATTTTGCCTCAATGTAAAGGTGACATTACAGACTCAATTGGGTTGTACAATGAATACAAGTGCATAAAGAAAGAATCACTCTTCATCATTCTAGGACACTTAAATTATCGTGAGTGTTCAATATGCAATAAAGACACCCAAAGATTGATGCAAGTGCGAGCAAGAAAATTTCTATCTCTCTTCTCACTTTGTGATGTTGTTTCGCCTCCGATTTGCCCCGGTGTGGGGTGGTTCTTGACGGGGTATAGGAGAAACTTCACCAGTGTAAGGAGCTCAAATGGGTGAGCAATGAAATGCCTCTCACTGTTTTGGTTATCGTACCATTCGCAAGAGAACTCTTTACCCTGCAGTTACGGAATCTTCTGCACTCATCTCACAAGTGTATAGATGGGGGGATTGTGTGTAGGATATGGCTTGCCTTTCATCATTCTAGCGCGCCTCATCTAGCATGCTCAATTAATCTTGTATTCTTCACTTAGCTGTCTGTTCTAATAATCCTCAGTGGAATCAGTGACTTAGACAGACAAAATCATCATGCAAAATTCATTTGGAAAATGACATGCAACATTTCGAATATGATGGAGTTTGAACTCTTCAAAACAATGAATGGTTTTACTCAAAAAAAAAAAAAACCTTATTAACAGCTTTAGGGATGTTTACTTGGTGGATTAATTTACAAATGTATTGTTAAATTTTGAATATAAAAAGTTATTCACAAAGGGGTGTCAATAGATTGCTCCTATTGGTTAGGGATATGACACATGAATGATCAGCCGGGATTGGGAATCATTGATCGGGCATTCTACTTTTGCCTCTGAGAAGAGAAGATGCTGAAAATAGATCAATTAATAGGGCCAAAATCAAATGTGAGTTGAGGCTGAAGATTTTCTGTCATTTGCTTTGGTGATTACTTGAGACGTCATTTTGCTTGGGAGAGTTTGTCATGTCTTTCATTGATTTGTTATCCGCTTTTTTTACAGTCAAGTGATTGCAACAAATAAAATGGATCATGTTAGTCATGAGCTCTTTCAAGAGTCGAATAACTTGGAAACAATACAACATTACCCTTCATTGGATTGGATGGACTGAAGTGCAAGGAGGACATGAAGTCTATGTCTTTTGTCTTCCACTCATAATTTGCAAGTGCAAGAGAAATTTTTTTTTTTTATTCTCCTTAATTGGCTTATGGATGGACCTTTTCGCTTCTTCCGGATACCACTCGGCTCGATGGTGTTCATGCTTTTTTTTTTTTTCATTTAAGCGCTCGGTTCTGGACGTCACGTCCTTTCATACCAAGTTAGGTAAATCGATGTGGGTCATTTGATTTGTCCAAATTAATCATTAAGTTTGCTTCTTGAATCCTATGCTTCTGTCAATAGGAGAAAATATGTCAAAAGTGAGTTCGAGATATTGGGAGTATTGGAAACGATACCAAATTACTCTTCTCCAAAGTTTGTATTTGTTGACTCTAGGGATATTTGAATGTCGATGATGGCCTTTCGTCTTGGCATATTTTGACATTTCTTTCGATTGGCCTTCCTCACTTGTGACCATGTATGCATGATTGATGGTTGTTGATTCATCTTCAACGCCTTCCTTCGTGGAATTTCTCCTTCGTCTTTGACTATATGCATCATTGGGCAAAGTCATGTACCTCAAGCTTCTATGGAATCGAGATGGACAATCAAAACCTCAAATTCTCTTATGGCAATTACTTCTTGGGAGAATATGCGTCGGAGTGAAGCTTCTAAATTCCAAAGTCATTGTCCGGGGTGTGGGGCTATAGATCGCCTTGACAATGTCTAGATTTTCTCCTTGTTGACAAGTAATCACTCAAAAGGAAGAGGAGGAACTCCTTCTTTATGTTGAAGTTGATACTTGTAACATCTAGCCGTTTGGGCGCGTCGTGCGACAAGATAGTCCTTTGGCTTAGGATGGAGTGGGCGGGAGTGAGGCATGTCATGGATGCTTCGATTTCAACTGTATGCTTGTACCTATTACGTCTCACCTTTTGTATCCTGTAAATAGAAAAGATGGGTTGTCATTCTCAATATTATGTTAAGGGAATAAGACTTACCCTTTTTTGAAACGGGATGCTCCTTTCTATTTGCCCATGTTTTCTTGGCATGGTGTCTTTGAATTTGGCGAGTTCACCTGATGCGCTTGCTTCAAATGCCCTCTGTCACACTAAATCAAAGGGGACGGGAATGATCTTCTGAGACATTAAGTGAATGAGTCAAAAAGACAAACATGATTAAATTTATCATCTTGTTTTAACAAAAACTTTCGGGTGATGAAATATTTTTTTATTTTCAAAATACGTCTTTGGGGGAGAAAAAGCATGAGGAAGCACAACCCTCAGTATTCTCCTTGGATGATATTTTCTTTTCATGGTTGGATAACATCACCGGGCTGGTTTGGAGTACTGCCTCATGCTCTCAAAATATTATCACTGCACAATAGAGTACTTGGAATGAAAAATACAACAGTAGCACACTAGGCAAAATAAGAAACATGAAATTATAAAAACAAGTAAAACTCATGAAAACCCCTTGTGCAAAGGAGCGCTTTGATAGTGCTGGTCTTGAAGCTAAGCGTGCTTGAATTCCTCATCTTTAGTAGACTCGAAGTATTCGCATGCGATGACTACCTCGTTGAAGCTATGGAAGTGTAACTCATGCAGCCAACAGCGATGCTTGTAGGACAAAGCTTCTATGAACTGCTTCATTAACTCCTCTTCAGCCAGTTGAGGGTGGGTTTGCATCATGAAAGCTCTCCACCTCCCTGCGTATGCTTGGAAATCCTCCATTGGTCTTCTTGTGAAGTGAGCTAAACTCTCACAAGGCAATTCAGTTCCGATCTGGTTTTGGTATTGAAGCAAGAATGCAGAAGACAACTCATTCCAATCTCTCATGAGGTAGATATCTCGTTGTGATGAACCATTGCAATGCAGACCCGTAAGACTTTCTTGGAAGGCTTGAGTTGTGAATGACGTCGGGCCATAGTACCGACTCATTTCTGCATGGAGATACTGCAAGTGGGCCACAGGACAAGTTGTGTCGTTATACTTGCAGAGATCGGGTATCCACATTTCTATGGGGGTCATGATCCTACGAGGGCAAGACGAGCCGGGTATGTCTTGGCTAGGTTGCTGGTTTTCCCATTGCATATCTGTTGTAGTGGTGAATTTTTCTGTTTCAGGGAAGTTGGATTCTGCCGAGATTACCCCATTGCTTTCTTCTTGGTCAAAATTTCCGAATGAGGATAAAGTATTGAAGCTATCCTCATGGTTAGAGGACAAGCTTAGTACTTCATTAGGATCATAGCGGATAAAGACGTATGCTTCTTCTTCTGACGGGCCTTCATCTCCGGATGAGAGTAGGAAACAGTTATACGATGAATCGTCAGTTTCATTGTTGAAATAACTTATTTGGAAGTCCTTGGGATTGTATTCTAAGGCCGGGAGGTCTTCGGGTTGTACTCTAGAAGATGGTGGCCTTCAAAGCTGTATTCTTGGGAATGCTCGAAGCTTTGGTGCGGCGGCTCTTTGGTAGATGCGGAATTGATTTGCTTAGGCTTTCTTTTCTTGGCCCCTGGACCAGACCTCTTGAGTATTGCCCTGCGTTTCGCCAGCTCGATTCTGTCAAGGGAAGTGAGAGATATTAGAGTTTCACTCTCTGATTCACTTTCTAGGTTGATGGGGGTTGGTATTCTTTGGACCCTAGCTCTTGGAGTAAGCTTGGGAAGTTGTCCAGTCGTGCCCCGCTCTTGAACAAACTCTGAGTCTATGATCTCGTACAAAGGCTCCTTGCCTTTCCTAGTGGGAAATTTTCCAGCAACAGGATGTTGCTCAGCTGCCCATTTATTATGCAATGCTTCATTGACACGTTTCTCTCTTATCTCAGCAACTAATAGCTCCTCGTGCTCCGCGATCATCAGCTCTTCATAGGGCAAGGTGATGTCAGGGGTGATGTCAATATTGTACTCTTGGTGAAAAACATGAATTAGTTCCCTCCGGGTTTTAAGGGGACTAATCTTCCTGACAATGTACCATCGCAAGGCAGGGCCAGTCAAATTCGATTGGTACGATTGAATCATCCTTCGGACCAGGTAGGCCTGCAAGTAGGTCTCTGGGCGGGAGGTATCAGCATACCTTTCGCATTCAGGTGCTTTGAGCTCTTCAGGGATTTCAATGCCGGCGTAATTGGACAGGTCCATGGGATTATGCTCCTGCAGCTGGTTTAACTTTTTCATGATCATTTCAAATTGTCTATGGTACTGGCTATTTTCTGGCAAATTTGTAGGTGTCATGACGGTGTTTGAGGCAACTATAGAGTTGGGCTCAGCTTGAGTGGATTTCATTTGTCTTGAGAGTTGTTGAAGGACAATAGACATATGTCCTACGCCGTCTTCAATGTTAATGAGACGATTTTGTACATCATTCTGATCGGGTCCTATTGCATGAGGCCAATCACGGGCGATTGGTGGTCGGCGATTCATAATTACCTGTTGTTGCGAAAATAATGAATGAGCACAAAAGTAAACAGAGATTGACCCATGGCAATGGTCTAACTACTTTTTTATTTATCAAAAGAGGATTTTATAGATCGTAAACTTCTGACATCTAAAACTTGAAATTGAAATGACATAATGAAATGTTAGATATTAAACAAAAGTCCCTAAACAATGGGACAAAACTTTAACGATATTAACACTAAGGGAGACACATTTGCTAATCTATATGCGATAGGGAGCCTTGTTCTTGCAAAGGCTGCTTGCTTTCTTGGACGGCTCGAGATGAGTATATGTGGGCCTATTCCTATATCCTCTCGCATAAGCCCCGCTTGCTCGTGCGGGCTGCTCTCTCGATTGAGCGAGGACCGATGGCTTCCACCTTGTCGGGATGTGATGATTGTGGATGTAGGCCGCAGAGGCGTGGTGGGCTTTTTCTTCTCCCTCAAGCCCTTCAGGTACCACGATCCTTTTGCGATGGCACTTGTCCCAAGTTTCTTCAACGATAGAAATTTCGACCGCATAGTCACGGCTTGTGTTGAAAAGAACTGGAGGAATTCTCCTCTTGGAAGGCGGTGGAATTTCTTGAAGGGCTCCAAATTGTCGTGCCACCCGATATGGGTAATAGGGAACAGCGCCGGTGTAGCCGAGCAGCGGAATTGGGTGGGTGCGTTTGTAAGCAAAGTGGGCCCTCTTTTCATGGAACCAACCAGCACACCATTGGAATGCCTCAGGAGTTGGGTTTCTTAGGAAGTCAACCCAATTTAAACAGCTTTGATTGGGAATATATGGTCCTAAAACCATGAATTTTTGTAATGGATTTTCGAAAGCATTTGTTTCAGACGATCGTATGAAGTCTCGGAATTCGTTTAGGTGAGAAAAGAAACAGACTTGTAAAATTTCAAGAGAGACCCGCATGATTTTCTCCGTGTTGTCTTTAAAACGATTAAATGACAAGAATGTTTCAGTTAAAATCATGTTGACACAATTTCCCCCCCTCAAGATCTGATCAACTATCCATGCCATCTTAGGACTTATGACATTTCTTTGATGAGGGAAAATGAGGAGTCCGAAAAAGGCCATGAGGAAAATCTCACTTTTTTGGGTCATAGGCTGATTTTGAAAACAAGCATTCATAAATTCAAATGGGCAGGTATTATGGTTGTTTTCAAGAATTTGTGTCATAATATGGACTTCAGTTCTTAAAAGTCGCGCCAACCGACGCAATGGGATGATGCCTATTGATGGCATGACAAGCTTTTTCTCAAGAGGCATTCCAGTGATGATGCTGTATTCCTCTAGGGTTGGAGTTAGCTCAAACCTACCAAACATAAAAGTAAGTGTCCTCGGGCACCAGAAATGTGCCATGGCTTGTATGACTTCGGGACGAACAGTGATTTGAATTAACGATAGGAGATGACCGATTTTGGTCTTCACATGCTCTTGGGCAAAATGATCGAATTGACCCCACCATCTGAAGAGTTCCGCTTTGGGAGCAGGAATGAACTGGATATCGTCTTTCCCCATCGCATATAAACTGGGACTTGAAAAGCTTATCCTAAATTGCCATGGGCCAAATAAAAAGACTGAGTAAAAGTAAAGAAATCACTTCGCTTTTAAATAAAATGACAAGCACAAAGACATGCGCATGGGACGTGCGGCTCGATTTCTAACTCAGAAGGCTTGATGAGATTAAAAAGATATCCACCTATCGCAGTCTCGCGTTAGCAGCATACCCCCTTAACCTCGGCTAAGAAATTCGAGGAAAAGAAAGGCGACCTCTACATCGCAGTCTCGCGTTCGAGGTCGTATCTTTCTTAACACCATCCTAAAAATCCTATGGCGGCCCAGGTCCGGCGGCCGGGTTGTGTGTGCCATGTGTAGTGTTTAAAACAGTAAAGCATGCACAAGAGTTTATAATCACAAGATAATCTATTTTAAGCAAAATTAAAATAAATTTCCAAGCTACTAACCTGCATAAAAAAACAAGTCAGCAAAGAATTTAAACAAGACAAAAATGGCCTAAGTCCTCAAATTGTCCCCAGCGGAGTCGCCAAGCTGTCGCGACCTCCTTTTTTTCGGGCGCTCGCGATCGGGTACGGGCGCCTAAGGAGGCTAATGGCTCGGCTGAAATTAATTATGCCCGGACTCTCCCAAGTCCACCAATTCACGACTTAATGGTTCAAGTTTTTAACCTATAAGTTGATTTTTAAAATGGAGTCGCCACTAATCAATTTGGGGTGGGTTGATTAGAAACCCAAGTGAAGTATCAGGAGAAATACTCACTCTGCGCAATCGAGAGAAATTAGGATCGGGGACTTGATTACATTAGTTAATCACTAATGCCCTTTCGGTACCTAATCTTGTTTAAACCCTAAGGTTTTTTGGATGTTCGAGGGATTTTCCATGCATTTTTGGGAGGAAAAACATTTTCTAGGTCTTTTTCTATTTTTTTGACACAAAAGGGATTTTTTTGGGATTTTTTTGGTAAAATACAAGTCTTTTTGGCTTTTTCTGAATTTTTTTGGCTTTTTTTCATGAAATTTTGACTTTTTTTGGATTTTTGGCATTTTTTGGAAAATATGAAATATTTTTGATTTTTTTGATTTTTTGGAAAATAAAATATTTTTATCATTTTTTATTATTTTTCGATTTTCTGGAAATTAAAACATTTTTAAATATTTTTAGGAAAATAAAATATTTTTTGGATATTTTTTTTAAATTAAAAATGCTTTTTTTAAAATATATATATTTTCGAAAAAGAAAATGTTTTTTTTTTTTTTTTTTATTTGAAAATAAATTATTTATTTATTATTAAAATATTATATTAAAATAAAACCGACCCGGTCGGATCACGGGTTATTCTTTGGGCAGTAGATTTAGAAGAAGCAGTCTTCGACTTGAGAAACGGATGCTTATTGCTCTTTCCCATTCCATTAGCGAGCAACCAACGGGAACCGGATGGTTCTTGGTTTGAACTTCCCCGGACCTTTCTCTTCCGAGGATCTAAACTGGAGTTAGCACTTAAATGATCGTCTTTTTTAGAAAGTGACACTTAAGTAATCCAAAAAAAAAAAAAAAATGGTACTAAAATAGGCATCTTACATAACTTTTGAGATTTTTAGTGTACTTATCCCCATGTTTGTATCACCACTCTGCTCTTGCCAATATGTAAATGCTTACATAAGACTCATGCTTTAGCATCTTATATATAGTTAACAATCTCAACCTTTGACATTCCAACTCCAAGAGAAGTCTAGTGAAAGAAAAAGAGAGATCGTGTACCTCACGAGAGGAGCAGAATCACTTCAAGTGATTAACCCGAGCGATTTTGAGTTCACCCGCAAGCTGGGAACAATGCCATCGATTGCAAGCCCAAGAAGAAGGTCGCTGTCTCTGCCATCACATCAACAAGCTTCCTTAGCGTTTGAAAGAAGACACCAAGAGAGGAGGCTCTATGAAGCGTTGCTTGGCAGGTGCGCCGAGTTGTTAGCTTAGTTGCTGCAAGAAGACCGACTCATCCTGGCTTGGGCTTCGGTCACTTGCTTTGACGAGACACCATTGCATGTGGCCTGCATGCTCGGTCATGTACACTTTGCCAAGGCTCTTTTGGCTCATAAAAAGGATTTGGCCATGGAGTTGGACTTGCAGGTATGTCAAAGCGAAAACCTTGGTTGTGTTTGTTTGATATCCTTTTGTCGATCAACCGCACCCGGTCATCCTCTCAAACCAGATAATCAATGGAACGGCAACTCTTTTGATTCGGTTTTTGCAAGCTCTAGGCTTTTAGCCATGTGCAACATGATTTATTGACTATAGTTCGATGGAATATCTCTACATAGATTAGACAATCTTGCTTGTCAAATAAGATTTTGTACATGTACTATCGCATTTTGTTTTCCTGTTTCCATGATATGTGAGAAATCAAACCCATCATATATGACGGAAATTAACAAAATTCAGATAGATATCAAGTCATAGATTTCCAGGTTAATTCAGCCTAAAAGATCTTACAGACAACGGTGACTTTGAGTAGCTCGGTCTGACATATATATAAAATATATAATACAATATATAATATATAATGTGAACGTCTCCCTCAATAAGAATGCTCCTAGCTAAGTACCTTTCTTTCGCAGGGACGTACGTCTCTTCACTTGGTGTCTACGAACGGATACGTAGAAATAGTGAGGGAATCGTTACAATCGAATCCCCTTGCATGCCTTGTCCATGACAAAGATGGGAGGACTACACTTCATCTGGCCATGATGAAGGGCTGAATTAACATCATGATAGAGCTGGTCAAGGTGAGACCGGAGGCGGTCGAGCACAGGCTGAGCCACGGCAAAACGGCTCTCCATCTTGGAGTGAAGCATAATCATTTGGAGACTCTGAAAGTTCTAGTGGAGATGGTGACAGATGGGGATTTGGTGAATGCTCAAGATGATGAGGGTAATACCATTTTGCATTTGGCCGCTGCAAACAAGCAAATTGAGGTAATCCTTTTTGCTTTGAATTGCTTTGAAATTGCAATGACATCAAACATCGCATTCCATTTGAACATTTTGTGAAGATAAAATTTGGCTCATTCTCATTTTTCTGTAGGTTCAAGGTTTCTACATTCAAACTTTAGTGGATATATCGATTGAAGAAACTTATAGGAAATATCTTTGTTTCTTGTTTCTTTTATAATTTATAAGAAGCCCATCTTTTTGTACAGACAGTGAAATATCTGCTTCAAAGAAGTGAAGTGGATGTGAACACAGTGAACAGAAATAGATTCTCTGCTTTGGATATAGTGGAACATTTTCCAAAGGATTTCAAAGTCATTGAATTGAGAGAACTGTTAGCACACGCTGGAGCTTTGCGAGTCGTAAGATTTTCTGCATCAACAACTCACCAAGCGGTTGTTGATAACACAAATGAGAAGAATTCAACTGTTGAAGTTGACATCATATCTATAGCACCTCCTCCGGGTGAGGCAGTTCCACCACCATCTTTCTCGGGTGAAATTAGGAAGCAAAAGGAAGATAAACATGAGAAATGGATCATGGAGAAGCGTAATTCTCTTAAGGTAATGCTTTAACTAGATGTCTTGGAGTAGCATTTGCTAATAAGTTAGATCATATTAGTCATGCTATGGCAATTAACATCATAGCTCACAACTGGTTAATTTAAACTCTCTATTTGTTTCATAAAACATGGATGATTCAGAAAATGTTTTTTTTCCTAAAACTAGTCACTTATATCACTTGAAATAAATAATTATGCTTTCTCAAAAATGTTTTCTACACATGTAGTACGTGTGCTCATAATTAAATAGTTATGTACAGAAAGAAGGTGAGCAGTTATATTAATAGATGGCTTATTATTAAAAAAAAAAAAATTGAGGGTAATATAAGAAATCTAATATTGAGACGAGATGAAACGAGTGAATGATTATTTAAGAAATTAATGGTAATTTAGAAATCTAAATGTGAAGTTGGGTGATTTTCTTTAAATATGTGTGTTAATACATAAAGTAAAGAGGATTTTTAAGCGACTCAATCTTTTCTCTTCTCCAAATAGTCTCAACTACTCGTTAGATATATATTGTATCATGGACTAATACATATAAAAGTAAGAGTGTTTTATTTCCATGCATTTAGTTATTAGATTTTGATTTTCTTTCTAACAATAGCAACCTTTATAAAAAGAAGTTCAAATTTTGAAATATCTTCATTTTTTTTCTCATATATGTGTATATTCATACACTTAGTTTTTTCATAATTTAATCCATGACCTCTATTTCTGTAGAGAGCTTGCCACAATTTTCTTGTTTTTTTTTTTCAATAAATATAGGAAAAGCCATCAATTGAATTTGTGTATTTGTTGAAATGACTAACTTTGACTCGACGATCTTCGTATTTTCAAATATAGGTGAAACATTATTTCTTCATTCGCAATTTTAAAACTTCCTTTCACGTCACGACAGATAATTGCCACTGTGATTGCAGCCATGGCTTACCAAGCCAGCCTTAACCCTCCCGGCGGCTTGTGGAACGACGATCAGAAATACCAAAACGGCACCATCTATTACTATGCGGGAACATCGATAATGGCTGCAAACAATCCAGAGGCTTCCCCATTTTTTTGGACATGCAACACCGTCTCTTTTCTTGCATCCCTAAGCACGATCTTCTTGCTCATGAGTGGCTAGCCCTTGGGGAAGAAGGTTCTGATGTGGATTCTGACGGCCACAATGTGGATGACCATCACTTTCATGGGGCTGACTTACGTCTATTCCATGACAGGCATCTCGTTCGTACAGAGGGAACCTAAAGATGGGAGCCCGACCACAGAGGTTTGGTACTCTGCGGATTGGGGGACGATCATGGTGATTAGGCGCTACTTAACTGTTTGGTCTGCCATTGTAAACATTGGTTTTCTAGTTCACACCGTTCGATTCCTCGCAATCGTCCTCCGGAATGTGAAAGATCCGCAAAAGCTCAAGAAGTGGATATCAGGGTGTGTGAGTTGGTACAGATCTAGTGGCAATATCAAGATCCAGTGTATTCATCTGGTGGGACAAAGGATTACTGCATAGTCTTGATGCCTGTGTTCTTTCTAACTCAATCCCTATGTCATAAGATCATTCTGAGTACTGCTAGTTGTGCAAACGATTTAATGAGACTACTAAACCAATCGCAGAGTCCATCTCGCATTATTCTCGAGTTCTCCTCATCACAGATGTCTCGCCGGAATAGCCAAATCTTTCCAAAGAGACTGGGAAGGCTATGTATGCCGGGAATTAGTAGGCAAAAGCAACATTAGGAGTTTTCTTGCTTTTTATCCTCCGAATGGTCAGACAAATCTTCCTTCAAGGATCTAATCTCAGTCTGACCTGATACTTACTAGCATAGGTTGAGCCATTCTATGATTTGTCCCACACAGCTTCACCTCTTTCTTTCCAATTACACCAAACAACCGAACCCATCTACCTCAAAAGCATCGACACTTCTTTTATACTTCATATTCTTCTCCATTGCTAGTAGATGTCCAAAAGCCATCTGATCAAAGCTAGTGAGCCTCTCTGGCTGATCAATTTCAACCCCATGGCACCAAACCATGATGCAGTCACACCACTTACACGAACTTCTCACACAACCTTTCCTGCCTAATTTTAAGGAAGAGAGACACAAATTTCACAGGAAACACTCCGTTATTATTCGCAGGCCGTACAAGCTGATCCTCCCTCAAAGGTCGGAATCAAAGCAGTGCTAGTTTCATGTGTAATGTTCACATACCAGAATGTGTGCTTCTTTTAAAACAACATTCAAGCTCTGATATTATAACTGCTTGCCAAAGGATCTTTTCCTCTTTATATAGACAAGTAGAGCAGGGACAAGGTAGAAATGGAACCTAAAATCTCATGGACCGATCTGTTGTTCCTAATCACAAGACAAAGGATTGGTAGCGTATCATCCCAAACAAAACACAACAGATTACTGTTCATATGCAAACTGATTACAGGGGATGGAAGAAGAGAGAGATGAAAACAATTGCATAGACAGATCTTTTGTACCTTAGACTGGTGATAATCAGTCCATAACAATTGGGAAGGTAAGAGAGTTCTCGAAGGCAGGAGCCAGCACTTTCATCTTTCTTAGACAACCACAATGTGTGGTTTCGATCAGCAAGCCCACAACTAATGTAGCTCATAAACTTCACTCCACCCAGCTTGGCAAACCTAGCCTCTTTCAAGAAGATCCGTTTCACAACCCCAACTTAACACAACCTGACGGTTTCATTTGGGAGAATAATTTTGGGATTGCGTATGTGTGGGTTAAGAGCTGCCAATTCCTTCCATTTAGCACCAGTTCCTTGAACACGGGATGAGATGGTCCACAGTGTGTCACCAGGCTGTGCCTTAGTTGTTGCTGGGGCAGTAGATTTAGAAGAAGCAGTCTTCGACTTCAGGAACGGATGCTTATTGCTCTTCCCCATTCCATTAGCGAGCAACCAACGGGAACCAGATTGTTGCTGGTTTGAACTTCCCCAGACCTTTCTCATCCCAGGATCAGTCTTGAGACCAGCAACATGGACTTCAGTAATCTTATACTGGGGAATTTCTTCCACCTCAGATTTCTTTTCTTCTGTCCACTCCTTAATTTCTTCCTTCTTTTTGGACTCGGCTGACTCATCCTCTTCATCCTTATATTTTACTTCAGAAACCTTGAGGTAAATCCTTGGCTTTGGTGGAACAAACACTCTCTCGACCTGAATTAGCGCAAGCATTGGTGCACCGACTGGTTCATAATTCCGCAGAGGATCCCGTAGTTGCACCATCAATGCAACTGTGAAGTTATTTCCCAAAAGAGCACACTTCCTACCAGAGCCTTTGCCACGCCTTCTATCCCCCTTTGACCCTCCACGTATCCAGTCCAAGGAGTTGGCATGATGCGCGGCAAGAATTTTAGAAGTTCGCTCACTAATTTGATCTTCATCATCAAGTTCAGTCCCACATACCCATTGACCTCAATGTAGCAAGCACGCCTAAGACACGGGATCCATTCCAATCTATGACCCTTCCTCCAGCTGCTTCCACTCTCCTTCTCAGCAAGCCTGTTAGGTTATTCAGGGGAGTCAATAAGCCATTTTAATCGAAATCCAAGAGATTTAACTCAAGATATGATGCATGACAGGACATAACTATTTTCACTTTAGCTCAAGTAATTTAGTCTGCTACTGATCTAGCATTGGCAACTAATTGAGTATCTACTGTGATAAATGCTATGAAGATGTTGCTCAGGAAAATCTTGCCACCTTTCAAACTGTACCATTTCAATATGAAGATGACTTCACTCGCTTTCACTGGCAAATAGACATGTCATTGAAGAAGAGATGGTATAAAAGTACTGGCAAGAGCTTTTTGCGTTCATTTATCAACCTGGTAACATGCCATATTGCGACAGGGTGCCGCTAGCTATCACCCGTTTGTGGTGACTTGAAGTGATTTCAGCAGCGTTCTATCAAAGAATTGCAGAATGAACAAAGCATGGCTAACCACAAAAGACCACAGGGACGAATTCTAGTTTACTGATTAAACCAACAGGGCAAGATGGGCTTCAGCCGTCGACCCCGCCGTACTCGTCGACGCGTCCACCCCCTTCCCTCCCTCCAACCTCCTCGCTCATCTTTCCGAACGACGCCTCCATCACCTTCCTCCACTCGCTCTCTCCATCTCCGTCGCTGCATATGCCGGCTCTCCCCTCTATCTCCTTCACCAGTAGCTCCTGCAGCCGGTCGCGGCCAGCACTCGCCAAATCAACTCATTGTTATGAGCCGCGAAACGTAGCAGATCCGAAGTCGAATCGGCGAGAGCTGGAACTTCTTTTATCGCTTGGAGTCTGCGACTTACAGCAACAACATTCCTCGCCGTCTTGCGCGGGAAGCAGAGCGGAGAAGGAACACAACGACGCAAGCCGAAGAAGCAAGGAGCTTTGGGGCAGAGAGCGGAGATGACCCAGCCCCGCAGCCGGTCGGAGAAGTAACGCAACGTCGCAAACTAGAGAGTTGCGAACTCTGAACCAAAATTTTTGAATTGAGAAGGAAAGAAAGGAGGGAAGGGAAGGGAAGCTGCAGCGCGGGGGTGTTCATTCTTCGAAAGGAGGAGAGAGAAAGCGCCATTAATGCGTGCAGCACTGCAGGAAAGTACGAGGAAGAGGAGAAATAAGAAGATGGAGAGAAGATAGAGACCGCTGGACAGGTGTCGATCCGTGAATGGACCAGAGCATAAATGACTTGATCCTTCCAAGGTAAGCAATATTCTCTCTTTAATGAACTGGTAGCTTGTCGGCATTTCTTGCATCGCAGCCGTTAAAAATGAGTACGATGATCCCCGTAGCACAAACCAACGGCTAAGATTATCAATAACAACAAGTCAACTCCGCGTGAAGCTTCTGGATCATCATCCGACTTTTTCACTTTTCGACTGCATATTACAGTAGTAGTTCAAAAAAAAAAACTGCATATTACAGTAACACCATTTATTAGAGGAGGAAAATCACTCCAAATGATCACCCCGAGCGATTTCGAGTTCACGCACAAGCAGGGAACAATGCCATCGATCACAAGCCCGAGAAGGAGGTCGCCGTCCCCGCCATCGCATCAACAGGCTTCCTCAGCACTTGAAAGAAGACACCGAGAGAGGAGGCTCTATGAAGCGTCGCTTGGCGGGTGCGTTGAGTCGTTAGCTCAGTTGCTGCAAGAAGACGGACTCATCCTGGCTCGGGCTCCTGTCACTTGCTTCGACGAGACTCCATTGCATGTGGCCTGTATGCAAGGTCATGTACATTTTGCCAAGGTTCTTTTGGCTCATAAAAGGGATTTGGCTATGGAGTTGGACTTGCAGGTATGTCGAAGCGAAAACCTTGATTGTGGTTGTTTGATATCCTTTTGTCAGATCAAACTGAACCCGGTCATCTTCACAAATCAGATAATCGGTGGAATCGCAACTCTTTTGATTAGGGTTTTGCAAGTTTTAGGCTTTTAGCCATGTATAAAGTAATTTATAAACTATATTTCCATAGAATATCTTTACATAGATCAAGACTATCTTGCTTGTCAAATTAGATTTTGCTCATGTAATATAGCATTTTCTTTTCCAGTTTTCATGATCTTTTTGAGAAATCAAACCCATCATATATCTCAAGAAATTAACAAAATTCTGACAGAAATTAAGTCATAGATTTCTAGGTTAATTCAGCCTGAAAGATATTCCAAACACCAATAAATTTGAGTAGCTTGGTCTATTTGATTTGAAAATGCAATATATATAAATCATATGAACGTGTCCCTTAATAAGAATGCTCCATAGCTAAGCACTTCCTTAATAAGAATGCTCCATAGCTAAGCACTTCACTTTTGCAGGGACGTACACCTTTTCACTGGGCATCTGCGAACGGATACGTCGAAATAGCGAGGGAATTATTACAATCATACCCCCTTGCATGCCTTGTCCATGACGAAGATGGGTGGACCCCACTTCATCTAGCCATGATGAAGGGCCGAAGCAACATTGTGATAGAGCTGGTGAAGGCAAGACCGGAGGCGGCTAAGCACAGGTTGAGCCACGGCCAAACCGCTCTCCATCTGGGAGTGAGTCATAATCGTTTGGAGGCTCTGAAAGTCCTGGTGGAGACGGTGAGAGATGGTGATTTGGTGAAAGCTCAGGATGATGAGGGTAATACCATTTTGCATTTGGCCGCAGCAAACAAGCAAATAGAGGTAATCCTTTTTGCTTTGAATTGCTTCAAAATTGTGATGACGTCAAATATTGCATTCGAACTAAACATTTTGTGCAGATAAAATCCGGCTCATTCTCATTTTTCTATAGACTCAAGCTTTCTGCATTCAAACTTCAGTGAATTTATCGATTGAAGTAACTTACAGGAAATATCTTTGTTTGTTGTTTTTTTTTATAACTGATAAGAAGCTCATCTTTTTGTGCAGACAGTGAAATATCTGCTTCAAAGAAGCGAAGTGGATGTAAACACAATGAATAGAAATGGCTTCTCTGCTCTGGATATAGTGGAAGATTTTCCCAAGGATTTCAAAGTCATTGAATTGAGAGAACTGTTAGAACATGCTGGAGCTCTGAGAGCCATAAGATTCTCTGCATCGACAACTCACCAAGCAGTTGTTGATAACACAAATGAGGAGAATTCAACTGTTACAGTTGACCTAGCATCTACAGCATCCCTCTCCACCAATACTCCTCCGGTAGAGGCAGTTCCACCATCGTCTTTAGCGGGTGAAATCAGGAAGCAAGAGGAAGACAAACACAAGAAATGGATTGAGAAGAAGCGCGATTCTCTAATGGTAATGCTTTAGCTAGATGTCTTGGAGTATTTGCTGATTACTTAGATTAGATCGATCATGTTATTGCAATTAACATCATAGCTCACTACTAATTAATTTAAACTTTCTATTTATTTCATGAAAAATGGATGATTGAGAAAATATTTTTCTAAAAATGATCATTTATGTCGCTTAAAATAAATAGTTATGTTTTGTTAAAAAGGTTTTATACATATGTACTAAATTGCTCGTAATTAAATAGCTATGTAGAGAAAGAAGATGAGCAGTTACAATAATAGATGGCTTATGTTAAAAGGAAAAAACAAAGGGTATTATAATTTCACCAAAAAAAAAAAAAGGGTATTATAAGAAATCTAATAGTGAGAAGAGATGAAACAAGTTGATGAATATTTAAGAAAGTAATGGCACTCAAGAAAATATAAATGTGGAGCAGTTGGGTGATTTTCTTTAAATATCTATACCAATACATAAAGTAAAGAGGATTTCTAAAAGACTCAATCTTTTGTCTTCTCAAAATATTCTCAACGACTTGAGATCTCTTTGGTAACTATTTTGTTTTCAGGAACAATTTTTACATAGGAATGATTTTTTTTTCCTTGAACGAGTTTCTAAGTATTTGAAGACAACTAGTAACTATCCAAAATTTCTATTTCTAATATAGAAATACATTTGGTAAGAGTTTAAATTCTTTTGTGATCTAGAATTTCATTTGATTTTCTAATAATTTTATTATATTTTTCTCTTTTTTCCTTTTTCTTCCTGTCCTTCTTCCTCTTTGGTCGGTTGCCACCGACCCGCTAGATGAGGGCCGGCAACCTCATTGGAGCGTCACCAACCCCTAGCAAGGCCAAGCGTTGCCAACCGAGCCTCATCGGCGGTTAGGCGAGCTCGGCCTTGCTCAGACCTTTGCCGCCCTCACGGTGGCCTAGTGAGGGCGAGCCTCATCGGTGGCTAGAATATAAGTGCGTTTTACTTTGCACACGTTTAGTTATTAGATTTTGATTTTCTTTCGAACAACAATAGCAACCTTTATAAAAAGGCATTCAAATTTCGAAATATCTTCAATTTTTTTCTCATATATGTATATATTCATACACTTAGTTTTTTCATAATTTAATCCATGAGCTCTATTTCTGTAGAGAGCTCGCTACAATTTTCTAGTATTTACATAAATATAGGAAAAGCCATCAATTGAATTTGTGCATTTGTTGGAATGACTAAGTTTGACTCAATGATCTTCGTATGTATAAATATAGTCGAAACACTATTTATTCATTCACAATCTAAAACTTTCTTTCACATCACGATAGATAACTGCCACCGTGATCGCAGCCATGGCTTACCAAGCCGGCATTAGCCCTCCCGGCGGCGTGTGGGACAACGATCAGAAAGACAAGAACAACGGCGCCATCTTACACTACGCAGGAACACCGATAATGGCTGCAAACGATCCGAAGGGTTACCCAATGTTCTGGACATACAACACCGTCTCTTTTCTTGCATCCCTTAGCACGATCTTCTTGCTCATAAGTGGCTTCCCCTTGGGGAAGAAGGTTCTGATGCGGATTCTGATGGCCACAATGTGGGTGACCATCATTTTCACGGCGCTGACTTACCTCCAGTCCATGCTGGCCTTCTTGAACGTGCAGAGGGAATTTGAAGACAGGACGTCGACCAAAGCGGCTAGCCCACCCACCCAAGCAACCACCCAATCACCGATCCCAGGGGCTGAGGTCTTCATGTATGTTTGGCTCTGCGCTGTAGCCGTTCTTTTTTCTAGTTCACATCGTTCGATACCTCGTGATCGTCCTCCGAAAGATCCGCAAAAGTGGATCTTAGGATGTGTGAGTGGGTGCAGATTTAGGGGCAATATCAAGATCTAGTGTATTCATCTGGTGGGACAGAGGATTACTGCATAGTTTGATGCCTGTGTTCTTTCTAACTTAATCCCTATGTCATAAGATCATTCTGAGTACCGCTACTTGTGCAAACAATTTAATGAGACTACTAAACCAAACACAGAGTCCATCTCGCATTATTCTCGAGCTCTCCTCATCAGAGATGTCTCGCCCACGTAGCCGAATCTTTCTAAAGAGAATGGGAAGGCCTGGCCGCAAAGTAATCTGATCTACTCCTATGTATGCCGCAAATTAGTAGGTAAAAGCAACATTGGGCCATTCTATGATTTGTCTCACACAGCTTCACCATTATCTTTCCAATCACACCAAACAACCGAACCCACCTTCCTCATAAGCATCCGCACTTCTTTTATGCTTCCTTCATATTCTTCTCCATTGCTGATAGATGTCCAAAAGCCATCTGATCAAAGCTAGTGAGCCTCTCTGTCTGATCAATTTCAACCCCATGGCACCAAACCATAATGCAGTCGTACCATTTACATTAACTTCCTACACTATTTCCTGCCTAATTTTAAGGAAGTGATACACAGAATTCACAGAAAACACTCCATTATTATTCGCAGGCCGTGCAAGCTGATCCTCCCTCAAAGGTCGGAATCGAAGCAGCGCTAGTTTCATATGTAATGTTCACATACCAGAACGTGTGCTTCTTCCAAAACAACATTCAAGCTCTGATATTATGACTTCTTGCCAAACGATCTTTTCTTCTTTATATAGACAAGTAGAGGAGGGACAAGGCAGAAATGCAACCTAAAATCTCATGGACCGATCTGTTGTGCCTAATGACGAGACAAAGGATTGGTAGCGTATCATCCCACACAAAACACAGAAAATTACTGTTCATATGCAAACTGATTACAGGGGATGGAAGAACAGAGAGAGTTCTCAAAGGCCGGAGCCAGTACTTTCATTCTTAGACGACCACAATGTGTGGTTTCAAGCAGCTCATAAACTTCACTCAACCCAGCTTGGCAAACCAAGCCTCTTTCAAGAAGTTCCATTTCGCACCCCCAACTTAATGCAACCTGACGGTTTTGTTTGGGAGAATAATATGGGGGTTGCGTATGTGTGGGTTAAGAGCCGCCAATTCCTTCCATTTAGCACCAGTTCCATGAACACGGCATTAGATGCTCCACAGTGTGTCACCAGGCTGTGCCTTAGTTGTTGCTGGGGCAGTAGATATAGAAGAAGCAGTCTTCGACTTCAGAAACGGATGCTTATTGCTCTTTCCCATTCCATTAGCGAGCAACCAACGGGAACCAGATTGTTGCTAGTTTGAACTTCCCCGGACCTTTCTCTTCCCAGGATCAGTCTTGAGACCGGCAACATGGACTTCAGTAATCTTGCACTGGGAATTTATCCCCAAAAATTTGTGTGCAGATGATAAAAGTTCTTGCTTACAATCCCAGGACTCGAGGTGAACACACCAAACTCAAGTGGCCTCACAGAACTAGACATTCTTGAGCAGGGTCCCAGAGGCTCGAGAGTTCTTGAAATTGAGACATCCCTTCAAAGCTCAGGAGCTTCACTTGATAACATTCCTAATCAGAAATCTTATCTTTTATATCTAATTTAAGATATTGTTGATATTGTTCCCGTATTTTCTCTGCTTGCCTTAAGCATCCTCAATCATCCCTAATTTAGGGCTCTAATATCTTTATATATAGTTTGTACAAGAGAGATCACAATACAATATACAAAAAGTACGATTTCTTCATCACTCTCCATAGACATCCAATCAGTCCCATATTACTATGATCCAGTTCTTGACCCACCACCAAGAATGACCTCCCGCACCACCACCTCAAGATCACCTAAAAACTCCCCATCACTCGCCACCAAGAAAGCCCCTTCAAAGAAACGGAGTACTTTAAGGAAACCCCTATCAAAGAAACTGAGTGCTCTAAGAAGACCCCCGGTGGAAGCCGATTGGCTGAGCCAGGAGAGATTCACTAATGGTGGCCGCTTCGCTGCTAGCGACGGTGGCATTCCAAGCTGCGACCACGCCGCCAGGAGGCGTCTGGCAGGATGACTACAAGGTCGATGCCAACGGCAACCCAGTGAAGGAGCCGCACATGGCGGGCACCTCTACAATGGCCCACATCCAGCGGATGGCCTACGGACAGTTCATGATCTTCAACCCACTGGCCTTCCTGTCCTCCCTCAGCATCATCCTGCTCCTCTTGAGCGGGCTCCCAATAGAGCGGCGACGCTGGATGTGGACCCAGATGGTGATCATGTGGCTAGCGATCACGGGCAGGCGATCACCTACTTCATAGCGCTGCGCAACATATCGCTGGCTGACACGTGGGGGATGCTGAAGCACGTGACGGACGTGTCGGTGGTGTGCTGGCTGTGCCTGATGGGAGTGGTGTTCATGGGGAATGTGGTGAGGCTATGTGTGTGGGTGCTGAGGAAGTGGGGTTTACTTGAAGAAGAAAGAGGAAGAATTCAGATGAAGACGATGAAGACAAGCATGAGCAAGTGTGACGGTCTGTGTGACAATCGAGTAAATTGAATGGTCTTTGTTCTATGATAGCGGCGGCATGGTCAGTATGTGTAAAATTTGTGATTCTGATGAGTGGGTTGATGATGGGTTTTGAGGTGCTCTGTTTTCTTCTACTTCTGTTAGATAATAGAGTATTTGTCCTAAAGAGAGGGTAAGACGGATTCTGCTAGAGAAATCTTTGGATGGTAAACGATTGAAGAGACTCAAGTGGCGCTTGGAGCAATCGTGCGTGATCTCCCTCTGTAATTTGTACAAAATCAGGACAATACGCGGTTATAGTTGTCGCAATTTCTTCTCTATACAATGTTGAACATGACTGTTGGACGAAGAGAGCTTCAGCCAGTTCGGCCAGGTCTGCTCAGGAACGGCTCAGTCCTCTCAACTCGGCCATCTTCACTCGGCATTGAAGTATTCTGGACTTTGGTCCTCAGTTGAGATTCAGGGTGGCTGGAAATAAATTAGTAGTACAGGATGGGATTTCCTGCAATCATTATATAATTGTTTCCTTTGTTTGAATATTATTTGATGCTGAGATTAGAAATGTTTGTCTACGTTTTCTATTTCCTTCCCTTCCTAGCTGCTGTTAAACATCTATCTTGCCAGAAGTTTCTGCTATGGAGGGATAAATTAAGCTGCCATCTCAAGCCTCTGTTGCACGAGACCGAACCTCAAGCAGGTTAGAGTGTATCTACTGTCTATGACTTGAGAATTCCATGTCAATTAAACTGTACACATTTGATGATTAGAAGCACGACTCTGTTTAAGCATGGTACCCTGTAACTTCTTACCGCCAGACATAACAATTTTCGCTGAAATCTCTGCTAGACTCGATTCATTAGACTATGCAAAACAATATTTTGAGCGATCGGACTAGCATGAAATGAAAGAGAGAGCCAACTCAAATGATTGTCATAGAGGATGACACTTGATGAGAGCATGAACTTATTCCACACGGAACAAAACAATTTGTTCTGTCTTTCGCCATAAAAACTGCTCAATTCTCATCCATATGGAAAATACAGCATTATTACATCAAGGCGGTCTACCTCCAACATCAGCATCAAATAAAAACTGCAGATATAAGGGAACATTAGAACTGTAACTCTCACTACAAACTCGGTCTCTAGCCTGAGTAGCTGCTACCTAGTTGTCTGATGGATTAGTTGCTCAACTGACCCAAATCCACTGGACATCTTCAAAGCTTGAGGTTTTCTGTCCTGCATTGTTGTCGGTTATAGAAATTCTATTGAGTCGCTACCTTTGATATTTTATTAGATCTTCTATAAGCTCTAAATGGTTCGTGCCAAAACCCCTCCTCTCTATAGTTTTCGTGTCCTTGCTCATATCTCCTCGCCAAGGCATACACACAATTTCTTCCATTCGACGTGATCAAAACATCTCAAACGACCTCCTCTCATATTATCCTTGATTGGTTGGCAGTCCCTAATTTTACCTGCTTTAATTGATTTCAAATCTTGCCTTTTCTCTCAAATGTCATGTCCTACGAAGCATTCTCAAGGTGTCATCAGCACGATCTCCAGTTTTGTCAAATTAGATCGAAGTTAATGGAAGGATTCATTCCTCAGTATCATCTTGAATTTGTCTTGTCACCATTGGGGCAATGGAGGCACCTTCCCCCTTGTAGCTTCCAATAAATTGAAATGGAAACTACCATATGTTGTAATCATTTTCCGAATTTGCCCCACGACAATACAAGTGTGTACTTATGAGGGTTGATTCAACATGGGAAGAAAGGAGATTGCAAAATATTTAAGTCATTCATTCGATTTTGCTCGCGTCATGCCTGATTGATCATATCAGTAAGGCATTTTGGGTGTTTAAGGTTTACTTACCAAAGATGAGCCTTCTTGTCATAGAAAAAGCCAGTGTCAGAAGAATTAAAAGAAAGGCAAATGTTAAAGAGTAAGGATATTTGTTAAATTTCATTATTTGACATCTTTTTTTCTGAGTTAGTACGATACTTACTTTAATTTTGATCAAGTAATTCGGGTAATCTCCATGTTATAAGGGTCTTGTTAATACCTCAAAGGCACTAGTTAAAACCACTAACAATAAAAAATAAAGCGTATCAAGTATATGCTGAAAATCGAGCAACCCCAAATTTCGAAAATAGCCACGTACTTCAAATATACAGATTTATTTTTCCAAAGAAAAATTAATGACGCCCAGCAAGTACCCTAACTACATTCTTTAACATTTTCCTTTTTATGAATTATTCTAACACTCGATTTCGATGAGAAAAGCTCATCTTAGATAAGTAAACCTCGAACCTCCAAAATACCCCATGGATACTAAGGACTGAGTAAGATGCAAACCCAGATCTCCATAATGGCGTTTTCGCCGTAAGAGTCATTATCAAGGTATGAACATTCTTTGTGCCTATGAAAGTACGTAGATGGAAATTCTACATTCCCTTAGTGCCTTCTAATCTTTAGCTAAACGTGTCGGACGATAACATGACATGCCATCAACCTGAAATTTGAACATGTGAAGGATTAGTGTCCAAACAGTACCCATATTATCAACATCGGTGTAAGGATGAGATCCCCTATCATCTTATTAGTATTTCCATTCGATGTCGTATCATCCAAACCTTTGATCCGTGCGAATAAAGAGGAAGCGGATCCTTTCCCATTGGTGCAGACATCGCTTTGGCGAGTTTCAGTTATTGAAGACGGTCGGGAGTGCAGAAAGCAAGAAAGAAATGAGCAATCAATAAATCAATCTCGCGCCCGACAAAAGGCAAGCTCTACATGACGTGTGAAACCTCATTTGAGGTTAGGTGGCATTGCGCAGTCCTCGCATTCCATTGAGGATGCAGCGGCGATTTCCTGAAGGTTTACTCTATTAGTCATGCTCAACAGATATGTACATTGGTTTTGACATCATTGGCTTGGTGGTTGCCTAGTTCTATCAACTTCACTTTATTTAAAGTTCAATGCTTTAACTAAATTATAATGGAAAAGTTGGAGCATTGCGCGCACGCCTGGATGAAACATTAGCACACTCCCACGCTTAATCATAAGCTTCCCACTTGAGAAAGTGTAGATAATGCTACATAACATAATGGATCTAAAATCAGTAAAATCAGCAGAATTTGGTTTGGAGCTTTTGACTAAATAAACAAGTGGTCCACTATAAAATCCTTCTCACATCCGCACGTGTGTTTTTATAGTTTCCCGAAATATCACCATTTCACTTATAGTGCCAATGCATGTGTAAAGATATTATGTGAAAGAGACCTCTCATTCAGAATGTAACGTAAGGTGGACAAGTCAATAGTATTCTAGTTGGTTCATGAATCATTAATTTCAAATTCTAAGTGAAGGTGAGTTATTGTTGAGCTTGGGTTTAAGCTTGAACCTAGCAATTTCCCTAGGTAAAGGTTTTGGGCTTAACATGTGTGAATTGATGTGTGGTGAATATCTCAAGGGAAGAAACCTCGTATGTGACTCCTAATCGAGGTGACCAATAGTGTGATCTGCTGAGGTTGGCCAGATCAAGGCAATGGAGGAGGAGTCAAGGCAAATGTTGTGTTCCTACTGAGCTGGGCCAATGTAGAGATTTGAAATGATGCTGGTGTGGTATTAAAGGGAGCAAGCTTGACATAGATGGCCCACACATGAAGTATAGATTTGTTGAGATGCACGGGCTAGGGTGTTATGAGAAAGAAGTCCCACATTAGAGAGCGATGTAAAGTGAAGATGTTGATATAATCTTAGTAGGCCCAACTAAATATGTTTACGGACTCGAACTTAACGTCTCCCTTAGTGAATATATCAAGCTTCCACTATGTCTCCCAACAATTAGAATCTTTTCTTACGTCGTGTTAAAGCAATGTGTATGGGTTTCTATAAATATAAATATATTTAATACAAATTCAACACATAAAATCTTCACAGATGTGTCATTGCATCCAACGAACTGAGGATAGGGATTTAAATAAACAGATCAAATTCAGCACCAAATAAAATTTATCAAATATTCTTAAAGCCAGTATATCACATTCCACGATATTTACCTTTCCAACGTTGCGGAAGCAGGCGGGAATGTTCTTTAATCCCACGTGCTTGGTTCACTGTTTTGCTTCTTCCAACATGCAAATGCTTTTACAAGACTAATGTTTTAGCTTGGACGTAATTAGCAATCTCAGCCTTTAACGTTTCGACTCCAAGACGACGTATGTTGTTTCCGGGGGCATTCCTTAAAAGAAATGATCCAAGAGACCTGAGCCATTGTGCTCGGACTCCTGTGCTTTCATTTTTGTTAAGTGCTATGATCTCCTTTCTACACCAAAGCAGAAAATAATGAAACGACCTAGATAAATTTATTAAACAGTTGATGATCTGTCAAATCTTGGATCTTTGCATTCCCATTTTACAATTTAATAGCAATCTCATGAAGCCTTACAGATGTTAGTCAAGCTTAATAGATAAACAAACTTAGGTGTACATTATGGGTGTACATTATTGGTGGGAAAATTGTTCAAAAAGTCTTAAATTTATTGCACCTTTGTAATTCAGTCATAAACTTTTCAATTGTGTCAATTTTGTCATAATCTTTTCATCTTTTGCCAAATCAGTCATAAATCTTTTCACGTCTTGTCATTTGAGTTCATCCGGCCAATTTTGGCTAAAAATTGCTTAACTTAGATAGCTGGCAGACGATGTGATAATTTTTTTAAATAATATTTTGAATTTTATATGGTTTTTCTCTTCTTCTTCTTTATTTTTATTTTTAAGTTTTTTTTTTTTGAGCTAGGGTCAGCTAGGTTTGCCGGTAGACCTTCATCGGCAACAAGACAAATTGTAAAGAATGGTGAGTAAGGATGGAGGGTTTGATAATAAATAAGTGGCTAGAGCAAAGAATTTATGGCAAGAAAAATTGTAAAAAATGGCAGACATAATAGAGGGTTTTTCTCCGGCATTGACATGGCAATTTTTTAGTAATATTTTAAATTTTATATGGTTTATCTCTTCTTCTTTTTTTACTTTTTTTGCTCTTTTTTTTTTTGAGCTAGGGTTAGCTAGGGTTGCCGACAGACCTTTGCGAGCCACAAGACAAATTGTAAAGAATGGTGTTAAGGATGGAGGGTTTGACATGGACGGCCGGCATTGACGTGATAGTTTTTTAATAATATTTTGAATTTTATAAGGTTTTTCTTTTTCTTTTATTTTTGTACTTTTTTTGTCTAATGATTTGTTTTTTATTTTTATTTTTATTTTGGTCCCTTTCATGGACAATTCAAGAAAAATTGTAAAATAAAACCAACGCACAAAAGGTCAAGAAATTGTGATAAATAACCAGAGAAGGTGCCTCGATGTTTCTACCACCGTTGCTTTGTCGTTTTTCTCCATGTTTCATGCGCCCGAACACTGTTTCGACTGACATGGACACTTTGTCGAGCACCTGCCCAGCCCCCTCAAGCTTGACAAGTGGTATCAAACCAATGGTTTAAACAGGTTGGGCCCAAAATATGTGTGTTTCAAGGAAAGAAATCCGGCGCGACTCCCAATCGAGGTGGCAGATGGTGTTTTCTTGTTGAGCTTCGCATTGAGGAGTCAAGGCAGAAGTTGTATTTCTGGCGAACTTGGTTGGGCCAAGGTGGAGATATGAGTGGAGATGTTATCAGTGTGAAAGGATAACTTATCATTAAAAAAAAAAAAAAAAAAGCAAGTCCAACGTAGAAGGCTCATACCTAAGGGGGAGATTTATCGAGGTGCACTTGTGAGAGTGTAATGCAAAAGAAGTCCCACATTGGTGATATGATGCAAAGTAAAGCAGTCAATATTATTCAAGTGGGTCCGATCAAATATATTGAAGGATTCAAATTTAAACTTTCCCTTGGCAATCTCTATAAGTAAAAATATCGTACTTTCACTGCACCTTCCAACAACTAGAAAGGTATATCTTTCATAAGCAACATATGAAGAACATCAAATAACAATTTATCACATTAACAATTTCATTGTTCACATCATTGTTAAAGCACGTACATCACATTCAATTTTAGCGAAAAAGAAATAGTGAATCATATTCAAATTTTCAACTAATATAGTCTTCAATAAATTTGTATCAACATCATAAGTTCTTTGCTTATCTCTAGTATCATTCCACACTCTTTGCCTTTTCAACATTGCGGAAGCATGCAAAAATGTTCTCACACGTGTTTGTAGGGATAAATACACTAGAAGTGTTAAAAGTTATGTATAACGCTCACTTTAGTAAAAAAAAATTTGTCGGCTCACTTAAATGCTAAATCGGAGAAAAAATGATCACTTAAGTGCCAACGGCGAGAAATTCCAACCAAATTGATTACTTGTCATTTATAATTAAAATTATAATATAACTTGGCAATTTTTTAAAAAATTCAGTCCATGTGATATTTTGACATGGCATGCTTTGCACTGAAGTGATCGCTTTTTAACAACGACTAATTTGAAGTGATTATTTTCAATAAAATTTAGGACTCAAATGATCAATTTAAATAAAATTTGGCACTTAAATAATCACTATTTATAACTTTTTGATGACGTCGTTTGTGGATTATATGCTTCCATATATCTGGATGTTCCAACCCTCAGACTTCCCACCTTTAAAAAGATCTAGTGCCCCATTTCTGACATTAGAAGAATTTACAAATCCTCACAATCGGTTTCGTCACATCCTTAAGCTCCCAAATCCCATAGATATCGATGACCATGGAAGACAACAAAAGGTTACGGTTGTTGAAGCCGTGCTAAATTGGCAGTGAGAGAATGCTCTAGCCTATAATAATGTTCTCAAGATAATTGACACAAAACTTTCAACTGTCCAAGCTCATCTTGATCATGTTGACCAAAAGGTTGATCAAATGACTTTGGTCACAAATAAATTGCTTGAGACATTCCAAAAGAAACTTCAGCAGATGGAATCTGGAAGATACGTTTCTCATCATTACTTGAAAGATCATACGGCTGAAATGAAAAAATTGAGAAGACAAATCAAGCTCTTGCAGGATGGAAAATTTATTCCTCCTTCAAATCCATTTTCTCAACCTTGGCAAACGATTCCAATGGACGTGGGCCCTTCTAAGGCTACATAAATTGCTTCAATTAATGATGAAGCTCCAAAACATGATCAAAGGGATATTGTTACGCTTCGAAACCGTATCAGAGAGATAGAAAAGCAAAAAAAGATCAGTAAAGAAAAGAAGCTAGCTCTTAAACCTTTTCTGGAACCTCTCTCTACTCATATGGTTTCAAACCCACTTAAGGCTTTCCTGCGAGATCAAAGCATACAAAGTATACCGACTATTGCTACATTTGACTTTGCCAAAAAAAAAATACCTCTGAATTAGCCTCAAAATCAGATTCCCTGTCCTCCGAAAATATTTCAACCTATGAACCACAAACAACGGTATACCGTGTGCCTGCTATCTTTATGGCTGATCCCCCTAAAGCGAAGATGGAATCAAATTCATTCGAGCCAAAAGTAGTACATCTTCATGACATTCCATATTCTAAATGGCCAAATAGTTTGCAAGAATTCCATGCTTGGCTCAACACCAAAGCACTTTTTTTGAACACCGGTATGACATACTGATTGAGTTCGTGAGAAGATTCATTGGAAGCTTAAAAGATTGGTGGAGAACTATTTTTAACCAGGATCAAATGACATTTCTGTTTCAAACAAATTTTCATTATGTGATCCGAGTTACCCACCAATTCTTTATTGATAAACCAGAAGATCTCCTTAAGATTAGAAGAAGATTATTTCTCGAAAAAAAGTGCTACTCTCTACGAAGAAAACATCTCAATAAGCATTTCCAAGAAATGCTTAAACTATTTTATGCTTTGAGAGATGATCTTAGCCTAAAACAGGTCTTCCCGACTTCCATTCCAAAAGAAATTGGACAAATGGTGGAAAGGTCCATTCATAATAAGTAGATGACCATTGCAAATGTTCAGAACTTTAGCATGAGATACATCTTGCTCTTGATGATCTTTGCATCCAAAGAAAGGCTTTAAGAAGTTATCTTATGAGCAATAAGGAACTTAATCAAGCTTGTCAAAAGCCTGAGTTAAGAATTAAATGCTCAAAGAAAGACTCCTGTGATGATCCTTCTTGTGGAGATCAATGCAAAAAACAAAGACACTTCAAAAGATTCTCCTTATGACATATAAAGAAAAGGCGCAAATGGAGATTCTTGCGAAAAAGACGCTCTAAACGAAGCTCTTCTAGAAGGCGTAGAAAATCTGACAAGTATTACATTTGCAACAAGAAAGGCTATATTGCCAAAAATTGTCCAAAGGCCTAAGGAAGACAATCCCCTTTAATCTAGAAGATAGAGAAGCAAACTAGAGTATCACTCCAGGATGATAATGTTGAATTAGTCTTCTCCTTGGAAGACAAACCAACCAAACACACTGTTTGTGCTATCCAAATGTGATCACAAACTAATGACACTAAAAGCTCGTTAGGAGAATTGGAAGAAGATGTATTCTTCTTCTTTGGACCTCCCACAATCAAAGACCTTTGTGCATACACTCCTTCTATCCTCTCATATTTCTATGTTAAAATATACCCATCTAAGTATGATAAGCCTATTTCTCTTATTGCCCTGTCGACACTAGAGCCAGTGCTTCTATTCTAAATACAAAGATACTTCCAAAAAAATACTGGACGTTAGACACCCGATATTTTAACTCAGCCTCTGGAGATACCTTTGCTACAAAAGTGCGGAGCAAACCCATCACCATACAGTTTTTTGCTTAGTGTTCGGTCACTACCAAAATTATTGACTTGAATTCACCAAATAAAGATATCATTATTGGTTGGGATTTCCTAAACTCAAAATTGTGCCTAATGGGCTATGGTTCAATGGACAATTCTAGGAAGTTGTAGACATCCAAGGATTCTTCACCATTCAAATGAGTATTTTGGATCCAATTTTGCAAACTCTTCTTGAGGCATGTGCAGACTCTCACTCAAACTTTGCCAAAAATGCTCCAACTCTTTGTGGAAAAATCCTAATTTTTTCATCAATCTTCCTTTTAAGAAAAATGAGAATGTCAATCCCACCAAAACAGTCACTCTAGAATGAATCCAGAACATTTGCTTTTAGCCCAAAAAGAATGTTCGAATTTGCTACATCAAGGGTTAATTGAGCCCTCTGATTCTCAATGAGTTTGTGAAGAATTTTATGTCAACAAGCGAGCAGATGAAAAATGAGACTATTATTAATTATTATCCTCTTAATCAATTTTTACAAGATGATAAGTTTCCTTTACCATATCAGAATTCTCTATTCTCCAGCCTCACCCAACCCAAAGTGTATTCCAAGTTTGACCTTTGTTAACACCTAAATTTAGCTAACCCATTTAATCATTGGTTAATTATATAGAAAATTAGTGATTAATTTTTAACCTCTAGCAAAAATAATTGTCATTAATTGCACGACATATAAACCTTAGGAGCATTTGCGTTAGTAGTAATAGAAAATTATTTTGAAAATATTAAAGAGGAAAGAAAAAGAAAAAAATTATTTAAAGAAATTAATTTTAGAAAAAACAAAGAGAAAAAGAAGAGAGAATGGGAAAAGCATGACCGGGCCGGGGCGAGTCGGCCTGGCTTCTTTCTTTTCCTTTTTATTTCTCTTCACCTGGGCCGGCCCACTTTTCCTTTATTTTCCCCAAGACCAGCCCAGCCCTCTCTTCCTCGGTGAAAAAGAGAACAACGTACAAGAGGACCAAGGACGAAAATCCTCTCTTTCCCTCACTCGTTTTGCAAAAAAGAGAGCAACGTACAAGAGGACCAAGGACAACAACAGCTAGCGAAAACCCTCTCGTCCTCTCTTTCCCTCATGCGCTCTGCAAAAAAGAGAACAACGTACAAGAGGACCAAGGACAACAATAGCTAACGAAAACCCTCTCTTCCTCTCTTTCCCTCATGCTCTCTACGAAAAAGAGAACAACGTACAAGAGGACCAAGGACAACAATTACTGACGAAAACCCTCTCTTTCTTCCTCCTTTCTTTTTACGAAAAAGAGAACAACGTACAAGATGTCCAAAAGCCATCTGATCAAAGCTAGTGAGCCTCTCTAGCTGATCAATTTCAACCCCATGTTACCAAACCATGATGCAGTCACACCATTTACATGAACTTCTCACACAATCTTTCCTGCCTAATTTTAAGGAAGAGATACACAGATTTCACAGAAAACACTCCATTATTATTTGCAGGCCGTACAAGCTAATCCTCCCTCAAAGGTCGGAATCGAAGCAGCGCTAGTTTCATATGTAACGTTCACATACCAGAACGTGTGCTTCTTCTAAAACAACATTCGAGCTCTGAATTATAACTGCTTGCCAAAGGATCTTTTCTTCTTTATATAGACAAGTAGAGGAGGGACAAGGTAGAAATGGAACCTAAAATCTCATGGACCGATCTGTTGTTCCTAATCACAAGACAAAGGATTGGTAGCGTATCATCCCAAACAAAACACAAAAAATTACTTGTTGGAAAATCTCCTATAATCTCTCTCCTAATTCAGTTAGGATATTATGTGATATTATTTGATTTGATTATGTGATCTGATTCCGTTAGCTGTAATGATAGAGATTAGGTCCTCTATTCTTGATTTTCTTACCTAATTCAGATCTTCTATTCCTGTATATATATACCATGTAATCACTTGGTGATAATATGAGAAAATACAGACTCTTTTCTACATGGTATCAGAGCCTAGTTTTCTTATCTGTATTTCTTGCCTCTGTTCCTTTTTTTTTCTCTACTGCTGCTTCATTGCAGCCTTTGTTTTTAGCTTTATCGCTGCTGTTCTGTTTCAGCCTTATTGCTGACTTAACTAGCCTTATTGCTAGCCTTCACTTGTGTGATAAACACCCTTATTTCTCGATCCCTTCTTTGTCTCCTCCTATAATCTGTCCTTAAAGTTGCTGGAATGGAAGATTCAGGGAAGACTATCTTCGGCCAAACTGGGTCCTCTGTTCAGCATCAATCCAACTCTTTGATTGGAGATTTTCCCAACATGAAGGAGTACCGATTGGATGGGAAAAATTATCTTTAGTGGGCACAGATTGTGAGGACATTTCTTAAAGGAAAATGGAAGCTCAGTCATCTAGAAGGCACTGGTCTAGGACAAGGTGATCCCAAGTTTCAGACATGGGATGAAGAAGACTCCTCAATTATGTCATGGTTGTGGAGCTCAATGCAACCTGAAATCAGCAAAAACTACATGTTTCTTCCTACTGCCAAGGAGATATGGGAGGCTGTTCGTCAGTCTTATTCGAAAGTTCAAGTTGCAGCAGTAATATATGAACTCAAGACAAAGGCTTCAACAACAAAACAAGGTAATCGTTTCGTTCTGAGAACACTACAATCGATGAGAGGTCTTTGGCTTGAAATAGATCACAATCTGAATATCCAGATGAGGTGTCCTGAAGACGCTAATACTCTCCAAAACCATATGGAGAGAGATAGGATCTTTGAGTTTTTGGCAGGTTTGAATGCAAACTTTGATCAGATTCGAGTTCAAATTCTCGGAAAGAAGCGGCTGCCATCCTTGAATAAAGTTTTTTCTACTGTAAGAGGAGAAGAAAGCCGAAGAATTGTAATGCTTGAAGACAAACACATCGAAGGATCCGCCATGAGAGCAATTAAGGAGGAAACAAATCCTTACAAAAGCAAGAGACCAGATCTGATTAAGACAACAGGCAGTGAAGGTTTATGGTGTAGTTTTTGCAAGAAACTGCGCCATACAAGAGAAAATTGCTTCAAGCTTCATGGAAGAACACAAGTGCTTAGTAAAGCTAAAAGACAGCCACAAGCGCACTTGACCAGTGAAGGTGAAGCTGCTCCAATGGTCCAACACAAACCAGTCAATGAGGAGATATATAACAGAGAAGAAGTTGGTAAAATGGGGGCTCTTCTTGACTCCCTATCTAAGTCTTCTGATATGTGTTCATTGATTCAGTCAGGTGCGTGTCTAATTTCCAAAACTCAACAGCTTCTTAGTACCCTAATTCATGGATTCTTGATTCAGGAGCAACTAACCATATGACACATGATCCCACTAAATTTGAAACTTATAAACCATTACTAGAAAATAGGAGTATTACCATAGCAGATGGATCTCCGTCATCGTAGCCGCCAAGGAACATAATTCTAAATCCCTCACTTAAACTTAACAATGTCCTTCATGTTCCTAAGCTGTCCACCAATCTCCTTTCCATTCATCAACTTACCAAAAATCTGAATTGTAAGGTGCTTTTCTCTGCTGATCATTGCATTTTGTAGGACCTGAAAACGGGGAGGACGATTGGATTTGCTAAGGAACGGAATGGGCTCTACTACCTTGAGGATTCGAGCAGAAGTGGTTGGTCTCCTATGGGATATAAGACCTCTTACAACTCTTGTAATTCTGTTCACTTATCTCAGATTTGGCTTCACCATTTTCGATTAGGATATCCACCGTTTAGTCTTCTTAGGACTATGTTTTCTTCCATTTTCAAAGATGTTGCTACTGAAAATCTTCATTGTGAAGTTTGTGAACTCGCAGAACATCATCGCGTTTCATTTCCTTTGAATAATAATAGAGTTTCAACACCATTCTCTCTTATCCATACTAATGTATGGGGTCCATCTAGAACTGCTAATTTCACAGGAGCTAAGTGGTTTGTCTCTTTTATTGATGATTGTACTCGGACTACATGGCTATATCTTATGAAAGACAAATCTAATGTTCAATCTATTTTTCAGAACTTTCATAAGATGATAGTCAATCAATTTGGATTGTCGATTAGGAGACTTAGGTCTAATAATGGGAAAGAATATTTCAATCAGTATCTTGACCATTTTTTCCAAGCTCAAGGTATTATTCATGAATCTTCTTTTGTTGATACCCCTCAACAAAATGGAGTTGCCGAAAGGAAAAATAGACACCTCCTAAATGTTACCCGGGCTCTTTTCTTTCAAATCTTTGTTCCAAAACATTTTTGGGGGGAAACTGTTTTAACTTCAGCGTATCTTATTAATCGAGTTCCTTCCAAAACCTTAGGAAATAAAAGTCCCTTATAGCTCCTGTTTACCTTTTATCCTGATGTCTCTCATAAATATCACATTTCTCCTCGAGTCTTTGACTGTGTTGCATTTGTGCATATTCATAATCACAACCGAAACAAACTTGACCCCCGTGCTCTAAAGTGTGTCTTTATTGGGTATTCTAATACTCAAAAAGGCTATAAATGTTATGACCCTTTGACACGTCGAGTTTTTATCTCTATGGATGTCACTTTTAATGAAAACCAATCATTTTTTACTTCCCACCACTATCTTCAGGAGGAGACTCCTAATGAAGATAGTGGATTTGATGAAGATAGTGGGTTTGAAACACTACCTTCACTACCTAGTGCGTTGCTCAATCCTACTTCGACCAATCCAACTTCGTCTCCTTCACCATCTCTATCAAGTCCTAGCCCTCTTAGTCCACCTAGTCCTTCATCAAGTCCATTGAGTCCTTTGACCGGTCCTAGTTCCTTGTCAAGTCCTCTACCTAGTTCATCATCATCTTCATCTAGTCCTCCTAAGGATGAACCAACCAAATTGTAAGTTTACTCAAGAAGGACGAAGCTCAATCCGAAACTGAATCAAGTCCCGTTATCCGAACCGTTATCAGGTAATGAAATCACTCACCCTTACCCTTCTTCTAATGAACTTGAGTCAAGTGATTTGGATTTACCTATTGCCTTGAGAAAAGCTACCGGGAAATGTACCCAACACCCTATCTCCTAATTTGTGTCATACCATAGACTCTCTACTCAACACAAAGCCTTTATTACTGCTCTTGATTCAATTACTATTCCTAACTCGACACATGAAGCTTTTGAGGATAGGAATTGGATACAAGCTATGACGGAGGAAATGAATGCATTGATGAAGAATGATACATGGGAAGTTGTGACTTTACCCAAAGGTAAGCAACCAATAGGATGTAAATGGGTTTATAACCTTAAGTACAAAGCTGATGGCATCTTGGAGAGGTATAAAGCAAGGTTAGTTGCAAAGTGATATACCTAAACCTATGGGGTGGATTATCAGGAGACTTTCGCACCAGTAGCAAAGATGAACACAGTACGAATACTACTTTCTCTTGCAACTAATTTTGGTTGGTCTTTGTAGCAATTTGATGTGAAGAACGCATTTCTACATGGAGATTTGGAGGAGGAAGTCTTTATGGAGCCTCCACTTGGTTTTGATAAGGATTTTGGAAACAATCAGGTGTGTTGACTTAAAAAGGCTCTATATGGTCTCAAACAGTCCCCGAGAGCTTGGTTTGGAAGGTTCACGAAGGCAATGCTTGAGATGGGTTACAAGCAAAGTAGAGGGGATCACACCCTCTTCATCAAACATTCAAATGAAGGTATGGTCACAGCTCTACTTGTATATGTAGATGATATAGTTGTGACTGGTAATGATGAAGCTAAACAAAATTCTCTTAAGAGCAATCTTGCTCAATAATTCGAGATCAAGGACCTTGGAAAGTTGAGATACTTCCTTGGTATTGAGGTGGCCTACTCTAATAAAGGTATTTTTATATCCCAAAGGAAGTATGTACTTGATCTTCTCAAGGAAACAGGATGTCTCAATAGCAAGGCGGTGAGCACTCCTATTGATGCAAACCATAAAATGGATGGACATGGAGAGAGTGGCATTGTTGATAGAGGAAGATATCAAAGGTTAGTAGGAAGACTTATTTATCTATCTCATACTAGGCCAGACATAGCCTATGTTGTCGGAGTTGCAAGTCAGTTCATGCATGATCCTAAATAAGAACATATGCAAGCTGTCTATCGGATTCTTCACTACCTCAAAGCTACTCTTGGAAAAGGTATTCTGTTTAGAAAGGGTGACAAGTTGAATCTTGAAGTCTATACTGATACAGATTATGCTGGGTCACCAATAGATAGAAGGTCCACATCTGGCTATTGCACTTTTCTAGGGGGAAATCTTGTCACTTGGAGGAGTAAAAAACAAAATGTGGTTGCTAAATCAAGTGCTGAAGCTGAATTCAGGGCGGTGGTGAATGGGATATGTGAACTTTTGTGGCTCAGGATTGTCATTGAAGACCTCAAAGTGGAACATGAAGGAACTATGAGACTTTACTGTGATAATAAATCAGCAACCAACATTGCTTATAATCCAATTCAGCATGATCGAACCAAGCATATTGAGATAGACCGGCATTTTATAAAGGAGAAGCTTGAGTCTAGTTTGATTAGTACTCCCTACACTCCTAGCAAAGATCAGCTAGCAGATGTATTGACCAAAGGTCTACCAGTGTCGAGATTTCAGGAGATTATCAGCAAGTTGGACATGGAAGACATTCACTCACCAACTTGAGGGGGAGTGTTGGAAAATCTCCTGTAATCTCTCTCCTAATTCAGTTAGGATATTATGTGATATTATTTGATTTGATTATGTGATCTGATTCCGTTAGCTGTAAATTAGCTACTGCCAGAGATTAGGTCCTCTATTCTTGATTTTCTTACCTAATTCAGATCTTCTATTCCTGTATATATATACCATGTAATCACTTGGTGATAATATGAGAAAATACAGACTCTTTTCTACATTACCGTTCATATGCAAACTGATTACAGGGGATGGAAGAACAGAGAGATGAAAACAATTGCATAGACAGACCTTTTGTACCTTAGACTGGTGATAATCAGTCCATGCAGACCCATTGCCCCGACGTGGTGAGAGTAATTGACCAAGCTCTAAATTAGCCTTATAGCCAAGCACAAGTAATATTGCAATAAAAAATTATTTTGTAGAAAATGAATAATTTTAATTTTTTTTTTTTAAAAAATAATCGCTTGTAAAAGAAAAATGAATGAATGAAAAGTATTTTCATTATCCAAGAAAATAGTTAAACATAAATTGTTATTAATAATGGAAATATCTTTTATTATATTATTTCAAAACAATACGAGTGATAAGTTTCTAAAAGGATGTTTTCCAAATGATTTCTTTTCTGCAAGCAAACGAACCCTTTTAGAATCACTAAAATACGAGATTTTGTATTCAAATAATTTTCTTTTATATATGCAACATCTAGCACATAAATTACCCACGACACTCTTGAATACACCTATTTAAAGGAGCCCCAGCACTCAGTCCCCGCTGCCCAGTGCCCACAACAAAAGCATTTATACTCAACTTGGAGAGGTAGATGCATCGATTTCAATGTGATGTTGATCTTTCTATTTTCCCCTCAATCTTTGCTTTTGGCGAGAAAATGCCAAAGAGCATCGTCTTGATAATTTGTTCATTAAATGTGCCTTCAAGATTTGATATTTATTATTTGAAGCGAGAGACTTTAACATAATGTATAAATACTCTTCCATTTTCAAAAGTGTCTTTGGGAAGTGTGATTTCCACTTTTAGTTATTTTAACTCATGCGCTGGGATACCTGTTAATAAGATCCTTATGCTAAATTACATTCCATATGGACCTCGTGAGACAAGACAATAAGATCCTTTTGCCAAATTACATTACATATGGACCTCGTGAGATGAGACATGTGGCAATGTTGCCACGCCTCAATGAAGAATTGTGCCAATTGTTTTGTCTGAATTGACTTTTACTCTCTGGTTTCATTTGTTCACACTCATAATCCGTGACTTGTAAATTTTGAGCTTTTTACAAGTCTAAAAAGTATAATTTTTTATAAAATGGCAATTTGACGCAAAAATTCACATATACTTTTTCAAAAATTTTAAAAATTGAAATAATACTTTAAAGTTTGGCGGAAAAACAAAATGCTTTTTGCTAAGACACAAACAAGTAAGTCCTTTTGCTTATTATTTTTAACTTAATCAAATATTGCAACTCACTCGCTTTAAATACTTTTAGTCCAAGATGCTTGAAACTATTACAATGAAATGTGGATATACATATAATTTTTCCATAATTTTTGAAAATTCAGATAATTTATTAGATTTTGACCAAAATTGAAAAGCTACCTATTGCTTTGGCATTTCAAGTTTTAAAAACACATAAATATTCCAGATCACTATTAAGTGCTTTATAATCTTAAATTGTCGAACTTAGCACTATAAGAAAATGATGTACAAAATCAGTAGGAAAATTTCAAATAAGAGCATGAAGTATATATTGTTCTAAACAAGAGCCTAAAGTATCTTCATTCTCAAATAAGGGCATGGTGTGCTCATTTTCTCAAATAAAGGTTTAAAAATGATTTTATTTCAAATAATGGCTTAAAATAATTATGTTAGTTTCAAAAAATGGCATGACTTTCTAGTTGGCCAATGGCATTTTGTCATTCACCTTTTTTCAATTTTTTCTATCTTTTTTCCTTTTTTGCTAGTTTCTCTTTCTTCTTCGTCGATGGTTGATAGCCACCTACAATGCTCAGAGAGAGCTAGGCAAGGGCCTTGCCTAGGGGAGGTGACCCTCATCCTGTGTGAGGCCGCCCTCGAAAGCCATAGGTGAGGGCTGCCCTCACCAGATTTGGGCAAGGGTCACCTTGCCAACGAGATGGCCTTGCCTCGATAAGGTTGCCAAGCCCTTGTTGGTGCTCACTAGAAAAGAAAAAAAAAAGAAAAAAAAAGGAAAAGAGAAAAAATAAAAAATAATTTAAAATTGAAATCATCTTTTGACGAAAGTACCTTTGATCGGCTGGAATATTTAGCCGATCGGCAATCAATGAGGTCAAGCCCTTATTTGAAATTTCCATGACCATATCAAACCCTTATTTAACACAATGTCCACTTTATGTCATTATTTGATGAAATGAGGGCACTTCAAGATTTTTTTCGAAATTAGTTTACGAAGTGATGTGATAGATTGTAAGAGTCACTTAAACAAGTTGAAAAAGAGTGTGAAAATGTGACCATCTCATCAATTTCCTTTGAGCATTAGTGTCTCACACCCCGTATCGAAATATGTGATTTGAGCCATAACTACTTGGTTTACTTGAAACTTATACCTCCGAGGGTGAAGAAGTCGATGGGCCTGTCACGGCAACCCAATCGAGGGGCCAGAAGTTAGGAGGTCTATAGAGATGTAGTAGAAAATGCTAAAGGCATGACGTCATTTTGAACTCGGGATCATAGAGAAAATAACATGTCCTTTTTATCAATGAGTTACCACACTAAATAATATCTCAACACGAATACATGAAGGTGATCAATACAAGGGCGCCTCACTCAGCAGCTCAAACCCAAGAAGCAAATGGGCAAGCTTGGACAAAACATCTTATACAAGAAAGCCCGACCCGCCCAAAAATTTCTGTATAAACTCTACGGCATTAGTGATTTGGACGACGCGCTAAACCCGATCTTCGAGTCTCATTCGAGCGTGTTCAATGGTCAACTCTAGGACGGAGCACAGACCACAGTCAACGCCCTACGCCCTCGTGCTCCACCCCCAATCGACGCGGAGGTGGACGGAATCTTGCATCGAAGACTGCGCCTTGTGGCCATCTCTCATCTCTAGGAATGCGAGAACAAAGCACAGACCACAGTCAGGGCCGTACGCCCTCGTGATCCACACCCACTCGTTGCGGACTCGACGCGGAGGTGGACGGAATGATTACCTGTAGGACGAAGCACAGACCACAGCCGGGGCCCTACGCCCACACCCCACTCGACGCGGACTCTAGGACGAAGCACAGACCACAGTCGGTGCCGTACGCCCTCGAGCTCCAAACCCACTCGACGCGGACTCGACGCGGAGGTGGACGGAATGGTTACCTCTAGGACGAAGCACAGACCACAGCCGGAGCCCTACGCCCACGCCCGCTCGACGCGGACTGTGCCTTGTGGCCCTCCCACCTTTTATATAGTTAACAATCTCAACCTTTGACACTCCAACTCCGAGGAAGTCTAGTGAAAGAAAAAGAGAGATCGTGGATGGACCAAAAGCTTCAGGTGATCAACCCGAGCGATTTCGAGTTCACCCACGAGCTGGGAACAATGCCATCGATCACAAGCCCGAGGGGGAGGTCGCCGTCCCCGCCATCGCATCAACAACCTTCCTTAGCACTTGAAAGAAGCCACCGAGAGAGGAGGCTCTATGAAGCGTCGCATGACGGCTGCGTCGAGTCGTTAGCTCAGTTGCTGCAAGAAGACGGACTCATCTTGGCTCGGGCTTCTGTCACTTGCTTTGACGAGACACCATTGCATGTGGCTTGTATGCATGGTCATGTACAGTTTGCCAAGGATCTTTTGGCCCATAAAAGGGATTGGGCTATGGAGTCGGACTCGCAGGTATGTCGAAGCGAAAACCTTGGTTGTGGTTGTTTGATATCCTTTTGTCATATCAAATTGAAACCAGTCATCCTCGCAAACCAGATAATCGGTGGAACCGTAACTGCTTTGATTAGGTTTTTGCAAGTTTTGGGCTTTTAGCCAAGTGTAAAGTAATTTATTAACTATATTTCTATGGAATATCTCTACATAGATCAGACTATCTTACTTGTCAAATTAGATTTTGCACATGTAATATAGCATTTTCTTTTCCAGTTTTCATGATCTGTGAGAAATCAAACCCATCATATATCATAAGGAAATTAACAAAATTTAGATAGAAATCAAGTCATAGATTTCCAGGTTAATTCAGCCTGAAAGATCTTATAGACACCAGTGAATTTGAGCAAATCGGTCTATTTGATTTGAAAATGTGATACATATAAATCATATGAACGTGTCCCTCAATAAGAATGCTCCATAGCTAAGCACTTCACTTTTGCAGGGACGTACGCCTCTTCACTGGGCATCTGCGAATGGATGCGTCGAAATAGCAAGGGAATTGTTACAATCAGACCCCTGTGCATGCCTTGTCCAGGACGAAGATGGGAGGACCCCACTTCATCTAGCCACGATGACAGGCCGAACCAAGATTGTGATAGAGCTGATGAAGGTGAGACCAGAGGCGGCCAAGCACAAGCTGAGCCACGGCCAAACCGCTCTCCATTTGGGAGTGAGGCATAACCGTTTGGAGACTCTGAAAGTCCTGGTGGAGATAGTGAGAGATGGTGATTTGGTGAATGCTCAAGATGACGAGGGTAATACCATTTTGCATTTGGCTGCAGCAAACAAGCAAATAGAGGTAATCCTTTTTGCTTCGAATTACTTCGAAATTGTGATGACGTCACATATCGCATTGCAATTGAACATTTTGTGAAGATGAAATCCGGCTCATTCTCATTTTTCTACAGACTCAAGTTTTCTGCATTAAAACTTTAGTAGATTTCAATTGAAAAAACTTACAGGAAATATCTTTGTTTGTTGTTTCTTTTATAATTGATAAGAAGCTCATCTTTTTGTGCAGACAGTGAAATATCTACTTCAAAGGAGCGAAGCATGTGAACACAGTGAATGGAAAGAGCTTCTCTGCTCTAGATATAGTGGAATATTTTCCAAAGGATTTCAAAGTCATTGAATTGAGAGAACTGTTAGTACATGCTGGAGCTCCAAGAGCCATAAGGTTCCATGCATCGACAACTCACCAAACAGTTGTTGATAACACGAATGAGGAGAATTCAATTGTTGTAGTTGACCTAGCATCTGTAGCACCTCCCTCCACCAAAAATCCTCCGGTAAAGGCATTTCCACCAGAGTCTTTTTCAAGTGATAGGAGGAAGCAGGAGGAAGACAAACACGAGGAATGGATCGAGAAGAAGCGCAATTCTCTAATGGTAATGCTTTAGCTAGATGTCTTGGAGTAGCATTGGCTGAAAACTTAGATCAGATGGGTCATGTTATCGTAATTAACGTCATATCTCACAGCTAGTTAATTTAAACTCTGTGTTTGATTCATGAAAAATGGATGATTCAGAAAATATTTTCCTAAAAATGATCATTTGTGTCACTTAAAATAAATAGTTATGTTTTCTTAAAAATGTTTTCTACATATCTACTAAATTGCTCATAATTGTGTATTTGTTGAAATGACTAACTTTGACTCGACGATCTTCATATTTTCAAATATAGGTGAAACACTATTTCTTCATTCACAATTTTAAAACTTTCTTTCATGTCACGACAGATAGCTGCTACCGTGATCGCAGCCATGGCTTACCAAGCTGGCCTTAACCCTCCCTGCGGCGTGTGGAACGACGATAAGAGAGACAACCAAGGCAACATCTCATACTTCGCAGGAACATCGATACTGGCCGCATACTATAAAGGGGGTTACCCAACGTTCTGGATAAGCAACACCGTCTCTTTTCTTACGTCCCTTAGCACAATCTTCTTGCTCATAAGCGGCTTGCCCTTGAGGAAGAAGGTTCTGATGTGGATTCTGATGGCCACAACGTGGGCGACCCTCACTTCCATGGCGCTGACTTACCTTGAGTCCATGATGGCCCTCTTTTACATGACAAGGGAACCTGAAGATGTGAAGCCGATCTTCAGGGTGGTTAGCTACTCCATGTATGTTTGGATCGGCATTGTAGCAATTGTCTTTCTAGTTCACATCCTTCGATTCCTCGCGATGGTCCTCCGGAATGTGAAAGATCCGCAAAAGCTCAAGAAGTGGATATCAGGGTGTGTGAGTTGGTGCAGATCTAGGGGCAATATCAAGATCTGATGTATTCATCTTGGGGGACAAAGGATTACAGCATAGTCTTGATGCCTATGTTCTTTCTAACTTAATCCCTATGTCATAAGATTATTCTGAGTACTGCTAGTTGTGCAAAGGATTTAATGAGACTATTAAACCGAACGCAGAGTCCATCTCGCATTATTCTCGAGCTCTCCTCATCAGAGATGTCTCGCCCGCGTAGCCGAATCTTTCTAAAGAGAATGGGAAGGCCTGGCCACAAAGTAATCTGATCTACTCCTATGTATGCCGCAAATTGGTAGGTAAAAGCAACATTGGGCCATTCTATGATTTGTCTCACAGAACTTCTCCACTCTCTTTCCAATCACACCAAACAACCGAACCCACCTACCTCAAAAGCATCCACACTTCTTTTATGCTTCCTTCATATTCTTCTCCAATGCTGATAGATGTCCAAAAGCCATCTGATCAAAGCTAGTGAGCCTCTCTGTCTGATCAATTTCAACCCCATGGCACCAAAACCACAATGCAGTCACACCATTTACATGAACTTCTTACACTATCTTTGCCTGCCTAATTTTAAGGAAGCGACACACAGATTTCACAGAAAACACTCCATTATTATTGGCAGGCCGTGCAAGCTGATCCTCCCTCAAAGGTCGGAATCAAAGCAGCCCTAGTTTCATATGTAATGTTCAATACCAGAACGTGTGCTTCTTCTAAAACAACATTCAAGCTCTGATATTATAACCGCCTGCCAAAGGATCTTTTCTTCTTTATATAGACAAGTAGAGGAGGGACAAGGTAGAAATGGAAGCTAAAATCTCACGGACCGATCTGTTGTTCCTAATCACAAGACAAAGGATTGGTAGCGTATCATCCCAAACAAAACACAAAAAATTACTGTTCATTTGCAAACTGATTACAGGGGATGGAAGAACAGAGAGATGAAAACAATTGCATAGACAGATCTTTTGTACCTTAGACTGATGACAATCAGTCCATAACAATTGGGAAAGTAGGAGAGTTCTCAAAGGCAGGAGCCAGTACTTTCATCTGTCTTAGACAACCACAATTTGTGGTTTCAATCAGCAAGCCCATAACTGACGCAGCTCATAAACTTCACTCAATCCAGCTTGGCAAACCAAGCCTCTTTCAAGAAGTTCTGTTTCGCACCCCCAACTTAACGCAACCTGACAATTTCATTTGGGAGAATAATATTGGGGTTGCGTATGTGTGGGTTAAGAGCCGCCAATTCCTTCCATTTAGCACCAGTTCCATGAACACGGGATGAGATGCTCCACAGTGTGTTGTTAGAAGAATTAAACAGATATTAAAAGAGCAGTTAAACACAGGAGCTAGTGATAATAGAAGAACCAAACTTAACAAAGTAACTGAGGCAGAGGAGGCTGGAACAGAGGAAGCTGGAGCAGAGGAATGTTGTGAGTGGCGATCCAGGTGAATTAATGAGCTGGCGATTCATGGCATCAAAATCTGAAAGACGAAGCTGGTCAAGCAAGATTAAAGGAGATGCTCAGCTAGAAGAACTCTCGTATATTTCTATATTGGTTATTCTGTTGTAACAAGTTTATAACGAAGTACTTGAACTACCCGTACTAGTATAAAAGGCTGATAGAATAAGAGTAGAATGTGAATCATCTCGATCTTCATCCTTTAAACTCGTTTTCTCTTGGAATCGTCCGTAGCTTTTCTCTTCATCCCCGTATTTTCGAGAATGGTGAAGTCCTGTAAAGCATGATCTTGAACTTGAGAAGAATGAATACATTTGAGCCGAGGTATTTCTTATTGATTGTTCAAGAGTCGAAATCTCTTTCATATACGTAATCTATTCTATGTTCGATTTCTTCTCATGGTATCGAGCTTGAATGCCTGGAGTAATAGATCGATATGTTCTTGCTTTGCAAGATAGTATAAAGATACTCGGTGTTTCTTAGATAGTTCATCTTCAAAGTTTGCTTTGGATTGATTGTTCGAATCTTCAAAGTTTCTGGTCATATAAATGGCAACTAGAGTGCGAATACCCTTTCCCTATCCATGTGAATATAGCTAATTTCGTTACTATCAAGTTGAATGAAGAGAACTTTCGTTATGGCAAGCTCAATTCAATCGATTTCGAAAAGCCAAGATCTGATTGGCTTTATTAATGGTGAAACATTACCTCCAACACAAATGATACATGACAGGAAGGACAGGAGAAATAATGAATCCGATCATCCGGATTGGATAAAAACCGACCAGCTCATATCATCCTGGATTAGCGGTGCAAGATCGAGAGAATATTCTAAGTCGATAATTGGTTTAGAAACCTCACTTGAAGTATGGCAGGCTCTTGTAAATAAGTTTACACGTAAATCTATTGCAAAAGAGTTTGAGTTGAGAGGAAAACTTCAAGCCTCGCAAGAAAAGAAAGCAGATTACTAAGCGAATACCTTCGTGAGTTCAAAAACATCTCGTGATCAGTTAAATGCAATTGGAAAGCCTGTTGATGATATAACCAGAATGTTTGGCATACTTGAAGGGCTAGATTCTGAATATGAAACTTTCAGGACAACCATGTATTGTCTTAAGCCTCAGCCTAAATATGATGAAGTAATCTCACAACTTGAAAGGTTTGAAACACGATTACAAACATATTCTCGTGAATGAGTATAATACCAACTTGGCCTATTATGGGCAAAGGAGAATTGGAACAAGTCAGAGAGTTAATCCTAGAAATCAAAGAGAAACTTTTCGAGGAGAAGTTAACTATGGTAGAGGACAGTCATTCACTCGAAGGGAATATGGAAACAATGTTATCAAGCGAGGAAGGAATCAGCAGATTAGAATGAATACCCGAATTCAACTCAAGAAGGTCGATTAACAAGGATAATTGGTCTAATCTTGGACAAGGATTTAGACCATATTCCAATCCCGCACAAAGATACCAAAGTGTTAGGTCTTATTCACCACAAAGTTCGAATGGTGGTAGACAAGCACATTACAAAACCTATGAGTAATGGATCTACGCAATGTCGATTTGTAAGAAATCAGGCCATACAGCTCTCGGATGTTGGTACAGTTCGATAACTCATACCAGGCGGAGGAGATACCAACCGCATTGGCAGCAGTTCACATTGAAGAACCATATGGCTCGGAATGGTATCCAGATACAGGGGCAACAGCACACATTATCTCAGAACCTGGTATGATTCAAAACTACGGTACATATAATGGTCGACACTTTGTCATGATAGGAGATGGATCTCATTTGTCAATCTCATGCATTGGTAATGGAATATTGAACATAGAAAATAGCAAATTACCTCTGAATGATGTATTAATAGTCCCTGAAATCAAAAAGAACCTTCTGTCCGTATCAAAACTAACTAATGATTATCCCTGCTCTTTTATTTTTGATAAAAATGGGGTATATGTGAAGGACAATCACAAACATACAACAGTGAAGCTAGGAAGGAAAGTCAAGGGACTATACCAGGTGGAACCTAAAGTTGCGAGAGGTTTTCTTCACGCAAACTCAACCGAGAGGTTGGAGAGGATATCGGCATCAAAGACTTGCTCACACCGGTCTTAAAATAGTGAAGACTTTACGAAACAACAACTCATTCATTTTAGTTCTAAGGCTCGTAATATATGTAGTAGTTGTCAAATTGCCAAAAGCACAGCTTTATCTTTTCATGTCTCGAACATATCTCGAATATTCCATTAGAAAGAATACACTGTGATGTATGGGGACCTTCACCAATTCAATCTGTTCAGAAATTCTCCTATTATGTCATTTTTGTGGATGATTTTTCTCGGTATAGTTGGTTATATCCAATGAGACAAAAGTCAGAAGTCTATGAGATATTCATTATGTTTCAAAGACTTGTAGAAAATCAGTTTAACCACAAGATCAAAATCTTTCAGAGTGATGGAGGAGGTGAGTTTACTAGTAGCAAATTTCAAACTCATCTACAACAATGTGGAATTAAGCGAACATTTCTTGTCCTCATACACACGAGCAAAATGGTGTCTCGTAAAGAAAGCATCGACATGTCATTGAATTGGGTTTAGCAATGATGTATCATGCCAAAGTACCACTGAAATATTGGGTAGATGCATTCAAAACAGCAGTTCACATTATCAATCTTTCGCCCTCAACTAAACTTCATATGCATTCACCCTATTATAAGCTCTACAATAAGACACCGAGACTATTCTTATCTTCGAGTCTTTGGATCAGCATGTTATCCATGTCTTAGGAACTACACAAAGCATAAATTTGATCCAAGATCACTTACATGTATCTTTCTTGGATATAGTGAGAAGCATAAGGGGTACAGATGTCTCTTACCTACGAATGGAAGAGTCTACATCGCCAGACATGTCATATTTGATGAGAAAGTTTTTCCCTTCTCTCATACTCTACATACCGAATATCGCGGGGCTCGATTTATACAAACAAGTGGATAAAAGGAGTACTAACTTCTATTTCCAGTTTTACTAAACAGGATCAATCACAAGACAATATATCAAGGGAACATTTGCAGCATACCAGATCCACTGAAACAACTTCAGTAATGCAGAACAATGAGCTCAGTACAGATAGTCTTGCAAGTCAATCACAAACCCAGATGGTACCGATGCGAGATGCGAATGATCTTAATAATGCCTCGGAGTTACCGAATTGCATCTGTCATCTCCAATTGTAGAGGAACAAATGCCTACAAGTCAAGAGACTATCTCAACATCAAATGCTAATACGGGACAAACACAAATCAGTCCGGAACCGAAGCAGATGCAAGGTACTTCTTCAACTCATCATATGCAAACAAGACTTCGATCTGGAATTATTAAAGCAAATCCCAAGTATGCATGTCTAGTTGAGTATCAAGTTCCTCTCGAACCAAAATCAGTAAAGTCAGCTTTAGCAGACCGAGGATGGTATCAAGCAATGAAAGAAGAAATGGATGCCTTATATCAGAATCAAACCTGGGATTTAGTTCCTAGAAATGATCATATGCATGTTATCGGGTGTAGATGGGTGTTCAAGGCAAAACTCGCTTTGATGGGAGCTTGGATAGACTCAAAGCAAGACTTGTAGCTAAAGGCTTCCATCAAGAAGAAGGTCTTGATTTCACAGAAACCTTCAGCCCTGTAGTAAAACATGCAACAATCAGAATAATCCTATCAGTAGCTATGATGAAACAATGGAAAATTCATCAATTAGATGTCAAAAATGCTTTCTTACATGGAACCTTAAGTGAAACAGTATATATGGAGCAGCCTCCAGATTTAAAGAATCACAAAAGCCTCACCATGTTTGTCTTCTTCGAAGATCTCTTTATGGACTTCGACAAGCTCCTCGAGCTTGGTTTGATAGATTTAGCACTTCCCCGCTCGAATATGGATTTTTCTGCAGCTCTACCGATCCTTCCCTATTCATTCTGCATACTGAAACAGCAACCATTCTCTTATTGTTGTATGTAGATGATATGATTCTCTTTGGAAGCTCTCCTCAAATGATTTCTGCTCTTATTAATTCTCTCGAGTATTCAGTTTCATATGAAGGATTTAGGATCCTTGCACTATTTCCTTGGCATTGAAGCTACACGAACTTCGGATTACATGTTCTTATGTCAAACCAAGTATGCTCTAGACCTTCTCACTCGAGCTCATATGCTTAACTCCAAACCTGTTTCAACTCCTCTTGCATTAAAACCACTGTTCTAATCAATGATTCTATACCTTTGACCAATCCTACGAATATCGAAGTCTAGTTGGGGGTTTGCAATATCTCACATTAACCGGACCAGACATTGCTTATGCTACTAATACACTCGCCAAAGAATGCAGCAACCTACAATTGCAGACTTCAACCGTTTAAAAAGAGTCTTGCGATATATAAAGGGTCTTGTCAAGCTTGGCTTATTTCTTCACTCTCACAGTACCATGAATCTCTATGGTTTCTCAGATGCAGATTGGGCAGGGTGTACAGAAACCAGAAGATCGACAACTGGTTTTTGTATATATCTTGGATCCAACCTTATATCTTGGGCAGCAAAGAAACAACCTACAGTGAGCAGATCTTCTACTGAAGCTGAATACCGTGCTCTTGCATCAGCCACTGCCGATCTCACTTGGGTTAGTTTTGTATTACGTGATATAGGATGTTCCCTTAATCCTCCTATTCATTTGTACTGTGATAATAAGTCAGCCATCTCTCTCACTTTGAATCCTGTTTTACACGCTCGAACCAAACATATTGAAGTGGATTTCCACTTTGTTCGGGAAAAAAAGTATCCTCGGGATCTTTACAAGTCAAATACATTCCAAGTGCTTACCAGTTAGCTGATGTTTTCACCAAATCACTGACACGAAGTGCACATTCTTATATGAGAACCAAATTGGGAATTTGTACTCTATCCATTCCCAATTTGAGGGGGAATGTTAGAAGAATTAAACAGATATTAAAAGAGATTAAACACAGGAGCTAGTGATAATAGAAGAACCAAACTTAACAAAGTAACTCGAGGCAGAGGAGGCTGGAACGAGAGGAAGCCGGAGCAGAGGAATGTTGTGAGTGGCGATCCAGGTGAATTAATGAGCTGGCGATTCATGGCATCAAAATCTGAAAGACGAAGCTGGTCAAGCAAGATTAAAGGAGATGCTCAGCTAGAAGAACTCTCGTATATTTCTATATTGGTTATTCTGTTGTAACAAGTTTATAACAGAAGTACTTGAACTACCTGTACTAGTATAAAAGGCTGATAGAATAAGAGTAGAATGTGAATCATCTGATCTTCATCCTTTAAACTCTGTTTTCTCTTGGAATCGTCTGTAGCTTTTCTCTTCATCCCTGTATTTTCGAGAATGGTGAAGTCTGTAAAGCATGATCTTGAACTTGAAGAAGAATGAATACATTTGAGCTGAGGTATTTCTTATTGATTGTTCAAGAGTCGAAATCTCTTTCATATACAGAATCTATTCTATGTTCGATTTCTTCTCATGTGTCACCAGGCTGTGCCTTGGTTGTTGCTGGGGCAGTAGATTTAGAAGAAGCAGTCTTCGACTTCAGGAACGGATGCTTATTGCTCTTTCCCATTCCATTAGCGAGCAACCAACGGGAATCAGATTGTTGCTGGTTTGAGCTTCCCCAGACCTTTCTCTTCCCAGGATCAGTCTTGAGACCAGCAACATGTACTTCAGTAATCTTATACTGGGGAGTTTCTTCCACCTCAGATTTCTTTTCTTCTGTCCCCTCCTTAATTTCTTCCTCCTTTTTGGACTCGGCTGACTCATCCTCTTCATCCTCGTATTTTACTTCAGATACCTTGAGGTAAATCCTTGGCTTTGGTGGAACGTACACTCTCTCGACCTGAATTAGCGCAAGCATTGGTGCACCGACTGGTTCATAATCCCGCAAAGGATCCCGTAGTTGCACCATCAATGCAACTGTGAAATTATTTCCCAAAAGACCACACTTCCTACCAGAGCCTTTGCCACGCCTTCTATCCCCCTTTGACCCTCCACGTATCAAGTCCAAGGAGTTGGCATGATGCGCGGCAAGAATTTTAGAAGTTCGCTCACTAATTTGATCTTCATCATCAAGTTCACCAGAGCCCAACCTCATCCATTCATCAAGACTTAGAGATAGGCTCATCAACCCTTCATCTTTGTCGTCGCTACTTTCCTTTAGATCCAACAGCTGCAACCCACCTGTTCCCTCAAGACCCAGTGACCCACTGATATCCACGCCCTTGCCCTGTAGAGTCGAAACATCTCCAATTGATTGTGCACTGGTATTTGAAGGTGCATCCTTGTCTGACATGCCAGAGTGTATCCTCAACCCCTCAATTGACAGTGCTTCAATCTTATCCATAGCCAAAGGAGCCAGATCCTCTAAAGATACATATTCAGAGCCAACATCATTGCCAGCTGCATCTTGATTGTACTTACTAGACCTAGAATTGTATGATGCTTCTGGGTTTCTGAATTGCCAGGAAGTCAAATCTTGCCCCGCTGCTAAACTGTCGTTCAATAGACATTGCCAGCACCAAGGTTGAAATTTTGTAGAGTTAGTATCTTTTAAAAATATACATAAAAGACAAGATGTTTAAAAAAGTTGCCACAAACCTTTCAACTCCTTCAAGAGAAGGTGAGGCTTCCCATGCGACTTGTTGCATTGTCTTTCCAGTTATATCTTCCAAGGGCATTAACTTGTTCGCCTGCATGGAGAGCTTTTCAATTCCAACAGAAGCCAGACCCTGCAATATTTCCATGATACTAGAGCCCATTTCTGCGGGTACTACAACTGGACTAGAAGCCTGCATAACCAAGCTCCCACCGCTTTTAGCGTTCTTGAAAAGAGAGGGATTCATTGACCGCAAAAAGCCTCCATTTTTCGTCTGGAGATATGGCCCTAACCCCTCTCCAAGAGGCGGTAGCTCCACTAATTCTTCAGGAGGAAGATGAATTGGACTGCCAAACCCACCAGAATGGCTAGGTGGAGAAGACTGAAAAGACTTCTCATTCAAACCCCATTCACGCATCAAAGCTTCTGTCTCGAGGTCTTCCAACATTTTTGCTTTTGTTTTGTTAACATGGTTTGCCATCAGATGCTCTTCTTCGGCAGCTTGAATTAGTGACTGAAGTTCAAAATCCTCTGATGTATTCCCCCAGCCAGGCACATTAGCAGCGTCGTTGCCTTGTTCAGCAAAGTCCTCATCACCTACATCAAAACCAAATAAAGAACAACCACCACCAGCTAGAGCTTCCCTCTCAAACTGCCTCAAAAGACGCTCTCGTGGAGATTCTGGCTCACTTTCTGAACTCAAGCCAAAAGGGCTGTGCTCTATTCCCAACATATCCAAGAATTCACAGGCCACGGAATCAGCAACATCATCCAAGCTAAGTGACCTCCCCTTTCTGTTCATTTTATAACTCGCTCTAATGTCAAGGTCATCCTCTCGATCTTCAGGAGAATCCAGTGCAGCCACTTCTAAATCTGACACGTTACTCAAAGCCGACTCTAATTCTTTCATTAGTGATTCTTTGCTACACAACTCACCTGCTTTGGCATGGCAGTCACGAATAACAACTTCATCTTCACGACTTCAAATATACAAATTTATATTTCCATAGCAAAATTAATGAGGCCCAACAAGTACCCTAACTACATTCTTTAACATTTTCATTTTTATTAATTATTCTAACACTCGCTTTCTATGAGAAGAGCCCATTTGAGATAAGTAAACCTTAAACCTCCCAAATATCCCATTGATACTAAGGACCGAGTAAGATGCGAACCCAAATCTCCACAATGGCGTTTTAGCCGTAAGAGTCCTTATCAAGGTGTGAACATTCTTTGTGCCTATGAAAGTACATAGATGGAAATTCCGTATTCCCTTAGTGCCTTCTAATATTTAGCCAAATTTGTTAGACAATCACACGACACTCGATCGACCCGAAAATTGAATATGTAAAGGATTATCCAAACGGTACACGCAACATAGACGTCGGTGTAAGGATGAGATCCCCTTTCATCTTATTGGTGCCTCCATTTGATGTCGTATCCATCCAAACCATTAATCCATGCGAATAATGAGGAAGCGGATCATTTCCCACGTTTCAGCGAGTTTAAGTTATTGAAGATGGTTGGGAGTACAAGAGACAAGAAAGAAATGAGTCAATAACCGTGAAACCCCATTTGAGGTTTGGTGGCATCGCGGAACCCTTTGCATTCCCATTCAGGATGCAGCGGCGATTTCCTGAAGGTTTGCACTGTTAGTTCTGCTTAACAGATCAGTACATAGTTTTTGACATCAATGGTTTAGCGGTTGCCTAGTTCTTTCACCTTCACTTTATTTGAGTTTCAATGCTTTAACTAAACTATAATAGAAAAGTTGGAGCGTTGCGCGCATGCCTGGATAAAGTATTAACACACTCCCATAATCATAAATTAGTAAAATCAGCAGATAAATAATTTGGTTATGGGCTTTTGACTAAATAAACAAATGGCCCACTATACTATAAAAGCCTTCTCATGCCCGCACGTATGTTTTTATAGTTTCCCAAAATATCATCATTTCACTTATAGTATTGAGATGCACGTGTAAGGATATTATACGCAAGAAACCTCACATTCATGATGTGTTGTAAAATGTAGAAGTCAATAACATTCTAATTTGTTCATAACTTATTGATTTCAATTTCTAAGTAAAGGTGAGTTCAACGAGATATATTATTGGGCTCGGGCTTAAGCTTGGACTTAGCAATCTCCCTAGGTAAAAGTTTTGGGCTTTCCTTGTGCCTCCCTAAAAGTAGTATCAGAGCCGATGATTTCAATGAAGTGTCTTCATTCTCAAATAAGGGCATGGTGTGCTTATTTTCTCAAATCAAGATTTAAAAATGATTTATTTCAAATAAGGGCATGACTTTCTAGTTGGCCAATGGCATTTTGTCATTCACCTTTGTTTCCTTTTTTGCTAGTTTCTCCTTCTTCTTTGTTGATGGCCGATAGCCACCGGCAATGCTCAGAGAGGGCTAGGCGAGGTAGGGCCTTGCCTAGGGGAGGTGACCCTTGCCCTGTGTGAGGCGGCCCTCACCAGATTTGGGCAAGGGTCACCTCGCCAACGGGATGGCCTCACCTCAATAAGGTCGTCGAGCCCTTGCCGGTACTCGCCAGAAAAGAAAAAAAAAAGACAAAGGAAAAGGAAAAGAGAAAAAAAGAAAAAAATAATTTAAAATTGAAATCATCTTTTGACGAAAGTACCTTTGATCGGCTGGAATATTTAGCCGATCGGCAATCAATGAGGTCAAGCCCTTATTTGAAATTTCCATGACCATATCAAACCCTTATTTAACACAATGTCCACTTTATGTCATTATTTGATGAAATGAGGGCACTTCAAGATTTTTTTCGAAATTAGTTTACGAAGTGATGTGATAGATTGTAAGAGTCACTTAAACAAGTTGAAAAAGAGTGTGAAAATGTGACCATCTCATCAATTCCCTTTGAGCATTAGTGTCTCACACCCCGTATCGAAATATGTGATTTGAGCCATAACTACTTGGTTTACTTGAAACTTATACCTCCGAGGGTGAAGAAGCCGATGGGCCTGTCACGGCAACCCAATCGAGGGGCCAGAAGTTAGGAGGTCTATAGAGATGTAGTAGAGAATGCTAAAGGCATGACATCATTTTGAACTCGGGATCATAGAGAAAATAACATGTCCTCTTTATCAATGAGTTACCACACTAAATAATATCTCAACACGAATACATGAAGGTGATCAACACAAGGGCGCCTCACTCAGCAGCTCAAACCCAAGAAGCAAATGGGCAAGCTTGGACAAAACATCTTATACAAGAAAGCCCGACCCGCCCAAAAATTTCTGTATAAACTCTACGGCATTAGTGATTTGGACGACGCGCTAAACCCGATCTTCGAGTCTCATTCGAGCGTGTTCAATGGTCAACTCTAGGACGGAGCACAGACCACAGTCAACGCCCTACGCCCTCGTGCTCCACCCCCAATCGACGCGGAGGTGGACGGAATCTTGCATCGAAGACTGCGCCTTGTGGCCATCTCTCATCTCTAGGAATGCGAGAACAAAGCACAGACCACAGTCAGGGCCGTACGCCCTCGTGATCCACACCCACTCGTTGCGGACTCGACGCGGAGGTGGACGGAATGATTACCTGTAGGACGAAGCACAGACCACAGCCGGGGCCCTACGCCCACACCCCACTCGACGCGGACTCTAGGACGAAGCACAGACCACAGTCGGTGCCGTACGCCCTCGAGCTCCAAACCCACTCGACGCGGACTCGACGCGGAGGTGGACGGAATGGTTACCTCTAGGACGAAGCACAGACCACAGCCGGAGCCCTACGCCCACGCCCGCTCGACGCGGACTGTGCCTTGTGGCCCTCCCACCTTTTATATAGTTAACAATCTCAACCTTTGACACTCCAACTCCGAGGAAGTCTAGTGAAAGAAAAAGAGAGATCGTTTATGTACCAAAAACTTCAGGTGATCAACCCGAGCGATTTCGAGTTCACCCACGAGCTGGGAACAATGCCATCAATCACAAGCCCGAGGGGGAGGTCGCCGTCCCCGCCGTCGCATCAACAACCTTCCTTAGCACTTGAAAGAAGCCACCGAGAGAGGAGGCTCTATGAAGCGTCGCATGACGGCTGCGTCGAGTCGTTAGCTCAGTTGCTGCAAGAAGACCGACTCATCCTGGCTCGGGCTTCTGTCACTTGCTTCGACGAGACACCATTGCATGTGGCTTGTATGCAAGGTCATGCACAGTTTGCCAAGGATCTTTTGGCCCATAAAAGGGATTGGGCTATGGAGTCGGACTCGCAGGTATGTCGAAGCGAAAACCTTGGTTGTGGTTGTTTGATATCCTTTTGTCATATCAAATTGAAACCATTCATCCTCGCAAACCAGATAATCAATGGAATCGTAATTGCTTTGATTAGGTTTTTGCAAGTTTTAGGCTTTTAACCATGTGTAAAGTAATTTATTAACTATATTTCCATGGAATATCTTTACATAGATTAGACTATCTTGCTTGTCAAATTAGATTTTGCACATGTAAATAGCATTTTCTTTTCCAGTTTTCATGATCTTTGAGAAATCAAACCCATCATTTATCTCAAGGAAATTAACAAAATTCAGACAGAGAGAATGCTCCATAGCTAAGCACTTCACTTTTGTAGGGACGTACGCCTCTTCACTGGGCATCTGCGAATGGATACGTCGAAATAGCAATGGAATTGTTACAATCAGACCCCCGTGCATGCCTTGTCCAAGACGAAGATGGGAGGACCCCACTTCATCTAGCCATGATGACAGGCCGAACCAAGATTGTGATAGAGCTGGTGAAGGCGAGACCAGAGGCGGCCAAGCACAAGCTGAGCCACAGCCAAACCGCTCTCCATTTGGGAGTGAGGCATAACCGTTTGGAGACTCTGAAAGTCCTGGTGGAGATAGTGAGAGATGGTGATTTGGTGAATGCTCAAGATGACGAGGGTAATACCATTTTGCATTTGGCTGCAGCAAACAAGCAAATAGAGGTAATCCTTTTTGCTTCGAATTACTTCGAAATTGTGATGACGTCACATATCGCATTCCAATTGAACATTTTGTGAAGATAAAATCCGGCTCATTCTCATTTTTCTATAGACTCAAGTTTTCTGCATTAAAACTTTAGTAGATTTCAATTGAAAAAACTTACAGGAAATATCTTTGTTTGTTGTTTCTTTTATAATTGATAAGAAGCTCATCTTTTTGTGCAGACAGTGAAATATCTGCTTCAAAGGAGCGAAGTGCATGTGAACACAGTGAATAGAAATGGCTTCTCTGCTCTAGATATAGTGGAATATTTTCCAAAGGATTTCAAAGTCATTGAATTGAGAGAACTATTAGCAAATGCTGGAGCTCCGAGAGCCATAAGATTCCCTGCATCGACAACTCACCAAGCAGTTGTTGATAACACGAATGAGGAGAATTCAATTGTTGTAGTTGACCTAGCATCTGTAACACCTCCCTCCACTAAAACTCCTCCGGTAAAGGCGTTTCCACCAGAGTCTTTCCCAAGTGATATGAGGAAGCAGGAGGAAGACAAACACGAGGAATGGATCGAGAAGAAGCGCAATTCTCTGATGGTAATGCTTTAGCTAGATGTCTTGGAGTAGCATTGGCAGATAACTTAGATCAGATTGGTCATGTTATCGTAATTAACGTCATATCTCATAGTTAGTTAATTTAAACTTTGTGTTTGTTTCATGAAAAATGGATGATTCAGAAAATATTTTCCTAAAAATGATCATTTGTGTCGCTTAAAATAAATAGTTATGTTTTCTTAAAAATGTTTTCTACATATCTACGAAATTGCTCATAATTGTGTATTTGTTGAAATGACTAACTTTGACTCGACGATCTTCATATTTTCAAATATAGGTGAAACACTATTTCTTCATTCACAATTTTAAAACTTTCTTTCATGTCACGACAGATAGCTGCTACCGTGATCGCAGCCATGGCTTACCAAGCTGGCCTTAACCCTCCCGGCGGCGTGTGGGGCAACGATCATAAAGCAAAGGACGGTTCCATCTTACACTTCGCAGGAACACCGATACTGGCCGCAAACTATCAAGGGGGTTACCCAACGTTCTGGATAAGCAACACCGTCTCTTTTCTTGCATCCCTTAGCACAATCTTTTTGCTCATGAGTGGCTTGCCCTTGAGGAAGAAGGTTCTGATGTGGATTCTGATGGCCACAATGTGGGCGACCATCACTTCCATGGCGCTGACTTACCTTCAGTCCATGATGGCCCTCTTTTACATCACAACGGAACCTGAAAATGTGAAGCCGATCTCAAGGGTGGTTAACTACTCCATGTATGTTTGGATCGGCATTGTAGCAATTGTTTTTCTAGTTCACATCGTTCGATTCCTCGCGATGGTCCTCCGCAATGTGAAAGATTCGCTAAAGCTCAAGAAGTGGATATCAGGGTGTGAGAGTTGGTGCAGATCTAGGGGCAATATCAAGATCTGGTGTATTCATCTGGTGGGACAAAGGATTACAGCATAGTCTCGATGCCTATGTTCTTTGTAACTTAATCCCTATGTCATAAGATTATTCTGAGTACCGCTAGTTGTGCAAACTATTTAATGAGACTACTAAACCGAACGCAGAGTCCATCTCGCATTGTTCTCGAGCTCTCCTCATCAGAGATGTCTCGCCCGCGTAGCCGAATCTCTCTAAAGAGAATGGGAAGGCCCGACCACAAAGTAATCTGACCTACTCCTATGCATGCCGCAAATTAGTAGGTAAAAGCAACATTGGGCCATTCTATGATTTGTCTCACAGAGCTTCCCCACTCTCTTTCCAATCACACCAAACAACCGAACCCACCTACCTCAAAAGCATCCACACTTCTTTTATGCTTCCTTCATATTCTTCTCCAATGCTGATAGATGTCCAAAAGCCATCTGATCAAAGCTAGTGAGCCTCTCTGTCTGATCAATTTCAACCCCATGGCACCAAACCATAATGCAGTCACACCATTTACATGAACTTCTTACACTATCTTTCCTGCCTAATTTTAAGGAAGTGATACACAGATTTCACAGAAAACACTCCATTATTATTGGCAGGCCGTGCAAGCTGATCCTCCCTCAAAGGTCGGAATCGAAGCAGCGCTAGTTTCATATGTAATGTTCACATGCCAGAATGTGTGCTTCCAAAACGACATTCAAGCTCTGATATTATGACTTCTTGCCAAATGATCTTTTCGTCTTTATATAGACAAGCAGAGGAGGGACAAGGCAGAAATGCAACCTAAAATCTCATGGACCGATCTGTTGTTCCTAATCACAAGACAAAGGATTGGTAGCGTATCATCCCACACAATACACATAAAATTACTGTTCATATGCAAACTGATTCTAGGGGACGGAAGAACAGAGAGATGAAAACAATTGCATAGACAGATCTTTTGTACCTTAGACTGGTGATAATCAGTCCATAACAATTGGGAAGGTAAGAGAGCCCTCAAAGGCAGGAGCCAGTACTTTCATCTGTCTTAGACGACCACAATGTGTGGTTTTGATCAGCAAGCCCACAACTAACGCAGCTCATAAACTTCACCAAGCCTCTTTCAAGAAGTCCGTTTCGCACCCCAACTTAATGAAACCTGACGGTTTCGTTAGGGAGAAAAATATTGGGGTTGCGTATGTGTGGGTTAAGAGCTGCCAATTCCTTCCATTTAGCACCAGTTCCATGAACACGGGATGAGATGCTCCACAATGTGTCATCAGGCTGTGCCTTAGTTGTTGCTGGGGCAGTAGATATAGAAGTAGTCTTCGACTTCAGAAACGGATGCTTATTGCTCTTTCCCATTCCATAAGCGAGCAACCAACGGGAACCAGATGGTTGCTGGTTTGAACTTCCCCGGACCTTTCTCTTCCCAGGATCAGTCTTAAGACCAGCAACATGGACTTCAGTAATCTTGCACTGGGGAATTTATCCCCAAAAATTTGTGCGCTTCGCTGCTAGCGACGGTGGCGTTCCAAGCTGCGACCACGCCGCCAGGAGGCGTCTGGCAGGATGACTACAAGGTCGATGCCAACGGCAACCTGGTGAAGGAGCTGCACATGGCGGGCACCTCTATCATGGCCCACATCCAGCGGATCGCCTACGGGCAGTTCATGACCTTCAACCCACTGGCCTTCCTGTCCTCCCTCAGCATCATCCTGCTCCTCTTGAGCAGGCTTCCAATAAAGCAGCGATGCTGGATGTGGACCCAGATGGTGATCATGTGGCTAGCGATCATGGGCAGGCGATCACCTACTTCATAGCGCTGCGCAAGATATCGTTGGTTGACACGCGGAGGATGCTGAAGGACGTGACGGACGTGTCGGTGGTGTGCTGGCTGTGCCTGATGGGGGTGGTGTTCATGGGGAATGTGGTGAGGCTATGTGTGTGGGTGCTGAGGAAGTGGGGTTACTTGAAGAAGAAAGAGGAGAAGGATTCAGATGAAGACGATGAAGACAAGCATGAGGAAGTGTGACAGTCTGTGTGACAATCGAGTAAATTGAATGGTCTTTGTTCTATGATAGGGGTGGCATGGTCAATATGTGTAAAATTTGTGATTCTGATGAGCGGGATGATGATGGGTTTTGAGGTGCTCTGTTTTCTTCTACTACCGTTTGATAAAAGTATTTGTCCTAAAGAGAGGGTAAGACGGATTCTGCTAGAGAAATCTTGGGATGGTAAACGATTGAAGAGACTAATATGGCGCTTGGAGCAATCGTGCATGATCTCCCTCTGTAATTTGTACAAAATCACAACAATACGCGGTTATAGTTGCCGCAATTTCTTCTCTATACAATGTTGAACATGACTGTTGGACGAAGAGAACTTCAGCCAGTTCGGCCAGGTCTGCTCAGGAATGGCTTAGTCCTCAACTCGGCCATCTTTACTCGGCATTGAAGTCTTCTGGACTTTGGTCCTCAGTTGAGATTCAGGGTGGCTGGAAAAAAATTAGTAGTTCAGGATGGGATTTCCTGCAATCATTGTATAATTGTTTCCTTTGTTTGAATATTATTTGATGCTGAGAATAGAAATGTTTGTCTAGGTTTTCTATTTTCTTCCCTTCCTAGCTGCTGTTCAACATCTATCTTGCCAGACGCTTCTGCTATAGAGGGATCTGTTGGGATTGTCGGATTCCCAAAAACCAAATTCGACACTAAATCGAACTCCTAAAACGAATGCGGAAGACAAGTCCGGGAAAAACATGTATCACCGATCCTAAAACACACCACGGAATCAAGCGTACCTTATTAGCCACAGATTAAACACCAACGCCGATAAAAGGAAGAGAAAACAGATCCCATTCAATCCGATGACGTCGATTGGCCTTGAAGGGAAGACGGCGTCGCCTTTAGCCTTAGTTTTTCTTTTGGAGGGAGAGAGGGAGAGGAAACGTATGCACAAAAATGCCAAAAGGTGCGTCCTCCCTCTCTTTCCTTCCTTATATACGTTCCCTTCAAAATAGAAATCGTGCCCCTTCATCATATCCCTCCATCCATGGGCCCTAATCTTATGGGCCGGGATTTTAGGCCTAATATGGGCGGATGGGCCTTAAGCTCATCACATAAAACCATCATCTCCCACTCGCACATAGTGGGCCAAACAGGTTTTCTTTACCTCTATTCAACATTCATACCAGTGAATAATCCGTGCAACCAGCATACTTTGAGAGCTCGTTGCCATACATCTGTTAGGAATATATAGCAGCTCATAATGGGCATCACACTCTGAGTAGATTTAGTATGCGATACCCTAAATCGATCGATCACATTTATATCTCTCTTAATCTTTTTTAAACAATGATATATATATATATATATATATATATATATATATATATATATATATATATTGTATTCACAATTATGATTATCCCAAAGACAGTCATAATTGGTTAACCAGTGAATACAAAACTACAATGTGATTCTCCAAATTCGATCTTCCTCTTTTCTTCAAATTCTCAATTTTAGTTTAGCTTACTTTTCTAGAAATGTCCCATTAGATCGAATCAACTCATGACCATTGGCAACATCCTAAGATAGCAAACACTAAATAGAAATCTTGAGAATAAGTAAGAGTCATGAGGGGACTAAAAAATTAAGGAATTCTTTTCCTCAAGAGTCTCACACGACATAAAAGTTGAGATCAAACTTTTACCACTCTTATTGGTCGTCTCATGCATACATAGTATGAAATACGTATTACGGTATTAACTCATTTCCCATGGAGCGTATGTCTACACCTTCAATACTGTATAGATGATAGTTCAGACATACCCAATGTCTAACTTGAGTTCACGTATCTATTCTTTCATAAAATTCATTAGAACTCACATCTGGCATCATAGACAAATAAAGTAAAATATGTGGGGTATTTTACTTTCGGACATAGTAAGTGCTATGTCTTCATCTTAACACTCAGTTAAGACGACATACGTATTTTAAGTTTAAGCTCTCGATTATCACCTAGATAATAAGCTTTAAAATAGTCTTATCTCTATTTATCACACAGTAAATAGAGGCGATTACCCGTATGAGTGGGTAATCTTATATCTGTCCAACATACTTTCTCAACTTAAAATAATGCACTGAGCATTAAGATGCATAAAGATCAAACAAAGATTCATAAGCATTAATGATGAAAATACAAATTCATCAAATGTGAACACTTAGGGAAATTACAATATTTAGTATATCAGTCTCTACGCAATCCTAAAGATTTCATATGGCCACAAAACACATCTCTAGATATTGGCTTTATCATAGGATTTGCTACCATTCTATGCGTAGATATGTACTGTAAGTTCACATCCTTTCGTGCAACCATATCTTTGACAAAATTATACTTGGTATCTATATGTTTGGTCTTGCCATGATATTTTGGATATTTGGTGTACGCTTTTGCTGCTTGGCTATCACAGTTAACCAACAATGAATCTGCAGCACTTCCAATAACACCTAAATGACCAAAAAAATCTCTTAAGCCAAACACCTTCTTATACTGCTGTTGATAATGCCACGAACTCAATTTCCATCGTGGACAAGGCTATACACTTTTGTTTCTTACTGCTCAAACATATGGTGCCATTATTCGGTAAGAAAACAAAGTTAGAGGTAGATTTCATTTCATCTAAATTTCCTCCATAATCAACATCAAAATAGCTTTAGAGTCGCAGATCCTTTTTTTGATAACTTAGCGTATAATCAACAGTTCCCTTTAGATACCTTAGTATTCTTTTAACGGCTTTCCGATGTACTTGACCTAGATTGGATTGGTATATTCTCACCAATCCAACTACAAAACATATGTTAGGTCTTGTACACATCATAACGTATATCAAACTCTCAACAGTACTAGCATAAGGAACATGTTTCATTTGTTCATTCTCTTGTGGAGCCTTTGGACACGTTTTATGACTCAATCCTTCACCTTTTGCAATAGGAGTGTCTATGGGTTTACAATCTTGCATACGAAATCGTTCAATCATCTTATTTATATATGTTTCTTGCGAAAGAGATAAAGATCTCTTCGAATGATTTCTTGAAATCTTAACTCCAAGAATGTATGCAACCTCATCCATATCCTTAATTTCAAAGTTGGAAGACAACCAACTTTTGACAGTATTAACAAACTCCATATTATTTCCAGCAATTAGTATATCATCAACATATAATGATATGATCACAAATTGATCATTGGATCTTTTGATATATACACAATGATTCTCATCAATCATAGTAAAATCATATGCCATTATGGCATTATGAAAACGTATATACCATTGTTTGGATGACTGCTTAAAGCCGTATATTGATCTCAAAAGTTGACATACCTTTTCTTCTTGGCCTTTCATTATGAAACCAGTAGGTTGTTTCATATATATTTCTTCATCTAATTCTCTATTGAGGAAAGCAGTCTTTACATCCATTTAATGTAACTCAAGATCCATACTAACCATTATTACCAAAATAATGCGAATCAAGGTAAATCTCACTACAGGAGAAAATTTATCTTCATAATCAATTCCTTCATGTTGATTATACCCCTTCGCCACAAGGCAAGCCTTATGCCTTTCTATTGAGCCATCAGCCTTTTGATTTATTTTGAGAATCCACTTGTTCCCAATAGCTTTGCGCCCTTCTGGAATATCAAACCACTGGAAGATCAACCAGTTTTCAGTCTTGGTTTGATTTCATTGACTCCATTTCCTCTTCCATTGCATGAATCAATTTTTCCTTACTAGGGCAATTCAGAGCCTCATTAATATTTATTGGCTCATCCTCATCTTGTGGAGCAACCATAAAAGTTTTCCCTTCAATGTCAAAAAGTCGACGGGGAATACTTTGGCGACTTGTTCGCTGTATGGGAGATTGTATACTTTGCACATCATTCCCCATTATGCTCCCACTTGGATTAGATAATGATGACGTCGTCTCATCATGTGGTTGCAATTGAGAATGAGTTGAATTCAATTCATCACTTCTCATATTACTCCAACTTGGATGAACTCCACTAATATCATTATCTTGATCCAAGATTACAAATATGGAGTAATCTTCCCCTATTTCGCCCTTCTTAAGAAATTCATCATCTAAGAATGTGACATCCTGTGATTCAAATTCAGTTATACTCCCACTTTCCTGCTCACCTATGAACACATACCCTTTCGAGTGTTCAGAGTACCTTATGAAAATACTCTTCTTTCCTCTGGGACCTAATTTCCCAAACTTGTGAGAGGACTCATGAGTATAGGCAGCACAACCTCATGGCTTAAGAAAACTTAAGTCTGGTTTTCTACCTGTTCATAACTCATATGGAGTGGAAGTAACGGATTTGGAAGGTGTCCGGTTAAGTATATAGGTAAGTTAACAACGCATCACTCCAAAAAATAATAGAAAAGTTAGAATGCGCCATCATGGACCTAACCATTTCCAGTAGGGTTCTATTTCTTCTTTCTGCAACACCATTTTGTTGAGGAGTATATAGAATAGACAATTATCTTTTTATTCCTTTTCCATCACATAATTTTCTAAACTCATCAGATAAATATTCTCGACCTCGATCAGATCTCAATGCTTTTATTTTCTTGTCTAATTAATTTTCTACCAAGTTCATAAACTTTTTGAAATAACTTAATGCTTCAGATTTATGAGAAATCAAATAGACATATCCAAATAGAGTATAATCATCTATAAAAGTGATGAAATAAACAGCCCTATGCCTTCCTCTCACATTCATTGGATCACAGGTATTAGAATGGATTAAATGCAGAGGAAATTAAGCTCTTTTTACCTTTTCCAAATGATTTTTTTGTCGTTTTCCGTACTAGGCAATGCTCACATATGGGCAAATTGACTTTTTCAATGTTGCCCAATAAGCCCTCTTTGGCTAGTCTATTCATATGTTGTTGGCCAATATGACGAAGTCTAGCATGCCACATTATCACATCATTATTATATGAAGTAGAAGATGTGAAACAAGGGAATAACAAATATTGATATCACTACAGTCAACACTTAGTACAATAAAACCACAAAGAAAGTGACCACAACCATAGTAGTTTATATCCAAATACAAATCTACACCTCTATTACGAAAGTTCACACTAAAACCAAGCTTAACCAACACCAAAACAGACACTTAAATTTCGACGAATCTTCGGAGCATATAGAACATCATGTAGGAACAAGTTGCGTTCACCACGCATGTTCAATTGACAGGTGCCAATTCCTTTAACTTCAGCTCTGGAGTTATTTTTCACATAGATCCACTTAGTTCCAGTTGGTATTCGTCGGAATTCCACGAAGGATCCTCTATCCTTCGCTACATGGTCTGTTGCTCCTGAATCTACAGTCCACAAAGGATTGGATTCAGACAATAATACAGAACTTGACACATAAGCAAAGTTCTCAAATGTACAAGAGGTGTTTATCTTTTTCGGCTCACAACAGTTGCAAGCATAGTGACCCTTCTTGTCACAATTGTAATACCTCATCCTTGACATTTTCTTCACTTGAGGATGTTTTCCTCTCTTGTGTTGATTAACTCTTGATTTCTTGCAATAAGGACTTGATCCTTTGCATTCCCACATATTGAACAAATCAATACGCTTACGCTTAGAGCTCAAAGCCCTTTATGAGCTAGAACCAGTATAGCAAATGTCTATATTCGGCTCAAATGCCGTTAGTCGGTCCTCAGCTAGCTCAAGGTGGCGCATGGCATCCTTAAGATATTCCATAACATAGTCAAGAGCTTTTAGTGCTTCTTGCTTTTCCAGCACATATTGAATATTCATATTCAATATTTCACAATTGTTGCCGTTCATATCATCAATTACGTTCTTAGTTGCTGAAACCATCGATCTGAACACATTAGACATATATGCACGAATAATTAATGCCTATCATTTATGCATCCACTTTGCACAGACTCATCATATCAATAAACAATTTTAAGTAAGGTTTAAGAATTAAAAGGTCACTATGTTTCCAATCATCCTCCAAAAATCCTAACTCAAAATTATTATTAATATAATTGTCTTATGCAAAATAAATTCTATGAAGTTACAAAAACTTCTATGAACTACCCACATCGGTTAACAATAACAGATTGCAAACAATATTTGACATCCAATAGAGTAATAATGCTTTCACATAATACAATTATCCATTACACTAAGCAATATATACAGAGAAGAAATATCAACATAGAAAAAGATATTCACATCCAAAAACATCTCAAACTAATCTAAGAAATAAATAGGGAATATCCATTCTAATCTATCAATCAAAATATCTGAGAAATTTGAAGGCACATTTGTCAACCATGGAAAAACTTTTGGAGAGCTTTCATGTCGCCTCCAAGGCGCATTCACTCTGCGCCATGTGGCGCTCAATCTAAGGGTTGAAGTTTTGGTTAACTCAATCTTATAGTATTTTCTAGCAAAAGCTACCACTAGCCTCCTATAACCCGGGACTACGTTGACCTCCCATAGTCGATCTAATACCGCTTGCCATTGAGGAGGAAGAGTGTTCATCAAAGCCGGCACATTCTCAAAATCCGGCATAAGATAATCATTCCAAATGATTTTCTGTATCATCTGATTAATCTTGACCACATGTGATACTAAATCACCGTCATGCCATTAATAATTAGCTAACTCTGTCATCAGCTTTTTAAGTCTTACACTTCCCTCGTCCGTTCTTGGGATTGTAGGTATCTGTGCATAACGCATCATAGTTCCTGCAACAAATGCAGAACTAAAAATGGATTACTTATAATCCATAATGTACATAAGGGAAAATACATAATTTTCCATGATTCATGCAACAAATGTACAATAAAAAAATGAATTACTTATAACACACACAGACATAATTGAAAAAAGAAACATTTTTTTTTCGGGTCAATGGTCAAAGTCAACGGTCAACGGTCGGGTCGCCGGTTGTCGGACGGATCGACTGGCGCGTGCCTTACACGCGTGCAGCTGACGTCACGATGACGTGAACTGGCTTGTGCGGGGCCGTGGACGCGCACGTGCGCGTGCGACGCACGCGCCTTCCCCTGCGAATCGGCGCGTGCAATGCACACACCGAAGATGTTGCTTCACTCCGGCTGCGCGTGGGGGCACGTCCGGTGGCTGTTAGCGGTGTTCCACCACTTCTCGTGATCATCTCGATGAGCCCTTCCATCCTACGCCATTAGAAATCGATTTTGAGTTACAGAAACTCGAAAAAAAAATGGAGGAACAGTGCTCGGGTGTCGGGATTTTTCGCCTCGATCCGTGTCAGCCGATTATGTTCATGAAAATTCAATCAAAAAACATGAAAGGAGTCGGGAAAACATGAACTAGGGCTCTGATACCAATGTTGGGATTGTCGGATTCCCAAAAACCGAATTCGACACTAAATCAAACCTCTAAAACGAATGCGGAAGACAAGCCTGGGAAAAACATGTATCACCGATCCTAAAGCACACGACGGAATCGAGCGTACCTTGTTAGCCACAGATTAAATACCAACACCGATAAGAGAAAGAGAAAACCGATCCCGTTCGATCCGATGACGTCAATTGGCCTTGAAGGGAAGATGGCGTCACCTTTAGCTTTAGTTTTTCTTTTGGAGGGAGAGAGGGAGAGGAAACGTATGCACAAAAATGCCAAAAGGTGCATCCTTCCTCTCTTTCCTCCCTTATATATGTTCTCTCCAAAATAGAAATCATACCCCTTCATCATATCCCTCCATCCATGGGCCCTAATCTTATGGGTCGGGCTTTTAGGTCCAACATGGGTGGACGGGCCTCAAGCCCATCACATAAAACCATCAGGATCAATTAAGCTGCCATCTCAAGTCTCTGTTGCACGAGACTGAACCTCGTGCAGGTTAGAGTTTATCTACTATCTATGACTTGAGAATTCCATGTCAATTAAACTATACAAATTCATGCACATTTGATGATAAGAAGAACGACTCTGTTTAAGCATGGTACCTTAACATCTCACCGCTAGACATAAAAATTTCGCTGGAATCTCCGCTAGACTCAATTCATTAGACTATATAAAACAATATTTCAAGTGATTGAATTAGCATGAAATGAATGAGAGAGTCGACTCAAATGATTGTTATAGAGGACGACACTCGATGAAAGCATGAACTTATTCCATGCAGAACAGAAGATTTTATTTTGTCTTTCGCCATAAAAAACTTCTCAATTCTCATTCATTTGGAAAATACAGCACTATCACATCAAGGTGGTCTGCCTGCGACATCAGCATCAAATAAAAACTGCAGATATAAAGGAACATTAGAATTGTAACTCTCACTACAAACTAGGTCTCTAGCCTGAGTAGCTGCTCCATCCAGTTGTCTTGTGGATTAGTCGCTCGACTAACCCAACTCCACTGGACATCTTCAAAGCTTGAAGCTTTCTGTCCCGCTATTGTTGTCGGTTATAGAAATCCTATCGCGTCGCTACCTTGGATCTTTTATTAGATCTTCTACAAGCTCTAAATAGTTCGTGACATCCCCCCTCCTATCTATAGTTTTCGTTCCTCGCTCATATCTCCTTGCCTAGGCTTCCACCCAAAGGTCTTCCATTCAACGTGATCGAAACATCTCAGACGACCTCCTCCCATATTATCCTTGATTGGTTGGCAGCCCCTACTTTTTCCTGCATTAATTGATTCCGAATCTCGCATTTTCTCTTGAATCTGATATCCTAGGAAGCATTCTTAAGGTGTCTACCTGATCTCCAATTTTGTCAAAATAGATTAAAGTTAATGGAAGGACTTATTCTTCTGTGGGAATGAAGTTTCCTCTCGCCTATGTTAGAGTTTTCTCTCGCGATATGCTCGAGCTCTTCCTCCTCTGTAATTCCTTCTCTCCTTTCGTGCTCAATCTGCACTTCCCATTCGGCTTCATTTCTTCCTTCTAATCTCCATCGCTCTCCTGCCGATGCCTTTTTTTCCTTTCCATAATCCTTCCTATTCCTCGGAGAGGCTTGCATGTGAAGTTTTTTGGGTCCACTAAATCATCGAGGCCTTCTTTCTCCCTGTCCCGAGTTTTTCCCATCTCCTTATGGCTTTAGTTCATCTTGTCTAGGTTGAATTTGCCTGTATAGTGCTGTCGGTCTTTAATTCTGGACATGCAACACATGGGTCTTAATTTTGCACAGGGTTTTGCGTACTTGTAAGCTTTATGGCAACGGAAGAGCAAGACAGCTCCTCGCGCATTGCTGCGCTGTGTCAAAGACTGGGACGACTATGCTCAGAACAAGAATTGGAAGTTTGGGATGATGTACCTTCTACAGACAAGCTGAAAGAGTGTCGCCTCATCCTGGTGGGTAATATTTTTACCAATCCCGCTGTCAATCTTCCTGCTTTCCAAATTGCAATGAAGAAAGCATGGCGTTTAGACCAGGTTGATATTTCCCTTTGTGATGGTGGCCTGTATATAGTCAAATTTCGGTTAGAAATAGAAAAACAGAGAGTACTTGTAGGGAGTCTGTGGCTGTTCTCAGGACATTTGTTTCATTTCCAACCATGGCGACCTAATACGCCATTACACTGCTATGAGTTCTCCCACTGTGCCTTCTAGATGCATGTCATAGGATTACCTCTGGAGTGGAACACAGAACACATTCTGCGTAAGGCAGTTAAGCAGGTAGGTCGTGTAATTGAAGTTAAACCAAATACTTCTGGGAGGGTCCGCATACAACTTGATTTGAAAGAACCTTTAAGGACGGGGAAGCTAATTTGTATCAAAGGAAAGACATTATGGTTAGATTTTTGCTATGAGCGACTCTCACATTTTTGCTATTCGTGCGGGAAGCTAGGACACTATGCGACAGCTTGTAAAGAATATCCTTATGAGGAAGACAAACACGATGGTTTATCAAAACTCGCCTATGGTCATTGGTTACGTGCGGAGGTTCGACAACATAGCCTGTATTGGGACACATTCTATAATCCTCAGGAATCTATGGAGCAGATGGATGAAGCTGTACCTGAAACTCCCCCTACCATGCAATTGCCAATCCTAGCCCTGCCTCCCATTGTGCCAGATTTAGCAGCTCAAGCAACAACCCCCATCATCCCCTCAAGATCCTCCTCTATGATGGAAATAGTTAATCCCGCTCCAAGGACTACTGACCTGGTACCCGCAATGGCAAAATTGAAGAGTGTTTAGACTCCTTCCCTGGAGATTGCTAAGCACAAAAAGCCAAAAATTCTGAAAACGAATAATGCTACGGGATCAGGCAAGAAACAAAAGAGATACTCTTCGTATGATACTAGAGCTAGCTACTCATCAGATCTGGATGAGACTCAACTCATGGACACCCCTGTTTATGCTGCACATGAGACATCACATTGGGCATTGGCGGCTGGCCCCAAACAGCCACCACATCTCAAATGAAACTCTTATGTTGGAACTGTTAGGGGTTGGGCAACCCACTGACAGTTCAAGCCCTAAAGGTCGTTTTGGCCAAAGAAAAGCCCGAAATAGTTTTCTTAATGGAAACTAAGAATGTAGCTTCAGTTTTAAGTAGATTATAGCATCGGTTTCATTTTCCACACTCTTTGATAGGGGATCCAATGGGCCTTGTTGGTGGTTTAGCTATTTTTTGGACTGAGCTTTATGCTTTAACAATTTTGAAGTCAGCGGAGAATTATTTTAATCTGCTTTGCTATGATACATCTGCAGCTACTTCTATGCATATCACATGTTTGCATGCTCCTTCTACTTATAGGGCTAGACAAGAGCTTTGGGATAGACTCAGGGAGATCAGTGCTGTAAATACCTTTCCTTGGGTGTGCGTGGGGGATTTTAATGAAATCTTTTACCCCTGGGAAAAAGTGGGTAAGAGACCAGCTATGTACTCTTGCCTAGCATCCTTTCGAGCAGTGATTAGTGCTTGCTCTTTACTAGAGTTGGAAAGCAAAGGGTGTGAATTTACCTGGTCTAATAACAGAACATGGGCTGACCTAGTGAAGGAGAGATTGGATCGAGTCTTTTGCTCTTTCGAATGGCGATTGTTGTATCCTACTGCAGAAGTGCTAGCCCTTCCTACTTTAGGTTCGGATCACTGCCCTCTTTTGCTAACCACATCTACAAGTCCTGTCAAGCGAAAGAAGACTTTTACTTATGAAGCTTTCTGGAACCAAGATCAACAATGCAAAGAAATAATTCAAAACTCGTGGAATATATCCAGTGCAGACAAAACCACTTTGGTGGCAAAATTGCAGGCAGTTTCTCATGAATTAGCAAGCTGGAGTAAATCAAAGTTTAGTAATGGTCATCTTCGTGTAGATTATTTACAATACCAGCTACAGACTATCATGAACAGAAAATATTATCAGAATGATGATAAAGAGTTGGCCCATTCAATCCGAGACGAAATTCAACAAATCTGGCAACAAGAGGAGCAGTTCTGGGCTATGCGATCTCGCATCAACTGGCTGCGGTGGGGGGATAAAAATTCCAAAATTTTCCAAGCTAGTACTGTACAACGAAGACAAAGAAATAGAATCTGTCTGTTAAAAGATGAACTCCATCACTGGATAAGGGAGCCAGAACAATTAAAGGAGCTAACATTGGGTTTCTTTTCCAATTTATATAAGTCAGTCGGCAATCGCGACTTTGGCCCCTTTTTAAATCAATATCCTGAAGTTGTAACTACAGACATAAATGATCATTTGCTGAGAACAGTAACGGAAAAGGAGGTATGCCAGGCAACTTTTCAGCTGGGTGCTTCAAAGGCTCCAAGACCCGATGGTCTTAATGGCCTCTTCTTTCAGCAACACTGGGAAATTATCAAAACATATGTCATTAAAACAGTTCGAGACTTCTTCACTTCAGGTATCATGCCTCGCTCTCTAAATAGAACGATAATTGTGTTGGTTCCTAAGGTTCATCATCCAGAAAGCATTGATCAGTACATACCAATAAGTCTTTGTAATTTCGCTTACAAAATCATTTCCAAAGTTATGGCCAATAGACTTAAACATTGGCTTCCTAATTTGATATCCAAAGAACATGCAGCATTTGTTAAGGACAGGCAGATACATGACAACATAATGGTGGTTCAAGAAGTGCTTCATCAGTTTAAAGTACGCAAGAGCAAGAAAAAGTTCAACCTTCTTTTAAAAACTGATATGCAAAAAGCGTATGATAGGGTTGAATGGGATTTCCTCCAAGCCTACATGCTGCAGCTGGGTTTCAATGACAGATGGGTTCGGTTGGTAATGGCTTGCATTACAACGACTTCCCTAAGTGTTCATTTCAATGGGGAACAGCTTGCTTATTTCCAACCATCTCAAGGACTTAGACAAGGTGACCCCCTATCCCCATATATTTTTATTTTACTTGCAAATGCGCTCTCAACTCTCATTACTCAAGCTGTGGAAATGGGTCATTTACAAGGAATTAAGTTCAATAGAGCATGCCCCACTTTATCTCATCTATTCTTCGCTGATGACTCTGTTTTCTTCCTAAAAGCGACAGTCTCTAAAGGCCAAAACCTTGCCAATATTCTAAACTAGTATTGTTTAGCTATGGGCCAGATTATAAATAGGAATAAGTCTGGTTTGTATTTCAGCAAAAACTGCCCATTGTCTCTACAACAAAATATAGCAAGTGAATTCAGAATGCTTGTGATGAATTGTTATGGGAAGTACCTGGGTATCCCTTCAGATTGGGGGCAATCGAAATGGGAGATGTTTTCCTAGATTTTGGCCAAAGTAAATGCCAAATTAGATGGCTGGAAGGAACGATTGTTATCAAAGAGTGGAAAGGAAATCCTTTTGAAATCTGTTATACAGGCATTACCTCAGTATGCCATGTCGATCTTCAAGCTCCCCCTGTCTTTATGCAGATTAATAGAAAAAAAGATATCAGTGTTTTGGTGGAGCAATAATAATGGCAAAACAGGAATTCATTGGCAAAATTGGACATCTTTAAAACTCTCAAAAGACTCTAGAGGAATGGGATTTAGAGACCTTGTCAGTTTCAACAAAGCAATGCTTGGTAAGCAAGCTTGGCATCTGTTTCAACAACCTAATGCTCTATGGAGTCAGCTTTTCAAGGGATTGTATTTCAGGAATTCATCATTTCAGTGTGCACAAGCAGGAAATTGTACTTCATGGGGTTGGCAGAGTATTTTAAAAGGAAGAGAAGCCATTCTTCCACGACTTTGATGGTTAGTTGGGGATGGCTCCAAAATTAATATAAGAGAAGACAATTGGCTACCTATGGGTACATTAGGAGGCACAGTTGCTCAAGGCGAACCAATTTTAGTGGCTGATCTCATTGATAACTCACATCACACGTGAAATTCAACTCTTATATCCAATCTATTTGACTCTCAGGTCAGTGAAGAGATTTTAAAAATTCCTATTAATCCTTTAGTTCTTACTGACCAACTGGTATGGACTCTTAACTCCTCTGGTGTTTATTCAGTAAAAAGCAGTTACCATCTTTTGTCTTCACACCTAAATACCCAACTCAATTTGCCTTCAACTTCTTATCAAAACCCCATTAAGTTATGGCGAACGATTTGGCATATGAAAACCGCTCCTAAAATTCTAGTGTTTACGTGGTTAGCTTGTCAGAATGCCTTTGCTACTAAAGCAAACCTTTTTCACAGACACATCTCACCCATTCCTGTCTGCAGCCTATGCACTCAAAACATGCCAGAAACTGTAGAACATCTATTTTTCTTTTGCACGTGGACTAGCAAGATATGGACTCATCCTCATATCAGGGTTCAGATCTTACCTACTTCAGTGCAGCGTTTTGATGCTTGGGTCGCAGCCAGAGCCACTAATTCGAAGGCTTTCCATGAATTTGAGGTGATCGCCAATTTGTTGTGGCAGATTTGGCGTCAGCGCAACAATTTCATCTTCAGAAACCAGAGTCCAGACCCCATCCAAGCGGTGGAGGATGCCCTTGCACATAGCCGGATCTATAAGGTTGTCGACCCAACTCCTCACCGCTTTCCAATCTCATCCCTCAGCCCAGATCAGCGATGGAAACCTCCTGACAAAGGCAATTTAAAATGCAATATTGATGGTGCTTTTCAATCAGAGGGTTTGCAAGGCTCGATGGCTTGTATCTGCAGAAATCACAGAGGAATTCTCACTGATGTTTTTACCCAAAGCTTCTTAGCTCAGTCGGCTTTCCAGGCGGAGCTTTATGCTCTGATATTTTCGATTCGACATCTGATCCAGCATGGGCGTCACCGGGAACGACTAATAATGGAATCGGATTGCCTACAGTTGGTGGAGATGGTTGCGGAGAAGAAGCCACCGCCATGGACAAAACGCCTCCTCTTCGTTGAAGTCAAAGAACTGCTATCCCAGTGCCCTAATCTCTCTTTGAAGTATTGCCGCAGACAAACGAATGCAGCTGCAGATTGGGCCGCAAAGGCCCACCGGAACCACGGCCCGGTCCGCAATTGGAACCTTTACCCTCCTTTTATGTTGCAAGATATAGTGTACGGTGATGCTTTAGTATCTGGATGTTTATCTTCTCTAATATAATATTTTAGCAGTTTCGACCCCAAAAAAAAATAAAAATGGAAGGACTTGGTTCTTAGTACTCCATGATGTCCAATTTTCTCAAGGTGCCGTCTGAGTTTCTATGGTTACTAGACTTACACGCTAAGGTTTGCAAAGTTTACCTTCGAAGTTCGAGTTTCTGGTTAGCCCCAGCTTGGGTTTCACCTACCCCAACACCACATCATCTACAGAGAAAATACAGCAATGGACATCGTCTTGAATTTGTCTTGTCAGCATGGACGGATTCACCATGGGGGCAATGGAGGCACTTGCCCCTAAGGTTCCTCTAAATTGAAAGGGAAACTACAATCTGTTGTAATTATTTGGTGAATTTGCCCCCACGAAAATACAAGTGTGTACCTATAAGGCTTGATTTGACATTGGCAGAAAAGAGATTACAAAATATTCTAGTCATTCATTCGATTTTGCTTACGTCTTACCTGATCCATCATATTAATGAGGCATTACGGGTGTTCAAGGTTTACTTACCAAAGATGAGCTTTTTGTCCTAGAAAAAGTGAGCATCGGAAGAATTAACGAAAAGGCAAATGTTAAAGAGTGCCCCTAGGATATTTGTTTTATTTCATTATTTTATAATTTTTTTCAAAGTTAATACGATACTTTTTTAGTTATAATCAAATAATTCAGACATTCTCCATGTTATAAGGGTCTTGTTAATGAATGCATTAAAGGCACTAGTTAAAAACACTAACTATAAAATAACGCGAATCAGCATGTATTGAAAATTGAGCAATGATATATTTCGAAAACGTTACTTGCTTCAAATGTACTTTTTTTTATATATCCAAAGCAAAATTAAAGAGGCCTAACGAGCACCCTAAGGAGACTCTTTAACATTCGCCTTCTCGGGGGGATGGGGTGGGGACGCTTAAGTTTCGGGAGTGGGTTTCGACTCCCACGCTCTGCAAGAGGAAAGGCAAAAGTCTGAGAATGAGTATAGAGTATGAATAGAGTAGGACTGACAAAAAAAAAAAAAAAAAAACACATTTGCCTTCTCATTAATTATTCTAACACTCGCCTTTTCTATGAGAAAAGCTCATGTTAGGTAAGTAAACCTTTAATCTCCAAAATACCCCATTGATATTATGGACCGAGTAAGACGTGAGTCCACACCTCCATAGTGGCCTTTTAGCCATGAGAGTCATTATCAAGGTGTGAACGAATATTCTTGGGCCTATAAAAGGGAAAATGTCACAAATGATCTTTATATTATTATTTAATGTGCAATTTCGTCTCTGAACTTTCGATTGGCTCAATTTGATCCCTGAACTATTGATAAATGCCTGATTTGGTCCCTGAATTTACGATCTGCTTATTTGATCCCTGAACTATTGATAAATGTTTGATTTAGTCCTTCGTTACTATTTTTTTCTTTTTTTGCTTATGGTAATGAATTGAAAAAATATAAAAAAAATAACGAAAAAAAGAAAAATATAGTAACGAAAAAAAAAGAAACCCTAGCGGGTACTGTTCATCTTCCTCGCGGAAACAGCCTTGCCCACATTGGCCATTGCGCCGGCAGACCTCGACCGCACCGGTGACCCACGAGCCCTCTCTGCTCCACCGCCACTCCACCAATCTCGCCCGCCGTCCATCGACCTTGCAACGCCTCAGTCGCTTGCAACTTCCAGATCCGGTGACCTCCGCGTCCCTGCCACACCTCAATGCTCTGCCTGACGACCAGCGACGACCTGACGCTTCTGCTACCTCACCGAGCCGATCCTTGCCGCCGTGACCCGGCGCTCAACATCCCCCGCTCCAGCCCGTGCCGACCTGTGACGCCATCGTTTTCCTGATCTCGTTGCTCGAGTGTTCGACACTGGCAGATCTGAGAGCCCCGCAGTAGCCATGACCCGAACGCCCCTGCTCGCCTCCGCCCAACGCTCAACCGCTACCGTGCCGTTGTCCCAGCCGCGACCCGATGCCGCCGGAGCCCACACCGCCGCTGCCGCTGCTCGCCTCTCCTTAATGTCCGATAGCAAGCCTTGCGCCTCGCGATGTCCTTTGCCGGTGCCCTGCCACGCCGAAGTCCCTCGCTGGAAACCCTCGCGGCCACTCCCTCGTCGGAGTTCGGCGGCCAAGATTTCTTTTTTTTTTTTTTTCAAAAGAAAGAAGAAAAAAATTAAATTAGGTATATTTATTTTATTAGGCAAGTTTATTTTATTTTATTTTATTTGAGATATTTCCCCATGCATAATTGGCTAGTGCGGGCAAGGGTGCTTCCACGAGGAAGATGAACAAGTACTCGCTAGGGTTTTTTTAAAAAAAAATTTCGTTACTATTTTTTTTGTTATTTTTTTAAATATTTTTCAATTTCGTTACTATAAGAAAAAAAAAGGAAAAATAGTAACGAAGGACTAAATCGGATATTAATCAATAGTTCAGGGACCAAATTGAGCCGATCAAAAATTCAGGGACCAAATCGGGTGTTTATTAATAGTCCAGGGACCAAATTGAGCTGATTGAAAGTTCAGGGATAAAATTGAACATTAAGTAATAGTATAGGGACCATCTGTGACATTTTCCCCTTATAAAAATACGTAGATGGAAAGGTGTACTCCCTTAGTTCTTTCTAATCTTTGGCCAAACATGTCAGATGATAACACGACATGTCATCGACCCGAAAATTAAGCATGTAAAGGATAAGTGTCCAAATGGTACATGAGATATCGATGTTGGGGGCATTCTCAAGGGGAAGAGGATCGAGAATTGAAAACTCGAGGTGGTGCAAGGATGAGAACCTATATTGTCATATTGGTGTCTCTATTTGATGTTGTATCCATTCAAACCATCAATCCATGCGAATAAAGAGGTAGCGGATCCTTTCCCATCGGTGCAGATATGGCTTCGGCGAGTTTAAGTTATTGAAGATGGTCAGGAGTACAGAAGACGAGAAAGGAATTCGCAGTCAATAAATCAATCTCGCGCCACCACAAAAGGCAAGCTCCACATAACCTGTGAAACCCCATTTGAGTTTAGGTGGCATTGTGCAATCCTCACATTCCCATTGAGGATGCAGCGGCGATTTCCTGAAGGTTTACACTATTAGTCATGCTTAACAGATAAGTAAATTGGTTTTGACATCGTTGGCTTAGTGGTTGCCTAGTTCTTTCAACTTCACTTTATTCCAATTTCAACGCTTTAACTAAATTATAATAGAAAAGTTGGAGCATTGCGCGCATGCCTGGACAAAATATCAATGCGCTCCCACGCTTAATCATGAGCTCCGCTTTTGAGAAAGTATAGATAAGCTACATAACATAATGGATCTAAAATTAGTGAAATCAGCAGATAAAGAATTTGGTTGTGAGCTTTTGACTAAATAAACAAATGGCCCCCCATAAAAGCGTTCTCACATCCGCATGTATGCTTTTATAGTTTCCCAAAATATTGTCATTTCACTTATAATATTGAGATGTACACGCAAGGATATCATATGAAAGAGAGGCTCGACATGAGTGTCACGCCCCGATCCTCGGGCACGCACACATCCTTCACACTTGATCAATTTTATAATGCGACATCCCAGGACTATGTATCACCGACCCTTTCATTTATTAAGCACATGTGGAAGTAGTTAAATTCCCCAGACAATAAAACGATGAGATAGAATAGCAGAGCCATATTTTTCATATTGGAATTTATCACCAAACTTTTATACAAAACACAAATCACTTCATAACTATTCACATCAAAATGGAGATCTCAAAAGAAAATAGGATCTCAATCCATCCAGGCCATACTCAAGGCCCCTCTCGGGACTATCTTCTTCTTCCAAAAATCCTTCTCCTCAGATCTCATTTTCGAGTTCTCCTTCATAGACTTCTCTTCCTCAGCTCCTCATCGGGGTCCTGAAATGATTTCCCCAAACTGGGATGAGACTACGTCTCAACGAGTTCTACTCCACTAAGCCCGATTAGTAAACCATTATACTATAGGTTGCCTAAACAGGCGCAGGGCAGAGGACTTACCTTGGCCTCAGATCTCACCTGTAAGTCAGTACAATTCACAATAGGCACCCATTTACTTCAAACAAATCGAACCAATCGATTACATGTCATACAAATCATTCTCCATGGAGGAGTATCTAAAAGCTAGGCCACGTGCATTCTCTAGGACGACATTCCAAGTCTTCGAGTCCATGTACCTCGAACCTTGGGCCCACGTGCATTCTCTAGGCGACCTCTTCGCCAAAGTGATATATCAAGTCACCGAGCCACGTGCCTTGGGCCCACGTGCATTTCCGAATACTGGACCCATGTGCATTCTCTAAGGCACTCATTTACCAAGGTGATGCATCAGATCACCAAGCCATGTGTCCTTTTTACGATGCCCGGGCCCACGTGCCTTCTCTTAGGTTCTATCTCACCAAAGTGATGCATCAATTCACCGAGCCTCATGCCCTTTTAGATGCCATTCCGGAATGTTGGGCCCACGTGCATTCTCTAAGGCACTAGTTCACCAAAGTGATGCATCAGATCATCGAGCCACGTGCCCTTTTAGATGCCAAATTCTGTCACCGAGCCACGTGCATTCTCTAGGAAGACATACCGAGTCTCCGAGCCACGTGCATTCTCTCAGGCGACCTCTTCGCCAAGATGACATAATCAATCACCGAATTCACGTGCATTCTCCAGGTGATATTCCAATTCACCGAGCCCATGTATTTCCTTTCAAGTGATTACCAATCTACTTTCAATACCGACAACCAATGTCCAACGATTTCTCAATCAAATAATTAAATCAACTCAACAAAGCATTATAAATGTTGAATAACATACTTGGCCATTTACCAATCAACAATTCAATCTCAATCAATTCCAATCAATTTAGGTAAATCCCTAAAATATCACAATTTATTTAATTCCACACAACGTGGAGCTCAAATAAATAAACGGACTACGCCACGACGATCAGCACGAGATTTTGGTCGTCGGCCATCAAAATCTTAATTTCCGAAAAATAATTAATTAATTTATTAATTTCGAAAATTAATTAATAATATTAAAAATTCAATTTAGCACAAAATAAAGCCCGATTAAATAAACGGATTTCACCACAGTCATCAGCATAAAATTTGGTTCCGGGCCATCTCAGTTGAATTTTCGGAAAATAAATAATTATTTAATTTAATTCCGAAAATTAATATTTAAATACTAAAAATGCCACTTAGGCCCGAAAAGCCTAATTGAAGCCCGATTAGGGTCGGGAAAATCCCGGGCTACCCTCAATAAATAGTAGACCATGTCTACTTGCTAATTGCACAATCAATTTGTCTAATTCGCATCACAATTGACTAATAATTGCTAATCTATTCTAATCTAACCACCTAAACCTAATTAATTAAAACTAAACCAACCTTAAGCATAATTAGACAACTAATCAGGGATTAGTGAGATTACTCACCAAATTGCGCGCAAATCGGATCAATCCGACGGCGGCGACGCGAGGAACAATAAACTCCAAAGCGGGCCTCGGGTTCGAGGCCCGGAAACGGCCCAAAAGCGGCCCGAAGGTGCTGGAAACCCACTCGTGGGTTGCTGTTCAAGGCTGGCCGGAGCTGTCCGGCGGTTAGGGCGGCAAGGGGAGGCGGCGGAGGGTGAGGGGACACCGGGGAGGTCCGCACGATGGGTGAACGGTGGCCGGAGGTGGCCGGAGGGGCTGGACGAGAGGTGAATCGGGCGAGTAGAATGGGGAACGGGGCTGGATGGTGGACGGTGAGGCGCAAGCGCACGGGGCGGCGGCGGGGCGCGCGCGTGAGCGGGCGTGCGGTGCGGGTGGCGGGATGGCGGCGACGGCGAGCTGCAGCCTTCGGTCCGAGCTTCGGCTTCTGGTTCGCTTCGAACGTACGGAGGGGAGAAGAAGAAGAGAGAGAGAGAGAGAGAGAGAGAGAGAGAGAGAGAGAGAGAGAGAGAGAGAGAGAAGTGGGGATGAGTTGACGGTCAAAGAGGGGAAGAGAGGAGAAGGCAGGCGGTGGGGGAAAATCGCACGAGGGGGAAAGGGAAAGGGGAGAGAGAGAGAGAGAGAAAAGAGAAAAGAGAAAAAAAAAAAGAAAGAGAGAAAGAGAACAAAAAAAAATACCCTTATTCATTATCTTTTTATTTTTATTTTCTCTTTCCCTTTCTATTTTCTTTTGGTCTTCAATTTTCTTCCGATAATTTCTTTTTTGAAATTTCGAACTCGTCAATAAATTGACGAACGATGAGACAATGTCCTAAAAAAAAGAATTATGATGCGCTTAAAATTCGATTCCCGAAATTAAGTTCAATTTCGTGGTTAAAAATCGATCAGATGTGATTTTAGCCCAATCCAACTAATTAGGTAGCTTTTAGGGATTTTTACTGCGGATACATCCCTTAACGGCTTCACTCAATAGGTTAGTTAACTCATTAGTGATCCGCTCAGAGAAAAAGAACTATAAGCACGTCAACGATATGCCCATTTCACTTTATCGAAAACAAGGTCGAATTTCAGGATGTCACAACTCTTCCCCTCTTATAAAAATTTCATCCTCGAAATTTAAACCATTACACTTTGTTCAAAAAGGCGGGGGCACAATTGTCTCATCGACTCTTTAGTCTTCCAAGTCGCTTCTTCAGTACCGTGGTGTTGCCAGACCACTTTGACCAACGGAATGGTCTTTGTACGCAGAACTTGCTCTTTACGATCGACAATCTGAACCGGGCTTTCAACGTATGACACACGGTCATCCACGTCCAATTCCTCGAAATTGAGCACGTGGGTCGGGTCAGGCTCGTACTTCCTTAACATCGACACGTGAAAGACGTCATGCACTTGCGCCAATCTTGGCGGCAACGCAAGACGATACGCTAGGTTTCCGATTCTTTCAAGAATCTCAAACGGACCTACGTACCTCGGACTCAGCTTGCCTTTCTTACCAAAGCGCGAAGTTCCCCTCATTGGTGACACTTTCAGAAAAACGTGATCACTAACTTGGAATTCCAAAGACCTTCGACGCTTATCTCGCATAACTTTTCTGCCTCGCTCCGCACGTTGTCTTTAATCTATCTCTAATCGATCACGCCACGGCATCTACTGATTGCTGAACCAACTCTGGGCCTGTTATTTTCCTTTCTCCGACTTCATCCCAACACACTGGAGTTCTGCATGCTCTGCCATACAATGCTTCAAATGGAGCCATCTTGATGCTCTGTTGATAATTGTTGTTGTAGGCGAATTCCACCAGATGAAGCTGATCTTCCCAACTTCCTTTGAAGTCTATTACACACGCTCTCAGCATGTCTTCAAGAGTCTGAATTGTCCTTTCAGACTGGCCATCCGTCTGAGGATGATACGCCGTACTGTATTGAAGCTTTGTACCTAAAGCACTATGCAAGCTCTTCCAAAAAGCAGCAGTAAACCTCGGGTCTCTATCAGATGTTATCGTAACCGGCACTCCATGCATTCGAACCACTTGACGCACATATAGGTCTGCGTGTCTATCCAGACTCAGGTTCTTTCGAACTGCAATGAAGTGAGCCGACTTTGTCAGCCTGTCGACTACTACCCAAATCGAATCATTCCCCCTCTGACTCCTTGGTAGTCCAGTCACGAAGTCCATCGTGATATGCTCCCATTTCCACTTTGGGATCGCGAGAGGTTGCAGAAGTCCTCCCGGCTTGCAATGTTGAGCTTTTACTTACTGACACGTCAAACACTTGGCGACATGCTTGGCGATGTGCGCCTTCATACCCGACCACCAGTAGTGTTGATGCAAGTTCTGGTACATTTTAGTGCTTCCAAGATGAATGCTGTAACTGCTACGATGTGCCTCAGATAAAATTTCTTCTCTAAGCTCAACATCGTCAGGTACAACCAAACGTCCTTGGAACCTTAGAGTCCCATCATCAGAAACTTGAAAATCAGCCTTTCTTTTATCTGTATCCTCTTGAAGAATTCTCTGTACATCTGGATCTGTCGGTTGGAGTTCTTTGATTCTGACCTGGACATCCGGTTCAATTCTGAGGGTGGCCATAAGACTTGAAAGGTGGCCTACCTCAAATTTGAATTCCGAATCCCGAGCTCTCTCGATTAAGTTCCACTCCTTAACCAAGATTTGCGCCACTGAAGACTTCCGACTCAATGCATCGACGACCTTGTTCGCCTTCCCTAGGTGATATAGAATATCACAGTCGTAGTCTTTCAGCAATTCCATCCATCGGCGCTGTCTCATGTTCAACTCTTTCTGAGAGAACAAATACTTGAGACTCTGATGGTCTGTGAAGATCTGAAACTTTTCTCCGCACAAGTAGTGCCTCCAAATCTTCAACGCAAATATGATGGCTGCGAGTTCTAAGTCATGCGTTGGATAATTCAATTCATGAGGTCTCAACTGCCGGGAAGCGTATGCAACAACTCTGCCATGTTGCATCAGCACGCAACCCAATCCCCTGAATGACGCATCACTATAGATCTCGAATCCTCCAGGACCAGATGGAATTGTCAGCACAGGTGCGGTAGTCAGCTTTTCCTTCAGCTCTTGGAAACTACGCTCGCACTTGTCTAACCATACAAATTTCTCATTTTTCTTCATGAGCTTTGTCAGAGACGACGCTATCGATGAGAATCCTTCCACAAACCGTCTGTAATAACTTGCTAACCCCAGAAAACTTCTGATTTCTATCACTGATGTCGGTCTCGGCTACTTGATCACGGCTTCTATCTTGCTTGGGTCGATGGAGATTCCTTCTCCAGAAATCACATGACCTAAGAACGCAACACGAGTCAACCAAAACTCGCATTTGCTAAACTTAGCATACAAGCTGATGAGTTCTTAAGATCTAGAGTACTAATCTCAGATGATTCTCATGCTCTTCATCACTTCTCGAATAGACCAAGATATCATCTATGAACACGATCACAAACTGATCTAAGTATTCCTTGAACACTTTGTTCATCATATCCATGAATGCAGCTGGAGCATTCGTCAATCCGAACGGCATCACTGTAAACTCGTAATGACCATACCGGGTACGAAATGCCGACTTAGGAATATCCTCCTTCCTAATCCTCAGCTGATGATATCCTGTCCTTAAGTCGATCTTCGAGAATATTGACGCTCCTTGCAATTGATCAAACAAGTCATCTATCCTCGGCAATGGATACTTGTTCTTGATCGTTACCTGATTGAGTTGCCGATAGTCGATGCACAAATGCAACGAACCATCTTTCTTCTTAACAAACAGAATTGGTGCTCCCCAAGGTGATGCACTAGGACGAATAAATCCTTTATCCAGTAATTCTTGCATCTACACCTTCAGTTCCTTCAACTCAGATAACGCCATTCGATAAGGTGCCTTTGAGATCGGTTCTGTCCCTGGTGCTAGCTCAATCACAAATTCAATCTCTTTTGGTGGTAACCCTAGCAATTCTTTTGGAAAGACATCTGGAAACTCCTGTACCACTGAAATATCTTCCATTTTCAGCTCTTCAACTGTCGTATCCATGACAGTCGCTAAGTACCCTCGGCAACCCTCGTCTAACAAACGAGCTGCTTCCGGCGACGAGATTAAGGAAATCGAAGGTCCTCCTCGATTCCCGACAAACTCAAAGCTCTTACCCCCTAATGGGTCAAACCGAATCGCCTTGCGATAGCGATCCATTTTAGCTCGTTGATTGGTGAGCTAGTCCATGCCAATTATCAAATCAAAATCATACATGGCTAGGACTAACAAGTCAATTTTCCCCACTCGCTCACCAATCTCTAACTTGCACCCCGAACATCCCAAAGCAGCAATAACTTTATCTTTCAAGGGTGTAGATATGCAAATTGCCGACTCCAACAATACAAGACTCAACCCTAGCATCCTAACATATTGCTCGGCAATGAAGGAATGGGTTGCTCCCGAATCAAACAAAGCATAAGAAGGTTGGTCGTTGAGCAAGACCGTACCTGTGATTACGCTAGGCGCAGCTTCTGCCTGACCTTGGGTAATCGTGTACATAGTGCCCTGAACTGGAGGTCTCTACTGTCCTCCTTGCGGTGCATTTTGAGGGGCATACCCTCCTATCTGTCTCATCGGTGGCGGTGGCGGCAACTGAGGTTGTCCTCTTTGCTTCTTTGGACAAAATCTGGCTATGTGGCCTTGTTGGCCACATTCGAAACATGCACCCGTCCTAGCTGGGCACGGTGCTGTCCCATGTCTTCTCCCACACAAGCAACACGCATCATTCCTAATAGGTCCTGACCTATTAAATCCACTCTTTTTGCTGGGCGGGCCTTTGAATCTATTTCCAGACGTTGGCCTCTTTCCTTGGCGGGTGTTGTCTCTATGAGAGCTAAACCTCGATCCAGATGAGGCAACTTTATCATTATGATCTTTCTCAATCTTCTGAGCTCTCCGATATATGTCGTTATAAGTCTTTAGATCCAGATGGACTAAGGCGCTTCTCAAATCTTGCCTGAATCCATCTCTAAACCTCCTCGCCCGATTCACAGGATTCTCAATTAACTCGGGGGCATATCGTGAAAGTTTAGCGAACTTCGCCTCATACTCATCAATAGATAGGGAACCCTGGCAAAGACGTTGAAATTCTGCCATCTTCACCTCTCTGGTAGTCTTAGAGAAGAACTTATCATTGAAGGCTTCACGAAAAGTGTTCCATTCCTGAACAACACCTTATGGAAAGATTGTTTCATGAGTTGTCATCCACCAAGTGTCCGCAACTCCATCCAGCTGGTAAGTTGCTAACATTACCTTCTCAGTCTCGTTGCACATCAGCAATGCAAATGCCTTCTCAAGCTTCTAAACCCATGAAGAAGCAGCTTTGGGATCTCCAGACTCTGTGAACAACGGCGAATTTAACCTTAGGAAATGCTCCACCAACTTGTGGATTGGTCTTGTAGCGACCACTATCTCTGGTGGACCTTCTACATTCACAGTGGCTGGAGCAACGACAGGTTCAACTGCAGGTGCGGCAACAGGGGCAACTTCGGTGGCGGCGGCGGCGGTAACGGCAATTGCAGCGGCCTGAGCAACGGCTTCAACAATAGTAGCTTGCTGATCCATTCTATTACCCATCGCTTCCAAAACACGCAAGATCCCATCCACCCTAGGATCATTAGGGGCTGCTACCCCGACATCTACGACAGGTGGAATCATTCCACTCGCGCTAGCCTATGCTGGCGCTCGACCACGTCCACCTCGGGTTCAGACACAAGTCGGAGCTCTACCCCGAATAACAGCCCTATTGGTCCTCTTTGTAGGAGTTCTCGGCTCCTGATCGCTCATGGTGTAGCTTTACTCAACTAACACATGTTTCCAATTCAACACCGAATTAGAAACAAAGCGATCCAAACAACAAACAATTTTAGCACTCAGCTAACACAGACATGCACCAGCATGAATTTAAAGGCCTTTCCTACTAACTATCCCATGGTCAACGCTCCTTATCACTCCAATCTTGAACTTCGCTCTGATACCACAAAAAGGGGATGTCACGCCCCGATCCTCGGGCATGCACACATCCTTCTCACTTGGTCGATTTTATAATGCGATATCCCAGGACTATGTATCGCCGACCCTTTCATTTATTAAGCACATGCGGAAGCAGTTATAAATCCCCAGATAATAAATCGATGGGATAGAAAAGTAAGGCCATATTTTTCATATTGAAAACTTATAACCAAACTTTTATACAAAACACAAACCAAAATACTTTACAACTTTTTACTCTATCTCTATTCACATCAAAATGGAGATCTCAAAAGAAGATAGAATCTCAGTCCATCCGGGCCGTACTCAAGGCCCCTCTCGGGATTATCTTCTTCTTCCAAAAATCCTTCTCCTCAGGTTTCACCTAGAGTTCTCCTTCTTAGATTCCTCCTCCTCAGCTCCTCATTAGGGTTCTGAAATGTTTTCCCCAAATGGGGATGAGACTACGTTTCAACGAGTTCTACCCCACTAAGGCCGGATTAGTAAACCATTATACTATAGGCTGCCTAAACACGCATAGGTCAGAGGACTTACCTTGGCCTGAGATCCCACTTGCAAGTCAGTACAATTCACGATAGGCACCCATTTACTCCAAACAAATCGAACCAGTCGATTACATGTCACACAAATCATTCTCCACGGAGGAGTATCTAAAAGCTAGGCCACGTGCATTCTCTAGGACGACATTCCAAGTCTCCGAGCCACATGCCTCGAACCTTGGGCCCACGTGCATTCTCTAAGGCGACCTCTTCGCCAAGGTGGTACATCAAGTCACCGAGCCACGTGCCCTTTTAGATGCTATTTCTGAATACTGGACCCACGTGCATTCTCTAAGGCACTCATTTACCAAGGCGACGCATCAGATCACTGAGCCACGTGTCCTTTTTATGATGCCCGGGCCCACGTGCCTTCTCCTAGATGCTATCTCACCAAAGTGATGCATCAATTCACCGAGCCACGTGCCCTTTTAGATGCCATTTTAGATGCATTCTCTAAGGCACTAATTCGTCAAAGTGACGCATCAAATCACCGAGCCATGTGCCCTTTTAGATGCCAAACTATGTCACCGAGCCATGTGCATCCTCCAGAACGACATATCAAGTCTCCGAGCCACGTGCATTCTCTTAGGCGACCACTTCGCCAAAATGACATATTCAACCACTAAATCCACGTGCATTCTCTAGGTGATATTCCAATTCACCGAGCCCACATGTTTTCTTTCAAGTGATTACCAATCTACTTTCAATACCGACAACCAATGCCCAACGACTTCTCAATCAAATAATTAAATCAACTCAACAAAGCATTATAAATGCTAAATAACATACTTGGCCATTTACCATAAACAATTCAATCTCAATCAATTCTAATCAATTTAGGGTAAATCCCCAAAATATCACAATTTATTTAATTCCACGCAACGTGCAGCTCAAATAAATAAACGGACTGTTCCACGACAATCACACGATGGGATTTCGGTCGTGGCCATCAAAATCTTAATTTCTGAAAAATAATTAATTAATTAATTAATTTCGAAAATTAATTAATAAATATTAAAAATTCAATTTAGCACAAAATAAAGCCCGATTAAATAAACGGACTTCACCACGGTCATCAGCATAAAATTCCGGTCCCGGGCCATCTCAGTTGAATTTTCGGAAAATAAATAATTATTTAATTTAATTCCGAAAATTAATATTTAAATACTAAAAATTCCACTTAGGCCCGAAAAGCCTAATTGAAGCCCACATTAGGGTTGGGAAAAATCCTAAAAAGGCACTTCAATAATTAGTAGACCACGTCTACTTGTTAAATACAATCAATTTGTCTAATTCGCATCACAATTGACTAATAATTGCTAATTTATTCTAATCTAACCACCTAAACCTAATTAATTAAAACTAAACCAACCTTAAGCATAATTAGCCAACTAATCAGAGATTAGTGAGATTACTCACCGAATCGCGCACAAATCGAATCAATCCGACGGGGGCGGCGCGAGGAACAACAAACTCCAAAGCGGGCCTCGGGTTCGGGGCTCGGAAACTGCACAAAACGAGCCAAAAGGGGCTGGAAACCCACTCGTTGGTTGCTGATCAAGGCTAGTCGGAGCTTGTCTGGCGGTTAGGGCGGCGAGGGGAGGCGGAGGGGGAGGGTGACGTGGGGGAGGTCCGGTGGGGTCCGAACGGTGGCCGGACGGCGGGTGGTGGCCGGAGGTGGCGGACGGAGGCGGAAGGGTTGAGCAAAGCAGGGATCATGGGGGGGGGACGGCGCAGGCGAAGCGGCGCATGGGCAGAAGACAGCGGGGAGGGTGGCGCGGCGTGCGTGGGCATGCGGTGCGGTGGCGGGATGGCGGCGGCGAGCGGCGCGCGAGCTGCAGCTTTTGCTGCTCGAGCTTCCTTTTCGGTTCGCTTGTTCGAACGGGGAGGGGAGAAGAGAGAGAGAGAGAGAGAGAGAGAGAGAGAGAGAGAGGTGGGAGATAAGGGTATTGACCGGTCAAAAGGGAAAGAGAGAGAGAGAGAGAAGGTGGGGGTGGGGGAAATCGCACGAGGGGGAAAGGGAAAGGGAGAGGAGAGAGAGAGAGAGAGAAAGAAAGAAAAAAAAAAAAGAAAAGAGAGAGAGAGAAAAATAAAATAAATTTTCTACTTATTTTATTTTCTTTTTCTTTCTTTCCCTTTCTATTTTCTTTTGGTCTTCAATTTTTCTTCCGATAATTTCTTTCTTGAAATTTCGGACTTGTCAATAATTTGACGGACGATGAGACAATGATCTTAAAAATAAGAATTATGATGCGCTGAAAATTCGATTCCCGAAATCAAGTTCAATTTCGTGGTTAAAAATCGATTAGACGTGATTTTAGCCCAATCCAACTAATTAGGTAAGCTTTTAGGGATTTTACAGTTGATACATCCCTTAACGGCTTTACCCAATAGGTTAGTTAACTCGTGAGTGATCAGCTCGAGAAAAAGGACCATCAAAATGGGGTCGAATTTCAGGATGTCATAATGATGAAATGAATATCTCCGAAAGAAATTTCTAATTGAGGTGACAATTTATTTGCTGAGGTTGGCCAGACCATTTAAAATGGTACACTTGAGTGCAAGTTTTGAAGTTAAATGGGACATTTAAGTGCCACTTCGGGGAAAATCCGGCCAAATGGCTTACGTGGCGACTTTCCGGCGAGTTTGGTCTAAAATGGCGTCGTTTTGCACGCGACGTGGCGGAAAAAATGCAAAAATGACCCCGTTTCGTGTTTATGTGTAAATAATAATATAAAAATTAATTAAATTAGATTTAAAATATTCAAAAAATAAGAAAAAATAAGAAAATTTTTAAATAAAAAAATAAAAAAATAAGAGGGATGGGGGAGGTTGAGCGGGGCGGGCGAGGGCCGAGCCCTCGCCGCTGCCGCCGCCTCCCGCCATCGCCGGGAAGGGCCGGTGACGGAGGGGGAGGGTTGGCCGGGTCGCGGCCCATGGCCGGCCGACGGCGGGGCTGCGAGCCCTCCCGGATCACGCGAGGGCCGCGACCCTCGCCCTAGAACCGGGCAAGGGCTTGCGAGGCCCTCGCCGGCCCTTAGCCGGGTCCGGTGACTCCGGCCAACCCTCCCCACTTCATCGCCGGCACTTCCCAGCGGCGGTGGGGAGGCGGCAAGGGCCCGCGACCCCTCATTGGATCTCGGCGAGGGCTCGCGGGCCCTCGCTGCCTCCCGCCGTCGCCGGAAGGGCTGGCGACGGAGTGGGGAGGGTCGGTCGGGTCGCCGGGCCCGGCCGGGGGCCAGCGGCGAGGGCCCGCGAGCCCTCGCCGCAATCCGGCTAGGGCTCGCGGCCCTCGCCGTCGGTCGGCCGTGGGCCGGCGACCCGGCCTACCCTCCCCTCCATCACCGGCCCTTCCCGACGGCGGAGGCGGCGGTGAGGGCTCGGCCCTCGGCTGCCCGTTCGACCTCCCCACTTTTTTTTTAATTTTTAATTTTTCTTAATTTCTTAAAATTTTTAAAATTTTTAAAATTGTTCTTGTTTTTTTAAAAATTTTCTTATTTTTTAAAAATTTAAAAAATTTCTTATTTTTTTAAAATTTTTGAATATTTTAAATCTAATTTAATTAATTTTTATATTATTATTTACACGTAGAGACGAAACGATGTCGTTTTTGCGTTTTCTCCGCCACGTCAGCGTGCAAAACGACGCCATTTTGGACCAAACTCGCCGGAAAATTGCCACGTCAGCCATTTGGCCGGATTTTCGCCGGAGTGGCACTTAAGTGTCCCATTTTACTCCGATATTGGCACTTAAGTGTATCATTTTACTCCGATATTGGCACTTAAGTGTCCCTCCGTGCCAAGTTATGGCACTCCAGGTGTCCCATCCTCTTAAACAGGTGATAATCTCTCAAATCTTGGCTCTTCGCATTCCCATTTACAATTTAATAGTGATCTCGTGAAGCTTTACAGAATTTAGTCAAGCTTAATAGATAAGCAAACTGGGTGTACATTATTGGCTTAGTGGCTGTCAAGTTCTTTCAACTTTATTTTATTTAATATCAATGTTTCAACTAAATTATAATGGAAAAGTTGGAGCATTGTGCACATGCCTGGATACAATATTAACAAACTCCCATGCGTTGTCATAAGCTTCAGACCTGTGCAAGTACTGCGACTAAATAAGAGCGAGATATATAGAAAGAATTGATAAAAAGACAAAAAAAAAAAAAAAAAGAAAGGATATATATCTTGTTTTTAGTGCCTAAGTTGCATGGATGTAAAATGGATAAAATGAGCAGATGAAAAATTGGTTGTGAGCTTTGATTTAATAAACAAACATGTGCAAAAGGTCCACTTGTTACTTGGAATCTCTAATTTGCTAGTAGCGTTGAGGTGCATATGTGAGAGGGTTTGCCAAAAAAAGTCCACATTGGAAATGTGTTGTAAAATAGGGCAATTAATAGAATCCTAGCTGGCGTTTAACTCACATATTTACTTTTTTGAGATAAGACGGATTTAATTAGATATGTTGACGAGCTCGAATTTGACTTCTTCTTTAATGATCTCCCTAAAAGTGAAGGTATCGAGCTTTTGCTGCATCTTCCCATAAGTGATCTCAAAGAGAATGATTTGGATGGGTTGGGCCCAACGTGGGTTAATCGGCATCTGATGGATATCTTAGAAAAGGAATATTAGATGTGACTCTTGCTCAAGGTAGAAGATAATGCGTTCTTATTAAGCTTGGTCGGGCCAAGACGATCGAGGAGGAGCCAAGGAACAGACATTGCAATCCTGCCGAGAGGTGCACGTGAGGTGTTACGCTAAAAAAGTCTCAAATTGAAGATGTAATGTAAAGTGAAGCAATTAATATTACTTTTGCTACGCCTCTTAACAATTAGAAATGTATATCTTTCACTAGCACCGCATGGTTTCCTTTATACTAAAGGAACCCCTCACCAAATCAACTGAGAATAGGCATTTATATAAGTGGACCAAATTCAATCCCAAATAAAAAAAAAAAATTATCACATCCAAAATTTCGTAAACCAATCTTAGGTCACAAGAAAAGTTATGTCGTTTCTGAGGACATTCCTCAAAAGATATGATCAAACAGACCAATGAGCTCGAAATCAATATTATCTCCTTTCCATCCATAAACAAAAAAGAAATTAATGATCTAGAAAAACTAATTAAATCGGTAATGATCCATCTGAAGGTACTTTGCTAAGTTCTTGTTTGTTTATCGCGCATCTGCAAGTCCGCTATGCTTGTCGTCAAACCTTGGCCTCTTTGCGTTCCCATTTGGGATATAATAGTGCTTTCATGAATCTTTCTAGTTGTTAGTCATGCTTGACAAAATGAGTAAATTGGCTTAGTGGTTGTCTAGTTCTTTCAATCTCACTTTATTTTAAATGTCAATGTGCTAACTAAATTGAAATAGAAAAGTTGGAGCATTGTGTACATGCCTAGATAAAATATCAACACAGTCCCACGCTTAATCATAAGCTTCACACTGGAGAAAGTACAAGTAAGAGCGAGATGGATGAGACAAATTGATAAAAGGCAAGGGAAAAGTGTGTGTGTGTGTGTGTGTGTGTGTGTGTGTGTGTGTGGATCTAAAATAAATAAATTCAGCAGATGGAAAATTTGGTTATGAGCTTTTCGACTAAACAAACAAACATGTACGCGTGGTGCACGTAGTATTATGCAAAAGAAGTCCCACTTTTAGAATGTGGTGTAAAATGGAGCAACTAATGATTGCCTATAAAAAAAAATTTGTCAAAAAATGCTTTTAAGGGAATGCCAATCTAACCGGATATGTTGACATGCTCAAATTTCAGCTCTCTCTTAACAATCTCCCTATATGATGGTATTGGGCTTCCATTGTGCCTCTGACAAGTGGTATTAAACTAATGGTTTGGACGGGTTGAGCCCAACATGCGTGGATAATCGTTTGGTGAATATCTCGAGGAAATATATTTTGGATGTGACTCGAGGTGGCAGATAATGTGTTCTTGTTGAGCTTGGCCAAGCCAAAGCAATTGAGGGGGAGTCAAGATAGATGTTGTACTACTACCGAACTTGGCTAAGCAAAGGTGGAGATTTGAGCTGAGATAATATCAATGTGAAAGAATACCTAGATTAAGGAAGAGCGGGTCTAACACAAAAGGTTCATATTTGAGGGGAAGATTTATGAAGGTGCACATGTGAGGGTGTAATGCAAAAGAAGTCCCACATTGCTGATATGGTGTAAAGTGGAGCAATCATTATTCTTGTGGGTCTAATCAGTTATGTTGAAGGATTCGGATTTGAACTCTCCCTTAATAGTCTCCGTAAGTAAAATATCGGGCCGTGCCATCCAACAATTAGAAAGGTATATCTTTCATAAACAGCAAATGTACATCATCAAATAATAATTCATCACATTAACAATTTTGTTGTTCACATCATTCTTAAAGCAAGTACATCGCATTCAATTTTAGTAAGAAAAAAAATAATATGTCACATTCAAAGTTCCAAATAATATAATCTCTATCAACATCATAAGTTCTTTATTTATCTCTAGTATGATGTAGCCCAAGGTCGGCTACTCAGACAATAAAATTGAGAGAGTGACTTGCACGCGCCAAAATTTAGTCCCATTATTGAGCAGAAATTTATGTTCTGCTAGTTTGGGAAAATGAACATAACTTTGTCAATTCATATTAGAATGACCTGATTTCAAAGCCAAAAGAACAGAGACTCAAAAATCTAAAACTTCATGTTTTGAGTTCTATCGAATAAGAAATATAAGCTTGTTGATTTTTTTATGGAAGTGGGCAAAACAAGATTGTACAGAATGAAGAAGGATAGAAACTTTAATGGTTGCTCTTCTACACCCTCAAGGAAGTTGAAATGGCATTAATTCTTCGAGATTGATGGCTGCAACTCTTCAAGAATGTAGGTTTTAAAAGCCCTGACTCTTCAAGTATAGAGTAAAAACTCTTATAGGTTTTCAAAAGGTTTGAACTTTTCAAGGTTCAAGGGAAATGCACTAAACAAATTTCATTAATCAAATTCAGTCTTTTTTTTATAGAGACTTGATGACCTTTTATAGCACAACAAAAGAAGAGCAAAAGACTAGACTCAAATCTATAATCTAATAGAGACTTATGTACATAGAAACTATAAACATTTAGAAAACTAGGTGATGTTAAGGCTATGTTCATTTCACGAAAAAGAACTTCCAAGAAAACGTTTCCCAAATTTTCTAACATTCATTTCATATAAAATAAATTGGTTGAAGGAAAACATATCACATGAAGGAAAAAAGTGTTCTAAGACAGGAGAAAATGTTTTCCTTTTTTGAAAAAAAGAGAAAACATTTTTCACACCTTCTTTCACCTCACTTTCTTTCATCATATACATTTTTGGGAAAATTTCAAATAAGGGTCTAAAGTGCCCTTATGTTCTTAAATAAAGGCTTGAAGTGAATTTTGTTTCAAATAAATACCTGAAGTGCCTTTATTTTCTCAAATAATGACCTAAAATAAACCTTATTTCAAATAAAGGCTTGGAGTGCATATATTAGTTTCAAAGAATGGCCTGAATTCACCAATGTAAAGGGCAATTTTGTCTTTTTAATTTTTTAATTTTTTCTTTCTTTTTTTTTTCAAAAAAACTAAAAAAAAAGAAAGAAAGTAAAAAAAACATAAGCCGGAGGGAGCTGATGGCCCATTAGCAACAGGGCTGTGGTGAAGGCCAGCAAGGTCGTCGACACCTGAGGGATGGCCAACGACCTAGTCGACTAGAGATGAGGGCTAGGTGGGAGAGGATGGCAACCTTCTCCTAGATTTAGGCAAGGGTCACCCACGCTTGCCCAATTTGGGTGAAGGTCGTCGATCGTTGCACATGCCTAACACCCTTCACCTAACGCCACCGACCTCTAAGGACGCTGGGTGGAGGTTGAGGTCACCCTCGCTAGCGTTGAGTGAGGGCAGCTCTCACCAAATTCGACAAGGGCAACCCTTGCTTGGGCTAGGGAGGGCAAGGGTTGCCAGCGGCATCGAGTGAGGGTGATCTCCGCCAGCCATTGACAGCCATGTTCGGGGAAGGGAAAAGAAAAATAATAAAAAAAAGGATGAAAAAAATTTATTTTTTTAAAATATAATTACAATTTTTGACCAAAATACCAATTCTCCAATGGTCGGAAGAGTCACCGCCGGCCCAGCCAAAGGCCCTTATTTGAGATGATTTAGCCACTTCAAGCCTTTATTTGAAACAATTTGGTCACTTCATGCCTTTATTTGAACAATGTCTATTTTAGGCTCTTATTTAAGAAAATTAAGACACTTCGGCCTTTTTTGAAATTTTCCTTATACCTTTTCCTTTTATTATTATTATTTTTTAGATCAATTTATTAATTATTTTCCTTTCATTTTTTCCTTGTGTTTCTTTTTTTTTTATTCTTCTTCATTAGTCAATTGTTCACCACGATGGCGGTGGTGCCGGCCACAGGGAGAGTTGGAGCCTCATCGACCTATGGTGAGGCCGAGCTCACCAGTCGAACTATGGCGAGGGTCTAGCTCACCTATGTTTGGTTGTCGGCCATTGCCATGGCCAACAACCGGCCAATGAAGAAGAAGAAAAAGAAAGAAAATGCAAAAAAATAAAATAAAAATAAAAAATAAAAGGAAAATGAAAGGAAAGAAAAATAATTTAAAAAGTATAATGATAAAAAATTTTATTGACATTGATGCATGAAGGAAAAGATTTTTTTTTTTTTACCAAATAGCAAAAAATATATTCTAACTCATTTTTAGGTTTCAGCCAAACATTAAAAAATATAGTGATTTTCTTGAAAAATGACTTCCTAGAAAACATTTTCCAGAAACATTATATTTTCTGAAAAATGAACGGAGCCTAATTGTACAACATTGTCAATGCTTGTGGCCATCCCAAAGTGTCTCAATGCAAGCTTCGATGCATGAGAATTGACGAAGTATTTATGACAAAGACAAAGATAAGGCCTTTTCAATGAGAGAGTTTTCGATGAGAGTATCATCAAAGTATTTTGCCGGCCATTGGTGAGGGTCGCCATGCCCAAATCCAAGTGAGGGCCTATGTGCCCTCATCATCCATGGAGAAGGGGTTAGCGGCCAAGGACGAGGACCTCCGTGCCCTCATTGGCCATAGGCAAGGGTGCAAAGCCCCTTGCTCATGGCAGGCAAGGGCTATGATGCCTCGGGCAATGCCTTCATGGCCCTCACCTAAATTTAGGTGAAGGCCTGAAGCCCTTGCTTCTTGGATCTAGGCGAGAGCCTCCGCACCCTCCCCTACCACAATCGAGGGCCGTCATGCCCTTGCCTATGGGCGTAGAGGCATTTGCCGGTCAATGGGCAAAGGTCTCGGCCCTTGCCTGGATCTAGGTGGGGCTAATGCCCTTGCCTGTGGCTTACGAGGGCACAACGAGCCTCTCCAATGGTCGACAAGGGCGTGGGGGCCCTTGCCCTAACTAGCCTATGGCAAGCAAGATCACGACCAAGGGGTAAGGAGAAAGAAAAAAGAAAAGAAATAGAAAAAAAGAAAAAACTAAAAAATCTCAATAAATATTAAAAAATTATAAAATTTGTCCACATAGGACTGTCGGTAGCCACTGTCATGCCTCGATTCTCGAGCGCATACCCATCCGTCGGCGGTCGATAAAATTTTGCGACTTCCCAAAATGAGTCATTGTCGCGACTAATTTTTCGAGTGTGAACCACCTAGGGTTTGGCTAATGGATTGTTAAGCCTAGACTTAACTTGGGCTCTCCCAAGACCATACCAATTCGCGACTTAGGTACAAGTTCTTAACATGCAATTGATTTTCAATTAGGAGTCGCCACTAATCTATTTTTGGTAGGTCGATTAGAAACCCAAGTAAAATAACGGGAGAATTATTTTACTCCTACGAATCAGAGACTATGGGTACGGGGACTTGGTTATGCTAGAATTCTCTAACGCCATTTCAGTACCTTTCTTTTTATTTTGAAAAATGTTTGGCAAGCAGTTGGATTGATTTTAAATCTATTTCCCTAACATGTGAGGTGGTCATACATGTGCACAATCCACCAATTTAACACCCAAATAAACAATAAATAAATTGCAAAAACTTACCTCAAAGCAACGAAAGCATCTGCAATGTTAAATTAAAATCCACATCAATAATCCAATATATGATTTCTAATTAACACGCAATTTCTTTTTTTTGTTTTCATTTTTTTAATGAAAATCATGCAATATGCAATGCAATATTAACTAAATGACCTAATTCTAATGACATGTAATTTCTAATTAAATGGGCCTAACAAAAATACTAAATGACATGCATCTCAATGAATCTAACCCTAATGACGTGCATATGACATTTTTTTTTCTTTTTCCTAAAAGAATACATTTCATCCTAAATAATAAAACTAATTTAACCTATGACACTTTTTTGTATTTTTCATGAAATTCGAAATTAAATAAAATGTGAAAATTGCCTAATTAGATTAAGATCCTATTTAATTTATATTAGGAATTATGTTGAGCCATATCGTAATTTAAACTAAAATATTATCTTAACCTAAATAATCCTAAAAGGCAATATATCTAAAAAAAATGCCTAAACTTATAATAAATTAAAAAATTATCTAAATTAAACTAAGTGCAATTTAATCCTAATATGCAATAACGTGCAAAAGATGCCATAATTTTACATGACATATGCATATTGACCTTTTTTTGTGTTTTTCCTTTTCTTTTCCTTTTTTCGAAATTAATAATTGTCAAATAATTAGACATGCAATCCAAGTTTAAAAAAACTAGCAACCTAAATTAATTTATTTGATTTTTTTTTTTGTTTTTTTGAAAATTCGAAACAAAGGGATCGGCGTAGCGGCGTCGCGGCACCAGGGACTTCGGGATTAGCATAGGATGACGTCGGCTCCGGGAGCGAGCGTCGCGGGTAGGGGACCCTAGGCACCGGCACAGGCGAGGCGGAAGCGGTGACAGGACGACGCGGCAAGATCGACGTACGGCGTCGCGAACGGGGACGAGGAGACAGGGATGGCGTCGGATCTAAATCTTTGTTCAAATCTGCGGCAGCGAGTGGCGTCGAGCTGCGAGCGTCGGGGCTGCGTGGCGGCTCGGATCACAGGCTTTAGCCGGTGGGGCGCCGTAGGGACGGCGGGGAGGCCTCGGGCGGCTGTGATGACGAGCTCCGGCATCCGGATCGGGTTGTTGGGCGTGGCGTTCGGCGAGTGAATCGGATCGGGCACGGGCGTGACCGACGAGCGGCGTCGCCGCGCGAGAGGAAGGGCACCAGCTTCAGGCCGCGAGGCTGCAGAGGCGACGAGGCGACGCGGTGGCGCGTTGGGGCAGCGTGCGGATCGTCAGGGCTCACGGACGGAGGCAGCGTCGGGACAGAAACGATGCAGACAGACGGCGCCGGCGTCGGTACCAACAGAGACCCCTCTCCCCCATAAGGAAGATGAACAGTCGGGGGGACTTTTTTACCTTCTTTTTTTTTTACTTTTCCTCTCTCTTCACTTACTTTCACTTTTTGCTCTTTTTGGTGCCTTTTTTGACGAAAAAGAACCCCTCCTTTTCCCCACCGTACGCGACTCTTTTATACACCAAAAAAATGTATCTTCGTGGTATATTTCATTGCCAATTTTGCTTGTGTAAAATTCCATTGAATATATTATTTCACCTTGCACAATATTTTTTGCATATTCGATCAAAAAAATTCCCCTTTTGCGCAAAAAATGCATCTCTAAATCTATAAAAAAAAAAATCTTAACCAAATATAACCATGTGGTTATGATTTTTTTTTTATTTAGCAAAAAATTAACCCCAAAAATTTAGGTCTCAACAGCTGCCCCTCTTTGAAGGTGAACTTGCAGATTTGCCTTCAAAGACAAATTGAGACCTAAATTTTGGTCATGCTCATGCAATGAATGATTTTTGTTGGAACGTGAATTCCATTTTTTAATGCAGTTTATATGATGCATGGAAATACTAATGCAAATGATAGATGAACCTACCTGGAATAACTTACCCTCGAGGAGGATAGAGTAATTTGAGATAGTGGGTGTTACCTATCCAGGATCCATACCATTCTACGGTCGCCTAGAATAGTAACATGACTTTGTGAAGATGCTGCTTTCCTAGGACCCGTACCATTTTATAGTCGCCCAGTATGGTAGAAAGGAGCTGCTTTCTCAGGACCCGTACCATTCTACGGTCGCCCAATACGACAGAAAGGTTTTGTAAGGAACTGCTTTCCTAGGACCCGTACCATTCTACGGTCGCCCAGTACGGCAGAAAGGTTTTTTCTAGGACCCGTACCATTCTACGGCCGCCTGAATAAGGAATAGGTGTTGTCAAGGACCCATACCATTCTACGGTCGCCTCGACGAAGAAAATTATTTTTCCAGGATCTGTACCATTTTACAGTCGCCTGAATGAGGAAATTGCTTTTCCAGGACCCGTACCATTCTATGGTCGCTTGTTAGAGCAATAAATGTTGTCTAGGACCCGCACCATTCTACGGTCACCTAGATTGAGCTTTTGTTTGGCTAGGACCTGAACCATTCTTCGGTCGCCTAGCCTTGCAACAAAAATCATCCGACCAGGACTCGAACCATTCTTTAGTCGCCCTAATCAGATTGAATCTAGAGGAAAAATCTTTGGGGATAACTCAATTGAGTGTCGATATGCTTAAAAGGGAATACTTGTGCAATGACAAATATTCACGGTATGGATAGAGATATATTTACCTGGTAACATCTCCGATCTTCAGGGATACATCTCCTGCAAAACATGATCGTAGGAGAGGCAACATGGATTTGTAATCATAAACATGCATCAATTTAATGGAGGTTCATGATGATTTCAATTAATTTTGCACCGCCTAATTTCCATTCTAAACACATGAGTGTCATGAATGTGTCAAATGAGGGATCCTTTGATCTGAAAGGACTTTTTCTCTCATCTTCATTAAAATGACAATTTCATCCTAACCTTTGATGCAGGATTTTGTCAATCACTTATCTCACCATCGTCATGCCAAACAAGGGTCTGAGCAATCTCGCAAGTGGTACGATCTCACCAATCTGAGAGGTCTTTAAGAGGGACCATAATGTGGGTTTGGTCAACGGCTTAACAAAGGGGACTCTTTGAGTCGAGGCTATTTGAAAAATGACATTTCAGAACTGTCCTGGGATTTTCAAGTCAAGAAACATATTAAATGAGACATAAATAATCTTACTCGCACTTCTTCAAACAATGCTTTTAAGCATATGAACTCTTACGTTAATTCAAGTGCCATAATCTGAAGAGACTTTGCAAGAGACATAACGTAGGCTTGGTTCATGGGTTGTGAAATGAAAGGATCATTAAGCTCAAAAAGTGTTTAGATGGTCAAAGTTGGTAATCATCTTGACATTTCCACAAATTTCCTTCTTCAATGTCGAAGATTTTCTTTGCACTCATTGATTGCAACAACATTTGAGATTTTTTTTTTTTTTCAATATTGCCTTGTTCAGGGTACGACTCACCATATAAGGTGTTTTATTTTTCTTTGGGCATTCAGCTTTGCTTTTACCAGGCACACTGCTTTTTCATGCCCCATTTTTGCACTCTTTTCTTTGGACAAAATCTCCATTTTTGTCAGCATCCTAGTTCATGCCACTTGAATGTTTTTGTCTTGCCCCGGTGTGGGGGATGATCACCAATTGAGTTTAAAATGAAATGAATTCATAAGCTCAAGTGGGCTATGCAATGGATAAAAGTGTATAGGATAGAGAAATGATTGCTCTTCATCATCCTAGGGCATTTTGAATTATCGTACGAGTTACAATGCGAAAGCAATACTCGAAAATTGATGCAAGTGTGAGTAAGAAAATTCCTATCATTCATCTCAAATATTATCCTAATGTGGGATGATCCTTGACAGGGATGATTTAAAAACTCTATACTTGTTTGGGCTTGAAGGGTTAAACAATGGGTATACCTGTAGTGTTTTGGGTAGAGAAAGAACTGCCTCTCGTCACCTTGGTTAGTGTACCCTTTGCGAGATCACCCTCTTCCTTGCGGGCATGGAACTCTTCCACACAACTCACCAAGGATTAATGTATGGGATAGTGTATGGAACAAGGCTTTCCTTTCATCATTCCAAGGTATCTCATTTGATACATTCAATTTATCTCACACAATTCATCAAGGAAGAAAAGTGTCAAGATTCATAACAAATTTGAACAATTCAAATGATTGAGGCATCTTATTTCATCATGGATAATACTTCTTGACAGCATTTGAATTAACAGGAGTGGAAAACTCACGACCATCCATTTCTGCCAAGATCAAGGCACCACCAGGAAGTACCTTCTTTACCACATATGGGCCGTCGTAGTTTGGAGCAAACTTGCCTCCAGGATCTGGAAATATCGGCAACAACTTCCTTAGAACTAGGTCATTTACCTCGAAATGCCTTGGCCGCACCTTCCGATTGAAAGATCTAGCTACTCTCTGTTGATATGATTGGCCATGGCAAAGAGTCTTCAGTCTTTTCTCATCGATCAAGTTCAACCATTCAAATCTTTGCTGCGACCATTCTGCCTCAGATAATTCCACTTAGGATAATACTCTCAGGGAAGGAATCTCCACTTCCACAAGCAAAACTGCCTCCATGCCATATACCAAAGCAAAAGGAGTTGCCCCGGTAGAAGTACGAATCGACGTTTGGTATGCCATCAATGCGAAGGGTAATCTGTCATGCCAATCTCGATAATTCTCAGCTGTCTTAGCCAAGATCTTCTTAATATTCTTATTGGTCGCTTCAATAGCCCCGTTCATTTGAGGGTGATAGGGGACGAATTCAGATGCTTGATCTTAAACTCGCTAAACAACTCATCAACAAGCTTGTTGTTTAAATTTGTCCCATTGTCAGTGATAATTGTTTCAAGGACACCATAGCGAGCAATTATGTCATGTTTGATGAACTTCGCAACATTGCGAGCAGTGACACTTGCAAATGACGTAGTTTCGATCCATTTGGAGAAATAGTCTATGACCACTAAAATGAATCGATGCCCATTGGAAGCCTTCGGGTTTATTGGGCCGATCACATCAATGCCCCACATTGAGAGGGGCCATGGCTTGGAAAACTGGTGTAGCTCAGTTGGAGGAACATTTATCTTATCACCATGGACTTGGCAACGATAACATCTTTGAACATGCTAAATACAGTCACCCTCTAGCGTGAGCCAATAATAGCCTAATCTCATGATCTTTTTAGCCAACATGTGCCCATTCATATGAGGGCCACACACCCCTTCGTGAACTTCTTGTATGATTTGAGTGGCTTCAGCTGCACCCATACATCGTAACAAGACTGAATCATAAGATCTTTTGTACAAATTCTCACCACTGACGAAAAACTTTGAGGCAATCTTCATGATGTACTTCCTATCAGCTGGAGTGCTTCATTTGAGAAATTCCTGCCTTTTAATGTAGCTCATGATATTGTAATACCATGGTTTTCCATCAGGTTCTTCAGTTATGATCATACAATAAGACGGCTTTGGCTAAACCTCTATCTTCAAAGGCTCAACCTCTAACCAGTCAGTGACTTGCAACATAGACGACAAAGTCGCGAGTGCATCCGCAAATTGATTATGAGACCTTGGCAAGTATTCAAATGAAATTTCGTCAAACTCCTTACCAGATCTTCTAAGTACTTGTGGTACGGGAGCAACTTGGCATCCTTGGTCTTCCACTCACCTACAATCTGTAATATGATCAGTGCCGAATCTCCAAATACCACTAACTTGGCCACACCCATCTCGATTGCGGCTTGAAGTCTAAGGATGCAAGCCTCATACTCGGCCACATTGTTAGTGCATGGGAATATCAATTTTGTAGCTACCGGATAGTGTTGTCCATCTGGGAATATCGAACGCGCCCAACATGCAACAGACAAGTTTATAGCTCCATCAAAGAACATCTTCCAAGAGTCTTCATTTACACTCAAAACACGATCATCAAGGAAACTATCATCGTCATTAGAGACTCCTGAATTTACGGTCAATAGATCAGCGATCACTCGACCCTTAACCGACTTTTGTGGCATGAATTGCACATCAAATTCGGAGATCAAAATTTGCCATTTTTGGCCGATCAAGTAAATACTTGACGAGGTCATTCTCAGTTATAAGGAATGTCTGATAATGTAGTGTGTATTGTCGCAATCTATGCAATACCCACACCAATGCCGCATAAGTCTTTTCAACATCAGAATATTTCAGCTCTGATATAGTGAACTTCTTACTCAGATAATAAATGGCTTGTTCTTTTTTATCTACAGGATTCTCCTGAGCCAACATTGCACCTAATGACTCACTAGAATGGTGAGGTAGAGAATCAAGGGATGCCTCGATGATGGTGGGACAAGAACTGGTGGATTCATCAGGTACTGCTTTAACTTGTTGAACGCTTCTCGACACTCAACATCCCAGTTGATTCGTGCATTCTTCTTTAGGAGGTTGAAGAATGGCTTGGCAGTTTCAGAGAGTTAGGAAATGAACCGGGCTATGTAATTCAGTCTTCCCAAGAGGCTCCGAACTTCTTTCACTGTTGATGGAGGTTGCAATTCGCATATGGCCTTAGCCTTGGATGGGTCAATCTCAATCACTTTACTACTTGCAATGAATCCGAGTAATTTACTGGATGTTGCCCCGAACACGCATTTAGTGGGATTTAGCCAAAGCTTGAATTCACGGAGTCGATCAAACAACTTCTTCAGGGTTTCTATATGGCTTCTTCCGGCCGAGTCTTTGCAATCATATCATCAACATAGACTTCAATCTCTTGATGCATCATATCATGGAATAGTGTTATCATGGCTCATTGGTAAGTTGCCCCGGCGTTCTTGAGTCCAAAGGGCAATAACCTTGTAATGAAAGGTCCCCCATGGGGTGATAAATGCAGTCTTCTCCTTATCTTCTTCCTTCATTCTTATCTGATTGTACCCGGAAAAACCATCCATAAATGAGAATAATTCAAATCCGGCAGTACTATCCACAAGGACATCTATGTGAGGTAATGGGAAATGATCTTTTGGGCTAGCTTTGTTCAAATTTCAATAGTCGACGCAAACTTGAACTCAACCATCTTTCTTCATCACTGAGACGATGTTAGCTACCCATTCAAGGTATTGCGAGACTTCGATGAACCCTACCTTCAAAAGCTTCATCACCTCTTCTTCTATCTTCTTCGAGAGCTCGGGTTTAGTTCTCCGGAGCCTTTGCTTCTTAGGTGGTACGTTTGGATTAGTAGGCAAGCAATGCTCGATGATCGATGGGTCTAAACCAGACATGTCAGCATAGGTCCATGCAAAGACATCTTGATATTCCTTCAGTAGTTGAATTAGGCGCTTGGCCTCGTCTTTGGAGAGATTTACCCCAATTTTCACCTCCTTGGTCTCTTCAGTGTCACATAAATTTATAGTGACAGTCTGTTCAGATGTAAGGGCCTTGGCTTTTTCATGTTGTTCCCAGCTACGTTGCACTTCAATGGAATCTTCAAGATCATCAATATCTGCATTTGTTGTATTGGATTGGACCATTTATGCACCTTTGTATGCCGTAAGATTACTCTTGAAACATGAAGTAACTAAATTAGAAAGAAAAGCGAGTAATCTATATTTTCTGTTTTTTTTATATATTTCTTTTAAAAAGCAAAAACATTTTTATTTGAAATATTTTGACACGGGAAAGCATGATGAAGCCTAGGCCTCGAGAATTCTCCTTGGATTTTCTCTTTCTTTTATATTTGGATATCATTACCGGGCTAGTTTGGTGTACCTCATCATGCCCTCAAAATAAAACTTGTAATTTTTCTTGATATTCATCAATCAATTACATTTATTGAATGGAAATGAAATTTTCAAGCCCTAAAAAGAAAGCGAAAAAGAAATAAATAAAAAAACAAGCCCTAGAAAGCGATAAAAATTCCCGCGCAGGGGAATGTGAGAAAGCAATAAATGAGTTACTCTTGTGGGCCGAGCCCATCTCCTCTGGCGGTCCTTCATCAATGGTCCCTATGAAGACATAATCGAAGAGACTAGAGATTCCTTCCAATGCATCTTCGGGGTTTTCCGTCTCCGGGGGTGTCGGATCATCCATGCCACCCCATCCATCTGGGACAATGTCGCGAGGATCAATGTAGAAACTGGGAGGAGCCGAATACTTCACCAAATAGTCAAATTTTTCGCTTGGCTGCCCCAAGGTGTCCATTATTTTTGCCTCATCATGCATCATTATAGGAGGATCAGGGAATGTCTCGCGGATGTTTGGGGGTAATGGGTTTTGCCCCCCTCGCCCTTGGTTAAGGGGCAGATTCCGTCGTTCCTGTCTTCGTCTTCCAGAACTTTCCCCACCTCTTCCATGGTACCCTAATCCAGCAGCATGGGACCTTTGAGGGGCTTCAATGGGATTTCGAATGCCCTGGCCATTTCTTCCAAGACCGTTACCAAGAGCGAAACCATTTCCAACCATTACTCTTCCCACCATGAGAGCAGCATTTGAAACTTCAGGAATTGGTGGTGGTAAGTCTCAAGAAGCATGAATAGTGGATACCAACTCAAATGAGTGGTAACTCAATTCGAACTCAAAGTCTGGCTCTACGTAGGGGATAGCTGTCTCATGATAAATCCAGTGATTTTCTTCGCCATAGACAGTGACCAGCTTCCCTTTGATTACGAATTTCACAGCTTGATGTAGACTTGATGGTACAGCCCTAGCAGTATGAATCCAAGGACGACCCAGCAGGAAATTAAAGGCAGTAGGGATATCCATTACCTGGAAGGGAACATTGAAAACCACCGGCCCTATATGCACATCAAGGTGAATCCCCCCAAGCACCTCCTTCTTTGTACCATCAAAAGCTCGGACAGAAGTCTTTGCAGCATGTATCTTGGACGGGTCCACCTTGAGGCGATGAAGAGTGGCCAGTGGATATGTTCAGGGTAGACCCATTATCAATGAGTACTCGGGATACATGAGAAACCTTATGCTTGATAGATACATATAGTGCCTTGTTATGCCCCCTACCCTCGAGAGGGAATTCCTCATCAGAAAAGGCAATCATGTCCTTAAAAAGGATCGATCCCACAAAATCTTCCAGTTTTTCCGCCTCGACCGTTTCAGGTACCCGAATGTCACTTAGCACCTTCATCAGCGACTTTCTATGCACAGGGGATGTAAGTAGGAGTTCGAGTAAAGAAATCTGGGCGGGCATTTTTCGTAACTGTTCGACCACCTTATACTTACTTGCTTTAATCACGGCCAGAAACTCCTTAGCCTCTTCATTGGTGACAGTTTTTGTGGGTTGAGCATTGGCTTGAGGATAAGTCCAACCGGATCTTGTAACAAGGTCAACATCTAAATCATAGGACCAAGGGACCGCCTTATTGTTGACATATTCATACGGTTGAAGCATTTCAATCACTATCTCATCGTCGGATGCATCTTCAAGTGGGGGCATGTCCACGAGTGAAGGATCAACTTCCTCCTTATCAGCATTGAGCGCCGCTTGCTCCTCCTCCCAATCAATAATGATGGGGGAAATAGTGGAAACTATGCAGTTATGGTCAGCATAAACGATGATTCCATCATCCACCATCTTGGTGACTCTTTCCTTCATCAGTGATAAAGGAACATCCTCATAATCTCGATAATATCCAACTCTTACCAGCCCGTTGCAAGCATCTGCTACGTGTACCTTTAAGTTCTTGATCCGACTGACTTCAGGCTCCAAGATAGCATTGACTGTACCTTCATGCTCTGGCGGCGGATTCTTTTGGACGTTCGGTTGAGCAGTTTGAAATGAGAAGGCCTTCGTGTCCAAGAGGTTTTGGATCTTATGCTTGAGAGTGAAACATTCATCAGTTGAATGCCCCAATTCGCCGCTATGGTAATCACACTTCTTCATCGGGTCGTAGCCTCGGATGTTCTCACAATTAGGATGCTTCGGTTCGTTAGTAAGCAAACCTTTCTTTCTTAGGATAGCCAACACTTGGGATGGAGATCCAGGGAGAGGCGTGAATTGCCTTCTTGCTTGGGCTAACGGCCAGCAATTTGTTGTTGCCTTTGATTCGTCTGGATAGCCGGGGCGCGATTGGTACTTTCTTGGCCATAAGCTACATTCACATCTACAGCAGCCTCCTTTTCTTTTTTGGTAGACAATCTTCTACTCGATGGTTCAGTAAACCATCCTTCCCTTATCCCCATCTCGATTTGTTCCCCCACGGGAATAAGCTAATTGAAGTTTTCAACGTACGTGCTGGCCATCCGAATACGGAACTTAGATGGGAGAGTTTTGATAGATAACTTCATCAGCTCCTTGTCAGTAGGCTCGGGGGTGATTTGAGCTGCCAAATTTCGCCATCTGACGGCATACTCTTTGAATGACTCACTCTTCTTTTTCTCCATCCTCTTAAGATCTTCTTGGGAATGTGCAATATCCATGTTGAACTTGTATTGTTTGAGAAATGCGTCAGCCACTTCATTCCAGGTGTCGAGAAGGTTCACATTCTTCATGACATACCAATTCAGTGCAGGCCCAGTCAAACTCGCATGGAATGATTGGATCATGAGGGGCTCGTTCTTGACATACTGGGCCATACGCACGTGGTACATCTGCAGATGAGCTTTTGGGCAAGAAGTACCATCGTATTTCTCAAAATCTGGCATTTTGAACTTCTTTGGCATCTTGACTTTCTCGTACACGAACAAGTCGAATGGGAGCGAACTCTGTGACTCCTGCAATTGTTTCAACTTTTCTTCCAATTTCGCAAAGCGTTCATCCTGCTCCGTTTTAAGAATGTTGACAAGCTTAGCCTTTTCCACATTGATCGGGAATGGATCATCTTCTAGCTCAGGCATGTCATCCTCACCCATTTGGGCCTTGTTTACCTGCTTCGGGACAACTATCTCAGGGAGAGCGAGTGGAGGACTTGGGTTCACTTGGAGGGATTCAAGTTGAGTTGTTATAAGCTGCATGGAAGCGGCTAACTGTTTGAGTTGATCTTACACGGAGGACATGCGATCGCGCATCTCACTTTGGTCAGCCATTCTTGCTCTTAATCACGTGATAATAGGAGAGCGTGGAGGATCCGTTATCACCTAACTTTAAGAAATGAACACAAATAAGTATCTCATATGAAAATACGCTGATCCATGGCAATACTGTAGAAATTTTATTCATCAATGGAGCTTTTGACAAGCCTAAAAATTCGAAATGTCCTAAACAAATGAACTAGGAAAGTAAATGACCCAACTTCCTAAACATTAATCTAAAAATGAAAATAGCAAGATTGATTCAAGCATTTCATTTGGCTTGATCAATATACACTTGTGACACCATTCGGCGCAATCGTTTATTCTCCTCTTAAGCTTTTTCAGCAACCCTTTTGAGGTGTTTATTCTCAGCTCGATTGGTGATCTTCAATGGCGCCTTCGGTATCTTCAGAAGCAGCTCCTCGGGAATTTTGTGTTGTTGGATATACTTAATCGAGGCATAGTACTTCTTTTCCTTGCCTTTCAACTCCTCCTCGGGCCATTTGAGTTTTTGTGGACGGCACATGTCCCACATCGATTTGATAGTGAGAATGGAATCTTCATGGCCTCGGCTTCCATCAACAAAACTGACTTGGAGTGGCTCTGCTTGTAACGCCGGGGGAAGCTCTTACACGACTCCATACTGACGAGTCACTCTAGTCGGATAGTACTCTAATGCTCCAGTGAATCCCAATAGAGGGATTGGGCCAACTCCTCCACACGAGAGTCTCGCTACCCGAACTTGGAACCATTTAGCATGCCATAGGAAACCCTTGGAAGTTGGTTTTTTCATGAAAGCTAGCCACCTAGAATAATGATAATCCGGTGCATGTTTTTGGTTGTTCTCAAATCTCATAATAGGGTGATTGAAATTACTAACATCATGTATAGTCATTAGACCACCAAACCCTTTTATATGTGAAAGAAACCAAATTTGCAAAAGTTCAGGAGAGGAATGGAAGATCTTATCACCACCTCCTTTAAACCGAGTGAGGGAAAGGAAAGTTTCAGTTAGAACAATGTTTACAAAATTCTTTCCTTCCAACACCTGTTTAACTAATTGAGCAATCAAAGGGTTAATAGCATTCTTGCAGTAAGGAAAAATTATAAACCCAAAGAAAGCTAAAAGGAAAACCCTTCACATTTGAGATGAAGTGCCTTTCTCAAAACATTCTTTCAAGAAGGATAAAGGACATGTATTGCGGTGAGCCTTTAAAACCTTTCTTATATCATCTTCCTTAATTCTCAGAAAATCAGATAAAGCCATTGCAAGATCTATTCCGATAGGCGAACTAATCAATTTAGCTTTCAAGGACTTTACTATGGCAATGCTATACTCTTCCAAGGTGGGAGTGAGCTCATGCTTATCGCCGAAGATAAAGGTAGAGGTCTCGGGGCACTAACAGTGGGCGAGTGCTTGAACGAGGCCACCATGGATGTTGATACGCAGCAAAGGAAGTAGTCGACCAATATGTGACTCTACGAACTGACAGCCATTTTGATCTAACTTGTCCCACCAAGCGCTAAGCTCTTCCTTTGGAGGGAGAATAATTTGAATGTCCGGTGTCCCCATTGTATATTGATCAAGACTCAGGACAATCCTAATGCCATGGACCGACAAAATAATGCGATAAAGTAAGTAAATTGCAAAGGCAAAAAATTTAGAGAACTTACTTTACCAATGATGGGCAATCACATAGACATGCGCATGGTAAGTGGCTCGATTTCTAATCTATAAGGCTTATCAAGGTGAAGCCACAATGATGATCAAACTAGCCATGAGCTTGTGGACTATGTCGGGTCTTCATGACTCCGGCTTGGTCAAAGAGCTGACCCGGGTCGCGGGCATGCGGACCGAGGTGGGTACTCTTGACACCATGAAAGAAACTTCGGGATTGAGATGGGCGAATCGTACCGCGAGCATGCAGTCGGAGTGGCAAACATCTCAATACCATCCTAGATGATCCTATGCGGCCTAGGTCCGACGGCAGGTTGTGTGTGCAAAAGTGTAGCAAACACTTCCCCTTATACCAAACAACACTTCGTTCATGAAAATAAACCATACATTCTTACATCTCCCTACAAAATAAAGGTTAGCAAACACTTCCCCTTATACCTCCCATCCTATAAAAACATTTAACACCTTAAATGTTAAGGACGTACCTGGAATCCTTGCTGCCAAACAAAAATATTTTTCAAAAGAAAAGAAAAATTGGTCTAAATCCACTAAGAGTTTTAACTCAAGTCCCCAGGGGAGTCGTCAAGCTGTCGTGACCAATTTTTCGGGTGTGAACCACCTAGGGTTTGGCTAATGGATTGTTAAGCCTAGACTTAACTCGGGTTCTCCCAAGCCCATACCAATTCGCGACTTAGGTTCAAGTTCTTAACATGCAATTGATTTTCAATTAGGAGTCGCCACTAATCTATTTTTGGTGGGTCGATTAGAAACCCAAGTAAAATAACGGGAGAATTATTTTACTCATACGAATCAGAAACTATGGGTACGGGGACTTGGTTATGCTAGAATTCTCTAACGCCCTTTTGGTACCTTTCTTTTTATTTTGAAAAATGTTTGGCAAGCAGTTGGATTGATTTTAAATCTATTTCCCTAACATGTGAGGTGGTCAAACAGGTACACAATCCACCAATTTTACACTCAAATAAATAATAAATAAATTGCAAAAACTTACCTCAAAGCAACGAAAGCATCTGTAATGTTAAATTAAAATCCACATCAATAATCCTAGATATGATTTCTAATTAACACGCAATTTCTTTTTTTTGTTTTCACTTTTTTAATGAAAATCATGCAATATGCAATGCAATATTAACTAAATGACCTAATTCTAATAACATGTAATTTCTAATTAAATGGGCCTAATAAAAATACTAAATGACATGCATCTCAATAAATCTAACCCTAATGACGTGCATATGACATTTTTTCTTTTTCCTAAAAGAATACATTTCATCCTAAATAATAAAACTAATTTAACCTATGACATTTTTTGTATTTTTCATGAAATTCGAAATTAAATAAGATCCTATTTAATTTATATTAGGAATTATGTTGAGCCATATCCTAATTTAAACTAAAATATTATCTTAACCTAAATAATCTTAAAATGCAGTATATCTAAAAAAATTATCTAAATTAAACTAAGTGCAATTTAACCCTAATATGTAATAACGTGCAAAAGATGCCCTAATTTTACATGACATATGCATAATGACCTTTTTTTTGTGTTTTTCCTTTTTTTTTTCATTTTTTCGAAATTAATAATTGTCAAATAATTAAACATGCAATCCAAGTTTAAAAAAACTAGCAACCTAAATTAATTGATTTGATTTTTTTATTTTTTGGAAAATTCGAAATAAAATTCTTATTATGAGCATGCAAACCCTAAAACTACATTTATTATTATTATTTTTTAAGAAAACTAACCAAATCGATACCCAAATTGACGAACCATATCTCGCGCATGAGATCGGGTTAGCTAATTTCACATAAATCACGAATCGGATCTAGGGCGAGAGATCAGATTGGCAATTTTTTAGGTAATTGAGAGTCGGATTTCGGACGCAAAATCGGATCGACAATCACTAATTTCAAGGCAATTTCATATCATGGAATTTCAATTTCACATTAAAGGAATAATTACACTAAAAAGATAAAATAAAATAGCAAAAATAATAAAACAAAAATAAGATAAAGAAAATACCTAAATTTTCTTTTGCTTTTTTCTTTTTTCTTTTCTTCTTTTCTGAAAAAGAAAAAGAAAAATAAAGCTGGTGGCCGGTCCGGTGAGGGGAGATCGTTGGCTAAGGTTCCGGCGAGGGCACCGGCAGCAGCGCGACGTCGGCACAGCAACAGGGGCTTTGGGGATCAGTGCAGCGGCGTCGCGGCACCAGGGACTTAGGGATCAGCACGGGACGACATCAGCTCCGGGAGCGGGTGTCGCGAGCAGGGGACCCTGGGCACCGGCAGAGACAAAGCGGAAGCGGCGACGGGACGGCGCGGCAAGATCGATGAACCGCGTCGTGGGCGGGGACGAGGAGACAGGGACAGCGTCGGATCTAGGCCGATTGTTGTTCAAATCTGCGGGCGGTGAGCGGCGTCGAGTTGCGGGCGTCGGGGTGGCGTGGCGGCTCGGATCACAGGCTTCAGCCGGTGGGGCGCTACAGGGACAGCGAGAGGCCTCGAGTGGCTACGATGACGAGCTCCGGCGTCTAGTCAGGCTGTTGGGCGCGGCGTCCAGCGAGTGAATCGGATCGGGGCACGGGTGTGACCGACGGGCGACGTCTACTTCTGGATTTGGCGGAGGAAGGGCACCGGCTTCGGGCCGTGAAGCTGCAGAGGCGACAGGGCGACGCGGTGGCGCGTTGGGGGCAGCGTGCGGATCGTCGGGGCTCGCAGACGGAGGCGGCGTCGGGACAGCAGCGATGCGGACAGACGGCGCTGGCGCCGGTCTTGGCAGAGACCTCATCTCCCCCACAAGGAAGATGAACAGTCAAGGGGACTTTTTTACCTTCTTTTTTTTTTTTTACTTTTCCTCTCTCTTCACTTACTTTCAGTTTTTGCTCTTTTTGGTGCCTTTTTTGACGGAAAAGAACTCCCCTTTTCCCCACCGTACACGACTCTTTTATACACCAAAAAATGTATCTTCGTGGTATATTTCATTGCCAATTTTGCTAGTGTAAAATTCCATTGAATATATCATTTCACCCTACGCAATATTTTTTGCATATTCGATCAAAAATATTCCCCTTTTGCGCAAAAAATGCATCTCTAAGTCTATAAAAAATCTTAACCAAATATAACCAGGTGGTTATGATTTTTTTTTTTATTTAGCAAAAAATTAACCCCAAAAATTTAGGTGTCCACAGTCGTCGACCCTTCAATTTTATTGTACATGCGGAAGCGAATAATAAATCCCTGACAAATAGAAAAGCAGGACAACATATTCTCAAACAAAACATGCTTTAAATTGCACACTGAGTCAGTACAAAAGCTTACAACCACAAGACTTCAAAAGACTGACACTCAAAAGAAATTGTCCTATTTGGCCTACACTTCACTTTAGATCACCTCAGCTCGGCTTCAGGTCCTCCATCCTACAGTCCTGAAAAGTTAAGCCCACAATGGGATGAGATATAAATCTCAGTGAGTTCACACTCTAAACCCCTATTAGGAGGGTAATACACCTAGAGGCATCCTAATCACACAATCACACAACCATGGTAACTTACCTCGTCTCAGTTCCCTCCTGCATGTCAGTACAATTCATATCACACATAAATGCAATAATAATACTCGATTCGATGGAGTGCCTCAAATCACATTTCCGTCAATCACCACTTCTCAATCTGTCATGCATTTCATAGTCAATCATTCCATCCATCAAGTCTACCACAAAGGTCCCAATTATGAGATCAAATTGTTATGGCACGTCCCACACCATACCACACAATTTTGTCCAATAATCTGGCACGTTTAACTCATTCAATCACTCACTCTAGTTGATCCCGCTCACACAGTGAATCTATCTATCACATAGTGGATCTATCTGTCATGCAGCGGATCTAATTGTCACAAAGTGGATCTATTTGTCACACAGCAAATATATCCAGCACACAGTAGACCTAACTGTCACATAGTGGTTTTATCCGTCACACAGCAGATTTATCCGGTACATAGCTAGGCGTTGTCTTGCCCCATCAAGCATGATGATGTCTCCCTCAAGACGGTTTTCCACATGAAAGCATCGTTCACCCGACACACAACGGGAAACGAATTTTCTTAACTAGCACACGATTATCCACTCTCGACCAAGGACATTGTGCTTTACACTTAAATTCCTCAATTAAAATAATGTCCTGGCTCATTTTTGCCGTGTTAAAAATACCTGATAGAAATAATAGTGTGCAGGTACACAGTCAGCCTGAATCAAAAATACAATATATTTATTTTGGAAAATCTCACTATTTAACATAGTCAATAAAAACATTTTTGGTGTTGTAAATCGATGCCAGTAATTTCTTATTTAATTATTGAAATTACCTAATTTTAGGATAAATACCCAAAATTATAGTTTCCACTCAATTTGTACAATTCAACACTCAATTGCAGAAATTAACCACACCATTGCAATCGGCATAAAATTTCGGTCACTAACTATCCCGGTCTAATTTCCGAAAATAATTTAATAATTAATTACTGAAATTAAATAAATAAATACAAATTAATTCAATAAATACAAACTTAGGCTTAAAATTGCTAATCTAACCACCTATTGAGCTAATTAAATTATCCTAACCATTCTAACTACAAGGCTACGCAATTAACTAACTAACTGAAATTTCTAACCACCTAAATCACTAATCTAACTAGCATAATTTAATTACACAAACTAATAACTACACTAATTTAAGCTTAATTTAATCTAAACACCCTTTAGACGTCATTAGCCTACTAAGAGGAGTTTAGTGCATAAACTCACCAGTTTAATGCAAAAACCAATTCACCGTGACGGCGACGCGACAACGGCCGAAACTCGGGTTTGTGGCGGCATCGACGAAAGCTCTCGGACCGGGCCTAAAATCGGCCCAATAAATCTCAGCCCAAGCTGAGATTTGTTCTTGATTTGGGCTGGAACGAAGTTGGGTTGGGCTTGCAAAACTTGCTGTATTGGACTGAAGATGGGCTGCTGGGCTGGACCACTGAAGATGGGCTGCTGAGGTGAATTCGTGGGCCGTAGCTTGGCTTTGATTGGAGCAGCTTCGGGCGGAACTTGGGCCGGAGACGCGGCTTCAAATGGACCGGATTGCTAGGCTTGTGAGCTGAGCAATCCGAAGCAGCAAAGGAGGCAATGCTGGGGACGCGCGGGTAGGCCGACCGAAACTGCTGGCGTAGGTTGAAGCTGCTGCAGGCGTTGGACCGATGAAGACACACAAAGGTGGAGTTGCTTCGTTGGCGTGAGCTGCTTCTGTCGATTGATGGTGCTCAACGTTGACTGGAGGAAGCAATGACCGAATGAAAGAATCGGTGGAGTGGCTTCGTGGCAGCGGGGTCAACACCTGAAATTTTGCTCGAGGAAGTTGACTCGGTTGGGGACGCCTGGCAGCAGCAAAGCAGAAGCTGTTTCGGTGGATGAGATGGGCAGATTCGGTGGAAAGAAGAATCGGTGGTGGTGGAGCAGAGGAGGCAGCTGATGGTGGGGCGAGCGTGAATTGCAGGGGGAACTCGAGCTTCAAGAGAAATGAAAGTAGCTGCTGCGGAGGGGGAGTCGGTGTGTGAAAGAAAGAGGGAAGAGAGGGACGGTCGAAGAAGATGGGAAAATAGGAGAAAAGTCCAAGAGAAAATATCTAATTCATCATTAGATGTCCAAAAAGTATTTCAAGCTTATTCTCATGTCCCCTAATTCTTTCTTGCCCTTCTAATCCACAAACAAATCAAATTGATATCAAATGTTGCACCCCGACCATAGCTCCGAATTTCTTCCATTTAAGCTTCAATTTCTCCAACAAATTCCCCAATTGAGGTCCAATTTTGTAGAAGAAAAGGCCTGCACAATTTCTACAAGTCCCCATCACCAAATGACTCGGTTTTGAAGCCAAAAAATCTATTTAATTTGGCCAATCCGAATTTCTGTTCATTTTTGAACGTTCGAAATGATTTTCCATAAAACTCCCAAACTCAACGAAATTTCTCCGAAAGACAAGACAACGTCCTATAAATGAACTGTGACAAGCTCGAATGAACATCCAATTTCCGAAACCGAATTCAATTTCGTGGTTAAAATCAACCGAATGCGATTTTAGTCCAATCCGACCTACCGCGTAGTTTTTAGGGATTTTACCACGGTTATATCCCTTAACGGCTTCACCCAATAAATTGGTTAACTCGTGAGTGATCAGCTCAGAGAAAAAAGATTATAGGCGCGCCCGACGAAATGCCTATTTCATATATTCGGGATGGGGTCAAAATTCAAGATGTCCATATCCACAATTTCTAGCTTAAATTGGTCGGATAGACTAAATTGGTATTAATGTGAAAATATTTATAACTTTTTTGGTACTTTTCCCATCTTAAATGTGTGAAAACTCAAGAAAGATAAGTTTCGGCAAAATATTGCCTCGAAGAAAGTTATATTATATTTGAGAGTTATATGAATCTTTGCACAAAGGAATCAATATATATATAATACAAAGGATGATTAATAATAAAAAAGTATATTTTCCTAATTTAGGTGAATCAATTCTACTCTTCGATTGATTCAATTATAACTATGAAAATTCAAGAGAGATATCTGAGTGATCTTCCTTGGAGAGGAAGTTGTGTTGATTCTAAAATCTCTTGGGTGATCTTCCTTGGAGAGGAAGTTGCGGTGATTATTGGATGATTCTGAATTATTCCTCTTAGTTGGTAGTGTTTCCTTTGACAAAATGCATGTTGATCTTCTTGGCTGAACGAATTGGTCTTGAATACGGGTTGCATCATAGTATTATATACCACTCTCTTTACTTTTCAACATTGTGGAAGCATGCAATAATCTTCTTTAATCCCACGCGTTTGTGTTTACTTTTCAACTCTTTACTTTTCAACGCTGTGGAAGCACGCAAGAATCTTCTTTAATCTTCTTTAATCCCATACGTTTGTGTTTACTTTTCAACTCTTTGCTTTTCAACATTGTGGAAGCTTGCAAGAATCTTCTTTAATCCCACTTGTTTGCATCGCTGCTCTGCTCTTTCCAAGCAGGTAAATGCTTTATAAGACTCATGTTATAGCATCTTATATATGGTTAACAATCTCAACCTTTGACATTCCAACTCCAAAAGAAGTCTAGTGAAATAAAAAGAGAGATCGTGTATGGACCGAAAGCTTGAAGTAACTCCACCCATGACAGGAGCATAATCACTTTAGGTCATTAACCGGAGCGATTTCGAGTTCACCGACAGGATGGGAACAATGCCATCGATCACAAGCCTGAGAAGAAGGTTGTTATCCCTGCCATCGCATCAACAAGCTTCCTTAGCATTTGAAAGAAGACATCAAGAGGGGAGGCTTTATGAAGCGTCGCTCGGTGGGTGCGTCAAGTCATTAGCTCAGTTGCTGCAAGAAGACCGACTCATCCTAGCTCGGCCATCAGTCTCTTGCTTTGACGAGACGCCATTGCATGCGGCCTGCATGCTTGGTCATGTACACTTTGCCAAGGCTCTTTTGGCTCATAAAAAGGATTTGGCTATGGAGTTGGACTCGCAGGTATGTCAAAGCGAAAACCTTGGTTTGTGTTTGTTTGATATCCTTTTGTCAGATCAAACTGAACCCAGTCATCCTTGCAAATCATATAATCAATGGAGTGGCAAGTGTTTTGATTCACTTTTTGCAAGTTTTAGGCTTTTGGCTATGTGCAACGTAATTTATTAACTATATTTGCTTGGGTTCTACATAGATCAGACAATCTTGCTTGTTTAATCAGATATCGTACATGTATTATCGCATTTTGTTTTCCAGTTTCCTTGATCCATGAGAAATCAAACCCATCATATATGACAAGTGTTGGGAATAATGGATTCCCGAAAACCGGATTAGACACCGAATCGAACCCCTAAATCAATGCGGAAGACGAAGCCCGGGAAAACACGTATCACCGATCGTAAAGCACACCACGGATTCGAGCGTACCTTGTTAGCCACAGATTAAGTACCGACGCCGACAAGAGGAAGAGAAACGGTCCTGTTCGATTCGATGAAGCCTTGAAGGGAAGAAAAGCGTGCTGTATGCTTACTGTTCTTCCTTTTGGGAGAGAGAGAGCGTGAAAAGAGAAAAGACGTACGTTGAATTGCAAAACGTTATCTTCTCTCTCTCTCTCTCTCCTCCATTTTATACCTTCTCCCTCCACGGGCCCTATTCCCGTGGGCCGGGCCTTTTTGGGCCCAGCATGGGCGGACGGGCCTTAAGCCCATCCCCAATTAAAACCATCATCTCTCACTCACACATGGTGGGCCGAACAGGATTCTCTTTACCTCTCTTCAACATTCATACTAGTGAATAATCCGTGCGACCAGCATACTTTGAGAGCTCGTTGCTATACATCTATTATGAATATATAGCAGCTCATAATGGATGTCACACTCCGAGTAGATTTAGTATGCAGTACCCTAGATCGATCGATCACATTTATATCTCCATTGATCTCTTTTAAACAATGATATATATATTGTATTCACAATTATAATTATCACAAAGACAGTCATAATTGGTCGACCAGTGAATACAAAACCACAATGTGATTCTCCAAAATCGATCTCCCTCTTTCCTTCAAACTCTCAATTTCAGTCCAGCTTGCTTTTCTAGAAATGCCCCATTAGATCGAATCATCTCATGACCATTGGCAACACCTTAAGATAGCAAACACTAAATAGAAATCTTGAGAATAAGTAAGAGTCCTGAGGGGACTATAAAATTGAGGAACTATTTTCCTCAAGAGTCTCACACGTCATAAAAGTTGAGATCAAATTTTTTGCCACTCTTATTGGTCGTCTCTTGCATACGTAGTATGAAATACGTATTACGGTATTAACTCCTTTCCCATGGAGCGTATGTCTACACCTTTCAATACCGTACAGATGATAGTTCAGACATAGCCAATGTCTAACTTGAGTTCACGTATCTACTCATTCACAAAATTCATCAGAACTCACATCTGGCATTTTAGACAGATAAAGTAAAATATGTGGGGTATTTTACTTTCGGACATCGTAAGTATTATGTCATCATCTTAACACTTAGTTAAGGCGACATACGTATTTTAAGCTTGAGCTCTCGATTATCACCTAGATAATAAGCTTAAAAACAGTCTCATCTCTATTTATCACACAAGAAATGCAGGCGATTACCGTGTGAGTGGGCTAATCTTTTATTTGTCCGACATACTTCTCAACTTAAAATAATGCACTAAGCATTAAGATGCATAAAGATCATACAAAGATTCATAGGCATTAATCAATGAAAAACAAAATTTCATAAATGTGAACAACTCGGGAAATTACAATTCAAGACATCGACTCTACGCAATCCTAGAGATTTTACATGACCACAAAACACATCTCTAGGTATTGGCTTTATCATAGGATCTGCTACCATTCTATACGTAGATATGTACTGTAAGTTCACATCCTTTCGTATAACCATATCTTTTACAAAGTTATACTTGGTATCTATATGTTTGGTCTTGCCATGATACTTTGGATCTTTGGTGTACGCTATAGCTACTTGGCTATCACAGTTAACCAACAATGGATTTGCAGCTTTCTCAATAACACCTAAATGATCCAAAAATCTATGAAGCCAAACTCCTTCTTGTACCGCTGCTGATAATGCCACGAACTCAGCTTCCCTCGTGGACAAGGCTATACACATTTGCTTCTTCTTGCTCCATGATATGGCGCCATTGTTCAAGAAGAAAGCAAATCCAGAGGTAGATTTTCTTTCATCTAAATCTCCTCCCCAATCAGCATCCGAATAGCCTTCAAGTCGCAGATCCTTTCCTTGGTAATTCAACTTGTAATCAGCAGTTCCCTTCGAGATACCTCGTATTCTCTTGACGGCTTTCCAATGTCTTGGACCTGGATTGGATTGGTATCTACTCACCATTCCAACTGCAAAACATATGTCGGGTCTTGTACACATCATAGCCTACATCAAGCTCCCAATAGCACTAGCATAAGGAACATGTTTCATTTGTTCCTTCTCTTGTGGAGTCCCTGGACACAGTCTGTGGCTCAATCCTTCACCTTTTGCAATAGGAGTGTCTATGGGTTTACAGTCTTGCATACGAAATCGTTCAAGAACCTTATTTATATAGGTTTCTTGCGAAAGAGACAACGATCTCTTCAAACGATCTCTCGAAATCTTAACTCCAAGAATGTATGTAGCCTCACCCATGTCCTTCATCTCAAAGTTAGAAGACAACCATCTCTTGACAGTATTAACCAACTCCATATTGCTTCCGGCAATCAGTATATCATCAACATATAATGATATGATCACAAATTGATCCTTTGATCTTTTGATATATACACAATGATCCTCATCAATCATTGTAAACTCATATGCCACTATGGCATTATGAAAACATATATACCATTGTCTTGATGACTGCTTAAGACCATATATCGACCTCAAAAGTCGACATACTTTTTCTTCTTAGCCTTTCACTATGAAACCAGCAGGTTGTTCCATATATATTTCTTCCTCTAATTCTCCATTGAGGAAAGCAGTCTTTACATCCATTTGATGTAACTTAAGATCCAGACTAGCTACTATTGCCAGAATAATGCGAATCGAGGTAAATCTCACTACAGGAGAAAATGTATCTTCATAATCAATTCATTACTGTTGATTATACCCCTTCGCCACAAGGCGAGCCTTATGCCTTTCAATCGAGCCATCAACCTTTCGCTTTATTTTGAGAACACATTTGTTCCCAATAGCTCTGTGTCCTTTTGGAAGATCAACCAGTTCCCAGACTTGGTTTGATTTCATTGACTCTATTTCCTCTTCCATTGCATGAATCCATTTTTCCTTACTAGGGCAATTCAGAGCCTCATTGATATTTCTTTGCTCATCCTCATCTTGTGGAGCAACCATAAAAGTTTCCCCTTCAATGTCAAAACGTCAACAGGGAATACTTTGGCGACTTGTTCGCCGTATGGGAGATTGTACAATTTGCACATCATTCCCTATTATGCTCCCACTTGGATGAACTCCACTAATATCATTATCTTGATCCAAGGTCTCAAATAGGGAATGATCTTCCCCTATTTCTCCCTTCTTAGGAAACTCATCCTCTAAGAATGTGACATCTCGTGATTCAAATTCAGTTATACTCTCACTTTCCTGCTCACCAATGAACACATACCATTTCGAGTGTTCCGAGTATCTTATGAAAATACTCTTCTTCCCTCTGGGACCCAATTTCCCAAACTTGTGAGAGGACTCATGTGTATAGGCAGCACAACCCCATGGCTTAAGAAAACTCAAGTCCGATTTTCTACCTGTCCATAACTCATATGGAGTGGAAGTAACTGATTTGGAAGACACCCGGTTAAGTATATACGCATCAGTTAACAATGCATCACTCCAAAATGTGATAGACAAGTTAGCATGCGCCATCATGGACCTAACCATTTTTAGTAGGGTTCTGTTTCTTCTTTACGCAACACCATTTTGTTAAGGAGTATACGGAGTAGACAACTGTCTTTCTATTCCTTTTTCATCACATAATTTTCTGAACTCATCAGATAAATATTCTCGACCTCGATCGGATCTCAATGCTTTTATTTTCTTGTCTAATTGATTCTCAACTAGGTTCATAAACCTTTTGAAACAACTTATTGCTTCAGATTTATGAGAAATCAAATAGACATATCCGAATCGAGTATAATCATCAATAAATGTGATGAAATAAACAGCCCCATGCCTTCCTCTCACATTCATTGGACCACAGACATCATAATGGATTAAATGCAGAGGAAATTCAGCTCTTTTTCCTTTTCCAAATGGTTTCCTTGTCGTTTTCCCTTCTAGGCAATGCTTACATATGGACAAATCGACTTTTTCAATATTGCCCAACAAGCCCTCTTTGGCTAGTCTATTCATACGCTGTTGGCCAATGTAACCAAGCCTAGCATGCCACACATTCACATCATTATCATATTTATTAAGAGACGTGAGAAGGGAATAACAAACATTAGTATTAACATAATCAATATCTAATACAATAAAACCATCTAGAAAATAACCACAACCATAGTAATTTGTATCCAAAAACAAATTCACACATCTACTATAGAAGTTCATATTAAAACCTAATTTAACCAACACTAATACAGACAATAAATTCCGACGAATCTCCGGAGTATACAACACATCATGAAGAAACAAAGTGCGTCCACAACACATATTCAGTTGGCATGTGCCAATTCCTTTCACTTCAGCTTTGGAGTTGTTTCCCACATAGATCCACTTAGTTCCAGTTGATACTCGTCGAAATTCCACGAAGGATCCTTTATCCTTCGCTACATGGTCTGTCGCTCCTGAATCAACAGTCCATAAAGGATTAGACTCAGTAAAGAACACAGAACTCGACACATAAGCAAAGTTCTGAAAAGTACAAGGGGTGCATACCTTCTTTGGCTCACGACAGTCGCGAGCATAGTGACCCTTCTTGTCACAGTTGTAGCATTTCACCCTTGCAAGCTTTTTCATGCGAGGACGCTTCCCTCTTCCATGTTGGTTAAATTTGGGTTTCTTCCCTAAAGGACCTGCTTCTTCCTTGCCTTTCCCCTTATCAAACCAGTTAGGGCGCTTGCGCTTGGAGCTCGAAGCTCCATTTGAGCTAGAACTAGCATGATAGAGTTCAAAGATCCGACAGCGACCAACAGGCGGTCCTCTTCCGGCTCAAGATGATGCATTGCATCCTCAAAAGTTTTGATATTTTCATTATGAGTCAGGTGCACCTTCATATGCTCCTAACTCTGAGGCAAGAAATGAATCACTGCTTGCACTTGCTGCTCATCTGTGAGGACATGGCCAGCATCTCTCAGCTCAGTTATCATGTTTGACATCTTTCTAAGATGTTGATTCATGGTCTGACCATGAGGCTACTTATAAAAGTCAAACCTGATAGTGAGCTGCCTCAGTCTAGTTACCGAAGTATGACCAAATCTAGCTGCCAATGCCTCCCACATTTCCTTAGCATTGTCAAAACGCCGAAACTCTCGCATGACGTCATTTTCCATGCTGCTCAGCAACGTGATGCGAGCTAGAGAGTTCATTCTTTTCCACGCAAAAAAAGCTTCTTTGTCTCTTTTGTGCTGTGTGCGGTGGTTACCTCTTCGAGTTCTACCATGGTCATGACAAGAGCCTCAAGTGCTTCTTGCTCTTCCAAAGACATACTTGGATTTTCATTTGCCAAATTTCATAGTTGTCTCCATTGAGCTTTTCACATTTGTTCAGCTCGGCAACTATGCTCTTTGTAACTGAAGCCATTGATCTGAACAAATCAGACAAATATACACGAATTATTAATGCCTATCATTTATGCATCCCTATTTACATAGACCCATCATGTTAATGAATAATTTCAAGTAAGGCTTCAGAATCAAAAGGTCACTACGTTTCCAATCATCCTCCAAAAATCCTAACTTAAAACTATCATTAATATGATTGTCATATGCAAAATCAATTCTATGAAGCTACAAAAACTTCTAAAACTACCCACAGCTAATTACCCACAGCAACCAGCATTAACAGAAAGCAACAGGTAATTGATATACAATAAAACAATAATGCTTTCAACTATTACCAATAGCATATAAGTTGCTACATCAACAACAATCAGGTAGTAAATATTACATTAAGTTGTCCACAAAGCACACTTAATATATATTAGCCAATACAACTAACACCAAGTCAGCACACGAACCGGGAAATATCCTATTTTGTTCAATTTCTTGATCTTTTCCCTTGAAACAATACAGTAATATTCATTTACAAAATTCATCACAATTTTCTTATAGGAAGCAGCTCCGTTGACATCCCATATACGATTCAACACATCTTGCCATTCAGGTGGAAGAGTGTTTATGAAAAATCGCACCATCTCTGATTGTGACATAGGACGACCATTCCATATGACCTGTTGAATTTTCCCGTTGACTTCAAGGACATGATCAATTAAGTCACCTCTCTCCCATCGATGATCAATCAGCTCAACTATCAACTTAGACAACCTATCCTTTTGTTCATCGGTAACTACGCGAATAGGTGTGCACAACCTTAGGGGAGGCATAGTTCCTGCAACAAATGCAGAACAAATAAAGGATCACATTCTAATCCATATAGACTTAATTGAAAAAGAAACACATTCTTTTCCCCTTTTTTTTTGTCAACGGTCAACGGTCAACGGTCGTCGGACGTCGAACTGGTCGGACCGGACGGATCGGTCGGGCCAATCGGACCGTTCGCGCGGACCGACCGCACGTGCCGCGCGCGTGCGGGGGATGACGTCACGCAGACGTCATCCGGCACGTGCCGAGCGCATGCCTGCGTTCGCGAGTCGGGTCGGGTCGCCGACCGGGGACTGCCCGGCGAAACGTCGTCGGTGAGGACGTAATCAGTGACGTCATCGGAGTAGTTACCGACCGTTGGATGACGTCACGATGACGTCAGCACGTGACATCAGCATGCGTCGGTCCGCGGACCGACGCGTGCCTGTTCGCCAGCCGGCGGCGTGAACGCGCCGGTTCGCCGACCGGCGCGTGCGCCGCACGCCCTTGGCGATCCAGCGCCTCCAGACGCGTCGCGCCCACGCGCAGCGCCTTCCGGCCGCGCGTGTGGGTGCGTGCGGCATCGCCCGGCGGCGCTCGATGTCTCGCCAGACTCGTCTCGATGTCGCCTTTCTTCCTATGCCATCACAATTTGATTTCGACTTACGAAAACTCAGAAAAATGGCGGAAAAGCGCTCGGGTGTCGGGATTTTTGCCCCGATCCGTACAGCCGAAGTTCTTTCATGAAAAAATCAATCAAAAACATCAAATTGATCGGGAAAAACGTGAACTAGGGCTCTGATACCAATGTTGGGAATAACGGATCCCCGAAAACCGGATTCGACACCGAATCGAACCCCTAAATCAACGCGGAAGACGAAGCCCGGAAAAACACGTATCACCGATCGTAAAGCACACCACAGATTCGAGCGTACCTTGTTAGCCACGGGTTAAGCACCGACGCCGACAAGAGGAAAAGAAACGGTCCTGTTCGATTCGATGAAGCCTTGAAGGGAAGAAAAGCGTGCTGTATGCTTACTGTTCTTCCTTTTGGGAGAGAGAGAGCGTGAGAAGAGAAAAGGCGTACGTTGAATTGCAAAACGTTATCTTCTCTCTCTCTATCCTCCCTTTTATACATTCCCCCTCCACGGGCCCTATTCCCGTGGGCTGGGCCTTTTTGGGCCCAGCATGGGCGGATGGGCCTTAAGCCCATCCCCAATTAAAACCATCAATAAGGAAATTAACAAAAAAATTCAGATAGAAATGAAGTCATAGATTTCCAGGTTTTTTCAGCCCGAAAGATTTTACACACGCCGGTGAATTATATATATATATATATGCTCCATAGCTAAGCATTTTACTTTCACAGGGACGTACGCCTCTTCACTTGGCATCTGTGAATGGATATGTAGAAATAGTGAGGGAATTGTTACAATCAGACACCTTTGCAGGCCTTGTCCATGACAAAGATGGGAGGACCCCACTTCATCTAGCCACGATGAAGGGCCGAATCAATGTCGTGAAAGAGCTGGTGAAGGCAAGACCGGAGGCGGCCAAGCACAGGCTGAGCCATGGCCAAACCACTCTCCATCTAGTAGTGAGGCATAATCGTTTGGAGACTCTAAAAGTCCTAGTGGAGATGGTGAGATATGGTGATTTGGTGAATGCTCAAGATGATAAGGGTAATACCATTTTGCATTTGGCCATAGCAAACAAGCAAATAGAGGTAATCCTTTTTGCTTTGAATTGCTTCGAAATTGTGTGACGTCAAAGATCGCATTCCAATTGAACATTTTGTGAAGATAAAATCTGGCCCATTCTCATTTTCTATAGACTCAAGTTTTCTGCATTCAAACTTCAATGGATAATATCGATTGAAGAAACTTACAAGAAATATCTTTGTTTGTTGTTTCTTTTATAACTGATAAGAAGCTCATCTTTTTGTGAAGACAGTGAAATATCTGCTTCAAAGCGAAGTGGATGTGAACACAGTGAATAGAAATGGCTTCTCTGCTCTGGATATAGTGGAATATTTTCCAAAGGATTTCAAAGTCATTGAATTGAGAGAACTGTTAGTACATGCTGGAGCTCTGAGAGCCATAAGATTCCCTGCATTGACAACTCACCAAGCAAATGTTGATAACACAAATGAGGAGAATTCAACTATTGTAGTTGACCTAGCATCCGTAGCACCTCCCTCCACCAATACTCCTTCCATAGAGGCGGTTCTGCCACTGTCTTTATTGGGTGAAATCAGGAAGCAGGAGGAAGACAAACACAAGAAATGGATCAAGAAGAAGCGCGATTCTCTGATGGTAATGTTTTAGCTAGATGTCTTGGAGTATTTGCCGATAACTTAGATCAAATTGATCATAGCTCACAGTTAATTAATTTAAACTCTCTGTTTCTTTCATGAAAAATAGATAATTCAGAAATTATTTTCCTAAAAATGATCATTTGTGTTGTTTAAAATAAATAGTTATGCTTTCTTAAAAATATTTTCTACATATGTACTAAATTGATCATAATTAAATAGCTATGTAGAGAAAGAAGATGAGTAATTACAATAATAGGAGAATTGTTGATAACAAAAATGAGGAGAATTCAACTGTTGTAGTTGACCTAGCATTTGCAGCACTTCTCTCCACCAATACTCCTCCAATTGAGGCGGTTCCGCCACCATCTTTCTCTGGTAAAATCAGGAAGCAGAAGGGAGACAAACACGAGAAATGGATCAAGAAGAAGCATGATTCTTTGATGGTAATGCTTTAGCTAGATGTCTTGGAGTAGCATTTGCTGAAAACTTAGATCATATCGGTTATGTTATTGTAATTAACATCATAGCTCACAGCTAGTTAATTTAAAATCTCTATTTGTTTCATGAAAAATGGATGATTCCTAAAAATATTTTCTTAAAATAAATAGTTATGCTTTCTTAAAAATATTTTCTACATATGTACTAAATTACTCATAATTAAATAGCTATGTACATAAAGAAGATCAGTAGTTGCAATCTATGTAGCACGGACACTCTCCGGAAGCCTTCATGTCGTGTCCGACACTCCGACACGTGTCCGACATGCTCCGACACGTCCCAACACGCTTCGGCACGCGGTCAACAAGTGTCAAAAAATCCGACACGTGGTCAACTCTTTCCGACACGCTCCAACACGCGAGTCCAGAATTCCAACACGCGATTCCGACACGCACGGGGTCAATTTTAAAAATTTATAATACTTGAGGGGTCAAAATATAAATATACACAAAATAAGTAATAAAATTGCTATAAATATACACACATGGGATCAATTTTTCTTTTTTCAGTTTTATTTTTTTAGAATTGTTTTATTTTTTTAAAAAGTCTTTACTCTGAAAGAAGTAATAAAAAGTGCTATATATGATAAATAAATAAATTTAAAAATATCATTTCAGCATTTTTCTTTAAACAATGCTTATTTCCTCTAAGTTTTGTGTATTATTATAACAAATTAATATAATGAATGATATTATCTAATATTTTTTGTGTAAATTAATTCTAGGCTATTTTTATTATTATTTATTTATGTATTTATATATAAAAATATATCTAATATATAACGTGTCAGAACGTGTCGAAATTCTCTATTTTTAAGAAATGACGTGTCGACGTGTCGTGTCACGTGTCACGTGTCCGTGTCGGTGCTACATAGGTTGCAATAATAGATGGCTTATGATTTTTTTTTTTTTTTAAAAAAAAACAGAGGGTAATATAAGAAATCCAATAGTGAGAAGAGACGACTCAAGTTGATGAATATTTAAGAAAGTAATGGTTCTTAATCTAAATGTGAAGCAGTTGGGTGATTTTCTTTAAATATCTATACTATTACATAAAGTAAAGAGGATTTCTAAAAAACTCAATCTTTTGTCTTCTCCAAATATTCTCAATGACTCGAGGTCTGTTTGGTAACCATTATCTTCCCGAGAACAATTTCTGCTTAAAAATGATTTTTATTTTATTTTGTTCCCTAGACAGTTTTTAAAGGCATTTTGTAACTATCCAAAATTTATATTCTCGAAATAGAAATGCGTTTGATAAGACTTTAAGTTCTTTTGTGATTTAAAATTTCTTTTATTTTTTTTAATAATCTTTTCTATATTTTCCTCTCTTTTTTCTTTTCTTTTTTCCTTTTCTTTTTCTCCTTCCTCTTCTTGCCGACAATTGGCCAAATGAGGGCCGGCAACCTCTTTAGAGTGTCACCAGCCCATGGCAAGGCCGAGCCTTGCCAATCGAGCCTCCTTGGTGGCTGGGTGAGGCTTGGCCTCGCCTTAGTTGGGCGAGCTCGGCCTCGCCCATGGCCAGGCGACGCGAACCTTGCCGGCGGCCCAATGAGGGTGAGCCTTGCCAACAGCGAGAATATAAGTTGGTTTTATTTTCCACACATTTAGTTACTAGATTTTGATTTTCTTTCTAACAACAACAACAATCATTATAAAAAGACGTTCAAACTTCGAAATATCTACATTTTTTTTCTTCATATATGCATATATTCATACACCTAGTTTTTTCATAATTTAATCCATGACATCTATTTACGTAGAGAGCTCACCACAATTTCCTTGTATTTCGATAAATATAGGAAAAGCCATCAATTGAATTTGTGTATTTGTTGAAATGACTAACTTTGAAATATAGGTGAAACACTTTCTTCATTCGCAATTTTATAACTTTCTTTCATGTCACAACAGATAATTGCCACCGTGATCGCAGACATGGCTTACCAAGCCGGCCTTAGCCCTCCCTGCGGCCTGTGGGACAACGATCAGAAAGACGACAAAGGCACCATCTTATACTACGCAGGAACATCGATACTGGCTGCAAACGATCCAGAGGGTTACCCATTGTTCTGGCTATGCAACACCGTCTCTTTTCTTGCATCCCTTAGCACGATCTTCTTGCTCATGAGTGGCTTGCCCTTGGGGAAGAAGGTTTTGATGAGGGTTCTGACGGGCACAATGTGGGTGACCATCACTTTCATGGCAATGACTTACCTCGAATCCATGATGGCCATCTCGTTCGTACACAGGGAACCTAAACATGTGAGCCCGTTCACAGAGGAATGGTACTCCGAGGATGGGGGGTCGATTACGGTGGTTATGTACTCCTTGTTTGTTTGGCTCGGCATTGTAGCCATTGTTTTTCTAGTTCACACTGTTCGATTCCTTGCGTTTGTCTTCCGGAATGTGAAGGATCCGCAAAAGCTCAAGAAGTGGATATCCGGGCGTGTGAGTTGGTGCAGATCTAGGGGCAATATCAAGATCTAGTGTATTCATCTGGTGGGACAAAGGATTACTGCATATTCTCGATGCCTATGTTCTTTCTAACTTCATCCCTATGTCATAAGATCATTCTGAGTACCACTACTTGTGCAAACGATTTAATGTGACTACCAAACCAAACGCAGAGTCCATCTCGCATTATTCTCGAGCTCTCCTCATCAGAGATGTCTCGCCCATGTAGCCGAATCTTTCTAAAGAGAATAGGAAGGCCTGGCCACAAAGTAATCTGATCTACTCCTATGTACGCCGCAAATTAGTAGGTAAAAGCAACATCGGGCCATTCTATGATTTGTCTCACACAGCTTCACCATTCTCTTTCCAATCACACCAAACAACCGAACCCACCTTCCTCAAAAGCATCCGCACTTCTTTTATGCTTCCTTCATATTCTTCTCCAATGCTGATAGATGTCCAAAAGCCATCTGATCAAAGCTAGTGAGCCTCTCTGTCTGATTAATTTCAACTCCATGGCACCAAACCATAATGCAGTCACACCATTTGCATGGACTTCCTACACTATCTTCCCTGCCTAATTTTAAGGAAGTGATACACAGACTTCACAGAAAACACCCCATTATTATTCGCCGGCCGTGCAAGCTGATCCTCCCTCAAAGGTCGGAATCGACGCAGGGCTAGTTTCATATGTAATGTTCACATACCAGAACGTGTGCTTCTTCCAAAACAACATTCAAGCTCTGATATTATGACTACTTGCCAAACGATCTTTTCTTCTTTATATAGACAAGTAGAGGAAGGACAAGGCAGAAATGCAACCTAAAATCTCATGGACTGATCTGTTGTTCCTAATCAGAAGACAAAGGATTGGTAGCGTATCATCCCACACAAAACACAGAAAAATACTGTTCATATGCAAACTGATTACAGGGGATGGAAGAACAGAGAGATGAAAACAATTGCATAGACAGATCTTTGGTACCTTAGACTGGTGATAATCAGTCCATAACAATTGGGAAGGTAAGAGAGCTCTCAAAGGCAGGAGTCAATTAAATGATCGTTTAATAAATTTTGACACTCAAATAATCATTTAACCAAAATTTGGCACTTAAATTATCACTATTTACAACCTTTTGAAGATGTCATTTGGGGGTTATTTACTGACTAGGCACACTAGCAAACCAAGTAAAACTGAGAAATTAATAAAATATGACTACGTCGAATTTCCAACGATCTAAACTGGAGTTAGCACTTAAATGATCGTCTTTTTTAGAAAGTGATACTTAAGTTATCCAAAAAAAAAAAAAAAATGGTACTAAAATAAGCATCGTACATAACTTTTGAGATTTTTAGTATACTTATCGCATGTTTGTATCACCACTCTGCTCTTGCCAATATGTAAATGCTTACATACGACTCATGTTTTAGCATCTTATATATAGTTAACAGTCTCAACCTTTGACATTCCAACTCCAAGAGAAGTCTAGTGAAAGAAAAAGAGAGATCGTGTACCTCACGAGAGGAGCAGAATCACTTCAAGTGATTAACCCGAGCGATTTTGAGTTCACCCACAAGCTGGGAACAATGCCATCGATTGCAAGCCCGAGAAGAAGGTCGCTGTCTCTGCCATCACATCAACAAGCTTCCTTAGCATTTGAAAGAAGACACCAAGAGAGGAGGCTCTATGAAGCGTTGCTTGGCGGGTGCGCCGAGTTGTTAGCTTAGTTGCTGCAAGAAGACCGGCTCATCCTGGCTCGGGCTTCGGTCACTTGCTTTGACAAGACACCATTGCATGTGGCCTGCATGGTCGGTCATGTACACTTTGCCAAGGCTCTTTTGGCTCATAAAAAGGATTTGGCCATGGAGTTGGACTCGCAGGTATGTCAAAGCGAAAACCTTGATTGTGTTTGTTTGATATCCTTTTGTCAGATCAAACTACACCCAGTCATCCTCTCGAACTAGATAATCAATGGAACGGCAACTCTTTTGATTCGGTTTTTGCAAGCTCTAGGCTTTTAGCCATGTGCAACATAATTTATTGACTATAGTTCGATGGAATATCTCTACATAGATCAGACAATCTTGCTTGTCAAATAAGATTTTGTACATGTACTATCGCATTTTGTTTTCATGTTTCCATGATATGTGAGAAATCAAACCAATCATATATGATGGAAATTAACAAAATTCAGATATAAATCAAGTCATAGATTTCTAGGTTAATTCAACCTGAAAGATCTTACAGACACCGGTGAATTTGAGTAGCTCGGTCGACATATATATAAAATATATAATACAATATATAATATATAATGTGAACGTCTCTCTCAATAAGAATGCTCCTAGCTAAGTACCTTGCTTTCGCAGGGACGTACACCTCTTCATTTGGTGTCTACAAACGGATACGTAGAAATAGTGAGGGAATTGTTACAATCGAACCCCCTTGCATGCCTTGTCCATGACAAAGATGGGAGGACTGCACTTCATCTAGCCATGATGAAGGGCTGAATTAACATCGTGATAGAGCTGGTCAAGGTGAGATCGGAGGCAGCCGAGCACAGGCTGAGCCACGGCGAAACGGCTCTCCACCTGGGAGTGAAGCATAATCGTTTGGAGACTCTGAAAGTTCTAGTGGAGATGGTGACAGATGAGGATTTGGTGAATGCTCAAGATGATGAGGGTAATACCATTTTGCATTTGGCCACTGCAAACAAGCAAATTGAGGTAATCCTTTTTGTTTTGAATTGCTTCGAAACTGCAATGACATCAACCATCGCATTCCATTTGAACATTTTGTGAAGATAAAATTTGGCTCATTCTCATTTTTTTGTAGGCTCAAGTTTCTACATTCAAACTTTAGTGGATATATCGATTGAAGAAACTTATAAGAAATATCTTTGTTTCTTGTTTCTTTTATAATTTATAAGAAGCCCATCTTTTTGTACAGACAGTGAAATATCTGCTTCAAAGAAGTGAAGTGGATGTGAACACAGTGAACAGAAATGGATTCTCTGCTTTGGATATAGTGGAACATTTTCCAAAGGATTTCAAAGTCATTGAATTGAGAGAACTATTAGTACATGCTGGAGCTTCGCGAGTCATAAGATTTTCTGCATCAACAACTCACCAAGCAGTTGTTGATAACACAAATGAGAAGAATTCAACTGTTGAAGTTGACATCATATCTATAGCACCTCCTCGGGTGAGGCGAGTTCCACCACCATCTTTCTCGGGTGAAATTAGGAAGCAAAAGGAAGATAAACATGAGAAATGGATCATGGAGAAGCATAATTCTCTTATGGTAATGCTTTAACTAGATGTCTTGGAGTAGCATTTGCTAATAAGTTAGATCATATTAGTCATGCTATGGCAATTAATATCATAGCTCACAACTGGTTAATTTAAACTCTCTATTTGTTTCATAAAACATGGATGATTCAGAAAATGTTTTTTTCCTAAAACTAGTCACTTATATCACTTGAAATAAATAATTATGCTTTCTCAAAAATGTTTTCTACACATGTAGTACGTGTGCTCATAATTAAATAGTTATGTACAGAAAGAAGGTGAGCAGTTATATTAATAGATGGCTTATTATTAAAAAAAAAAAAAAACTGAGGGTAATATAAGAAATCTAATATTGAGACGAGATGAAACGAGTGAATGATTATTTAAGAAATTAATGGTAATTTAGAAATCTAAATGTGAAGCAGTTGGGTGATTTTCTTTAAATATGTGTGTTAATACATAAAGTAAAGAGGATTTTTAAGCGACTCAATCTTTTCTCTTCTCCAAATAGTCTCAACTACTCGTTAGATATATATTGTATCATGGACAAATACATATACAAGTAAGAGTGTTTTATTTCCACGCATTTAGTTATTAGATTTTGATTTTCTTTCTAACAACAATAGCAACCTTTATAAAAAGAAGTTCAAATTTTGAAATATCTTCAATTTTTTTCTCATATATGTGTATATTCATACACTTAGTTTTTTCATAATTTAATCCATGACCTCTATTTCTGTAGAGAACTTGCCACAATTTTCTTGTTTTTTTAAAATAAATATAGGAAAAGCCATCAATTGAATTTGTGTATTTGTTGAAATGAATAACTTTGACTCGACGATCTTCGTATTTTCAAATATAGGTGAAACATTATTTCTTCATTCGCAATTTTAAAACTTCCTTTCACATCACGACAGATAATTGCCACTGTGATCGCAGCCATGGCTTACCAAGCCAGCCTTAGCCCTCCTGGCGGCTTGTGGAACGACGATCAGAAATACCAAAACGGCACCATCTATTACTACGCGGGAACATCGATAATGGCTGCAAACAATCCAGAGGCTTCCCCATTTTTTTGGACATGCAACACCGTCTCTTTTCTTGCATCCCTAAGCACGATCTTCTTGCTCATGAGTGGCTAGCCCTTGGGGAAGAAGGTTCTGATGTGGATTCTGACGGCCACAATGTGGATGACCATCACTTTCATGGGGCTGACTTACGTCTATTCCATGACAGGCATCTCGTTCGTACAGAGGGAACCTAAAGATGGGAGCCCGACCACAGAGGTTTGGTACTCCGCGGATTGGGGGACGATCATGGTGATTAGGCGCTACTTGACTGTTTGGTCTGCCATTGTAAACATTGGTTTTCTAGTTCACACCGTTCGATTCCTCGCAATCGTCCTCCGGAATGTGAAAGATCCGCAAAAGCTCAAGAAGTGGATATCAGGGTGTGTGAGTTGGTACAGATCTAGTGGCAATATCAAGATCCAGTGTATTCATCTGGTGGGACAAAGGATTACTGCATAGTCTTGATGCCTGTGTTCTTTCTAACTCAATCCCTATGTCATAAGATCATTCTGAGTACTGCTAGTTGTGCAAACGATTTAATGAGACTACTAAACCAATCGCAGAGTCCATCTCGCATTATTCTCGAGTTCTCCTCATCACAGATGTCTCGCCGGAATAGCCAAATCTTTCCAAAGAGACTGGGAAGGCTATGTATGCCGGGAATTAGTAGGCAAAAGCAACATTAGGAGTTTTCTTGCTTTTTATCCTCCGAATGGTCAGACAAATCTTCCTTCAAGGATCTAATCTCAGTCTGACCTGATACTTACTAGCATAGGTTGAGCCATTCTATGATTTGTCCCACACAGCTTCACCTCTTTCTTTCCAATTACACCAAACAACCGAACCCATCTACCTCAAAAGCATCGACACTTCTTTTATACTTCATATTCTTCTCCATTGCTAGTAGATGTCCAAAAGCCATCTGATCAAAGCTAGTGAGCCTCTCTGGCTGATCAATTTCAACCCCATGGCACCAAACCATGATGCAGTCACACCATTTACACGAACTTCTCACACAATCTTTCCTGCCTAATTTTAAGGAAGAGACACACAGACTTCACAGAAAACACTCCATTATTATTCGCAGGCCGTACAAGCTGATCCTCCCTCAAAGGTCGGAATCAAAGCAGTGCTAGTTTCATGTGTAATGTTCACATACCAGAATGTGTGCTTCTTCTAAAACAACATTCCAGCTCTGATATTATAACTCCTTGCCAAAGGATCTCTTCTTCTTTATATAGACAAGTAGAGGAGGGACAAGGTAGAAATGGAACCTAAAATCTCATGGACCGATCTGTTGTTCCTAATCACAAGACAAAGGATTGGTAGCGTATCATCCCAAACAAAACACAAAAATTACTGTTCATATGCAAACTGATTACACGGGATGGAAGAAGAGAGAGATGAAAACAATTGCATAGACAGATCTTTTGTACCTTAGACTGGTGATAATCAGTCCATAACAATTGGGAAGGTAAGAGAGTTCTCAAAGGCAGGAGCCAGCACTTTCATCTTTCTTAGACAACCACAATGTGTGGTTTTGATCAGCAAGCCCACAACTAATGTAGCTCATAAACTTCACTCAACCCCGCTTGGCAAACCTAGCCTCTTTCAAGAAGATCCGTTTCACAACCCCCACTTAACACAACCTGACAGTTTCATTTGGGAGAATAATTTTGGGATTGCGTATGTGTGGGTTAAGAGCTACCAATTCCTTCCATTTAGCACCAGTTCCATGAACACGGGATGAGATGCTCCACAGTGTGTCACCAGGCTGTGCCTTAGTTGTTGCTGGGGGAGTAGATTTAGAAGAAGCAGTCTTCGACTTCAGGAACGGATGCTTATTGCTCTTCCCCATTCCTTTAGCGAGCAACCAACGGGAACCAGATTGTTGCTGGTTTGAACTTCCCCAGACCCTTCTCTTCCCAGGATCAGTCTTGAGACCAGCAACATGGAATTCAGTAATCTTATACTGGGGAATTTCTTCCACCTCAGATTTCTTTTCTTCTGTCCACTCCTTAATTTCTTCCTTCTTTTTGGACTCGGCTGACTCATCCTCTTCATCCTCATATTTTACTTCAGAAACCTTGAGGTAAATCCTTGGCTTTGGTGGAACAAACACTCTCTCGACCTGAATTAGCGCAAGCATTGGTGCACCGACTGGTTCATAATTCCGCAAAGGATCCCGTAGTTGCAGCATCAATGCAACTGTGAAGTTATTTCCCAAAAGACCACACTTCCTACCAGAGCCCTTGCCACGCCTTCTATCCCCCTTTGACCCTCCACGTATCCAGTCCAAGGAGTTGGCATGATGCGCGGCAAGAATTTTAGAAGTTCGCTCACTAATTTGATCTTCATCATCAAGTTCAGTCCCACATACCCATTGACCTCAATGTAGCAAGCACGCCTAGGACACGGGATCCATTCCAATCTATGACCCTTCCTCCAGCTGCTTCCACTCTCCTTCTCAGCAAGCCTGTTAGGTTATTCAGGGAGTCAATAAGCCATTTTAATCGAAATCCAAGAGATTTAACTCAAGATATGATGCATGACAGGACATAACTATTTTCACTTTAGCTCAAGTAATTTAGTCTGCTACTGATCTAGCATTGGCAACTAATTGAGTATCTACTGTGATAAATGCTATGAAGATGTTGCTCAGGAAAATCTTGCCACCTTTCAAACTGTACCATTTCAATATGAAGATGACTTCACTCGCTTTCACTGGCAAATAGACATGTCATTGAAGAAGAGATGGTATAAAAGCATTGGCAAGAGCTTTTTGCGTTCATTTATCAACCTGGTAACATGCCATATTGCGACAGGGTGCCGACCACTAGCTATCACCCGTTTGTGGTGACTTGAAGTGATTTCAGCAGCGTTCTATCAAAGAATTGCAGAATGAACAAAGCATGGCTAACCACAAAAGATCACAGGGACGAATTCTAGTTTACTGATTAAACCAACAGGGCAAGATGGGCTTCAGCCGTCGACCCCGCCGTACTCGTCGACGCGTCCACCCCCTTCCCTCCAACCTCCTCGTTCATCTTTCCGAACGACGCCTCCATCACCTTCCTCCACTCGCTCTCTCCATCTCCGTCGCTGCATATGCCGGCTCTCCCCTCTATCTCCTTCACCAGTAGCTCCTGCAGCAGGTCGCGGCAAAGCACTCGCCAAATCAACTCATTGTTATGAGCCGCGAAACGTAGCAGATCCGAAGTCGAATCGGCGAGAGCTGGAACTTCTTATTTGGAGTCTCGACTTACAGCAACAACATTCCTCGCCGTCTTGCGCAGGGAAGCAGAGCGGAGAAGGAACACAACGACGCAAGCCGAAGAAGCGAGCTTTGGGGCAAAGAGCGAAGATGACCCAGCGCCGCAGCCGGTCGGAGAAGTAACGCAACGTCACAACGTAGAGAGTTGCGAACTCTTACCCAAAATTTTGAATTGAGAAGGAAAGAAAGGAGGGAAGGGAAGCTGCAGAGCGCGGGGGTCTCGTTCATTCTTCGAAAGGAGGATAGAGAAAGTGCCATTAATGCGTGCAGCACTGCAGAAAAGTACGAGGAAGAGGAGAGAGAGACCGCTGGACAGGTGTCGATCCATGAATGGACCAGAGCATAAATGACTTGATCCTTTCAAGGTAAGCAATATTCTCTCTTTAATGAACTGGTAGCTTGCCGGCATTTCTTGCATCGCAGCCGTTAAATAATGAGTACGATGATCCCCGTACCACAAACCAACGGCTAAGATTATCAATAACAACAAGTCAACTCCGCGTGAAGCTTCTGGATCATCATCCGACTTTTTCACTTTTCGACTGCATATTACAGTAGTAGTTAAAAAAAAAAAAAAAAACTGCATATTACAGTAACACCACTTATTAGAGGAGGAAAATAACACCAAATAATCAACCCGAGCGATTTCGAGTTCACCCACGAGCAGGGAACAATGCCATCGATCACAAGCCCGAGAAGGAGGTCGCCGTCCCCGCCATCGCATCAACAAGCTTCCTCAGCACTTGAAAGAAGCCACCGAGAGAGGAGGCTGTATGAAGCGTCGCTTGGCGGGTGCGTCGAGTCGTTAGCTCAGTTGCTGCAAGAAGACGGACTCATCCTGGCTCGGGCTCCTGTCACTTGCTTCGACGAGACTCCATTGCATGTGGCCTGTATGCAAGGTCATGTACATTTTTCCAAGGTTCTTTTGGCTCATAAAAGGGATTTGGCTATGGAGTTGGACTTGCAGGTATGTCAAAGCGAAAACCTTGATTGTGGTTGTTTGATATCCTTTTGTCAGATCAAACTAAACCCGGTCATCTTCACAAACCAGATAATCGGTGGAATCGCAACTCTTTTGATTAGGTTTTTGCAAGTTTTAGGCTTTTAGCCATGTGTAAAGTAATTTATAAACTATATTTACAAGGAATATCTCTACATATATCATACTATCTTGCTTGTCAAATTAGATTTTGCACATGTAATATAGCATTTTATTTTCCAGTTTTCATGATCTTTTTGAGAAATCAAACCCATCATATATCTCAGGAAATTAACAAAATTCTGACAGAAATTAAGTCATAGATTTCTAGTTTAATTCAGCCTTAAAGATATTCCAGACACCAATAAATTTGAGTAGCTTGGTCTATTTGATTTGAAAATGCGATGTATATAAATCATATGAACATGTCCCTCAATAAGAATGCTCCATAGCTAAGCACTTCACTTTTGCAGGGACGTACACCTCTTCACTGGGCATCTGCAAATGGATACGTCGAAATAGTGACGGAATTGTTACAATCAAACCCCCTTGCATGCCTTGTCCATGACGAAGATGGGTGGACCCCACTTCATCTAGCCATGATGAAGGGCCGAAGCAACATTGTGATAGAGCTGGTGAAGGCAAGACCGGAGGCGGTTGAGCACAGGCTGAGCCACGGCCAAACCGCTCTCCATCTGGGAGTGAGTCATAATCGTTTGGAGGCTCTAAAAGTCCTGGTGGAGACGGTGAGAGATGGTGATTTGGTGAAAGCTCAGGATGATGAGGGTAATACGATTTTGCATTTGGCCGCAGCAAACAAGCAAATAGAGGTAATCCTTTTTGCTTTGAATTGCTTCAAAATTGTGATGACGTCAAATATTGCATTCCAACTAAACATTTTGTGCAGATAAAATCCGGCTCATTCTCATTTTTCTATAGACTCAAGCTTTCTGCATTCAAAGTTCAATGGATTTATCGATTGAAGTAATTTACAGGAAATATCTTTGTTTGTTGTTTTTTTTATAACTGATAAGAAGCTCATCTTTTTGTGCAAACAGTGAAATATCTGCTTCAAAGAAGCGAAGTGGATGTGAACACAGTGAATAGAAATGGCTTCTCTGCTCTGGATATAGTGGAAGATTTTCCCAAGGATTTCAAAGTCATTGAATTGAGAGAACTGTTAGAACATCTTTTGAGCTTTGAGAGCCATAAAATTCCCTACATCGACAACTCACCAAGCAATTGTTGATAACACGAATGAGGAGAATTCAATTGTTGTAGTTGACCTAGCATCTATAGCACCTCCCTCCACCAATACTCCTCCGGTAGAGTCGCGTCTGCCACCGTCTTTATCGGGTGAAATCGGGAAGCAAGAGGAAGACAAACACAAGAAATGGATCAAGAAGAAGCGCGATTCTCTGATGGTAATGCTTTAGCTAGATGTCTTGGAGTATTTGCTGATAACTTATATTAGATTGATCATGTTATTGCAATTAACATCATAGCTCACTGCTAATTAATTTAAACTTTTTGTTTATTTCATGAAAAATGGATGATTGAGAAATTTTTTTCTAAAAATGATCATTTATGTCACTTAAAATAAATAGTTATGTTTTGTTAAAAAGGCTTTATACATATGTGCTAAATTGCTCGTAATTAAATAGCTATGTAGAGAAAGAAGATGAGTAGTTACAATAATAGATGGCTTATGATTAAAAATAAAATAACAGAGGGTATTATAATTTCGCCTAAAAAAAACAGAGGATATTATAAGAAATCTAATAGTGAGAATAGATGAAACAAGTTGATGAATATTTAAGAAAGTAATGGCACTCAAGAAAATCAAAATGTGAAGCAGTTGGGTGATTTTCTTTAAATATCTATACCAATACATAAAGTAAAGAGGATTTCTAAAAGACTCAATCTTTTGTCTTCTCAAAATATTCTCAACGACTTGGGATCTCTTTGGTAACTATTTTGTTTTCAGGAACAATTTTTATATAGGAATGATTTTTTTTTTTTCCTTGAATTAGTTTCTGAGTATTTGAAGACAACTAGTAACTATCCAAAATTTTATTTCTAGTATAGAAATACATTTGGTAAGAGTTTAAATTCTTTTGTGATCTAGAATTTCATTTGATTTTCTAATAATTTTATTATCTTTTTCTCTTTTTCTTTTCTTTTTTCCTTTTTCTTCCTGTCCTTCTTCCTCTTTGGTCGGTTGCCACCAATCGGCTAGACGAGGGCTGGCAACCTCATTGGAGCGTCACCAACCCCTAGCAAGGCCAAGCGTTGCCAACCGAGCCTCATCGGCGGCTAGATGAGCTCGGCCTCGCTCAGACCTTTGTCGCCCTCACGGTGGCCTAGTGAGGCCGAGCCTCATCGGCGGCTAGAATATAAGTGTGTTTTACTTTCCATACATTTAGTTATTAGATTTTGATGTTCTTTCTAACAACAATAGCAACCTTTATAAAAAGGCATTCAAATTTCTAAATATCTTCATTTTTTTTCTAATATATGTATATATTCATACACTTAGTTTTTTCATAATTTAATCCATGAGCTCTATTTCTGTAGAGAGCTCGCTACAATTTTCTAGTATTTACATAAATATAGGAAAAGCCATCAATTGAATTTGTGCATTTGTTGGAATGACTAACTTCGACTCGATGATCTTCGTATGTATAAATATAGTCGAAACACTATTTATTCATTCACAATCTAAAACTTTCTTTCACGTCACAACAGATAACTGCCACTGTGATCGCAGCCATGGCTTACCAAGCCGGCATTAGCCCTCCCGGCGGCGTGTGGGACAACGATCAGAAAGACAAGAACCACGGCGCCATCTTACACTACGCAGGAACACCGATAATGGCTGCAAACGATCCGAAGGGTTACCCAATGTTCTGGACATACAACACCATCTCTTTTCTTGCATCCCTTAGCACGATCTTCTTGCTCATTAGTGGCTTCCCCTTGGGGAAGAAGGTTCTGATGTGGATTCTGACGGCCACAATGTGGGTGACCATCATTTTCACGGCGCTGACTTACCTCCACTCCATGCTGGCCTTCTTGAACGTGAAGAGGGAATTTGAAGGCACGTGGTCGACCAAAGCGGCTAGCCCACCCACCCAAGCAACCACCCAATCACCGATCTCAGGGGCTGAGGTCTTCATGTATGTTTGGCTCTGCGCTGTAGCCATTCTTTTTCTGGTTCACATCGTTCGATACCTCGTGATCATCCTCCGAAAGATCCGCAAAAGCTCAAGAAGTGGATATCAGGATGTGTGAGTTGGTGCAGATCTAGGGGCAATATCAAGATCTAGTGTACTATCTGGTGGGACAAAGGATTACTGCATAGTCTTGATGCCTATGTTCTTTCTAACGCAATCCCTATGTCATAAGATCATTCTGAGTACCGCTAGTTGTGCAAACGATTTAATGAGACTACTAAACCAAACACAGAGTCCATCTCACATTATTCTCGAGCTCTCCTCATCAGAGATGTCTCGGCCACGTAGCCGAATCTTTCTAAAGAGAATGGGAAGGCCTGGCCACAAAGTAATCTGATCTACTCTTATGTATGCCGCAAATTAGTAGGTAAAAGCAACATTGGGCCATTCTAGGATTTGTCTCACACAGCTTCACCATTCTCTTTCCAATCACACCAAACAACCGAACCCACCTTCCTCAAAAGCATCCGCACTTCTTTTATGCTTCCTATAAATTGAAATGAGAACTACAATATTTTGTAATCGTTTGGTGAATTTGCCCCACGAAAATACAAGTGTGAACTTTGAAGGCTTGATTCAACATGGGAAGAAAGGAGATTGCAAAATATGCGAGTCATTCATTTGATTTTGTTCACGTCTTGCCTGATCCATCATATCAATAAGGCATTTTGGGTGTTCAAGGTTTACTTACCAAAAACGAGCCTCTTTGTCATAGAAAAAGCGAGTGTCGGAAGAATTAACAAAAAGGCAAATGTTAAAGAGCAAGGATATTTGTTAAATTTCATTATTCGACATCTTTTTTCTTAGAGTTAATACGATACTTCTTTAATTTTGATCAAGTAATTCGGATAATCTCCATGTTATAAGGGTCTTGTTAATAAAATACCTCAGAGGCACTAGTTAAAACCACCAACCATAAAAAATAAAGCGTATCAACATATGCCAAAAATTGAGCAACGCGAATTTTCGAAAAAGTCACTTACTTCAAATATACAAATTTATATTTCCATAGCAAAATTAATGAGGCCCAACAAGTACCCTAACTGCATTCTTTAACATTTTCCTTTCTATTAATTATTCTAACACTCGCTTTCTATGAGAAGAGCCCATTTGAGATAAGTAAACCTTAAACCTCCCAAATACCCCATCGATACTAAGTACCGAGTAAGACGCGAACCCAAAATCTCCACAATGGCGTTTTAGCCGTAAGAGTCCTTATCAAGGTGTCAACATTCTTTGTGCCTACGAAAGTATGTAGATGGAAATTCTGTATTCCCTTAGTGCCTTCTAACACACGACACGCAATCGACCCGAAAATTGAACATGTAAAGGATTATCCAAATGGTACACACAATATCAACGTGAGTATAAGCATGAGATCCCATTTCATCTTATTGGTTCCTCCATTCGATGTCATATCCATCCAAATCATTAATCCGTGCGAATAAAGAGGAAGCGGATCCTTTCCCATCGGTGCAGTCCTCGTTTCAGCGAGTTAAAGTTATTGAAGATGGTCTTAGATAAAAAATTTAAAAAAATAAAAAAAAGTTATTGAAGATGGTCGGGAGTACAGGAGACAAGAAAGGAATGAGTCAATAACCGTGAAACCCCATTTGAGGTTCGGTGGCATCGCGGAACCCATTGCATTCCCATTTAGGATGCAGCGGCGATTTCCTGAAGGTTTGCACTGTTAGTTCTGCCTAACAGATAAGCACATAGGTTTTGACATCAATGGTTTAGCAGTTGCCTAGTTCTTTCAACTTCACTTCATATGAATTTCAATGCTTTAACTAAATTATAATAGAAAAGTTGGAGTGTTGTGTGCATGCTTGGATAAAATATTAATACACTCCCACGCTTAATCATATCCTTTCTGTTGACACCTAAATTTTGACGATCCATTTAGTCATTTATCATATTAAAAAATTAGGAGTTAATTTTATCTTTCAAAAAAATATTAATTGCATAACATATAATTTTATGTACATTCATTGTTTTTATTTATTGCATTCACATTGGGTCGACAATGGTGGATGAATTTGAACGAATGATTTTAAGCTTAATAGATATGAATGCATTCTATTTTTCGATGTGATATTTCTTTATTTCAAACAAGAAATGAATATTTTCGTCAAATATTTGGAGGAAAATTCACAATCGGAACAAGATCAAAAGAAATATTGTGTCAATATTCGTTCAAGAGCATAAAAGGAAAAATTGACCAACGAAAATGAATAAAAAGAAAGGATGATATGCTAGTCGACGGTTTATATATTCATGCAATATATCAGCAAGGAGCGTACACGGCATGATATATTCTTTGTTTGAAAACATGAATGTCACAGATTTTGAGCGCACCCCAGATAGGAAAGAAGAACAAAACCGAAGATTTTACCACATTTTCTATCCTTAGTGGGGGGCTTCGTGCATGCATATAAAAGGGGGAGGCCACACAATTGCATACATGGCCATTACACGAAATAAAGAGAAGAAAGCGTGTGAGAGAGAGGTGGTCAGCCAGCCCTGGATAGGTGACAAATACTGAAGAAAGAGATTTTGGATTCTCATCGGGCAGACACGAAGGTCACCCGCAAAGAGAAGAACAGCCCGGCTTGTCGCCAAAACGGTTCCCGTCAACGGAGCTCCTGGGCTTAAATTAGGCGAGTGCCAAATTTTCTAGCGACTTCCTTGCGTCGCGTGTTGAGGCAACGACGTGTGGTTTCCTCGTTCGATCCGTGGCATCACTACGCGTGCTTGCTCCGAACTTGCTACGACTTGCTGTCCCCGAGTCCACTTCGAGCAACCAGAATCGACGTCCCAGCTTTCAGACAACGTCCAACCGTTGCATCCCGAAACGCCACCACCACCATTCTTGGTGTGCCGTTAGTTCTTCAATTGAGAAAGCAAGTTTTGGGGCATCGATATGCAACACGAAGCCGAGTAAAGAGCGTGATCATGGGGGCTCAGTAAGTCAAAACTTGGGAGTTAGTGAGGAGACCGAAGGGAGCAGATTTGTTCCTTGGGTCAAAGTGAAACTGAAGCGGAGCACTTGGACAACCGGGTAAGCACTCAAGCACGCCCGCTTCTCAGCGCACGGTCAAGGAAAAGATGGACACCTGGAGAAAAGGATATAACATGCAACTCAGCAGAAATTCTCTTTAATCTCCCTCGGTGTACGAAGAGTCCAAGCATTATTGCTTTTGTTTCGATTTCTATTATTGCAGGTCTTTCTGGTGAGACATCATCACGAAGCAGTCCTTTCTCAGTCGCATATCACCCTGAATCGCCGGTTCTTGCTGTCCGAATCATCGATCGTGATCTGCTGCCCTGTTTGAATTTGTAAATCATATCCTTCGGATTAGGTAAAATTCTCATCACAAATTGATTTGAGTATTTTATTGTCTATTTGATGCGTGTTGATATCTAATTAAATATTTTTGAGTGATAGACATCCTCATTTAAGATTTAATTCCTAATTGAATAACCGATATAATTTTTTATTCCATCTATAAGGCTTTAGATGAAATAATTAATCACGTGCTCGTTTTGATTGCTTTATTTATTCTGAAATATGTTTGAGTTAGATTAGGTTCATATTAGAATATTGCATGCTTTACGGTAATTTGCACATTTAGATTAAGCATTTTATTTATTTTGAATTTTTGAAATTAAAAAATACCAAAAACATTAATTTAGGATGTTAAATTTTCGTTTCATTAATTTAAATTGTATGTTTAATTATTTCACAATACTAAATTCGAATTTCATGAAAAGTACTCCCAAAAAATCTCCAAAAAAAAATCATCATAGAATAAGTTAATTCTCTAGGATAGATTGCACATTTATTAAGAAAAAACAAAAATATTATGTGCATGTCATCTAGAATCATTTCATGAAATGCATGTCATTTAGTGATTGTCTTTAGGTCCACTTCGATAAATTATGACAGCTTTTGATGTGAATTTTGAATTAACCATGCAGATGCTTTCGTTCTATAAAGTAAGTCTCGTAATTTATTCATTACTTTCTTGAGTTTTAAATTGGTGGTTTACGTAACCGCATGATCACCTCACATGTTAGGGACATAGATTTGAAATCGATCCAAACTCCTTGCAAAAACATTTTTGAAAATAAAAATAAATGGTACCGAAAGGGCATTAGAGAATTATAATATAACAAAGTATCCGTACCCAAAGTCTCTGGTTCGTAAGAATACCGAAAGGGCATTAGAGAATTATAGTATAACAAAGTATTCGTGCCCAAAGTCCCTGGTTCGTAGGAGTAAAATAATTCATATTATTTTACTTAGGTGTCTAATCGATCTATCATAAACTGATTAGTGGCGACTCCTAGATAAAATTCATGTTAAAAACTTGAATCTAAGTCGCGAATTGGCATGAGCTTGGAAGAGCTAGAGTTAAGTCTTTATATATACATACACACATATATGGATCTAAATTAGTAAAATCAGTGAAATTTCTTGCACTTTTCATTGAAAGTCTCGTCAATCTTAAATGCGTGCTGATCTTCTTGGTTCAATGAATTTGTGTTGAATATGGGTTGCATCATCGTATTATTCCACACTACTTTTCAACTCTTTACTTTTCAACATTGTGGAAGCATGCATAAATATTCTTTAATCCCACGCGTTTGTGTCGCTGCTTTGCTCTTTCCAGCATGTAAATGCTATGTAAGACTCACGTTATAGCATCTTATATATGGTTAACAATCTCAACCCTTGACATTCCAACTCCAAGGCAATCTAGTGAAAGAAAAAGAGAGATCGTGTGTGGACCAAAAGCTTTAGGTGATTAACCCGAGCGATATCGAGTTCACCCAAGCTGTGAACAATGCCATCGATCACAAGCCCAAGAAGAAGGTCACCATCCGCGCAGTTGCATCAACAAGCTTCCTTAGCATCTGAAAGAACACGCCGAGAGAAGAGGCTCTATGAAGCATCGCTTGGCGGGTGCGTCGAGTCGTTAGCTCAGTTGCTGCAAGAAGACGGACTCATCCTGGCTCGGGCTCCTGTCACTTGCTTCGACGAGACTCCATTGCATGTGGCCTGTATGCAAGGTCATGTACATTTTGCCAAGGTTCTTTTGGCTCATAAAAGGGATTTGGCTATGGAGTTGGACTTGCAGGTATGTCGAAGCGAAAACCTTGGTTGTGGTTGTTTAATATCAGACTATCTTGCTTGTCAAATTAGATTTTGCACATGTAATGTAGTATTTTGTTTTCCAATTTTCATGATATGTGAGAAATCAAACCCATCATATGTCTCAAGGAAATTAACAAAATTTAGATAGAAATCAAGTCATGGGTTTCCAGGTTAATTCAGCTGAAAGATCTTATAGATACCGGTGAATTTGAGCAGCATATATATATATAGATCACATGAACGTGTCCCTCAATAAGAATGCTCCATAGTCAAGCACATTACCTTTGCAAGGACGTACGCCTCTTCACTTGGCATCTGCGAACGGATACATCGAAATAGTGAGGAAATTGTTACAATCAGACCCCCTTGCATGCCTTGTCCATGACGAAGATGTGAGGACCCCACTCCATCTAGCCATGATGAACAGCCAAATCAACATTGTGATAGAGCTGGTGAAGGCGAGACCGGAGGTGGCCGAGCATAGGCTGAGCCATGGCCAAACCACTCTCCATCTGGGAGTGAGGCATAATCGTTTGGAGACTCTGAAAGTCCTGGAGAGATGGTGAGAGATGGTGATTTGGTGAATGCTCAAGATGATGAGAGTAATACCATTTTGCATTTGGCCGCATCAAACAAGCAAATAGAGGTAATCCTTTTTGCTTCGAATTGCTTCGAAATTGCAACGATATCAGATATCGCATTCCAATTGAACATTTTGTGAAGATAAAATCCGATCATTCTCATTTTTCTATAGACTCAAGTTTTCTACGTTCAAACTTCAGTGGATTTATCGATTGAAAAAACTTGCAAGAAATATCTTTGTTTGTTGTTTCTTTTATAATTGATAAGAAGCTCATCTTTTTGTGCAGACAGTGAAATATCTGCTTCAAAGAAGTGAAGTGGATGTGAACATAGTGAAAAGAAATGGCCTCTCTGCTTTGGATATAGTGGAACATTTTCTGAAGGATTTCAAAGTCATTGAATTGAGAGAACTGTTAGTACATGCTGGAGCTTTGAGAGCCATAAGATTCCCCGCATCAACAACTCACCAAGCAACGCCCTCCACCAATACTCCTTCGGTAGAGGCGGTTCCACCATTGTCTTTATCGGGTGAAATCAGGAAGCAAGAGGAAGACAAACACAAGAAATGGATCAAGAAGAAGTGCGATTCTCTGATGGTAATGCTTTAGCTAGATGTCTTGGAGTATTTGCCAATAACTTAGATCATATTGATCATAGCTCACAGCTAATTAGTTTAAACTCTCTATTTCTTTCATGAAAAATGGATGATTCAGAAATTATTTTCCTAAAAATGATCATTTGTGTCGTTTAAAATAAATAGTTATGCTTTCTTAAAAATATTTTCTACATATGTACTAAATTGCTCATAATTAAATAGCTATGTAGAGAAAGAAGATGAGTAGTTACAATAATAGATGGCTTATAATTAAAAAGAAAGAAAAAACAGAGGGTAATATAAGAAATCTAATCATGAGAAGAGATTAAACAAGTTGATGAATATTTAAGAAAGTAATGGTACTCAAGAAAATCTAAATGTGAAGCAATTGGGTGATTTTCTTCAAATATCTATACTAATACATAAAGTAAAGAGGATTTCCATAAGATGCAATCTTTGGTCTTCTCCAAATATTCTCAATGACTTGGAGGTGTCTGTTTGGTAAAATTTTGTTTTTAAACAATTTCTATTTATAAATGATTTTTTATTTTATTTTGTTCTTTGAACGAGATTCTGAGTATTTGAAGACATCTAGTAACTATCAAAATTTCTATTCCCAGTATAGAAATGCGTTTGGTAAGACTTTAAATTCTTTTGTGATTTAGAATTTCTTTTAATTTTTTAATAATTTTATTATATTTTTCTTTTCTTTTTCCTTTTTCTTCTTCTCCTTCCTCCTCTTTGGCCGGTTGCCACCAATCGGCCGGTTGCCACCAATCGGCCGGACAAGGGTCGGCAACCTCGTCGAGCATTGCCAACCCCCAACAAGGCCGAGCATTGCCGGCCGAGCCTCATCGGCAGCTAGGTGAGCTCGGCCTCGCTCAGACCTTGCCAACGCTGAGCGCGCGTCGGGCGAGCTGCCCAACATTGGCAAGCCTCATCGACGGCTGGAATATAAGTGTGTTTTATTTTCCACACATTTAGTTATTGATTTTGATTTTCTTTCTAACAACAATAGCAACCTTTATAAAAAGACGTTCAAATTTCGAAATATCTTCATTCTTTTTTCTCATATATGTATATATTCATATACTTAGTTTTTTCATAATTTAATCCATGAGCTCTATTTCTGTAGAGAGCTCGCTACAATTTTCTAGTATTTACATAAATATAGGAAAAGCCATCAATTGAATTTGTGCATTTGTTGGAATGACTAACTTTGACTCGATGATCTTCGTATGTATAAATATAGTCGAAACACTATTTCTTCATTCAATCTAAAACTTTCTTTCACGTCACGACAGATAACTGCCACCGTGATCGCAGCCATGGCTTACCAAGCTGGCATTAGCCCTCCCTGCGGCGTGTGGGACGACGATCACAAAGACAACCAAGGCAAGATCTTGCACTTCGCAGGAACATCGATAATGGCCGCAAACAATCCAAAGGGTTACACAATGTTCTTGACACACAACACCATCTCTTTTCTTGCATCCCTTAGCACGATCTTCTTGCTCATAAGTGGCTTCCCCTTGGGGAAGAAGGTTCTGACGAGGATTCTGATGGCCACAATGTGGGTGACCATCATTTTCACGGCGCTCACTTACCTCCGGTCCATGCTGGCCTTCTTGCACGTGCACAGGAATTCTGAAGACGGAGCGGCATCCATCCCAGTGGCTGCGCTCTTCATGTTTGTTTTTCTCTGTGCTGCAGCCATTCTTTTTTTATTTCACACCGTTCGATACCTCCGAAAGATCCTCAAAAGCTCAAGAATTGGACATCAGGATGTGTGAGTTGGTGCAGATCTAGGGGCAATATCAAGATCTAGTGTATTCATCTGGTGGGACAAAGGATTACTGCATAGTCTTGATGCCTATGTTCTTTGTAACTCAATCCCTATGTCATAAGATCATTCTGAGTACCGCCAGTTGTGCAAACGATTTAATGAGACTACTAAACCAAATGCAGAGTCCATTCCGCATTATTCTCGAGCTCTCCTCATGAGAGATGTCTCGCCCGCGTAGCCAAATCTTTCTAAAGAGAATGGGAAGGCCTGGCCACAAAGTAAACTGATCTACTCCTATGTATGCCGCAGACTACTAGGTAAAAGCAACATTGGGCCATTCTATGAGTTGTCTCGCACAGCTTCACCATTCTCTTTCCAATCACACCAAACAACCGAACCCACCTTCCTCAAAAGCATCCGCACTTCTTTTATGCTTCCTTCATATTCTTCTCCAATGCTGATAGATGTCCAAAAGCCATCTGATCAAAGCTAGTGAGCCTCTCTGTCTGATTAATTTCAACCCCATGGCTCCAAACCATAATGCAGTCAAACCATTTACATGATCTTCCTACACGATCTTTCCTGCCTAATTTTAAGGAAGTGATACACAGATTTCACAGAAAACACTCCATTATTATTCACAGGCCGTGCAAGCTGATCCTCCCTCAAAGGTCGGAATCGAAGCAGCGCTAGTTTCATATGTAATGTTCACATACCAGAAAGTGTGCTTCTTCCAAAACAACATTCAAGCTCCGATATTATGACTTCTTGCCAAACGATCTTTTCTTCTTTATATAGACAAGTAGAGGAGGGACAAGGCAGAAATGCAACCTAAAATCTCATGGACCGATCTGTTGTTCCTAATGACAAGACAAAGGATTGGTAGCGTATCATCCCACACAAAACACAGAAAATTACTGTTCATATGCAAACTGATTACAGGGGATGGAAGAACAGAGAGATGAAAACAATTGCATAGACAGATCTTTTGTACCTTACTGGTGAAAATCAGTCCATAACAATTGGGAAGGTACGAGAGTTCTCAAAGGCCGGAGCCAGTACTTTCAGTCTTAGACGACCACAATGTGTGGTTTCAAGCAGCAAGCCCACAACTAACGCAGCTCATAAACTTCACTCAACCCAGCTTGGCAAACCAAGCCTCTTTCAAGAAGTTCCATTTCGCACCCCCAACTTAACGCAACCTGACGGTTTCATTTGGAAGAATAATATTGGGATTGCGTATGTGTGGGTTAAGAGCCGCCAATTCCTTCCATTTAGCACCAGTTCCATGAACACGGGATGAGATGCTCCACAATGTGTCACCAGGCTGTGCCTTAGTTGTTGCTGGGGCAGTAGATTTAGAAGAAGCAGTCTTCGACTTCCGGAACGGATGCTTATTGCTCTTTCCCATTCCATTACCGAGCAACCAACGGGAACCAGATTGTTGCTGGTTTGAACTTCCCCAGACCTTTCTCTTCCCAGGATCAAATATGTTTAATTAATTCTAGATTATAATTATTTTAGCATGGTTGTGACACCCATGCCGTGCATCTACGACGACGTGGGATTTATAGATTTTAAATGAGATGAGAGCTTAGAATAGTTTAAGATTAGACCATCATCTTCTAATAATTTAGATATGTCAAACTGGGACATAGACTCATTTTTTAACCATATTTGATGGGTTGAGTTATTATATGAGCTAGTTATATTCACTATGGGTTCAAAATGGTAAAACTTATAATAATATAAATGTTAAATAGATTCACAACTTATTTAGATCTATTTCATCTCTATGACTTTCTCTTCATTCTCTCGCCTTCACTTGATCTCATGCTCACTCACTCTTTACTCTCACTTCAATTTGTGTATGAGTTTTTTTCTTTTAATAAAAAAATTGGTTAAATATAGAAGTGTTTTAGCAATATATGTCATGTCGTTCATAGGTCACTAGATTGTATTACACGAAAGTATGTCAAAGTGTGTTAAATAAATCAATTTAAATTGGATCATTTTTTACCCTACTCATTATTTTGATGGGTCTATAATAATTTAAGGTTTTGCATGGTTCAACATGCAATGTTGAACTAATTGTGGATTAGAGTCGGTTTTACGCATGGTTTACACATGCCGTGCGTCCACAATGACGTGAGATCTACAAATAGGAAACTTAATACACTATGTCAAATCCCCATATATGCAAAAGCCTGAGGTCTCAAGTTTGTCCGAGCATATCATGTTTATAGAGACGACGGCAAGCTGCAGCGCAGCTCAAAGGTGTGACAATTTGCCGTTGGCAAGAACAGGGGCAAGCGCGAAAGTTGGGTTCGGAGGTGGCTGTACATAGAGAAGGATGGAGGGAACCAAAAAAAAAAAGTTGGCCCTAATTAGGGTTTCGTAATATTTCAGATTGAGTGCAGCTGGGATTAGAGTTACGTGGACAAATGTCGCAATCTCAATATGAAGACTTCGAGCGTATGCACAGTAGGAGGCAGCAAATCGCAAACTCGCGGCAACCGGTTGGCACGCCGTCGACTTTGACGACGTGTTCTTTACGGGAGTCGCCGGAAATCTCTTTTGCTTTCGGCAGATCCGCACAGCTAATCGCGAGCTTAAAATATAATAGAAGGTACGAGTCCCATGCATTGTTTTACATAAAAGAGTCAAACCCATGCAAGTGAAAAGCACTTCTCCCAATCGATTCACACGTCTTTGCTCGTTCACGTGCAAAAAGGGGTGTGCCCGCCCTCCTTTTCGATCCGAGTCTTGCGGGATAAGATGACATTCTCGAGAAACGCACACAATATTGTCCAAATAATAATATAATTTTTTTTTGGGTTGAACACGTGGAATATAACGAGGCAATATTTTAAAAGGGTAAAAAAAGAAATACAACCTTTTTTTTTAATATTATGATCTCAAGAAGGTCATTTGTGTTTCAAATTTGAAATTATATCGTTGGTACATGCAATGTGAAAAATACGGAATTATAAAAACGATACAAGTGATAAGTTTTTAAGAAAATATTTTTCTAATCATTTCTTTTTTGCGAAACAAATGAATCCTTTTAGAATCACTAAAATGCAAGATTTTGTATTCGAATAATTTTCTTTTATATATGCGACATCAAGCACCGAAATTACCCATGATACTCTTGAATATATCCATTTAAAGGAGCCCCAAAGCACCTAGTCCCTACGCCCAGTGCCTACAGCAAAAGCATTTAAGCTCAACTTGGAGAGGTAATTGCATCGATTTCAATGTGATGTTGATCTTTCTATTTCCCCCTTAATCTTTGCTTTTAGCGAGAAAATGCCAAAGAGCATCGTCTTGATAATTTGTTCATCAACTATGCCTTAAAGATTTTATATTTCTTATTTGAAGCAAGAGACTTCAACATAATGTATAAATACTCTTCCATTTTCAAAAGTGTCTTGGGTAGTGTGATTTCCACTTTTAGTTATATTAACTCATGCACTGGGATACCTGCTAATAAGATCCTTTTGCCAAATTACACTACATATGGATCTCCTGAGACGAGACATGCCTCAATGAAGAATTGCGTCGATTGTTTTGTCTAAATTGACTTTTACTCTGTGTTTCATTTGTTCACACTCATAATCCGTGGCTTGTAAATTTTGAGCTTTTTACAAGTCTAAAATGTTTTTTTTTTTTTTACAAAACGGCAATTTGACGCAAAAATTCACATGTACTTTTTCAAAATTTTTAAAAATTGAAATAATACTTTAAAGTTTGGCGGAAAAAAAAATGCTTTTTGCTAAAACACAAACAAGTCCTTTTGCTTATTATTTTTTACTTAATCAAATATTGCAGCTTACACGCTTTAAATACTTTTTAGTCCAAGATGCTTGAAACTATTACAATGAAATGTGGATATACATATAATTTTTCCATATCTTTTGAAAATTCAGATAATTTATTAGATTTTGACTGAAATTGAAAAACTACCTATTGCTTTGGCATTTCAAAATTTTTAAATAGTTGACAACACATAAATATTCCAAATCACTATTAAGTGCTTTATAATCTTAAATTGTCGAACTCAACGCTATATGAAAATGACATACAAAATCAATGGGAAAATTCCAAATAAGGGCATGAAATAAATATTTTTCTAAATAAGAGCCTAAAGTGTCCTCATTCTCAAATAAGGGTTTAAAAATGATTTTATTTCAAATAAGAGCCTAAAATAGCTATGTTAATTTCAAAAAAGAGCTTGACTTTCTAGTTGGCCAATGGCATTTTGTCATTTACCTTTTTTCCTATTTTTCTTTCTTTTTTTCATTTTTTGCTGGTTTTCTCTTCCTTCTTCGTTGGTGGCCGGTACCCACCCATAATGCCCGAAGAGGGCTAGGCGAGGGAGGGCCTTGCACGGGGGAGGCGACCCTCGCCCTATGTGAGGCCTCCTCAAAATCCATAGGCGAGGGCCCTCACCAGATTTGGGCAAGGTCGCCTTGCGGCCGGGATGGCCTCGCCTCAACAAGGTTGTCAAGCCCTCACCGGTGCTCGCTAGGAAAAAAAAAGGAAAAGAGAGAAAAGAAAAAATAATTTCAAATCAAAATTTTCTTTTGACAAAAATACCCTTGATCGTCTAGAATAAATTAGCGAGATCGGGCCCTTATTTGAAACTTCCATGACCACTTCAAACTCTTATTTAACACAAGGTCCACTTTATGTCATTATTTGAGAAATGAAGGCATTTTAAGTCCTTATTTAGATTTTTTCTAAAATTAGTTTATAAAATGATGTGATAGATTGTAAGAGTCAATTAAGTAAGTTGAAAAAGAGTGGAAATGTGACCATCTCATCAATCCCCTTTGAGTGTTAGTGACTCACAACCCGTTCCGAAATATGTAACGAAGCACAAACCACAGTCGGGGCCCTACGCCCTCATGCTCCACACCCACTTGACGCGGAGGTGGACGGAATCGTCGTGCATGGAAGACTACGCCTTGTGTGCATGGAAGACTGCGCCTTGTGGTCACACTCACCTTTAGGACAAAGCCAAGACCACAGTCGGGGCCCTACGCCCTCGTGCTCCACACCCACTCGACGCGGACGCAAGGAGGCCGAGGGAAAGATGAAAAAAAAGACTGAGAAAGGAGGAAGAGGAGCGGCATTGGCAAATGTGAGAATAGTTACGCGAGAGACATAAAAATGGTACGCAAATCGATATGAGTCGGTAGCGTGAGAAGGATCAACGTCATTGAGGCGGGGAAGTTCCGTTCTCTTTTCCCTCACTTCTAATATGTCATCTGGACCTGGCTTAGCTTAAGTCCGATATTATCATACCCCAAGTAAGAAGTCTCTGTTTCGAGACTTGTAAATTGCATCGTCGAACTGAGTCGACCCTGATTTCTACAGTTTAAGCAATCAAGGGAGTTTGTCAAATTGTCCGCAAACCAGTCCGACCATCACATACATTCTTGTTCTTTTCACCTATTCTTTCCAAGGACTAAATCAATAGAAGAACACAGAACTTTGATCTTCTTGCATTTGCATGTGGATTCTCATTCCCTTATCCTCTTTCATCAATTTATGTACCTTCAGTGACGGAATGAAAGACTACAGGTACAGTTCAGAGTCGATCTGCCAGGAGATTTATTCAAAGATAATCTCATGAATTTAGTGCACAGCTTTGTGCTTAAGTAGCTAAGCTTTTATCTCTCCCCGACAGGTCGGTTACTCCAGTTTGTATTCTGCAGGGAGTGTTCATCGATGTCGGTCATATCGCCTCTATAGAAAACAATCACAAACCCGTTAGACACTGCCAAGAACGGCCAGACGGTGGCCATTAGGATACGCTGTTTTCTATCTTTGTAGTATTGGTTTGTGGTTATTCAGGGAAGACATTCTTACCTGATTGGATGCTGCTCTTCTTTCCAGATTGTCGGCCCGATTGCAGAATAGCCAGGGAAAGATATCCGGCAGGCATTTTGACTCAGAAGAGGAGCTTGTCAGTCACATTTCGAAGAGGTCTCTAAGACGAATACCGGGTAGATAAATCTTAATTAATTAGTAATGGCTTCACAGTTCTTTAAGCTGAATTTGAAACATGACTACATAACTTAGCTCCTATATATGCAGGGTGGCTTGACTATGGAAGACTGGAAGCCGGAGGCTAAGCTGAAGACCCTCTTCAAAACCCACCGAACCCATCTGCCAACAGCCTGTGCACAGTACCATCTTCTAATGCAACTTCTCGAGTCTTTGTCATCTACAACTACGTAGACCAAGAAGTCTCAAACTCAAAGAGTCTCGACCTTTTTCCAGTGAAGAAAATCGACTGCTTTGGAACTGGACTTTCTCACTGGATTCAAGAGGAGCACGATCCTCGTTGCTTACACACCAGAGAGCGTTTGCCAGATCTGGTGGTTAACGCTCAATAATCACGTCGAAGGGAATGTTTAGATGAATAGTCATCTTTAGACTCATCTAATCCTTTGACCATGAGAAAGAGAAAGACTCAACTGCTCTACAATGTTACTCTTTTTCAAATGGATTATTAGGAGACCTTCCAACAAAACTAAATCTTTGATAATTGAGGTTATGATTGTAGTAGTTATAATAAGCTTCTCTACTTTTATAGTCGGTAATAGCAAAAATGAACCGAGCCTTTGCACTCGAGTCCTTGATTATGAAAGAACTTATTTTAAGAAAGATCTAATTTTCTGTAGGGTCAAATTTTAAGAAAGTTTAGCTTCATTCTATAGATGGAGAGCATACTCAGCCAAATTACCTGTGCTTAGGATATCATTAGCCTTAGGTGATCTTCGATCCGGGTCGCCTATGCCAACAGCCTCTAATTACGTCTTTCAGAAATTGTGTAAAAATCTTTATTAACTCTTTTAGGGTTGGTATAGTTAAATGGGATATCGAGAGAATTCGGGTTTCGAAATTAGAGATATCTTATCTTGTCTTACCAATTATGTATGAAACGTTCTAGATTGAGGTCACGTAAAAACACCTTCTTAATTGATTTATGGTCTGACTCAGAAAAAAAAAAAAAAAAAACAAAAAAAAAACAAAAACAAAAAAAAAAAAAAAAAAAAAAAACCGACTTATGAGCTTGAAAGGTATTCCTAACTAGAATTCAGGTAGAAAAGTCTCCACATATGTATCTCTGGATTATTAAAGAAATTATATGAAAAAATTATAATATTGTGATAAAGATGAAAATTTATATCAAACATTCGGATGCAAATAAGGGCGGACCAAATTTTGATCTCCACCGCTCAACGAATCTGGTCGAATTTCTTCGTTCTTTTGTCCTAATAAACTGGTAGCTTGTCGGCATTTCTTCCATCGCAGCCGTTAAATAATGAGTACAATGACCCAGGAACAAGAACAGGAAGTCAAAAGTCAACGCCGCGTGGGAACCTACTGAATCATCATGTGACTTTTTGACTTTTTAACCCCGCATATTACGGTAACACCACTTGTGAGTGGAGTGTAATCACTTCTAATGATAAATTCCAGCGACTTCGAGTTCAACCCCAAGCTGGGAACAATGCCATCGATCACAAGCCCAAGAAGGACGTCGCCATCCCCACCATCGCATCAACAACCTTCCTTAGCATTTGAAAGAAGACAACAAGAGAAGAGGCTCTATGAAGCGTCGCATGACGGGTGCGTCGAGTCGTTAGCCCAGTTGCTGCAAGAAGACCGACTCATCCTGGCTCGGGCTTCTGTCACTTGCTTTGATGAGACTCCATTGCATGTGGCCTGTATGCAAGGTCATGTACAGTTTGCCAAGGATCTTTTGGCCCATAAAAGGGATTGGGCTATGGAGTTGGACTCGCAGGTATGTCGAAGCGAAAACCTTGGTTGTGGTTGTTTGATATCCTTTTGTCAGATCAAACTGAATCCAGTCATCCTCACGAAATAATCGGTGGAATCACAACTCTTTTGATTAGGTTTTCGCAAGTTTTAGGCTTTTAGCCATGTGTAAAGTAATTTATAAACTATATTTCCATGGAATATCTCTACATAGATCAGACTATCTTGCTTGTCAAATTAGATTTTGCACATGTAATGTAGCATTTTGTTTTCCAGTTTTCATGATCTGTGCGAAATCAAACCCATCATATAGAAATTAACAAAATTTAGACAGAAATCAAGTCATAGATTTCCAAGTTAATTCAGCCTGAAAGATCTTACAAACACCTGTGAATTTGAGTATCTTGGTCTATTTAATTCGAAAATGCGATATATATAAATCATATGAACGTGTCCCTCAATAAGAATGCTCCATAGCTATACACTTCACTTTTGCAGGGACGTACGCCTCTTCACTGGGCATCTGCGAATGGATACGTCGAAATAGCGAGGGAATTGTTACAATCAGACCCCCTTGCATGCCTTGTCCATGACGAAGATGGGTGGACCCCACTTCATCTAGCCACAATGAAGGGCCGAAGCAACATCGTGATAGAGCTGGTGAAGGCGAGACCGGAGGCAGCTAAGCATAGGCTGAGCCACGGCCAAACCGCTCTCCATCTAGGAGTGAGTCATAATCGTTTGGAGGCTCTGAAAGTCTTGGTGGAGATGGTGAGAGATGGTGATTTGGTGAAAGCTCAAGATGATGAGGGTAATACCATTTTGCATTTGGCCACAGCAAACAAGCAAATAGAGGTAACCCTTTTTGCTTCGAATTGCTTCAAAATTGTGACGACCTCAGATATCGCGTTCCAATTGAACATTTTGTGCAAATAAAATCCAACTCATTCTCATTTTTCTATAGACTCAAGCTTTCTGCATTCAAACTTCAGTGGATTTATTGATTGAAGTAACTTACAGGAGATATCTTTGTTTGTTGTTTCTTTTATAATAGATAAGAAGCTCATCTTTTTGTGCAGACAGTGAAATATCTACTTCAAAGAAGCGAAGTGGATATGAACACAGTGAATAGAAATGGCTTCTCTGCTATGGATATAGTGGAATATTTTCCAAAGGATTTCAAAGTCATTGAATTGAGAGAACTATTAGTACATGCTGGAGCTCTAAGATCCATAAGATTCCCTGCATCGACAACTCACCAAGCAGTTGTTCATAACAGAAAATGAGGAGAATTCAACTGTTGTAGTTGCCCTAGCATCTACAGCACTTCCCTCCACCAATACTCCTCCAGTAAAGGCGGTTCCGCCACCATCTTTCTCTGGTAAAATCAAGAAGCAGAAGGGAGACAAACACGAGAAATGGATCAAGAAGAAGCGCGATTCTCTGATGGTAATGCTTTAGCTAGATGTCTTGGAGTAGCATTTGCTGAAAACTTAGATCAGATCGGTTATGTTATTGCAATTAACATCATAGCTCCCAGCTAGTTAATTTAAAATCTCTATTTGTTTCATGAAAAATTGATGATTCAAAAAATATTTTCATAAAAATAATCATTTGTATCGCTTAAAGTAAATAGTTATGCTTTCTTAAAAATGTTTTCTACGTATGTACTAAATTGTTCATAATTAAATAGTTATGTACAAAAAGAAGATCATTAGTTACAATAATAGATGGCTTTATGATTTTAAAAAAAAAAAACAGAGGGTAATATAAGAAATCCAATAGTGAGAAGAGACGAAGCAAGTTGATGAATATTTAAGAAAGTAATGGTACTTAATCTAAATGTGAAGCGTTGGTTGGGTGATTTCTTTAAATATCTATACTATTACATAAAGTAAAGAGGATTTAAAAAAAAACTCAATCTTTTGTCTTCTCCAAATATTCTCAATGACTCGGGGTTTGTTTGGTAACCATTATCTTCCAGGGAACAATTTATGCTTAAAAATGATTTTTATTTTATTTTGTTCCCTAGACAGTTTTTAAAGGCATTTTGTAATTATCCAAAATTTCAATTCTCATAATAGAAATGCGTTTGATAAGTATTTTATATTTTCCTCTTTTTTATTTTCTTTATTCCTTTTCTTTTTCTCCTTCTTCTTCTTGCCGACAATCGGCCAAACGAGGGCCGGCAACCTCTTAAGAGTGTTACCAGCCCATGGCAAGGCCGAGCCTTGCCAGTTGAGCCTCCTTGGTGGCTAGGTGAGGCTTGGTTGGGCGTGCTCGGCCTCGCCCATGGCTAGGCGACACGAGCCTTGCCGGTGGCCGACAAGGGTGAGCCTTGCCAACAGCGAGAATATAAGTGTGTTTTATTTTCCACACATTTAGTTATTAGATTTTGATTTTCTTTCTAACAACAACAGCAACCATCATAAAAAGACGTTCAAACTTCGAAATATCAACATTTTTTTCTTTATATATGCGTATATTCATACACTTAGTTTTTTCATAATTTAATCCATGACCTCTATTTAGGTAGAGAGCTTGCCACAATTTCCTTGTATTTCGATAACTATAGGAAAAGCCATCAATTGAATTTGTGTATTTGTTGAAATGACTAACTTTGACTCGATGATCTTCATATTTTCAAATATAGGTGAAACACTTTCTTCATTCGCAATTTTAAAACTTTCTTTCACGTCACAGCAGATAATTGCCACCGTGATCGCAGCCATGGCTTACCAAGCCGGCCTTAGCCCTCCCTGCGGCCTATGGGACAACGATCAGAAAGACGACAGAGGCACCATCTTATACTACGCAGGAACATCGATACTGGCTGCAAACAATCCAAAGGGTTACCCATTGTTCTGGCTATGCAACACCGTCTCTTTTCTTGCATCCCTTAGCACGATCTTCTTGCTCATGAGTGGCTTGCCCTTGGGGAAGAAGGTTTTGATGAGGGTTCTGACGGGCACAATGTGGGTGACCATCACTTTCATGGCAATGACTTACCTCGAATCCATGATGGCCATCTCGTTCGTACACAGGGAACCTAAACATGTGAGCCCGTTCACAGAGGAATGGTACTCCGAGGATGGGGGGTCGATTACAGTGGTTATGTACTCCTTGTTTGTTTGGCTCGGCATTGTAGCCATTGTTTTTCTAGTTCACACTGTTCGATTCCTTGCGTTCGTCTTCCGGAATGTGAAAGATCAGCAAAAGCTCAAGAAGTGGATATCAGGGCGTGTGAGTTGGTACAGATCTAGGGGCAATATCAAGATCTAGTGTATTCATCTGGTGGGACAAAGGATTACTGCATATTCTCGATGCCTATGTTCTTTCTAACTTAATCCCTATGTCATAAGATCATTCTGAGTACTGCTACTTGTGCAAACGATTTAATGTGACTACCAAACCAAACGCAGAGTCCATCTCGCATTATTCTCGAGCTCTCCTCATCAGAGATGTCTCGCCCATGTAGCCGAATCTTTCTAAAGAGAATGGGAAGGCCTGGCCACAAAGTAATCTGATCTACTCCTATGTATGCCGCAAATTAGTAGGTAAAAGCAACATTGGGCCATTCTATGATTTCTTCTCCAATGCTGATAGATGTCCAAAAGCCATCTGATCAAAGCTAGTGAGCCTCTCTGTCTGATTAATTTCAACCCCATGGCACCAAACCATAATGCAGTCACACCATTTACATGAACTTCCTACACTATCTTCCCTGCCTAATTTTAAGGAAGTGATACACAGACTTCACAGAAAACACTCCATTATTATTCGCAGGCAGTGCAAGCTGATCCTCCCTCAAAGGTCGGAATCAACGCAGCGCTAGTTTCATATGTAATGTTCACATACCAGAACGTGTGCTTTTTCCAAAACAACATTCAAGCTCTGATATTATGACTACTTGCCAAACGATCTTTTCTTCATTATATAGACAAGTAGAGGAGGGACAAGGCAGAAATGCAACCTAAAATCTCATGGACTGATCTGTTGTTCCTAATCAGAAGACAAAGGATTGGTAGCGTATCATCCCACACAAAACACAGAAAATAACTGTTCATATGCAAACTGATTATAGGGGATGGAAGAACAGAGAGATGAAAACAATTGCATAGACAGATCTTTGGTACCTTAGACTGGTGATAATCAGTCCATAACAATTGGGAAGGTAAGAGAGCTCTCAAAGGCAGGAGCCAGTACTTCCATCTGTCTTAGACGACTTCAATGTGTGGTTTCAATCAGCAAGCCCACAACTAACGCAGCTCATAAACTTCACTCAACCCAGATTGGCAAACCAAGCCTCTTTCAAGAAGTTCTGTTTCGCAACCCCAACTTAATGCAACCTGACGGTTTTGTTTGGGAGAATAATATTGGGGTTGCGTATGTGTGGGTTAAGAGCCGCCCATTCCTTCCATATAGCACCAGTTCCATGAACACGGGATGAGATGCTCCACAATGTGTCACCAGGCTGTGCCTTAGTTGTTGCTGGGGCAGTAGATATAGAAGAAGCTGTCTTCGACTTCAGAAACGGATGCTTATTGCTCTTTCCCATTCCATTAGCGAGCAACCAACGGGAACCAGATTGGTGCTAGTTTGAACTTCCCCGGACCTTTCTCTTCCCAGGATCAGTCTTGAGACCAGCAACATGGACTTCAGTAATCTTGCACTGGGAATTTATCCCCAAAAATTTGTGTGCAGATGATAAAAGTTCTTGCTTACAATCCCAGGACTCGAGGTGAACACACCAAACTCAAGTGGCCTCACAGCACTAGACATTCTTGAGCAGGGTCCCAGAGGCTCGAGAGTTCTTGAAATTGAGACATCCCTTCAAAGCTCAGGAGCTTCGCTCTCCAGAGACATCCAATCAGTCCCATTTCACTATGATCCAGTTCTTGACCCACCACCAAGAATGACCTCCCACACCACCAGCTCAAGATCACCTAAAAACTCCCCATCACTTGCCACCAAGAAAGCCCCGTCAAAGAAACGGAGTACTTTAAGGAAACCCCTATCAAAGAAACTGAGTGCTCTAAGAAGACCCCCGGCGGAAGCCAATTGGCTGAGCCAGGAGAGATTCACTAATGGTGGTCGCTTCGCTGCTAGTGATGGTGGCATTCCAAGCTGCGATCACGCCGCCAGGAGGCGTCTGGCAGGATGACTATAAGGTCGATGCCAACGGCAACCCATTGAAGGAGCCGCACATGGCGGGCACCTCTATCATGGCTCACATCCAGCGGATCGCCTACAGACAGTTCGTGATCTTCAATCCACTGGCCTTCCTGTCCTCCCTCAGCATCATCCTGCTCCTGTTGAGCGGGCTTCCAATAAAGCGGCAATGCTGGATGTGGACCCAGATGGTGATCATGTGGCTAGCGATCACGGGGCAGGCGATCAGGTACTTCATAGCGCTGCGCAACATATCGCTGGCTGACACGCAGGGGATGCTGAAGGACGTGACGGACGTGTCGGTGGTGTGCTGGCTGTGCCTGATGGGGGTGGTGTTCATGGGGAATGTGGTGAGGCTATGTGTGTGGGTGCTGAGGAAGTGGGGTTTACTTGAAGAAGAAAGAGAAGAAGAATTCAGATGAAGACGATGAAGACAAGCATGAGCAAGTGTGGCAATCGAGTAAATTGAATGGTCTTTGTTCTATGATAGCGGCGGCATGGTCAGTATGTGTAAAATTTGTGATTCTGATGAGCGGGTTGATGATGGGTTTTGAGGTGCTCTGTTTTCTTCTACTTCTGTTTGATAACAGAGTATTTGTCCTAAAGAGAGGGTAAGACGGATTCTGCTAGAGAAATCATTGGATGGTAAACGATTGAAGAGACTAATATGGCGCTTGGAGCAATCGTGCGTGATCTCCCTCTGTAATTTGTACAAAATCAGGACAATACGTGGTTATAGTTGCTGCAATTTCTTCTCTATACAATGTTGAACATGACTGTTGGACGAAGAGAGCTTCAGCCAGTTCGGCCAGGTCTGCTCAGGAACGGCTCAGTCCTCTCAACTCGGCCATCTTCACTCGGCATTGAAGTATTCTGGACTTTGGTCCTCAGTTGAGATTCAGGGTGGCTGGAAATAAATTAGTAGTGCAGGATGGGATTTCCTGCAATCATTATATAATCGTTTCCTTTGTTTGAATATTATTTGATGCTGAGATTAGAAATGTTTGTCTAGGTTTTCTATTTCCTTCCCTTCCTAGCTGCTATTAAACATCTATCTTGCCAGAAGTTTCTGCTATGGAGGGATAAATTAAGCTGCCATCTCAAGCCTCTGTTGCATGAGACCGAACCTCAAGCAGGTTAGAGTGTATCTACTGTCTATGACTTGAGAATTCCATGTCAATTAAACTGTACAAATTTATGCACATTTGATGATTAGAAGCACGACTCTGTTTAAGCATGGTACCCTGTAACTTCTTACCGCCAGACATAATAATTTTCGCTGAAATCTCTGCTAGACTCGATTCATTAGACTATTCAAAACAATATTTTGAGCAATCAGACTAGCTTGAAATGAAAGAGAGAGCCAACTCAAATGATTGTCATAGAGGATGACACTTGATGAAAGCATGAACTTATTCCACTCGGAACAAAACAATTTGTTCTGTCTTTCGCCATAAAAACTGCTCAATTCTCATCCATATAGAAAATACAGCATTATTACATCAAGGCGGTCTACCTCCAACATCAGCATCAAATAAAAACTGCAGATATAAGGGAACATTAGAACTGTAACTCTCACTACAAACTCGGTATCTAGCCTGAGTAGCTGCGACTTAGTTGTCTGATGGATTAGTTGCTCAACTGACCCAAATCCACTGGACATCTTCAAAGCTTGGGGCTTTCTGTCCTGCATTGTTGTCGGTTATAGAAATCCTATCGAGTCGCTACCTTTGATCTTTTATTAGATCTTCTGCAAGCTCTAAATAGTTCGTGCCAATACCCCTCCTCTCTATAGTTTTCGTTCCTTGCTCATACCTCCTAGCCGAGGCATCCACACAAAGGACTTCTGTTCGACGTGATCGAAACATCTCAAATGACCTCCTCTCATATTATCCTCGATTGGTTGGCAGTCCCTAATTTTACCTGCATTAATTGATTTCAAATCTTGCCTTTTCTCTTGAATGTCATGTCCTACGAAGCATTCTCAAGGTGTCATCGGCATGATCTCCAGTTTTGTCAAATTAGATCGAAGTTAATGGAAGGATTCATTCCTCGGTACTCCATGATGTCCAATTTTCTCGAGGTTTCGTTGAGTTCCTATAGTTCCTAGACTTACACCCCAATGTTTACGAAGTTTCCTTCGAAGTTCAGGTTTCTGGTTAGCTACAGCATGGGTTTCACCTAACAACACCATATAATCTACAGAGAAAATACACCAATTGAAATCGCCTTGAATTTGTCTTGTCACCATTGGGGCAATAGAGGCACCTTCCCCCTTGAAGCTTCCTATAAATTGAAATGGAAACTACCATATGTTGTAATCATATTTGCGAATTTGCCCCACGAAAATACAAGTGTGTACTTATGAGGGTTGATTCAACATGGGAATAAAGGAGATTGCAAAATTTAAGTCATTCATTCGATTGCACTAGCGTCTTGCCTGATTGATCATATCAGTAAGGCATTTTGGGTGTTTAAGGTTTACCTTCCAAAGATGAGTCTTCTTGTCATAGAAAAAGCCAGCGTCGGAAGAATTAATAGAAAGGCAAATGTTAAAAAGTAAGGATATTTGTTAAATTTCATTATTTGACATCTTTTTTTCTGAGTTAGTACGATACTTCTTTAATTTTGATCAAGTAATTCGGGTAATCTCCATATTATAAGGATCTTGTTAATAAAATACCACAGAGGCACTAGTTAAAACCACTAACAATAAAAAAAAAAATAAAGCATATCAGCATATGCTGAAAATTGAGCAACCCCCAAATTTCGAAAAAAGCCACTTACTTCAAATATACAAATTTATTTTTCCAAAGCAAAATTAATGAGGCCCAACAAGTACCCTAACTACATTCTTCAACATTTTCCTTTTTATTAGTTATTCTAACACTCAATTTCTATGAGAAAAGCTCATCTTAAATAAGTAAACCTTGAACCTCCAAAATACCCCATCGATACTAAGGATTGAGTAAGACGTGAACCCAAATTTCCACAATGGCATTTTAGCCATAAAAGTCCTTATCAGGGGATGAAAATTCTTTGTGCCTATGAAGGTATGTAGATGGATTCTACATTCCCTTAGTGCCTTCTAATCTTTAGCTAAATGTGTCGGACAATAACATGACATGCCATCAACCTGAAATTTGAATATGTAAAGGATTAGTGTCCAAACGGTACCCATAATATCAACATCGGTGTAAGGATGAGATCCCCTATCATCTTATTAGTGTTTCCATTTGATGTCATATTCATCCAAACCATTAATCCGTGCAAATAAAGAGCAAGCGTATCCTTTCCCATCGGTGCAGGCATCGCTTTGGCGAGTTTATTGAAGATGGGCGGGAGTGCGGAAGACAAGAAAGAAAAAAGCAGTCAATAAATCAATCTCGCACCACCACAAAAGGCAAGCTCTACATAACGTGTGAAACCTCATTTGAGGTTAGGTGGCATTGTGCAGTACTCGCATTCCATTGAAGATGCAGCAGCAATTTCCTAAAGGTTTACACTAGGGAGAAGTGTTAAAAAAGTCATAATTTTTTTATATTTGTACAAATTTAGTCCTAAATTCTTTTCTAGTGTCAATTTAATCATAAACATTTTTACTTTGTGCCAATTCAGTCATTTTCAATCAATTTTTGCTGAATTTTACTAATTGAATGCCGATCGGCTGATATGGCTGATCGGAGCTGATGTTGATTTTAATTTTTATTTTTTTATTTTTTTCTTTTTCTTTTTTTTTTCCTTTTCCTCTTCCTTCCTCTAACTAGTTGCTAGTCGATGACCGGGTAGAGGCGATAGCCGGCAAGGTCGAGGTTGAATCAGCGTATTCAAGAACAGGTTGATTCACCTCAACCATCAATAGTTTTTTTTTTTTTTATGCCCAGGGAACCCCGTACAGCCGGCAGCTGGCGGGTAAACCCTGGGGTGATGCTAGCAGAGGACCCACCACCCCGACATCGCGCTTAAGATCCCGTGCGGCCAACGGGATTTGAACTCCTACCATCAATAGGTTTGGCTAGGTATAAATCCAAAGATTTTTCTTCTTTTTCAAAAGCCACTAGAGAGGTGCCTGGAGACCGACTGGAGGAAGGGGGAGAAGAAAAAAAAAAGAAAAAGAATAAAAAAATATTAAAATATTATTAAAGTTATCTACATCAAAGACTGATTAGGCCACGTCGCCCGACCGACGTCTAGTCAGCAAAATCTAGCCAAAATTGACTATAAATGACTGAATTTGCACCAAGTAAAATGGTTTAGGACTAAATTGATATGAATACAAAAGATTTATGACTTTTTTAACACTTCTCCCGTTTACACTATTAGTCATGCTTAACAGATATGTACATTGGTTTTGACATCATTGGCTTGGTGGTTGCCCAGTTCTTTCAACTTCATTTTATTTAAAGTTCAATGCTTTAACTAAATTACAATAGAAAAGTTGGAGCATTGCGCCCACCCCTGGATGAAACATTAGCACACTCCCACGCCTAATCACAAGCTTCCCACGCCTAATCACAAGCTTTCCCTTGGTGATCTCCATTAGTAAAAATATCATACTTTCATTGTGCCTTCCAACAATTAGAAGGGTATATCTTGGATAAGCAATGTATGGACAGCATCAAATAACAATATATCACATTAACAATTTCGTTGTTCTCATCATTCTTAAAGCAAGTACATTACATTCAATTTTAGTGGTAAAAAAAAAACCTTGGTCCACATGGCATTTCTATGTGACATGTTTGACACTGAAGTGATTATTTTTAATAAATTTTGACAGTCAAATAATTATATTAAACAAAATTTGGCACTTAAATTATCACTATTTACAACCTTTTGAAGATGTCATTTGAGGGTTATTTACTAACTAGGCACACTAGCGAACCACGTAAGACTGAGAAATTAATAAAATATGACCATGTCGGATTTCCAACAATCCAAACTGGAGTTAGCACTTAAATGATCGTCTTTTTTAGAAAGTGACACTTAAGTAATCCCAAAAAGAAAAAAAGGTACTAAAATAAGCATCCTACATAACTTTTGAGATTTTTAGTGTACTTATCCCCATGTTTGTATCACCGCTATGCTCTTGCCAATATGTAAATGCTTACATAAGACTCATGTTTTAGCAGCTTATATATAGTTAACAATCTCAACCTTTGACATTCCAACTCCAAGAGAAGTCTAGTGAAAGAAAAAGAGAGATCGTGTACCTCACGAGAGGAGCAGAATCACTTCAAGTGATTAACCCGAGCGATTTTGAGTTCACCCACAAGCGGGGAACGATGCCATCGATTGCAAGCCCGAGAAGAAGGTCGCTGTCTCTGCCATCACATCAACAAGCTTCCTTAGCATTTGAAAGAAGACACCAAGAGAGGAGGCTCTATGAACCGTCGCTTGGCGGGTGCGCCGAGATGTTAGCTTAGGCCCCGTTTGTTTGTATTTCTTTTTTTTGTTTTTAAATAGTTTTTCTGTTTTTTTGTTCCTGGGAACAAAAAAGGAACAGAAACAAGAAACACAAATTTTGTGTTTCTTGTTTCTGAAACACTTTTGAGAAACACTTTTTTTTTTTCTTTTTTCTCTTATTTTCTTGTTCTTTTTTCTTTTGACCGGTCGCCGGCCTCGGCCATGGCCGGCGACCGACCGACGAGGGCCGGCGGCCTCGCCCAGCCACGGCGAGGCTCGCCGGCCCCCGGCGAGGCCGAGGCTCGAGCTCGCCCAGCCATGGCGAGGCCGACCTCGCGCCGGCCTGGGCGAGCTCGATCTCGCCCAGATCCGGCGAGGCCGAGCTCGCCCAGCGGCCGGCGAGCCTCGGCCTCGCCTGGCGGTGGCCCGGCGAGGCCGCGCCTCGCCCGCCGGCCCGGGCGAGCTCGGCCTCGCCGAATCAAGGCGAGGCCGACCTCGCGCCGGCTTGGGCGAGCTCGATCTCGCCCAGATCCGGCGAGGCCGAGCTCGCCCAGCGGCCGGCGAGCCTCGGCCTCGCCGGGCGGTGGCCCCGCGAGGCCGCGCCACGCCCGCCGCCGGGCGAGCTCGGCCTCGCAGGATCAAGGCGAGGCCGACCTCGCGCCGGCCGGGCGAGCTCGATCTCGCCCGGATCCGGCGAGGCCGAGCTCGCCTAGGGCGAGTCGGCGTCGCCGCGGTGGCCGGCGAGGCCGCGCCTCGCCCGCCGGCCAAGGCAAGCTCGGCCTCGCCGACCAAGGCCTTGGCCGCAACCGGCCAAAGAAGAAAAAAAAAATGAAAAAGAAAAAAAAAAAAAAGGAAAAATAAGAAAAAAATAGAAAAAATAAAAGAAATAAAAAATTATCCAAATTTACCAAACATGTTTCTGTTTATTTTTATTCCCGAAACAAGTTTACTAAACGCGTTTTTTTGTTCAAAAATTGTTCCCGAACAGAAACACTTTTTTCTATTTCGTTCCCGGAACAATTTTTAAACGAAACGCAAACAAACGCGCCCTTAGTTGCTGCAAGAAGACCGACTCATCCTGGCTCGGGCTTCGGTCACTTGCTTTGACGAGACACCATTGCATGTGGCCTGCATGCTCGGTCATGTACACTTTGCCAAGGCTCTTTTGGCTCATAAAAAGGATTTGGCCATGGAGTTGGACTCGCAGGTATGTCAAAGCGAAAACCTTGGTTGTGTTTGTTTGATATCCTTTTGTCAAATCAAAGCGCACCCGATCATCCTCGCGAACTAGATAATCGATGGAACAGCAACTGTTTTGATTCGGTTTTTGCAAGCTCTAGGCTTTTAGCCATGTGCAACATAATTTATTGACTATAGTTCGATGGAATATCTCTACATAGATTAGACAATCTCGCTTGTCAAATAAGATTGTGTACATGTACTATCGCATTTTGTTTTCTTGTTTCCATGATATGTGAGAAATCAAAGCCATCATATATGACGGAAATTAACAAAATTCAGATATATATCAAGTCATAGATTTCCAGGTTAATTCAGCTTGAAAGATCTTACAGACAACGGTGAATTTGAGTAGCTCGGTCTGACATATATATATAAAAATATATAATACAATATTTAAATATATATTGTGAATGTCTCCCTCAATAAGAATGCTCCTAGCTAAGTACCTTTCTTTCGCAGGACATACGTCTCTTCACTTGGTGTCTACGAACGGATACGTAGAAAAAGTGAGGGAATTGTTACAATCGAACCCCCTTGCATGCCTTGTCCATGACAAAGATGGGAGGACTGCACTTCATTTGGCCATCATGAAGGGCTGAATTAACATCGTGATAGAGCTGGTCAAGGTGAGGCGGAGGCGGCCGAGCACGGGTTAAGCCATGGCGAAATGGCTCTCCATCCGGGAGTGAAGCATAATCGTTTGGAGACTACGAAAGTTCTAGTGGAGATGGTGACAGATGGGGATTTGGTGAATGCTCAACATGATGAGGGTAATACCATTTTGCATTTGGCCACTGCAAATAAGCAAATTGAGGTAATCCTTTTTGCTTTGAATTGCTTCGAAATTGCAATGAAATCAAACATCACATTCCATTTGAACATTTTGTGAAGATAAAATTTGGCTCATTCTCATTTTTTTGTAGGCTCAAGTTTCTACATTCAAACTTCAGTGAATATATTGATTGAAGAAACTTATAGGAAATATCTTGTTTCTTGTTTCTTGTTTCTTTTATAATTTATAAGAAGCCCATCTTTTTGTACAGACAGTGAAATATCTGCTTCAAAGAAGTGAAGTGGATGTGAACACAATGAACAGAAATGGATTCTCTGCTTTGGATATAGTGGAACATTTTCCAAAGGATTTCAAAGTCATTGAATTGAGAGAACTGTTAGCACACGCTGGAGCTTTGCGAGCCGTAAGATTTTCTGCATCAACAACTCACCAAGCGGTTGTTGATAACACAAATGAGAAGAATTCAACTGTTGAAGTTGACATCATATCTATAGCACCTCCTCCGGGTGAGGCGGTTCCACCACCATCTTTCTCGGGTGAAATTAGGAAGCAAAAGGAAGATAAACATGAGAAATGGATCATGGAGAAGCATAATTCTCTTATGGTAATGCTTTAACTAGATGTCTTGGAGTAGCATTTGCTGATAAGTTAGATCAGATTAGTCATGCTATTGCAATTAACATCATAGCTCACAGCTGGTTAATTTAAACACTCTATTTGTTTCATAAAACATGGATGATTCATAAAATGTTTTTTTCCTAAAACTAATCACTGATATCGCTTAAAATAAATAATTATGCTTTCTCAAAAATGTTTTCTACACATGTAGTACGTGTGCTCATAATTAAATACTTATGTACAGAAAGAAGGTGAGCGGTTATATTAATAGATGGCTTATTATTAAAAAAACTGAGGGTAATATAAGAAATCTAATATTGAGAAGAGATGAAACGAGTGGATGATTATTTAAGAAATTAATGGTAATTTAGAAATCTAAATGTGAAGCAGTTGGGTGATTTTCTTTAAATATGTGTGTTAATACATAAAGTAAAGAGGATTTTTAAGAGACTCAATCTTTTCTCTTCTCCAAATAGTCTCAACTACTCGTTAGATATATATTGTATAATGGACAAATACATATACAAGTAAGAGTATTTTATTTTCCACACATTTAGTTATTAGATTTTGATTTTCTTTCTAACAACAATAGCAACCTTTATAAAAAGAAGTTCAAATTTTGAAATATCTTCATTTTTTTTCTCATATATGTGTATATTCATACACTTAGTTTTTTCATAATTTAATCCATGACCTCTATTTCTGTAGAGAGCTTGCCACAATTTTCTTGTTTTTTTTTCAATAAATATAGGAAAAGCCATCAATTGAATTTGTGTATTTGTCGAAATGACTAACTTTGACTCGACGATCTTCGTGTTTTCAAATATAGGTAAAAAATTATTTCTTCATTCGCAATTTGAAAACTTCCTTTCACGTCACGACAGATAATTGCCACTGTGATCGCAACCATGGCTTACCAAGCCAGCCTTTGCCCTCCCGGCAGCTTGTGGAACCACGATTAGAAATACCAAAACGGCACCATCTATTACTACGCGGGAACATCGATAATGGCTGCAAACAATCCAGAGGCTTCCCCATTTTTTGGACATGCAACACCGTCTCTTTTCTTGCATCCCTTAGCACGATCCTCTTGCTCATGAGTGGCCAGCCCTTGGGGAAGAAGGTTCTGACGTGAATTCTGACGGCCCCAATGTGGATGACCATCACTTTCATGATGGGGCTGACTTACGTCTATTCCATGACAGGCATCTCGTTCGTACAGAGGGAACCTAAAGATGGGAGCGCGACCACAGAGGTTTGGTACTCCGCGGATTGGGGGACGATCATGGTGATTAGGCGCTACTTGACTGTTTGGTCTGCCATTGTAAACATTGTTTTTCTAGTTCACACCATTCGATTCCTCGCAATCGTCCTCCGGAATGTGAAAGATCCGCAAAAGCTCAAGAAGTAGATATCAGGGTGTGTGAGTTGGTACAGATCTAGTGGCAATATCAAGATCTAGTGTATTCATCTGGTGGGACAAAGGATTACTGCATAGTCTTGATGCCTGTGTTCTTTCTAACTCAATCCCTATGTCATAAGATCATTCTGAGTACTGCTAGTTGTGCAAACGATTTAATGAGACTACTAAACCAATCGCAGAGTCCATCTCGCGTTATTCTCAAGTTCTCCTCATCACAGATGTCTCGCCGGAATAGCCAAATCTTTCCAAAGAGACTGGGAAGGCTATGTATGCCGGGAATTAGTAGGCAAAAGCAACATTGGGAGTTTTCTTGTTTTTTATCCTCCTAATGGTCAGACAAATCTTCCTTCAAGGATCTAATCTCAGTCTGACCTGATACTTACTAGCATAGGTTGAGCCATTCTATGATTTGTCCCACACAGCTTCACCTCTTTCTTTCCAATTACACCAAACAACCGAGCCCATCTACCTCAAAAGCATCGACACTTCTTTTATACTTCATACTCTTCTCCATTGCTGGTAGATGTCCAAAAGCCATCTGATCAAAGCTAGTGAGCCTCTCTGGCTGATCAATTTCAACAACATGGCACCAAACCATGATGCAGTCACACCACTTACACGAACTTCTCACACAATCTTTCCTGCCTAATTTTAAGGAAGAGATACACAAATTTCACAGAAAACACTCCATTATTATTCGCAGGCCGTACAAGCTGATCCTCCCTCAAAGGTCGGAATCAAAGCAGTGCTAGTTTCATGTGTAATGTTCACATACCAGAATGTGTGCTTCTTCTAAAACAACATTCAAGCTCTGATACTATAACTGCTTGCCAAAGGATCTTTTCTTCTTTATATAGACAAGTAGAGGAGGGACAAGGTAGAAATGGAACCCAAAATCTCATGGACCGATCTGTTGTTCCTAATCACAAGACAAAGGATTGGTAGCGTATCATCCCAAACAAAACACAAAAAATTACTGTTCATATGCAAACTGATTACAGGGGATGGAAGAACAGAGAGATGAAAACAATTGCATAGACAGATCTTTTGTACCTTAGACTGGTGATAATCAGTCCATAACAATTGGGAAGGTAAGAGAGTTCTCAAAGGCAGGAGCCAGCACTTTCATCTTTCTTGGACAACCACAATGTGTGGTTTCGATCAGCAAGCCCACAACTAATGGAGCTCATAAACTTCACTCAACCCAGCTTGGCAAACCTAGCCTCTTTCAAGAAGATCCGTTTCACAACCCCTACTTAACACAACCTGACGGTTTCATTTGGGAGAATAATTTTGAGCTTGCGTATGTGTGGGTTAAGAGCTGCCAATTCCTTCCATTTAGCACCAGTTCCATGAACACGGGATGAGATGCTCCACAGTGTGTCACCAGGCTGTGCCTTAGTTGTTGCTGGGGCAGTAGATTTAGAAGAAGCAGTCTTCGACTTCAGGAACGGATGCTTATTGCTCTTCCCCATTCCATTAGCGAGCAACCAACGGGAACCAGATTGTTGCTGGTTTGAACTTCCCCAGACCTTTCTCTTCCCAGGATCAGTCTTGAGACCAGCAACATGGACTTCAGTAATCTTATACTGGGGAATTTCTTCCACCTCAGATTTCTTTTCTTCTGTCCACTCCTTAATTTCTTCCTTCTTTTTGGACTCGGCTGACTCGTCCTCTTCATCCTCATATTTTACTTCAGAAACCTTGAGGTAAATCCTTGGCTTTGGTGGAACGAACACTCTCTCGACCTGAATTAGCGCAAGCATTGGTGCACCGACTGGTTCATAATTCCGCAAAGGATCCCGTAGTTGCACCATCAATGCAACTGTGAAGTTATTTCCCAAAAGACCACACTTCCTACCAGAGCCTTTGCCACGCCTTCTATCCCCCTTTGACCCTCCACGTATCCAGTCCAAGGAGTTGGCATGATGCGCGGCAAGAATTTTAGAAGTTCGCTCACTAATTTGATCTTCATCATCAAGTTCAGTCCCACATACCCATTGACCTCAATGTAGCAAGCACGCCTAGGACACGGGATCCATTCCAATCTATGACCCTTCCTCCAGCTGCTTCCACTCTCCTTCTCAGCAAGCCTGTTAGGTTATTCAGGGGAGTCAATAAGCCATTTTAATCGAAATCCAAGAGATTTAACTCAAGATATGATGCATGACAGGACATAACTATTTTCACTTTAGCTCAAGTAATTTAGTCTGCTACTGATCTAGCATTGGCAACTATTCGAGTATCTACTGTGATAAACGCTATAAAGATGTTGCTCAGGAAAATCTTGCCACCTTTCAAACTGTACCATTTCAATATGAAGATGACTTTACTCGCTTTCACTGGCTGAAGACCTTGTTACTGTTTCGATATCAGAAAATGGACATGTCATTGAAGAAGAGATGGTATAAAAGTATTGGCAAGAGCTTTTTGCGTTCATTTATCAACCTGGTAACATGCCATATTGCGACGGGGTGCCGCTAGCTATCACCCGTTTGTGGCGACCTGAAGTGATTTCAGCAGCGTTCTATCAAAGAATTGCAGAATGAACAAAGCGTGGTTGACCACAAAAGATCACAGGGACGAATTCTAGTTTACTGATTAAACCAACAGGGCAAGATGGGCTTCAGCCGTCGACCCCGCCGTACTCGTCGACGCGTCCACCCCCTTCCCTCCAACCTCCTCGTTCATCTTTCCGAACGACGCCTCCATCACCTTCCTCCACCCGCTCTCTCCATCTCCGTCGCTGCATATGCCGGCTCTCCCCTCTATCTCCTTCACCAGTAGCTCCTGCAGCCGGTCGCGGCAAGCACTCGCCAAATCAACTCATTGTTATGAGCCGCGAAACGTAGCAGATCCGAAGTCGAATCGGCGAGAGCTGGAACTTCTTATCGCTTGGAGTCTGCGACTTACAGCAACAACATTCCTCGCCGTCTTGCGCAGGAAAGCAGAGCGGAGAAGGAACACAACGACGCAAGCCGAAGAAGCAACGAGCTTTGGGGCAAGGCGGAGGAGCAACGTGCTTTGGGCCAGAGAGCGGAGATGACCCAGCCCCGCAGCCGGTCGGAGAAGTAACGCAACGTCGCAACCTAGAGAGTTGCGAACTCTTACCCAAAATTTTGAATTGAGAAGGAAAGAAAGGAGGGAAGGGAAGCTGCAGCGCGGGGGTGTCGTTCATTCTTCGAAAGGAGGAGAGAGAAAGTGCCATTAATGCGTGCAGCACTGCAGGAAAGTACGAGGAAGAGGAGAAAATAAGAAGATGGAGAGAAGAGAGAGACCGCTGGACAGGTGTCGATCCGTGAATGGATCGGAGCACAAATCACTTGATCCTTCGAAGGTAAGCAATATTCTCTCTTTAATGAACTGGTAGCTTATCGGCATTTCTTGCATCGCAGCCGTTAAATAATGAGTACGATGATCCGCGTAGCACAAACCAACGGCTAAGATTATCAATAAAGTCAACTCCGCGTGAAGCTTCTGGATCATCATCCGACTTTTTCACTTTTCGACTGCATATTACAGTAGTAGTTCAAAAAAAACAAAAAAACTGCATATTACAGTAACACCACTTATTAGAGGAGGAAAATCACTCCAAATAATCAACCCGAGCGATTTCGAGTTCACCCACAAGCAGGGAACAATGCCATCGATCACAAGCCCGAGAAGGAGGTCGCCGTCGCCGCCATCGCATCAACAAGCTTCCTCAGCACTTGAAAGAAGCCACCGAGAGAGGAGGCTCTATGAAGCGTCGCTTGGCGGGTGCGTCGAGTCGTTAGCTCAGTTGCTGCAAGAAGACGGACTCATCCTGGCTCGGGTTCCTGTCACTTGCTTCGACGAGACTCCATTGCATGTGGCCTGTATGCAAGGTCATGTACATTTTGCCAAGATTCTTTTGGCTCATAAAAGGGATTTGGCTATGGAGTTGGACTTGCAGGTATGTTGAAGCGAAATCCTTGATTGTGGTTGTCTGATATCCTTTTGTTTGATCAAACTGAACCCGGTCATCCTCACAAACCAGATAATCGGTGGAATCACAACTCTTTTGATTAGATTTTTGCAAGTTTTAGGCTTTTAGCCATGTGTAAAGTAATTTATAAACTATATTTCCATGGAATATCTCTATATAGATCAAACTATCTTGCTTGTCAAATTAGATTTTGCACATATAATATAGCATTTTCTTTTCCAATTTTCATGATCTTTTTGAGAAATCAAACCCATCATATATCTCAAGGAAATTAACAAATTTCATATAGAAATCAAGTCATAGATTTCCAAGTTAATTCAGCTTGAAAGATCTTCCAAACACCAGTGAATTTGAATAGTTTGGTCTATTTGATTTGAAAATGCGATATATATAAAATATATGAACTTGTCCCTCAATAAGAATGCTCCATAGCTAAGCACTTCACCTCTTCACTGGGCATCTGTGAACGGATACATCGAATTAGCGAGGGAATTGTTACAATCATACCCCCTTGCATGCCTTGTCCATGATGAAGATGAGTGGACCCCACTTCATCTAGCCATGATGAAGGGCCGAAGCAACATCGTGATAGAGTTGGTGAAGGTGAGACCAGAGGCGGTTGAGCACAAGCTGAGCCATGGCCAAACTGCTCTCCATCTGGGAGTGAGTCATAATCGTTTGGAGGTTCTGAAAGTTCTAGTGGAGACGATGATAGATGGCAATTTGGTGAAAGCTTAGGATGATGAGGGTAATACCATTTTGCATTTGGCCATAGCAAACAAGCAAATAGAGGTAATCTTTTATGCTTCGAAATTGTGACGATGTCAAATATCGCATTCCAATTGAACATTTTGTGCAAATAAAATCCGACTCATTCTCATTTTTCTATAGACTCAAGCTTTATGCATTCAAAATTCAGTGGATTTATCGATTGAAGTAACTTACAGGAAATATCTTTGTTTGTTGTTTCTTTTATAACTGATAAGAAGCTCATCTTTTTGTGCAGACAGTGAAATATTTGCTTCAAAGAAGCGAAGTGGATGTGAACACAGTGAATAAAAATGGCTTCTCTGCTCTGGATATAGTGGAATATTTTCCAAAGGATTTCAAAGTCATTGAATTGAGAGAACTATTAGTACAAGCTGGAGCTCTAAGAGCCATAAGATTCCCTACATCAACAACTCACCAAGCAGTTGTTGATAACACAAATGAGGAGAATTCAACTGTTACAGTTGACCTAGCATCTATAGCACCTCTCTCCACCAATACTCCTTCGGTAGAGGCAGTTCCACCACCGTCTTTAGTGGGTGAAATCTGGAAGCAGGAGGAAGACAAACACAAGAAATGGATTGAGAAGAAGCGCGATTCTCTGATGGTAATGCTTTAGCTAGATGCCTTGGAGTATTTGCTAATAACTTAGATCAGATCAATCATGTTATTGCAATTAACATCATAGCTCACTGCTAATTAATTTAAACTTTTTGTTTGTTTCATGAAAAATAGATGATTCAGAAAATATTTTTCTAAAAGTGATCATTTGTGTCGCTTAAAATAAATAGTTATGCTTTGTTAAAAAGGTTTTATAAATATGTACTAAATTGCTTGTAATTAAATAGCTATGTAGAGAAAGAAGATGAGTAGTTACAATAATAGATGGCTTATGATTAAAAAAAAAAAAACATAGGGTATTATAATTTCACCAAAAAAAAAAAAAGAGAGGGTATTATAAGAAATCTAAGTGAGAAGAGATGAAACAAGTTGATGAATATTTAAGAAAGTAATGGCACTTGAGAAAATCTAAATGTGAAGGAGTTGGGTGATTTACTTTAAATATCTATACTAATACATAAAGTAAAGAAGATTTCTAAAAGATTCAATCTTTTGTCTTCTCAAAATATTCTCAACGACTTGAGATCTGTTTGGCAACCATTTTGTTTTCAAGAACAAGTTTTACTTAGGAATGATTTTTTTTTTCCCCGAACGAGTTCTTGAGTATTTGAAGATATCTAGTAATTGTCCAAAATTTCTATTTCTGATATAGAAATGCATTTGGTAAGAGTTTAAATTCTTTTGTGATCTAGAATTTCTTTTAATATTTTAATAATTTTATTATATTTTTCTCTCTTTTTCTTTTCTTTTTTCCTTTTTCTTATTCTCCTTCTTCCTCTTTGGCCGGTTGCCACCGATCGACTAGACAAGGGCTAGCAACCTCGTTGGAGCGTCACCAACCCCTAGCGAGGCCAAGCATTGCCAGCCGAGCCTCATCGGTAGCTAGGGGAGCTCGGCCTCACTCAGACCTTTGCCACCCTCACGGTGGCCTAGTGAGGGCAAGCCTCATCGGCAGCTGGAATATAAGTGTGTTTTACTTTCCACACATTTAGTTATTATATCTTGATTTTCTTTCTAACAACCATAGCAACCTTTATAAAAAAAGGCATTCAAATTTTGAAATATCTTCATTTTTTTTCTCATATATGTATATATTTATAAACTTAGTTTTTTCATAATTTAAATCCATAAGCTTTATTTCTGTAGAGAGCTCGCTACAATATTCTAGTATTTACGTAAGTATAGGAAAAGCCATCAATTGAATTTGTGCATTTGTTGGAATGACTAACTTTGACTTGATGATCTTCGTATGTATAAATATAGTCGAAACGCTATTTATTCGTTCACAATTTCAAACTTTCTTTCATGTCACGACAGATAACTGCCACCGTGATCGCAGCCATGGCTTACCAAGCCGGTATTAGCCCTCCCGGCGGCGTGTGGGACAACGATCAGAAAGACAACAGCACCGTCTTATACTACGCAGGAACACCGATAATGGCTGCAAACGATCCGAAGGGTTACCCAATGTTCTGGACATACAACACCATCTCTTTTCTTGCATCCCTTAGCACGATCTTCTTGCTCATAAGTGGCTTCCCCTTGGGGAAGAAGGTTCTGATGTGGATTCTGATGGCCACAATGTGGGTGACCATCATTTTCACGGCGCTGACTTACCTCCAGTCCATGCTGGCCTTCTTGAACGTGCGGAGGGAATTTGAAGACAGGACGTCGACCCAAGCGGTTAGCCCACCCACCCAAGCAACCACCCAATCACGGATCCCAGGGGCTGAGGTCTTCATGTATGTTTGGCTCTGCGCTGTAGCCGTTCTTTTTCTAGTTCACATCGTTCGATACCTCGTGATTGTCCTCCGAAAGATCCGCAAAAGCTCAAGAAGTGGATATCAGGATGTGTGAGTTGGTACAGATCTAGGGGCAATATCAAGATCTAGTGTATTCATCTGGTGGGACAGAGGATTACCTGCATAGTCTTGATGCCTATGTTCTTTCTAACTTAATCCCTATGTCATAAGATCATTCTGAGTACCGCTACTTGTGCAAACGATTTAATGCGACTACTAAACCAAACAGAGTCCATCTGGCATTATTCTCGAGCTCTCCTCATCAGAGATGTCTCGCCCACGTAGCCGAATCTTTCTAAAGAGAATGGGAAGGCCTGGCCACAAAGTAATCTGATCTACTCTTATGTATGCCGCAAATTAGTAGGTAAAAGCAACATTGGGCCATTCTATGATTTGTCTCACACAGCTTCAACACTCTCTTTCCAATCACACCAAACAACCGAACCCACCTACCTCAAAAGTATCAACACTTCTTTTATGCGTCCTTCATATTCTTCTCCAACGCTGATAGATGTCCAAAAGCCATCTGATCAAAGCTAGGGAGTCGCTATGGCTGATCAATTTCAACCGCATGGCACCAAACCATAATGCAGTCACACCATTTACATTAACTTCTTACACTATCTTTCCTGCCTAATTTTAAGGAAGTAATACACAGATTTCACAGAAAACACTTCATTATTATTTGCAGGCCGTGCAAGCTTATCCTTCCTCAAAAGTCGGAATCGAAGCAGCGCCAGTTTCACATGTAATGTTCACATAACAGAATGCGCTTCTTTTAAAACAACATTCAAGCTCTGATATTATAACCGCTTGCCAAAGGATCTTTTCTTCTTTATATAGACAAGTAGAGGAGGGACAAGGTAGAAATGGAACCTAAAATCTCATGGACCGATCTGTTGTTCCTAATCACAAGACAAAGGATTGGTAGCGTATCATCCCAAACAAAACACAAAAAATTACTGTTCATATGCAAACTGATTACAGGGGATGGAAGAACGGAGAGATGAAAACAATTGCATAGACAGATCTTTTGTACCTTAGACTGGTGATAATCAGTCCATAACAATTGGGAAAGTAGGAGAGTTCTCAAAGGCAGGAGCCAGTACTTTCATCTGTCTTAGACAACCACAATGTGTGGTTTCGATCAGCAAGCCCATAACTAACGCAGCTCATAAACTTCACTCAACCCAGCTTGGCAAACCAAGCCTCTTTCAAGAAGATCCGTTTCACAACCCCAACTTAACGCAACCTGACGGTTTCGTTTGGGAGAATAATATTGGGATTGCGTATGTGTGGGTTAAGAGCCGCCAATTCCTTCCATTTAGCACCAGTTCCATGAACACGGGATGAGATGCTCCACAATGTGTCACCAGGCTGTGCCTTAGTTGTTGCTGGGGCAGTCGATTTAGAAGAAGCAGTCTTTGACTTCAGAAACGGATGCTTATTGCTCTTTCCCATTCCATTAGCGAGCAACCAACGGGAACCAGATTGTTGCTGGTTTGAACTTCCCCAGACCTTTCTCTTCCCAGGATCAAATATGTTTAATTAATTCTAGATTATAATTATTTTAGCATGGTTGTGATACCCAAGCCGTGCATCTACGACGACGTGGGATTTATAGATTTTAAATGAGATGTGATTTTAGAAGAGTTTAAGATTAAACCGTCATCTTCTAATAATTTAGACATCTTCTAATAATTTAGATATGTCAAAATGGGATATAGACTCATTTTTTAACCATATTTGATGGGTTGTATGATTATATGAACTAGTTATATTCACTGTGGGTTCAGAATGGTAAAACTTATAATAATATAAGTGTTAAATAGATTCACAACTTATTTAGATCTATTTCATCTCTATCATTTTCTTTTCATTCTCTCACTCTCACTTGATCTCACGCTCGCTCACTCTTTACTCTCACTTCAATTTGTGTATGAGTTCTTTTGATTAAATATAGAAGTGTTTTAGCAATACATGTCGTGTCGTTCATAGATTACTATATTGTATTACATGAAAATATGTCAAAGCGTGTTAAATAAATCAATTTAAATCGGACCATTTTCAACCCTACCCATTATTTTGATGGGTCTATAATAATTTAAGGTTTTGCATGGTTCAACATGCAATGTTTAACTAATTGTGGATTAGAGTCGGTTTTACGCATGGTTTACACATGCCGTGCGGCCACAATGACGTGAGATCTACAAAAATTTGTAAATAGGGTGAGAGGAGTTATAGAAGAAGTTAGGGATTAAACCGTTCGTCTTGGATTATTTGTTTGTACGTAAACGAAAATGGCCAAATTGAAGGGTCAACGCGATCTTGGGGAAACACGGGAAAAGGTCGAGACCGTTGACCGGGTAACGAAACCGCGTCCCCGCTTCGTTTTTGACCCGCCGGGGGGGGGATCGTACGACAGCCAGCGAGACCAAACCCGCGAGTGGCCCCACTCGCTGAGCAGTCCCCCTAAGTTGAAATAATTAATTAATAAAAATATTATTTTACTAATAATAGTAAATCTATAATTAAATATTTCGTGAACAGTAAAAATTCATTTTAATTTATTCATTTTTATAAATGAAACGAATAATCATTTTTAAGAAAATATTTTTCAAGTCATTCATTTTCTACGAAATAATTAGGAAGCTAAATACATTATGTCAAATCCCCATATATGCAAAAGCCCGAGGTCTCAAGTTTGTCCGAGCATATCGGGCTTGTAGAGATGACGGCAAGCTGCAGCGCAGCTCAAAGGTATGACAATTTGCCATTGGCAAGAACAGGGGCAAGCACGAAAGTTGGGTTCGGAGGTGGCTTGTACATAGAGAAGGATGGAGGGAACCAAAAAAAAAAAATTGACCCTAATTAGGGTTTTGTAATATTTCAGATTGAGTGCAGCAGAGAATAGAGTTACTTGGACACATGTCGCAATCTCAATATGAAGACTTCGAACGTATGCACAGTAGCAGGCAGCAAATCATGCCTGCTCCGAGTCGCCTACAACTCGCAAACTCGCGGCAACCGGTTGGCACGCCGTGGACTTTGACGACGTGTTCTTTACGGGAGTCGCTGGAAATCTCTTCTGCTTTCGGCAGATCCGCACAGCTAATCGCGAGCTTAAAATATAATAGAAGGTACGAGTCCCATGCATTGGTTTATATAAAAGAGTCAAACCCATGCAAGTGAAAAGCACTTCTCCCAATCGATTCACACGTCTTTGCTCGTTCACGTGCAAAAAGGGGTTTGCCCGCCGTCCTTTTTGATCCGAGTCTTGCGGGATAAGATGACATTCTCGAGAAATGCATACAATATTATCCAAATAATAATACATTTTTTTGGGTTGAACGCGTGGAATATAACAAGGCAATATTTTAAAAGGGTAAAAAAGAAATACAACCTTTTTTTTCTAATATTATGATCTTAAGAAGGTCATTTGTGTTTTAAATTTGAAATTATATCCTAAAAGTACGGAATTATAAAAGGGAACTTACTTATTTAGTATTCACTTTAATAGAAAACTTCTTTACTACTTCAAGCAATTGACTCGATCGTAAGAATTTCTTCCACACCATGTGAATAGTGCATATAAACCGATTAAACATAACCAAAGTTAAGTAATCGTAAAGAAGATATACTTTTCCTATTTCCTTATATATAGTCTACTAAAGCTACATTTCACTTTTGCTCTAGGTTTTAGCCATCAAAAATGCAAAATGAAAAAAGAGAGAAAAAAGAGAGTCCCAATTAAACGTAAATTGCATTTCTGAACACGTCTGCTCGTCCACTGGTATCGAAGTGCAAATGGTTATGTGTATTGAATTGGACTACCGATCAAGTTTGATTAAATTGGTTATACAGCTCAATAATGATTAAACCAAGGGTGCAAGGGGACATGTCCGAATCAATACTTTGGATCTTTGTCATGGCTCTGTGGAATGAGCCAAATACCAAGTTCCTTTCTATGCAGACCTACTTCCCCCGACGTTGTGAGAGTGATTGACCAAGCTCTTAATTAGCGTTATAACCAAGCACAATAAAACTGCAATTAAAATTATTTTTTTAAAAGATAATTGCTTGCAAAAGAAAATTGAGTGAATGAAAAGTATTTTCATTATTTGAGAAAATAGCTAAACAAAAATTGTTATCAATAATGAAAACATTTTCATTATATGTTTTCAAAATGATACAAGTGATAAGTTTTTAAGAAAATATTTTTCAAATCATTTCTTTTCGGTGAAGCAAATGAATCCTTTTAGAATCACTAAAATGCAAGATTTTGTATTCGAATAATTTTCTTGTATATATGCGACATCAAGCACCGAAATTACTCATGATACTCTTGAATATATCCATTTAAAGGAGCCCCAGCACCTAGTCCCTACTGCCCAGTGCCTAGAGCAAAAGCATTTATGCTCAACTTGGAGAGATAATTGCATCAATTTCAATGTGATGTTTGATCTTTCTATTTTCCCCTTAATCTTTGCTTTTAGCGAGAAAATGCCAAAGAGCATCGTCTTGATAATTTGCTCATCAACTATGCCTTAAAGATTTGATATTTCTTATTTGAAGCAAGAGACTTCATCATAATGTATAAATACTCTTCCATTTTCAAAAGTGTCTTGGGTAGTGTGATTTCCACTTTTAGTTATATTAACTCATGCACTAGGATACCTGCTTATAAGATCCTTTTGCCAAATTACACTACATATGGATCTCGTGAGACGAGACATGCCTCAATGAAGAATTGCGTCGATTGTTTTGTCTAAATTGACTTTTACTCTGTGTTTCATTTGTTCACACTCATAATCCGCGGCTTGTAAATTTTGAGCTTTTTACAAGTCTAAAAAGTATAATTTTTTTTTACAAAACGGCAATTTGATGCAAAAATTCACATGTACTTTTTCGAAAATTTTAAAAATTGAAATAATACTTTAAAGTTTGGCGGAAAAACAAAATGCTTTTTGCTAAAACACAAACAAGTAAGTCCTTTTTGCTTATTATTTTTTACTTAATCAAATATTGCGGCTCACACGCTTTAAATACTTTTTAGTCCAAGATGCTTGAAACTATTACAATGAAATGTGGATATACATATAATTTTTCCATAACTTTGAAAATTCAGATAATTTATTAGATTTTGACCGAAATTGAAAAACTACCTATTGCTTTGGCATTTCAATTTTTTTAAATAGTTGACAACACATAAATATTCCAAATCACTATTAAGTGCTTTATAATCTTAAATTGTCGAACTCAACGCTATATGAAAATGACATACAAAATCAATGGGAAAATTCCAAATAATTGCATGAAATAGATATTTTTCTAAATAAGAGCCTAAAGTGTCCTCATTCTCAAATAAGGGTTTTAAAATGATTTTATTTCAATAAGAGCCTAAAATAGCTATGTTAATTTCAAAAAAGAGCTTGACTTTCTAGTTGGCCAATGGCATTTTGTCATTTACCTTTTTTTCCTATTTTTCTTTCTTTTTTTCCTTTTTTGCTGGTTTTATCTTCCTTCTTTGTTGGTGGCCGATACCCACCCACAATGCCCGAAGAGGGCTAGGCGAGGGAGGGCCTTGCCTGGGGGAGGTGACCCTCGCCCTATGTGAGGCCTCCCTCAAAATCCATAGGCAAGGGCCGCCCTCACCAGATTTGGGCAAGGTCGCCTCGCCAACGGGATGGCCTCACCTCAACAAGGTAGCCAAGCCCTCGCCGGTGCTCGCTAGAAATATATATATATAATTTCAAATTAAAATTTTAACGAAATTACTCTTGATCGTCTAGAATAAATCAGCGAGATCAAACCCTTATTTGAAACTTCTATGACCACTTCAAAGTCTTATTTAACACAATGTCCACTTTAGATTATTATTTGAGAAATGAAGGCCTTTTTAGCCCTTATTTAGATTTTTTCTAAAATTAGTTTACAAAATGATGTGATAGATTGTAGGAGTCAATTAAGTAAGTTGAAAAAGAGTGAAAATGTGACCATCTCATCAATCCTCTTTGAGTGTTAGTGTCTCACAACCTGTTACGAAATATTTAACGAAGCACAAACCACAGTCGGGGCCCTACGCCCTCTTGCTCCACACCCACTTGACGCGGAGGTGGACGGAATCGTCGTGCATGGAAGACTACGCCTTGTGTGCATGGAAGACTGCGCCTTGTGGTCGCACTCACCTTTAGGACAAAGCCAAGACCACAGTCGGGGCCCTACGCCCTACGCCCTCGTGCTCCACACCCACACGACGCGGACGCTAGGAGGCCAAGGGAAAGATGAAAAAAAGACTGAGGAAGGAGGAAGAGGAGCGGCATTGGCAAATGTGTACATACAATAGATACTGCTGTCGGAAAAAGTCGGGAATAGTTAAGCTGAAGACCCTCTTCAAAACCCACCGAATCCATTTGCCAACAGCCTGTGCACAGTACCATCCTCTAATGCAACTTCTCGAGTCTTTGTCATCTACAACTACGTAGACCAAGAAGTCTCAAACTCAAAGAGTCTCGACCTTTTTCCAGTGAAGAAAATCGACTGCTTTAGCACTGGACTTTCTCACTGGATTCAAGAGGAGCACGATCCTCGTTGCTTACACACCAGAGAGCGTTTGCCAGATCTGATGACACCGACAGCGACATTGGTTAACGCTCAATAATCACGTCGAAGGGAATGTTTAGATGAATAGTCATCTTTAGACTCATCTAATCCTTTGACCATGAGAAAGAGAAAGACTCAACTGCTCCACAATGTTACTCTTTTTCAAGTAGATTATTAGGAGACCTTCCAACAAAACTAAATATTTGATAATTGAGGTTACGATTTTAGTAGTTATAATAAGCTTCTCTACTTTTATAGTCGGTAATAGCAAAAATGAACCGAGCCTTAGCACTCGAGTCCTTGATTATGAAAGAACTTATTTTAAGAAAGATCTAATTTTCTGAAGGGTCAAATTTTAAGAAAGTTTAGCTTCATTCTATAGATGGAGAGCATACTCAGGCAAATTACCTGTGCTTAGGATATCATTAGCCTTAGGTGATCTTTGATCCGGGTTGCCTATGCCAACAGCCTCTAATCACGTCTTTCAGAAATTGTGCAAAAATCTTTATTAACTCTTTTAGGGTTGGTATAGTTAAATGGGATATCGAGAGAATTCGGGTTTCGAAATTAGAGATATCTTATTCTAGTCTTACCAATTATGTATGAAACATTCTAGATTGAGGTCACGTAAACACACCTTCTTAATTGATTTATGGTCTGACCCGAAAAAAAAAAAATAATAATAATAATAATAAGCCAACTTATGAGCTTGAAGGGTATTCCTAACTAGAATTCAGGTAGAAAAGTCTCCACATACGTGTCTCTGGATTATTAAAGAAATTATATGAAAAAATTATAATATTGTGATAAAGATGAAAATTTATATCAAACATTCGGATGCAAATAAGGGCGGACCAAATTTTGATCTTCACCGCTCAACGAATCTGGTCGAATTTCTTCGTTCTTTTGTCCTAATAAACTGGCAGCTTGTCAGCATTTCTTACTAGCCTGTCGGCATTTCTTCCATCGCAGCCGTTAAATAATGACTACGATGATCCGGGTAGCACAAACCATCGCAGCCGTTAAATAATGAGTACAATGACCCAGGAACAGGAACAGGAAGTCAAAAGTCAACGCCGCGTGGGAACCTACTGAATCATTATGTGACTTTTTGACTTTTTAACCCCGCATATTACGGTAACACCACTTGTGAGTGGAGTGTAATCACTTCTAATGATAAATTCCAGCGACATCGAGTTCAACCCCAAGCTGGGAACAATGCCATCGATCACAAGCCCAAGAAGGACGTCGCCATCCCCACCATCGCATCAACAACCTTCCTTAGCATTTGAAAGAAGACAACGAGAGAGGAGGCTGTATGAAGCGTCGCATGACGGGTGCGTCGAGTCGTTAGCTCAGTTGCTGCAAGAAGACCGACTCATCCTGGCTCGGGCTTCTGTCACTTGCTTTGACGAGACTCCATTGCATGTGGCCTGTATGCAAGGTCATGTACAGTTTGCCCAGGATCTTTTGGCCTATAAAAGGGATTGGGCTATGGAGTTGGACTCGCAGGTATGTCAAAGCGAAAATCTTGGTTGTGGTTGTTTGATATCCTTTTGTCAGATCAAACTGAATCCAGTCATCCTCACGAACCAAATAATCGGTGGAATCGCAACTCTTTTGATTAGGTTTTTGCAAGTTTTAGGCTTTTAGCCATGTGTAAAGTAATTTATAAACTATATTTCCATGGAATATCTCTACATAGATCAGACTATCTTGCTTGTCAAATTAGATTTTGCACATATAATGTAGCATTTTGTTTTCCAGTTTTCATGATCTGTGCGAAATCAAACCCATCATATATCTCAAGGAAATTAATAAAATTTAGACAAAAATCAAGTCATAGATTTCCAAGTTAATTCAGCCTTAAAGATCTTACAAACACCAGTGAATTTGAGTATCTTGGTCTATTTAATTTGAAAATACGATATATATATCATATGAACGTGTCCCTCAATAAGAATGCTCCATAGCTAAACACTTCACTTTTGCAAGGACGTACGCCTCTTCACTGGGCATCTGCGAATGGATACGTCGAAATAGCGAGGGAATTGTTACAATCAGACCCCCTTGCATGCCTTGTCCATGACGAAGATGGGTGGACCCCACTTCATCTAGCCACAATGAAGGGTCGAAGCAACATCGTGATAGAGCTAGTGAAGGCGAGACCGGAGGCAGCTCAGCATAGGCTGAGCCACGGCCAAACCGCACTCCATCTAGGAGTGAGTCATAATCGTTTGGAGGCTCTGAAAGTCCTAGTGGAGACGGTGAGAGATGGTGATTTGGTGAAAGCTCAAGATGATGAGGGTAATACCATTTTGCATTTGGCCACAGCAAACAAGCAAATAGAGGTAACCCTTTTTGCTTCGAATTGCTTCAAAATTGTATCGACCTCAGATATCGCGTTCCAATTGAACATTTTGTGCAGATAAAATCCAACTCATTCTCATTTTTCTATAGACTCAAGCTTTATGCATTCAAACTTAAGTGGATTTATTGATTGAAGTAACTTAAGGAGATATCTTTGTTTGTTGTTTCTTTTATAATAGATAAGAAGCTCATCTTTTTGTGCGACAGTGAAATATCTACTTCAAAGAAGCGAAGCGGATATGAACACGGTGAATAGAAATGGCTTCTCCGCTTTCTGGATATAGTGGAATATTTTCCAAAGGATTTCAAAGTCATTGAATTGAGAGAACTGTTAGTACATGCTGGAGCTCTAAGATCCATAAGATTCCCTACATCGACAACTCACCAAGCAGTCGTTCATAACAGAAATGAGGAGAATTCAACTGTTGTAGTTGACCTAGCATCTGCAGCACTTCCCTCCACCAATACTCCTCCAGTAAAGGCAGTTCCGCCACCATCTTTCTCTGGTAAAATCAAGAAGCAGAAGGGAGACAAACATGAGAAATGGATCAAGAAGAAGCGCGATTCTCTAATGGTAATGCTTTAGCTAGATGTCTTGGAGTAGCATTTGTTGAAAACTTAGATAAGATCGGTTATGTTATTGCAATTAACATCATAGCTCATAGCTAGTTAATTTAAAATCTCTATTTGTTTCATGAAAAATGGATGATTAAGAAAATATTTTCATAAAAATAATCATTTGTATCGCTTAAAGTAAATAGTTATGCTTTCTTAAAAATGTTTTCTACGTATGTACTAAATTGTTCATAATTAAATAGCTATGTACAAAAAGAAGATCAATAGTTACAATAATAGATGGCTTTATGATTTGGAAAAAAAAAAATAGAGGGTAATATAAGAAATCCAATAGTGAGAAGAGACGAAGCAAGTTGATGAATATTTAAGAAAGTAATGGTACTCAATCTAAATGTGAAGCAATTGGGTGATTTTCTAAAAAACTCAATCTTTTGTCTTCTCCAAATATTCTCAATGACTTGGGGTCTGTTTGGTAACCATTATCTTCTCGAGAACAATTTTTGCTTAAAAATGATTTTTATTTTATTTTGTTCCCTAGACAGTTTTTAAAGGCATTTTGTAACTATCCAAAATTTCTATTCTAGAATAGAAATGCGCTTTTGTGATTTGACAAGTATTTTATATTTTCCTCTTTTTTTTCTTTTTTCCTTTTCTTTTTCTCCTTCTTCTTCGTGCCGACAATCAGCCAAACGAGGGCCGGCAACCTCTTAAGAGTGTTACCAGCCCATGGCAAGGCCGAGCCTTGCTAGTCGAGCCTCCTCGGTGGCTAGGCGAGGCTTGGTTGGGCGAGCTCAGCCTCGCCCATGGCTAGGCGATGCGAGCCTTGCCGGTGGCCCGACGAGGGTGAGCCTTGCCAACAACGAGAGTATAAGTGTGTTTTATTTTCCACACATTTAGTTATTAGATTTTGATTTTCTTTCTAACAACAACAACAACCATCATAAAAAGACGTTAAAACTTCGAAATATCACCATTTTTTTCTTCATATATGCGTATATTCATACACTTAGTTTTTTCATAATTTAATCCATGACCTCTATTTACGTAAAGAGCTCGCCACAATTTCCTTGTGTTTCGATAACTATAGGAAAAACCATCAATTGAATTTGTGTATTTGTTGAAATGACTAACTTTGACTCGATGATCTTCATATTTTCAAATATAGGTGAAACACTTTCTTCATTCGCAATTTTAAAACTTTCTTTCACGTCACAGCAGATAATTGCCACCGTGATCGCAGCCATGGCTTACCAAGCCGGCCTTAGCCCTCCCTGCGGCCTGTGGGACAACGATCAGAAAGACGACAAAGGCACCATCTTATACTACGCAGGAACATCGATACTGGCTGCAAACAATCCAGAGGGTTACCCATTGTTCTGGCTATGCAACACCGTCTCTTTTCTTGCATCCCTTAGCACGATCTTCTTGCTCATGAGTGGCTTGCCCTTGGGGAAGAAGGTTTTGATGAGGGTTCTGACGGGCACAATGTGGGTGACCATCACTTTCATGGCAATGACTTACCTCGAATCCATGATGGCTATCTCGTTCGTACACAGGGAACCTAAACATGTGAGCCCGTTCACAGAGGAATGGTACTCCGAGGATGGGGGGTCCATTACGGTGGTTATGTACTCCTTGTTTGTTTGGCTCGGCATTGTAGCCATTGTTTTTCTAGTTCACATTGTTCGATTCCTTGCATTCATCTTCCGGAATGTGAAAGATCCGCAAAAGCTCAAGAAGTGGATATCAGGGCGTGTGAGTTGGTGCAGATCTAGGGGCAATATGAAGATCTAGTGTATTCATCTGGTGGGACAAAGGATTACTGCATATTCTCGATGCCTATGTTCTTTCTAACTTAATCCCTATGTCATAAGATCATTCTGAGTACCGCTAATTGTGCAAACGATTTAATGTGACTACCAAACCAAACGCAGAGTCCATCTCTTATTATTCTCGAGCTCTCCTCATCAGAGATGTCTCGCCCATGTAGCCGAATCTTTCTAAAGAGAATGGGAAGGCCTGGCCACAAAGTAATCTGATCTACTCCTATGTATGCGGCAAATTAGTAGGTAAAAGCAATATTGGGCCATTCTATGATTTGTCTCACACAGCTTCACCATTCTCTTTCCAATCACACCAAACAACCGAACCCACCTTCCTCAAAAGCATCCGCACTTCTTTTGTGCTTCCTTCATATTCTTCTGCAATGCTGATAGATGTCCAAAAGCCATCTGATCAAAGCTAGTGAGCCTCTCTGTCTGATTAATTTCAACCACATGGCACCAAACCATAATGCAGTCACACCATTTACATGAACTTCCTACACTATCTTCCCTGCCTAATTTTAAGGAAGTGATACACAGATTTCACAGAAAACACTCCATTATTATTCGCAGGCCGTGCAAGCTGATCCTCCCGCAACGGTCGGAATCGAAGCAGTGCTAGTTTCATATGTAATGTTCACATACCAGAACGTGTGCTTCTTCCAAAACAACATTCCAGCTCTGATATTATGACTACTTGCCAAACGATCTTTTCTTCTTTATATAGACAAGTAGAGGAGGGACAAAAGGCAGAAATGCAACCTAAAATCTCATGGATCAATCTGTTGCTCCTAATCAGAAGACAAAGGATTGGTAGCGTATCATCCCACATAAAACACAGAAAATTACTGCTCATATGCAAACTGATTACAGGGGATGGAAGAACAGAGAGATGAAAACAATTGCATAGACAGATCTTTGGTACCTTAGAATGGTGATAATCAGTCCATAACAATTGGGAAGGTAAGAGAGCTCTCGAAGGCAGGAGCCAGTACTTCCATGTCTTAGACGACTTCAATGTGTGGTTTCAATCAGCAAGCCCACAACTAACGCAGCTCATAAACTTCACTCAACCCAGCTTGGCAAAACAAGGCTCTTTCAAGTTCTGTTTCGCACCCCCAACTTAACGCAACCTGACGGTTTTGTTTGGGAGAATAATATTGGGGTTGCGTATGTGTGGGTTAAGAGCCGCCAATTCCTTCCATTTAGCACCAGTTCCATGAACACGGGATGAGATGCTCCACAATGTGTCACCAGGCTGTGCCTTGGTTGTTGCTGGGGCAGTAGATTTAGAAGAAGCAGTCTTCGACTTCAGGAACGGATGCTTATTGCTCTTTCCCATTCCATTATCGAGCAACCAACGGGAACCAGATGGTTGCTGGTTTGAACTTCCCCGGACCTTTCTCTTCCCAGGATCAGTCTTGAGACCAGCAACATGGACTTCAGTAATCTTGCACTGGGGAATTTATCCCCAAAAATTTGTGTGCAGATGATAAAAATTGTTGCTTACAATCCCAGGACTCAAGGTGAACACATCAAACTCAAGTGGCCTCACTGCACTAGACATTCTTGAGCAGGTTCCCAGAGGCTCGAGAGTTCTTGAAATTGAGACATCCCTTCAAAGCTCAGGAGCTTCACTCTCCATAGACATCCAATCAGTCCCATATCACTATGATCCAGTTCTTGACCCACCACCAAGAATGACCTCCCACACCACCACCTCAAGATCACCTAAAATCTCCCCATCACTCTCCACCAAGAAAGCCCCGCCAAAGAAACGGAGTACTTTAAGGAAACCCCTATCAAAGAAAGCTCCGACAGATCTTTGGTACCTTAGACTGGTGATAATCAGTCCATAACAATTGGGAAGTTAAGAGAGCTCTCTCAAAGGCAGGAGTCAGTTAAATGATAATTTAATAAATTTTGACACTCAAATAATCATTTAAACAAAATTTGGCACTTAAATTATCACTATTTACAACCTTTTGAAGATGTCATTCGGGGGTTATTTACTGACTAGGCACACTAGCGAACCACGTAAGACTGAGAAATTAATAAAATATGACCACATCGAATTTCCAACGATCTAAACTGGAGTTAGCACTTAAATGATCGTCTTTTTTAGAAAGTGACACTTAAGTAATCCAAAAAAAAAAAAAATGGTACTAAAATAGGCATCGTACATAACTTTTGAGATTTTTAGTGTACTTATCCCCATGTTTGTATCACCACTCTGCTCTTGCCAATATGTAAATGCTTACATAAGACTCATGTTTTAGCATCTTATATATAGTTAACAATCTCAACCTTTGACATTCCAACTCCAAGAGAAGTCTAGTGAAAGAAAAAGAGAGATCGTGTACCTCACGAGAGGAGCAGAATCACTTCAAGTGATTAACCTGAGCGATTTTGAGTTCACCCACAAGCTGGGAACAATGCCATCGATTGCAAGCCCGAGAAGAAGGTCGCTGTCTCTGCCATCACATCAACAAGCTTCCTTAGCATTTGAAAGAAGACACCAAGAGAGGAGGCTCTATGAAGCGTTGCTTGGCGGGTGCGCCGAGTTGTTAGCTTAGTTGCTGCAAGAAGACCGACTCATCCTGGCTTGGGCTTCGGTCACTTGCTTTGACGAGACACCATTGCATGTGGCCTGCATGCTCGGTCATGTACACTTTGCCAAGGCTCTTTTGTGATGCAGCCCACATTGAAGACCGGCTCCCTCAACCAAGAAGATCGGCCCACATTAAAGCTCGACAAAACCGAGAAGCCATAACGACATCTTGAGTCCATCCCAGAAGCTTGAAAGACACTTGGAAGCTCGCGTGACGCTTTTATTAGTTTATAGTTTCCATGCTCTTTACTATTTCTCCTATTTTCAATGCTCCGTTTTTATTTCTCCTAGTTCTCAACGCTTTGTCTTTATTTCTCCTAGTCTCAATGTTCTGTTTTTATTTCTTTGATGATATAAGCCAATCCCTTGTAGAAGACAGACGACTTTTGATTAATGAAAAGCTTTGCTTGAAGCAAGTATCATGAACCTTGAAGAGTTCAATCCTTGAAAACCTAGAAGAGTTTTCACTCCGTCCTTGAAGAGTCGGAGCTTTCGAAATCTGCATCCTTGAAGAGTTGCAGTCATCGATCTAGAAGAATCGGTGCCCCCCTCAACTTCCTTGGAGGCCTAGAAGAGCAACCAACGAAGTTCCTATCTTTTCCTGTTCTGTTCGTTACTTCCAACCCAATTTCGACTATCCTACAGTGCTTATTTCAGAAAACCCAAAACACATAAATTGTAGATCCAGAAGTCTTTGTTCATTTGGCTTTGGAATCAGGTCGATCCGATCTGTATCGACAAAGATACGACTGTTCTCCTGAGCTTGCGCAGTGCTGAAATTACTGTTCGTCCCGTTTCTTGTGCGCGAGTCACTCTCCCGATCCTATTGTTTGAGAAAGCCTCCCCTAGGCTTGCATCATTTTGGCTCATAAAAAGGATTTGGTCATGGAGTTGGACTCGCAGGTATGTCAAAGCGAAAACCTTGGTTGTGTTTGTTTGATATCCTTTTGTCAGATCAAACTGCACCCAGTCATCCTCTAAAACCAGATAATCGATGGAACGGCAACTTTTTTGATTCGGTTTTTGCAAGCTCTAGGCTTTTAGCCATGTGCAACATAATTTATTGACTATAGTTCGATGGAATATCTCTACATAGATTAGACAATCTTGCTTGTCAAATAAGATTTTGTACATGTACTATCGCATTTTGTTTTCCTGTTTCCATGATATGTGAGAAATCAAACCCATCATATATGACGGAAATTAACAAAATTCAGATAGATATCAAGTCATAGATTTCCAAGTTAATTCAGCCTGAAAGATCTTACAGACAACGGTGACTTTGAGTAGCTCGGTCTGACATATATATAAAATATATAATACAATATATAATAAATAATGTGAATGTCTCCCTCAATAAGAATGCTCCTAGCTAAGTACCTTTCTTTTGCAAGGACGTACGTCTCTTCACTTGGTGTCTACGAACGGATACGTAGAAATAGTGAGGGAATTGTTACAATCAAACCCCCTTGCATGCCTTGTCCATGACAAAGATGGGAGGACTGCACTTCATCATGAAGGGCCGAATTAACATCGTGATAGAGCTGGTCAAGGTGAGACCGGAGGCGGCCGAGCACAGGCTAAGCCACGGCGAAATGGCTCTCCATCTGGGAGTGAAGCATAATCGTTTGGAGACTCTGAAAGTTCTAGTGGAGATGGTGACAGATGGGGATTTGGTGAATGCTCAAGATGATGAGGGCAATACCATTTTGCATTTGGCCACTGCAAACAAGCAAATTGAGGTAATCCTTTTTGTTTTGAATTGCTTCGAAACTACAATGACATCAACCATCGCATTCCATTTGAACATTTTGTGAAGATAAAATTTGGTTCATTCTCATTTTTTTGTAGGCTCAAGTTTCTACATTCAAACTTCAATGGATATATCGATTGAAGAAACTTATAGGAAATATCTTTGTTTCTTGTTTCTTTTATAATTTATAAGAAGCCCATCTTTTTGTACAGACAATGAAATATCTGCTTCAAAGAAGTGAAGTGGATGTGAACACAGTGAACAGAAATGGATTCTCTGCTTTGGATATAGTGGAACATTTTCCAAAGGATTTCAAAGTCATTGAATTGAGAGAACTGTTAGCACACGCTGGAGCTTTGCGAGTCGTAAGATTTTCTGCATCAACAACTCACCAAGCGGTTGTTGATAACACAAATGAGAAGAATTCAACTGTTGAAGTTGACATCATATCTATAGCACCTCCTCTGGGTGAGGCGGTTCCACCACCATCTTTCTTGGGTGAAATTAGGAAGCAAAAGGAAGATAAACATGAGAAATGGATCATGGAGAAGCGTAATTCTCTTATGGTAATGCTTTAACTAGATGTCTTGGAGTAGCATTTGCTGATAAGTTAGATCAGATTAGTCATGCTATTGCAATTAACATCATAGCTCACATCTGGTTAATTTAAACTCTCTATTTGTTTCATAAAACATGGATGATTTAGAAAATGTTTTTTTTTTTTTTCTAAAACTAGTCACTTATATCGCTTGAAATAAATAATTATGCTTTCTCAAAAATGTTTTCTACACATGTAGTACGTGTGCTCATAATTAAATAGTTATGTACAAAAAGAAGGTGAGCAGTTATATTAAATAGATGGCTTATTATTAAAAAAAAAAAACTGAGGGTAATATAAGAAATCTAATATTGAGAAGAGATTAAACGAGTGGATGATTATTTAAGAAATTAATGGTAATTTAGAAAACTAAATGTGAAGCAGTTGGGTGATTTTCTTTAAATATGCGTGTTAATACATAAAGTAAAGAGGATTTTTAAGCGACTCAATCTTTTCTCTTCTCCAAATAGTCTCAACTACTCGTTAGATATATATTGTATCATGGACAAATACATATACAAGTAAGAGTGTTTTATTTTCCACACATTTAGTTATTAGATTTTGATTTTCTTTCTAACAACAATAGCAACCTTTATAAAAAGAAGTTCAAAATTTGAAATATCTTCATTTTTTTCTCATATATGTGTATATTCATACACTTAGTTTTTTCATAATTTAATCCATGACCTCTATTTCTGTAGAGAGCTTGCCACAATTTTCTTGTTTTTTTTTTTCAATAAATATAGGAAAAGCCATCAATTGAATTTGTGTATTTGTTGAAATGACTAACTTTGACTCGATGATCTTCGTATTTTCAAATATAGGTGAAACATTATTTCTTCATTCGCAATTTTAAAACTTCCTTTCGCGTCACGACAGATAATTGCCACCGTGATCACAGCCATGGCTTACCAAGCCAGCCTTAGCCCTCCCGGCGGCTTGTGGAACGACGATCAGAAATACCAAAACGGCACCATCTATTACTACGCGGGAACATCGATAATGGCTGCAAACAATCCAGAGGCTTCCCCATTTTTTTGGACATGCAACACCGTCTCTTTTCTTGCATCCCCTAGCACGATCTTCTTGCTCATGAGTGGATTGCCCTTGGGGAAGAAGGTTCTGATGTGGATTCTGACGGCCACAATGTGGGTGACCATCACTTTTATGGGGCTGACTTACGTCTATTCCATGACGGGCATCTCGTTCGTACAGAGGGAACCTAAAGATGGGAGCCCGACCACAGAGGTTTGGTACTCTGCGGATTGGGAGACGATCATGGTGATTAGGCGCTACTTGACTGTTTGGTCTGCCATTGTAAATATTGTTTTTCTAGTTCACACCGTTTGATTCCTCGCAATCGTCCTCCGGAATGTGAAAGATCCGCAAAAGCTCAAGAAGTGGATATCAGGGTGTGTGAGTTGGTACAGATCTAGGGGCAATATCAAGATCTAATGTATTCATCTGGTGGGACAAAGGATTACTGCATAGTCTTGATGCCTGTGTTCTTTCTAACTCAATCCCTATGTCATAAGATCATTCTGAGTACTGCTAGTTGTGCAAACGATTTAATGAGACTACTAAACCAATCGCAGAGTCCATCTCGCATTATTCTCGAGTTCTCCTCATCACAGATGTCTCGCCGGAATAGCCAAATCTTTCCAAAGAGACTGGGAAGGCCTGGCCACAAAGTAATCTGATCTACTCCTATGTATGCCGGGAATTAGTAGGCAAAACTAACATTGGGAGTTTTCTTGTTTTTTATCCTCCGAATGGTCAGACAAATCTTCCTTCAAGGATCTAATCTCAGTCTGACCTGATACTTACTAGCGTAGGTTGAGCCATTCTATGATTTGTCCCACACAGCTTCACCTCTTTCTTTCCAATCACATCAAACAACCGAACCCATCTACCTCAAAAGCATCGACACTTCTTTTATACTTCATATTCTTCTCCATTGCTGGTAGATGTCCTGTCACGACCAATTTTTTCGGGTGTAAACTACCTAGAGTTTGGCTAATGAATTAATAAGCCTAGACTTAACTCGGGCTCTCCCAAGCCCATACCAATTCGCGACTTAAGTTCAAATTTTTAAACATGCAAATTGATTTTATCTAGGAGTCGCCACTAATCTATTTTTGGTGGGTCGATTAGAAACCCAAGTAAAGTAATGTGAGATTTACTTTATTCCTACGAACCAGAGATTTGGGTACGGGGACTTGATTACGCTAGATTTCTTTAACGCCTTTTCGGTACCATTTCTTTTATTTAAAAAAAAAATATATTTTTTTTTGCAAGCAACTTGGATTAATTTTAAATTTATTTCCCTAACATGTGAGACTATCATGCGGGTGCGCAAACCACCAATTTAACACCCAAGTAAAGTAATAAATAAATTGCAGGATTTACCTCATAGTAACGAAAGCATCTGCAATGTTAGACCAGAGTTCACATCAACAGTCTTAGATATGATTTCTAATTAACACGCAATTTTTTTTTTTTTTGTTTTCACTTACTTAACGAGAATCTAATCCATATGCAGTGCAATGTATGAAATTGTTGACACATAAAATTTTAATTAGGTTATTAATTTGGCTTTAGTTTCTTTATTTCTTTTATATTTCCTTTTTCGGATAATAAGCAAAACAAATAATAAAAACAACAAAAAAATATAGTAAAAACAAAAGAAAAAAAAAAAAAAAAAAAAAAAAAGAAAGCCAGCCCAGCCCCCATTTTCCTCTCCCTTTCGCGGGCCCAAGCCCGGCCTCCTTCTCCTCCAGCCCAGCCCCCTCTCTCTTCTTCTTCTTCCTTCTTCCCTCTTCTTCCCTTCCGCCTCTGCAACTCACGCGCACGAAGGACAACCTACGGCCGAGGAGCGTAGGCCGACGTCGGCCGGAAGAGATAGATCTCAAGCGCCATCATGAGCTTCCTTCAATGCCGATCACGCCTTGTTGGAGGAGCTCGGATGGGACGCCGGTTCGGCCGGCGGAGGCCGCTCGGCGTGCGAAGACCGGCGGTCGAAGCTCCATCGACCGGCAGCCCCCTCGCCTATAAATAGGCTTCTCCCGACGATGGCAATCCACAGCAAACTCCAAGATCTTCCCCTTGAGAGACTTCAAGGGGGAAATCAAAGAGCGAGCGAAGGATCGGGTCGCAAGCTAAACGACCTCCCACCGAGAGACATCGGGGGAGGCCGGTGGCAAGCGAAGCCAGATCCACGAGCAGCAGAGGCCGAAAGAGAAGAGGGAGCTCTGGATCTGCGAGATAAGGGCTGAGCGAGGAGGAGAGAAGACCAGATCTGGGCGCGAAAGCTCACTGCCGTCCCCCCGACGTCTCTGCTTTGGCCGAGCATTAGCCCCGACGCCCTACCGAGCCGTGCCCGACGCGTCCGGATTCGAGTGAGTGAAGAGCGGAGGAAGAAGGGTTGAGACTTGGGCGCAGATCTGGAAATCCGCGTGAGAGTCGCCGTCGCCCGCCGCTGTTGCCTCGCCGAGGCAAGCTGTCAAACGCCTCTGTGCTGTCCACCCCCGATGCCATCGACGCTACCTTCGTTGAACGGTCAGCCGCTGTACCCCAACACCGTTGAGCAGCTCGTCACCATCGTCATCGCCGTCGTCGTCGCCGCCGGCCCGCCTAGCAACGCCTCAGCCACCCTCACCTGCGCCGCGAAGACCCAAGCAGAGAGAGGCGTTTGTCGGGTCTGAACCGGGTTGGGCAAAACCCCCATCCGGGTAGGGTTTCTCTCTGTTCGGGCCCTCTAGGCCTGGTCGTATGGGCTGTTTTTGTGCATAAATGGGCTTGGAAAAAGAAAAAAGGGAGAAAAATCTGAGTCGGGCCGCAACGCGGGCCCGTCTAGGTCTCGCAGGTCGTGAACCGGGTCGGTCCCAACCGGGAACCCGACCCGGTTCGTTTTTATATTATAATAATAATAAATATAATATTTTAATTAAAAAATCAAAAAAAATCAAAAATGTCCATATTTTCCCAAAAAATCCAAAAAAGTCAGAAAAAAAAGCCAAAAAAAATTATTTATATTTTCAGAAAAAGATCAAAAATCCAAAAAATGCTTTTTATGTCAAAAAAAGAAAAATAAGAGAAAAAGACCCAAAAAATATTTTTCCTCCACAAATGCATGGAAAATCTCTCAAAAAATCCAAAAAGCCTTAGGGTTTAAACAAGATTAGGTACCGAAAGGGCATTAGTGATTAACTAGTGTAATCAAGTCCCCGATCCTAATTTCTCTGGTTGCGCAGGAGCGAGTATTTCTCCCGATACTTCGCTTGGGTTTCTAATCGACCCACCTCAAACCGATTAGTGGCGACTCCAATTTAAAAATTGATTTACAGGTTAAAAACTTGAACCATTAAGTCGTGAATTGGTGGACTTGGGAGAGTCCAGGCTTAATAAATTCAGCCGAGCCATTAGCCTTCTTAGGCGTCCGTACCCGATTGCGGGAGCCGAAAAAAAAAAAAGAGGTCGCGACAGAAATGATATGACTTGGTAATATGACTTAAGCTATATGACATGAGTAAAGTAATTCCTAAAGAAATGCAATAATTAAATGTGCAATCTAAATTAACCAAATAACCTAATTCTAATTGCGGGCAATTTCTAATTAAATGATCCTAAAAAAAATCACTAAATGACGTGCATTTTATGAACCTAATTCTATATGACGTGCGCATAAAAATTTCAATTCTAAATAAGCATGCAATTTATTCTAATATGCAATGACGTGCAAAGAATGCCCTAATTCTAATCTTTTCTCTTTTTTTTTATTATGAAATTCGAAATTAAAACTGCCAAATAATTAAACATGCAATTCAAATTTAAAAAAAAACTAACATCCTAAATGACTGCGTTTTTCGGATTTTTCATTTTTTCAAAAATTTGAAATAAATAAATTTCATATTCTAAATATGCAGGATAACCCTAAAACGATGAATATTCTAAAACAAATCCAATCTAACTCAGATTTTTTTCCGGATTTTTCCTTTCTTTTACGGTAGATATCGAAATAAGACATCAAGAGTAGCACGGCAACAAATCAGGCAAGATATCATCCATGTCCATTTTGGAAATAAATTGACGAATCGTATTTCGCGCATGAGATCAGATTGGTCAATTTTCAAATAAAATCGCGAATCGTATCTCAAGCGTGAGATCGGATTGGCGATTTTTCCGTGCGATTGCGAGTCATATTTCGAGCGTGAAATCGGACTGTCAATCATACGCACGTTGTGAAATTAGGAAAATTTCCTAATTCATGTGGGATCAAGAGATATTTCGGATATGGCAATATCGATCAAACATTCAAAGAAAGATTGCGATATTACGAATTAGGCAAAGAGATATATGAAAATCAAATTGATCGAGAGTCTTACCTAATTCACGATGTCACGCGGGTGACCTCCAAATTCGGATGGATGATGGGTCACGGAAATCACCGTGAGGAAGGCCGGCGATCAGTAGCATGCACAGTTGCTCGGTAATCGTCGGGCGTGTTCCACAAGACCGAGTATTTGGAATTCTGTGTGAGAACTTCAGCTTCTTTTCACTTTGCTATCAAGCTTCACCTTTTGCAAGTTCACATCGTGCGCCCACTATTCTTTCACTCGCAATTTGGTGTCTTTTGTTTGACCAAGTCTCAAGCTCCACTCAATCTCTTGAAGACCTCATCATATCCTCCCTTGGCCGTCCAAAACGTGCGTTGCCGACGATATCTCAATTGCAGGTTTGTAGATAGCCAGGGATGTGCGGACTACGATTGTGAGAGTTACGTAACCTGCAAGGGAAACAAAGAAACAAAACTTGCCAAATCTAAATTGCGAGTCGACTGGTGGAACACGTTGAGGCACAGCAAGCTGCCGTCACCAATCGTCGAGCGAGGACTGGACCACCACAAAGAACCGAGAGCAACGGTGCAGTAAGTTGTTTGCATTACTGGACCTCACGATGACTAAGCGGGCTACCGAGAAGTTGCTGTATTTTCACCAAAAATCTGCACGCGGATGGTAAAACATTGTATAAACATGACCGACTATCGTGAAAGCTCGTTGGGCTGGCCGCAAAAGAAAACATCAAACTTGCGAGATAACTTGTAATCGTCAAGAGAAAAATTGATATTGCAAGGGAACTGAGAAAGTTTCACTCTTTGGGCACCAGGTTGGGCAAAAGTGTTATAGACGCAAGGCTCAGCGACCCATAAGGCGTCAGGGACTGGTCGTCGTTAGATGGACCGCTCCGTGATGATTGAAGTGGCAGATCTAGAGTGGGGCCAGGAACCGGGGAAGCTCGCGAAGTTGCGGCGATGGTGATGAGCTCTCGGAATGCCGATGAGGATTCCCCGGACTTGATCGCGGGTCCGGCACGAAGAAAGGCTTGGTTGCCTTTCTTTCTCTTGACTTGAATCCGTAGCCTCCTTTTGGCTTTTCCTTCGTATTGTGGCCGGGAAAAGCTTCAATTAGTTGAACTTGACAATGAGTGGGTGTCTGACTAGATCGGCAAACCACACTCACGAGAACGGCCACCAATGTCACCGCTGCATCACCGTCTTCAGTTATGAAGGGCTCCTGCCATCTTTCGGGCTCTCGCCATCTTTCTCCCCTGCTACCCCTCACGTATATCGCTCTCCTCTTTGTGTGGCCGGGTGTTCGCACATATGTGGCCCCCTTTTTTTTCCTCGAACATTACGCTTTTTATACTAGCCGAATATGAACTTCCAAAAAGGGAAATTTGAATATAGGATCCACGTACTGACTTCCCTCTTTTGTGAGAGTTTATATTTCCTTTGTACGCATACACATTGCGGATCCATATATCCTCATTGAATATATATTTTAATAATGCTAATCCTTCTTGCCCTTTTTGATGTTTTTGTCCACACATTTATAATCACAAGATCAACAAAAACAATTCTTTTCTTTCCAAATACCAACTCACAATTGATCGAACATTGCCAAAAGTTCGGGATCATAATAAAATTTTCTCGGATTCTGAATATTTTAAAGATGAGCTCGCAATATTTTTGTCGCACTTGCCCTATCCGAAGATATTGAAAAATCCCCCAACATATCCCGGAAAAATTTCAAGTCTCTATTTTTCACGAGATAATTTTCGATCATAAAAAAAAAAAGGGCTTGGGCCAATTTGTCCCTTCATGGGCTTAGTCCAGCCCATCAATTTAAAGCTCAGAACCACCAATTCGAACTCATCTGCCACCGGTCCAATAAACAAATGCAAAAAATGCAAATGCACCTAAATCTATATGCTATGCAATTAATTATTTTTTCAGGGATAAAATTAACCCCTAATTTTTAATGCAATAAATGACTAATCAGGTCGCCAAAATTTAGGTGTCAACGTGTCCAAAAGCCATCTGATCAAAGCTAGTGAGCCTCTCTGGCTGATCAATTTCAACCCTTTGGCACCAAACCATGATGCAATCACACCATTTACACGAACTTCTCACACAATCTTTCCTGCCTAATTTTAAGGAAGAGATACACAGACTTCACAGAAAACACTCAATTATTATTCACAGGCCGTACAAGCTGATCCTCCCTCAAAGGTCGGAATCAAAGCAGCGCTAGTTTCATATGTAATGTTCACATACCAGAACGTGTGCTTCTTTTAAAACAACATTCAAGCTCTGATATTATAACTGCTTGCCAAATGATCTTTTCTTCTTTATATAGTCAAGTAGAGGAGGGACAAGGTAGAAATGGAACCTAAAATCTCATGGACCGATTTGTTGTTCCTAATCACAAGACAAAGGATTGGTAGCGTATCATCCCAAACAAGACACAAAAAATTACAGTTCATATGCAAACTGATTACAGGGGATGGAAGAAGAGACAGATGAAAACAATTGCATAGACAGATCTTTTGTACCTTAGACTGGTGATAATCAATCCATAACAACTGGGAGGGTAAGAGAGTTCTCAAAGGCCGGAGCCAGCACTTTCATCTTTCTTAGACAACCACAATGTGTGGTTTCAATCAGCAAGCCCACAACTAACGTAGCTCATAAACTTCACTCAACCCAGCTTGGCAAACCAAGCCTCTTTCAAGAAGATCCATTTCACAACCCCAACTTAACACAACCTGACGGTTTCGTTTGGGAGAATAATATTGGGATGGCGTATGTGTGGGTTAAGAGCTACCAATTCCTTCCATTTAGCTTTTGATTCCATGAACACGGGATGAGATGCTCCACGGTGTGGCACCAGGCTGTGCCTTAGTTATTCTTTGCGCGTAGATTTAGAAGAAGCAGTGTTCGACTTCAGGAACGGATACTTATTGCTCTTTCCCATTCCATTAGCGAGCAACCAACGAGAACCAGATTGGTGCTGGTTTGAACTTCCCCAGACCTTTCTCTTCCCAGGATCAGTCTTGAGACCAGCAACATGGACTTTAGTAATCTTGCACTGGGGAATTTATCCCCAAAAATTTGTGTGCAGATGATAAAAGTTCTTGCTTACAATCCCAAGACTCGAGGTGAACACATCAAACTCAAGTGGCCTCACAGCACTAGACATTCTTGAGCAGGGTCCCAGAGGCTTGAGAGTTCTTGAAATTGAGACATCCTTTCAAAGCTCAGGACCTTCACTCTCCAGAGACATCCAATCAGTCCCATATCGCTATGATCCAGTTCTTGACCCATCACCAAGAATGACCTCCCACACCACTACCTCAAGATTGAAAGTGCTAGTATGAACACCTAGAGGGGGTGAATAGACGAGATTACAACTTTGAGTGCAAACACTTAGTAGATCACACTATATCACTAAGTCACTCTTTTGGTATTTCTCTCACAATCACAAACGTTTAAGCTCACCAAAGACAAGTGTATGATCGAAGGCTGCTCAGACATTGGAATTATAAATTCTACACTCCGTCTCTTATTTGCTTATCGGTCCTTCATCTCCTTAAATACTCATTTACTTCCAAATTAGCCATTGGATAGTATCTTGAGGATCATCTTCCAATCTACCCGTTGGACAAATCTGTATCTAGAAGATTTGGTAGCCGTTGAGTGACAAAAATACAATCCCAAATTGATTCCGATCGCCCATACAAATAAAATCTTGGTTTCCATAAGTAAAGCTTCTTCGTATAGAAAGTTCTTGTCTTGAATATCCAATCGTCAATCAATTAAATTGAGTCAATCAAATCAATCTTGATGTAGAATCCAAACCATATCACTAGCCGTTATATGTTCGGGGCTTGTGTTACTTTCTGTTGAATCTGGATGTAAAGTCTAAGAGCAATAGACTTTACAATATGAGTCTGAGTGCGATAGACTTTAAAATCTGAGTCTGAACATATTCTGCTTCTGAACAGATTTAGTTTTAAGGTCTGGATATAATCTGAATAAGTTCAGCTTCAGCATAGAGTTTGTCTTCTGGTTCAGCTTCGTTGACGTTTGTGAAAGCTAGTACGAGCACCTAGAGGAGGGTGAATAAGTGTAAAAACAATTTTACGATATAAGTGTTCAACACTAATCAACAATAGATTATGAAAAGGAAATTCGTTTCTTGTAAACAAATCGAGTTACGATCAAATAAAAGAGCGTAGAGAAGAGAATAAGAACACAGGGTTTATAGTGGTTCGGCTTAATCCAAGTCTACGTCCACTTTTCCACACTAACAGCCCATTGGCTGGATTTCACTATGAAATAAAAGAGTTGTTACAGTAAAGCTCTTCATTGATTTCACAGTATAGAGACTCTGCTACACTTCCTCAAGGTCTCTCAAAGATATAGACTCTCTTTTGCGTACAAGATTTCGCTCAACAGATTAATTGACTAAGAACAAGGAGCTTCAGACTTCAGAATTCTTCTATCGCACACACACTCGAACAACTGGAACGTCTTTCTTATATACTCCTTCATACCATCACACCCGTTGGCACTTACCAAAGGAATTCTTCCAATCTACCAGTTGGACAGAATCAATTAGGAAGATTTTGAGCTATTTAAGGAACATGACAATAGCCCACCAATCATGCTCGCCCATATAATCAAGATCTAGGTTTCCATAAGTAGAACCTTCCAAGTATACTTCGCCAATCAATGGATCCAAAATCCTTGAATCAATCTTGATTTGAATAATGGATTCCGACATGCTATATCCAGCCAAGAGATCTTCTTTAGTCGGCAGAATTAAATCCTTAACAAAATACTTTGTTTTGGATAAGCCTTCTTCGACGGTCTAGAAAGTGTCAATGAGGATAAACTTTGAGTCTTGAGTCTAACAGTTCGGAGGTTTTTAGAGTTTGATGGAGGAGTCTACAAGTCTTCAGACTAGACTAATGGAAACGTTTTGTCAACTTCAAAACACTCAAGGAAGTTTTCTCCAACAATCTCCCCTTTTTTGATGGTGACAAAACTTTCCTGCAGATTTGGATAACTTTGACCTGCAAAACATTACTCAAGCAAACATGTATATCTCACAAAAGATAAATGGCTTAGTAAAGATAACATTATAATCCGCATCCACAGAAAGTAGGTTAGTTCTGTAAATGAGGAAAGCCATGAGATATCAATAGTGCTTAAGATAAACAAACATTTAAACAGTCAAATCCAAATCCAGTCCAAATCCAAACAGCCAAACACAAAAGTCAAGTCAATCAAACATAATCGACACAAAAGTTAAAAAAGTCAAGAGTTCAAAGTTCAAAATCAAATCTGCACCACATCTCTCCCCCTTTTGTCATCATTAAAAGGTAGAGATGAAAAGAGAATGGCTTTAAGATTGCTTGGGAACACGAACAAGCTGGAAATATCCCATTGATTGGACAATTCCTTCCAGCTTTTTTAAATCCTCATTCAATTGCGCCACATCTTCTCCCTTAGCATTTGCTTGAACTTGAAGAGTAATAGCATTGATATGATCATGCAAAGAAACTGAAGAGGCTTGACTTGCATTTTGCAAGTTCTGTACTTCGCATCCTAGAGCATAAATTTGACCTCGCATCTCCAAAAGAACATCAAGTATTCTGCGAAAGTCTGCCGAATTGTCTGTCTGAGTACTGGCTTCTGCACGATCAGACGAAGTATTGGTAGATGATGGCAATTCAGCACGATCACTCAGATTGGGCGATGAAACCTCATGTCCCTCCTCAGGAAATTGAGAGGCATAGATGTCCTCTGGATCTGCTAGAGAACAACTTACTCCTTCACTGGTGGTAGGAAATGAGGATGTACCTCTTTTCTCAGGATCTCCCCCTGTTTCCTTGCCTTCAGGTGGAGAAAAGTATTCCTCATGCTCTGCTTCTGCTTGATCTCCTCTGCCCTCTTCTTCTTCTCTCTCAATTCTTTGCTCCTCTGCTTCTCTCTCTCCAGTCCTCTGTTCTGTCTCATCCTTGTCTTTTTCCTATCTCTCCATTGTCTCTGGAACAGAACGACTCAAGTTCTTCAATGCCATCGCAGAAATGGTGATATCATCCACATCCTCTTCATCCTTCAAGATGAGTCATCTTCTTTTCTTGGATGGAGCAACCATGGGCTCCTTCCCTTTCGCTTTGCAGCTGAAGAGACTGGGTGAGTCTTGACAGAGGTTTTCTCCTTGAATTGCTCCAAAGCCTTGTTAAGTTCCTTCAGACGCATTTTAGAGACCATTCTCAGTCCCACCACCATTTGATCGCATGTTCGAACACAAAGAATCCGAGAAGGCTGAATGTTCAAATGTCTTAATAACTTGGTGACAAGTGCTGAGTAAGGAAGTTGTCCCTTGTCCTTCACCATCGTTCTATACATGTGAAACATAATAGCGTGTGGAAGAGAGAACTTCTTGCCAGCATTAATGGCATATATCAGCTTTGCCTCCGAGTTTGAAACATCGGTCTTTGAAGTAGATTTTGGTTTGAGGCAGTTAATCACTATCTTGTGAAGCAAAATGTTGGATGCATTCATCCTCGAATAGGAAATCTTTCCTTCCGTCGTTCTATCCCGAACAAGCTCTATCGTCGCACGACCAATAGACACATTAATAGATTGATATTTCCCTTTTTCAACCCTAATCACATCAGCCAATGTATTCATGTCAACCACATAGTCCTGATCTCGAACACTGAAAGAGAATCTATTCGCATCTAAGAAACTGAGATTCGAATAGAAGTAAGCAGTAAGTTCAGCATGAGCCTCTGTCGTTTCAGAACAAAACTGTTTGAGTTGAAGAAGATTGAATTTTCCTCGCAGATTGACATTAAGAGAGTCAAGAAAATCAAAGTCCACACTTCTAGGGTTTATCAAGCCACACTTCAGCAACTTAGAGTACAGTTGCTTGTGTTCCTCCAAGCAAAACAAGTCTGTCATTTTGCTTCGGATTTTTGCTGCAACACCCATTCTAGGTTTAAATTGATTGTGCATCCTATCATCATCATTCCCATCAGGTTAACTCAGCCCTCCAACAAGTGGATCGCTTGGGATATTTGCCAATGCTTCTTCCGCCGACCCCGCAAGGGCAATTCCCAATTGTTCCATTGTGTGTAAAAAGAAAGTTTCATTTCTATACCATTTGTCTTTAAGAAATTCATCAATTTAGTTCAACGGAGTACCACTCATCTTCAAAGCACGGTAAAGCTTATAGGTAAAAGTGGGCTTATGAGTACTTACGGGTTCTGCATGTTCGATGATTTCTTCCTCTTCTCGATGTGCAACATCCTGAGGTCTAGATGGAGGAGATGGACGCTGCTGAGAATGTTGTGGGCTCTGCTGCTGTCTAGGAGATTCTTCTTCCTTAGTGAGATCAAAGTGCGTGGGCCCCTCTTTGCTATGGTCCCCTGTTCGCGATCCTCGAAGACTTTCTTTGAGACGACATCTTTCACAGTTTTTGAGAGATTCCTAGCTTGTTTCCCAAGAAAGATGAAAACTTTTCGAGGATTAAACAAGATGAGAAGACAGAAGTGGAAGATCTGTGCTTTCTTAGGGTTTTTGTGAGTAAAACTAAGAAGAACCAACAATATATAGGGCGGTCGAAGCGAGGCATACGGAACACCGTAAAAAGGAAATATAAAAATGCCTTTTAAAAATAACTGCCTTTTCAAAAATTAGATAACTGTCATTTCAAAAATAACTTCTTTTTCGAAAATGAATGATTTCACTAATCACGAAAATTGGGAAATAACATCAATCAATTTCGGATAGATGATCATACCTTTTTAAGATTTGATCCGAGAGATAAGTTTCTAAAATAGAAATAACTTACGTCGTAGATCTTGATTGTCTCGAGTCGAGTGCCTTTAGACTTTGATCCCGAGTCGAACTTCTTGACTTTAAGATATTGAGTCTAGAACGAATAACTTCAAATTGATTTTTCTCCAAAGACTTTGTAAATATATCCGCTAGTTGATTCTTTGAATCAATAAACTGAATCGAAATTTCTCCATTTTGAACATGATCTCTAATGAAATGATATTGAATCTCTATATATTTTGCTCTTGAGTGAAGAATCGGATTCTTGGTGAGATTGATTGCGCTGGTGTTGTCACATTTGATTTCAATGCATGAATCTTCAATTCCAAAGTCTCTTAGTTGTTGTTTTATCCACAGAATTTGTGAACAATTTCCAAGAGCTACATACTCTGCTTATGCTGTAGAAAGAGCTACTGTACTTTGCTTCCTTGAAAACCAAGATAATGTCCTGCTTCCAAGTAGTTGACAGGTGCCCGATGTGCTCTTTCTATCAACTCTGCATCCGGTTAGGTCTATGTCTGAGCATCCAAGAAGAGTGAAGTCTTCTTCTTTAGGATACTAGAGACCAAAATTTGAAGTTGAGGCAATGTATTTAATAACACGCTTTGCAGCACTTAAATGAAATTCTTTAGGGTCTGATTGAAATTTGGCACAAATACAAACACTAAACAAAATGTCAGGTCTAGAATCAGTTAGATAAAGAAGTGAACCAATGATACTCCTGTATAGCTTTTGGTCAACTTTCTTTCCTTCTTCATCCTTGTCCAGCTTCAAAGAACTTGACATTGGTATATCAATTTTTTTGCAATTTTCTAGTCCAAACTTTTTGACAAGTTCTTTAGCATATTTTTCTTGATAAATAAAGATTCCCTCCTTTAGTTGTTTCACTTGAAGCCCGAGAAAGAAGGTTAGTTCACCCATCATGCTCATTTCAAACTCATCCTACATAGACTTAGAGAATTTTTTGCACAGACTTTCATTAGAAGATCCAAAAATAATATCATCAACATAAATTTGAACAAGTAGAAAACTTTTACTTTCTCTTTTGATAAATAATGTAGTATCTACTTTACCTTTGACAAAACCATTTTGAATTAAAAAAAACTTACTTAGTCTGTCGTACCAAGCTCGAGGTGCTTGCTTTAAACCATATAAAGCCTTTTTCAGTCTAAATATAGAGTCTGGTTTCCTTGGGTCTTCAAAACCGGGTGGTTGTTCCACATAGACTTCCTTTTGGATCAATCCATTTAGGAAAACACTTTTGACGTCCATTTGGAATAACCTGAAATTCTTAAGACAAGCAAAAGCAAGTAACAATCTAATTGCTTCTAACCTTACTACTGGTGCGTAAGTCTCATCATAGTCTATCCCTTCTTTTTGCGTATATCCCTTGGCCACGGGTCTTGCTCTGTTTCTTACGACTTTTCCTTTCTTGTTCATCTTGTTCCTGAAAACCCATTTAGCTCAAATGATGGATTTACCTTTCGGTTTAGTAGTCAATTCCCAGACATCATTGATGCTGAATTGCTTGAGTTCTTCTTGCATAGCTTCAATCCAGCTTTCATCAGTTAAAGCTTCTTCTATGCTATTAAGTTCTATTTTAGAAATAAGAGCCACAGCACTAGACTCTTCACGCCTTTTGGATCTTATGCGAATTCCTTCATTAATATCACCAATAATAAGATCTTTGAGATGACTGGACTTATGCTTCAAGTTGCTGGTTGATTTGTTGGACTATTGATCTTTTTCCTCATTTGAATCTTCGTTGATCATTTGTTACTCGTCTTTTGAAGGTTGAGCTGCTTCTGGAAATTTAGACTTTGTAGAGTCTGGAGCAAGTTCAGATTCTTCAAGATGAGTGTGAATCGATTGATTGCATAAAGTCTTGAAATTTGACATTCATCGATTTTTCCACAGATTGAGTCTTCTTGTTGTAAACTCTGTAAGTTTTGTTTGTGATAGAATATCCAAGGAAAATACCTTCATCTAATTTTTCTTCAAACTTACCAACTCGATCATTTGTATTTTTCAATATAAAACATTTACATCTAAACACATGAAAATATAAAACAATGGGCTTCTTTCCTTTGAATAACTCATAGGGAGTTTTCTCTAGAATAAGCCTTAGAAAGACTCTATTAATAATATAACATGCTGTAGAAACTGCTTCAGCCCAAAAACGAGAAGAGATGTTACTTTCAATTAAAAGAGTTCTAGCCATTTCTTGAAGCGACATATTCTTTCTTTCCACGACTCCATTTTGCTCTGGAGTATATGGTGAAGAGAATACATGCTGTAAGCTAGATTCATCACAGAATTTTGTAAAGTCTTGATTTTCAAATTCACCTCTATGGTCTGTCCGTATACTTGAAATAATGTACCATTTCTCATTTTAGACCTTTTTAGCAAACTTTATAAAATAATAAAATGTTTCAGACTTACTTGCCAAGAAATATACCCAAGTGAATCGTGAATAATCATCAACAATCACTAAATAGTATTTCTTACCTCCAATGCTCTGAGTTTTGGTTGGTCCAAAGAGATCCATATGCAAGAGCTGCAGTACACGATTAGTGGAAACTTGATTTATTGGTTTGAATGAGTTTCTTACCTGTTTTCCCAACACGCATGGTGTGCATAGATCAGACTTTTGGTATAACAGATTGGGTAGTTCACGAACAAGCTTCTTTGCTGAGATTTTGGCTATTTGCTTCAAGTTGATGTGCCCAAGTTTTCTGTGCCATAAGTTTGCTTCTTCTTGAATTGAGATTAGACAATGAGTTTCATCCGGTTTGATATCCAAGAGGTAGATATTCCCATGTCTTCGACCCATGAAAGACTGAGAGGAGTCTTTATTGGTTCCTGAACATATTCTTTCTTGAAAGTTGATTTTGAAACTGTTGTCGCACAGCTGACTTATACTTAGCAAATTGTAGTTGAGTTCTTCCACTAAGGAAACATTACTGATCGTGAGGTTTCTAATCTTTACATTTCCGTATCCCACAATTCTTCCTTTGCTGTTTCCTCCAAAAGAAACTTTTTCACCATTAACTTGAACAAGCTTTATGAAGCAATTTGAATCTCTTGTCATATGCGTTGAGCATTCACTATCCAGGTACCATTTAACATTTTTCTTGATAGTGACATGCATTTAGAAAATAGACTCAAGCTTTCTTTGATACCCATATTTTCTTGGATTCATTGGTGTTAGTGTAATATACGGTCTTTGCCCATACCTTCTTAACGGGTTTTTAAACCATAGGACATTCTTTCTCAAAATGATCTTAGCTATTACATTTATAACATTTAAGAGCACTGTGACCTACTGGTTTTACAAAAACTTTTTGGAAATGATTTTTGTAAGCATCTCTTGTAGGTCTTTGCTTAATTATTTCCTTTACTTTAGGAAAATCAATTAGAGGAATGGTTTCAGCAATCATTCCTAAACCCGATTTGTTGAAGTAAGGTCTTTATGCTGAAAGAATTTTTTTAAGTTTCTCAAATCCTATAGAAAATCTTTTATAAATACTTGAGATATCATTTTTCAAGAATGCATTTTCTTTTGAAAGATTGTTTGCATTTTCTGTCAATGTAGTAACACTTTGGTCTAAACTTTTGACATTTTCTTTCCAAACATTTTCTTATTGTTTCAGTGTAGAATTTCTCTATTAAGTTCAAAAATCCTTTTGAGAGAAGTTTTGAGACTAAGACACAATTCATCAATGTATCTAGATACTCTAGTAGGGATATTCAAATTACTTACCTCGATTTCACTGTCTGAATTTGAGTCTGTCTCGGAGTCTGAATTTGAGTTTGATTGTGCCATGAGACAAATATTGGCATAATCATCATCGCTTTCCTCACATTCTGTATCACTCAAAGTTTCTGCTTTAAGTGCATTTCGATATTTCTCAGTTTTTCCTTTCTTTTTCCTCAGAATGGGACAGTTAGGTATGATGTGTCCATTTTTTCTTACATTCAAAGCAGACTACATGTTTATTGGATTCATCATCCTCAACTAACTTAGTCTATTGCTTTTGAAAACTTTGTTTATTTGGATTAAATCTTCTCCCCTTTCTGTTTAGTTTTCTGAATTTTTTTATCATAAGAGCAAGCTCTTCATCATCCATATTGTCTTCAGAATCTGTGACATTAGAATCATCATTAGATTTTAATGTAATAGATTTCTTATCTTTAAGACATTCATCTTCGTTGGTTTGCTCCACTTCATAAGACTGAAGAGTCCCAACCAATTCGTCAATAGATAGTGGCATGATTCTTTGTGTCTCCCTTATTAAGGTCTTTATGTGATTCCAATCTTTGGACAGTCCACACAGTAGCTTGTTTACCTTCATGGGTTCAGAAATTGGTTGACCTTGTATTCAAGACCATTCACGATTTCTGTAAAACGACTAAACATGTCAGTGATAAATTCTCCTGATTTCATTTTGAATGCTTCGTATTGACCAAGTAGAATGTTGTTTCTGGTTTCTTTCACTCGATCAGTTCCTTTATAGGTGATGTGTAATCTATCCCAGACTTCTTTAGCTATTTCACAAGAAGATATTATGTTATATTTAGTAGAAGATAATGCACAATATCAAGAATAAATTGCTTTTGCATCAAGAGCTTGTCTCTTGGTTATCTTTTCTTGAGTCATTTCACTGGATTCAACGACTTCTTTTCTTCTTTTTGAGACTGGTGCAGCTTTAAGAATGATTCATTTGTCTACCACATCCCATTCCAGAGGATCATTTGATCTTAGGAATGCCTCCATCTTGTTTTTCCATATGTTGTATTCATTTCCATCAAAATAAGGCGGTCTGGTATTGCTTTGCCCTTCAACCAGTCCTAGAGTCAACATACTAGCCATGGATCTTTAACTCTGAAGTAAAATACTTCAACTTAAGTGAGTACACAAGCTTTGATACCAATTGTGAAAGCTAGTGCGAGCACATAGAGGAGGGTGAATAGGTGTAAAAACAATTTTACGAGATAAGTGTGCAACACTAATCAACAATAGATTATGAAAAGGAAATTCGTCTCTTGTAAACAAATCGAGTTACAATCAAAGTAAAAGAGCGTAGAGAAGAGAATAAGAACACATGATTTATAGTGGTTCGGCTTAATCCAAGTCTACGTCCACTCTTCCGCACTAACAGCCCACTGGCTGGATTTCACTATGAAACAAAAGAGTTGTTACAGTAAAGCTCTTCCTTGATTCCACAGTGTAGAGACTCTGCTACACTTCTTCAATGTCTCTCAAAGATATAGACTCTCTTTTGCGTACAAAATTTCGCTCAACATATTAATTGACTAAGAACAATGAGCTTCAGACTTTGGAATTCTTCTATCGCGCACACACTCGAATAACTGGAAAGTCTTCCTTATATACTCCTTCATACCATCACACCAGTTGGCACTTACTAAATGAATTTTTCTAATCTACCTGTTGAACATAATCAATTAGGAAAATTTCGATTTATTTAAGGAACATGACGATAGCCCACCAATCATGCTCGCCCATACAATCGAGATCTAGGTTTCCATAAGTAGAACCTTCCAAGTATATTTCGCCAATCAACGGATCCAAAATCCCTGAATTAATCTTGATTTGAATAATGGATTTCGACATGCTATATCCAGCCAAGAGATCTTCTTTAGTCGACAGAATCAAATCTTTAACAAAATACTTTGTTTTGGATAAGCCTTCTTCGATGGTCTAGAAACTGTCAATGAGGATAGACTTTGAGTCTTGAGTCTGGCAGTCCGGAGGTCTTCAGACTTTGATGGAAGAGTCTGCAAGTCTTCAGACTAGACTAATAAAAACGTTTTATTAACTTCAAAACACTCAATGAAGTTTTCTCCAACAACGTTTAATTTGGAATTTGTCAGAGTGAGTAGACTTCTGATATAAAATAGACTTTGACACTAAAATCTGGCAGTCTTCAGACTTTGACACAGAAGTCTGGAAATCTTCATGATATACTTTCGACATGTGTTACATTTAGTCTTCTGACCGTCTTTAGACTTTAACAATATCATTTACATGTTCTATCATCTGCATGGTCTATTACTTAATCATTAAACACGTTAGTAGCATTTGATTTATTTTGTCATCTTCCAAACATCATAAGGGATTTCCTCAACAATCTCCCCCTTTTTAATGATGACAAAACAATCTCTGAATATGCCGATTTGTAAACACGCTTTTAAAAATATTAATTTAAATTAAAGGATATTAGAAGATAGCAAATAGATTGAGCATAACAATATATAGAAAAAATAATCGCAGCTCAATATTTATGCAATAAATAATATCAACCAATCAACACATATGCATATTCATATTTTCTCCCCATTTTTGTCATAATCAAAAAGCGATAATAGATATAGTATCACGTAGAGAATATAAAATGATAAATATATCTTGTATGAAACATAATTTCCAAAAAATCAACTTTGATAAGGTAAATCGAATATTAAAAATATGCAATATAGCTCACTTCGATAATATATATCAACAAATATCCAATAAAAATCACGGATGCATTATAAAATTCACTTATCCTTTTTGTCATAATAAAATGATAATATCAATAAGAGATTTGTTAATGACAAAAATGTAATAAAAGATGCACTAATCGGATTTGGTAGAACTTAAATTTTGATACATTTCTTTTTTTCTTCCTTCCATAACAAGATCACAATCAATCCAAAAAGATTTTTCTATAATTGATCAACACTCCCCCTCAAATTTTTCCTTTTTGAGATGATTACTAATATTTCCTTTCTCTTGGATTCGCTTTCCCCCCCTTGTCATCATGACAATACTTGCAATAGCACTAATTGTGGCTTGTGCACGTTGAGCAGAATATTATTCCATTATTCCCTTTGTAGCAACAACATTTGCAATGATGGTTACCAAAAAAAAAAAAACAAACAAACAAACAAAACAACATTTGCAATGATCACTTGCATTTTGAAATTCGAGGCAAAAAAAAAATTATTTTCTTCAATGAAGCTCTTCTCAAATTTAACCTGCATCAACTTAATAAACTTTTTGCACAAATAAGCTGTAATAATATCCATACAATATATAATCCCCTTTCTTCAAATAAATCAATTGAATACCATATATGAAATTAAAATTCAGAACTACTCAACATTTCGTACGACACATAAGGGATTTCCTCAAAAAGCAAAAACTTTGCACAAGGAATATAATTTTTGAACCTCCAGAAGACAGTATAGAATCTCCATGATTTTCTGATCGAGTTTTCTAAAATTCATATGGAAGAGTCTATTGCAAAATTCAGATAATAATCCTTACAAAAATATCACGTAATACCTTCATTTGATTTACTGATCAAACTTGCTGGATATAATATATCTTTTATGAATATAGCAAGAATTTCTATAAATATGCAATAATATCTTTCAAGATCAAAGGGATTTCTTTAAGCGTAAATCTCAAAAATATATTATTGAATCATTTCGCAAAAAAAGAAAGTTGAGATTGCTATCACGTGCCAAACAATTGCAATGCCTTATATTTATGACAAAAGATATTTGCAATATAATAAACAATCATCCAAAATTATCATAAATGCACGTAGAATTTTGTAAGGCGGGATGATAAAAAATATTCTCTTACCCATGGTTTATGTCTAAAATATACCCAAAAAAATCATTACCAATCTTCGCATGAGATACATTTCTGATTACATCATGATTTGCATAGATTTGCAATCATTCTTCCCTTAAAGAATTTCCTACAATCAACTCATTTCCCTTTTTGGTATCCATCAATTTGGATCCTTCCTTGACATTAGAGTAAAATATAAAATCTCATATAATCAAATATTCTTTCTAAACTCATCATAACATGTTATTTGAGGAAAGAATATTATGCACAATAATATCTTGAAAAAGAAATTCTCACTTAGTTAAAGCACGATAAAAATAGAGAGAATAAAATCCTTGAGTTTTTAAGAATATCTTGCATAATAAATTAATATCATGTAAAATATATTTTCGCTTTGCAATATATGATTAAATCTGATAGTATAAAATTAGACAAAATAATCTGAATTATCTTAAATAATCACACATATTAAATCAAATCTCAACTCACGAATCAAAAAACAAATCATATGATTCTTTCTTTAATAAAACAAAATATGATCATTATAAAATCTCAATTAACCAAGGATATATCGAATATCAAGTATAATAAGAAATTTTAAATTGTGTACTCAAACCAAGTTGAGAATAATAAAAAAAATATACATTCCTTACCAAACTCTCATTCTTCTCTTCCTTTATTTCCTGCAAAAATAACTCATCTTTTTTTTGGTACCCATTTTTTCTTGGGTCCATGAGAGTTAGTATAATATGATGCTTTTATTCAATCTTTCTTAATAGGTCTCCAGACTTTATGACATTCTTTTTCAAAGTGTTTCAAATCTCTACAATTTAAACACTTGAGGGCATTTCCACCAACAGGTTTTACAAACATTTTTTGAAAATGATTTTTGTAAAATGCCTTTGGATATCTTTGTCTAAGTCTCTCATTGAATTTAGGAAAATCAATTAGAGAATTACTTTCCTTATTGAAACCAAGTCTCGACTTATTATAGTAAGGTACTTGTATAGAAATGATATTCTCTAATGTTTTTGAACCATTTGAAAATATTGTCGAAATATTTGAAAATCCTTTCTTCAAGGAATCATTTTCTTTGACAAGTAAATCCCAATTTTCTTTCGTTTGTAGAAAATCTTTTTGCAAAATTTCAAAATTTTCTTTTTGAGAAAGATCCTATTGCCTTAGCCGAGAATTCTCCTTTTTAAGTTCGGAGATCCTTTTAAAAAAATATTTGAGATTTAAGCACAACTCATTTGTATACTTAAGAACTTTAGCAGGAATTTTTGAATGTCTTACCTCGATTTCCTCATCAGATTCTGAGTCTGAGTCTGAGTCTGACTTTGATTCTGAGTCTGTGTTTAAGTCAAACTCTGATTTTGAGTTCGAGTCTAAGTTTGAATGTGCCATCAAGCATATATTTACTTGCTCGTCATCTTATTTCATGGTTCTTTTCTGGCCATTCTGCTTGTACTGTCTTCTTTCATTGAATTTCCTTCCCTTTCTACTTAGCTTTTTGAATTTCTTGATCATAAAGGCAAGTTCTTCATCGTCCATGTCATTTCTGAGTCTGTATCATCAGAATTAGTGTTAGATATTAAAGAGATGGACTTCGTACCTTCGGGATCTTCGTCGTTGAGTTGTTCCATTTCATAGGATTGAAGAGTGTCAATCAATTCATCAACGGAGAGTGGCATAATCCTCTAAGTCTCCCGAATTGAAATCTTGACATGGTTCAAATCTTTTGAAAGACCTCGCAAGAGTTTGTCGACCTTCATTGGGGAAGAAATTGGCTGACCTTGTTATGCTAAACCATTTATAATTTCTGTAAAACGGTTGAACATATCTCCAATCGACTCTCCTTGCTTCATCTTGAAGGATTCATATTTGCCGAGCATGAAGTTTACTTTTGTCTCTTTTACACAATTGGACCCTTCATATGTAACATGAAATCTATCCTAAACTTCTTTTGTTGTTTCACATGAAGAGATTCTATTATATTCAGCAGGAGATAATGTGTAATATAAAGAATAAATGACTTTTGCATCAAACGCTTCTCTTTTGGACATCTCCATCCAAGACATAGGAGCGGGGAGTTTGCTTTCTTTGTCTTTGCCATTCTTATTTGATGTAGACGCAGCAGTGGGATTGATTCATTTTTCCACAACATCCCATTGTAAGGGATCTATGGATCTTAGGAATGCCTTCATTTTGTTCTTCCACACGTCGTATTCATTTTCATCAAAATATGGTGGCCTTGTGTTACTTTGTCCCTCCATAAGTCCTAGTGCCAACATACTAGCCATAAAAAATCTTTAGCTCAAAAGTAAAAACACTTTTATAAATCGAGCACTTGGTTCTGATACCAATTGAAAGTGCTAGTATGAACACCTAGAGAGGAGGTGAATATGTGTACAAACAGATTTTGCAAAATGCAGTGAAAACCTTTACTTTTAACCTGAGTCTGAATTACAATAGACTTTTGAAACTGAATCTGAAGAGCAGCAAATTTTGAGCGAAATTAGACTTTAGCAATTAAATAGAACTACGAACAAAATAAAGAGATTCAAGGAAGAGAATAAGAACATAAGGTTTATAGTGGTTCGGTTTAATCCAAGCCTACGTCCACTCTCCCACGCTAACAGTCTTCTTGGCTGGATTCCACTATGCAATCAACAAGAGATTACAACTTTGAGTGCAAACACTTAGTAGATCATACTATCTCGCTAAGTCACTCTTTTGGTATTTCTCTCACGATCACAAACGTTTAAGCTCACCAAAGACAAGTGAATGATCGAAGGTCGCTCAGACTTTGAAATTATAAATTCTACGCTTCGTCTCTTACTTGCTCATCGGTCCTTCATCTTCTTAAATACTCCTCTACTTCCAAACTAGCCGTTGGACATTATCTTGAGGATCATCTTCCAATCTACCAGTTGGACATATCTGTATCTAGAAGATTTGGTAGCCGTTGAGTGACAAAAGTACAATTCCAAATTGATTCCGATCGCCAATACAAACAGAATCTTGGTTTCCATAAGTAAAGCTTCTTTGTATAGAATGTTTTTGTCTTCAATATCCAATCGTCAATCAATTAGATTGAGTTAATCAAATCAATCTTGATATAGAATCCAAACTATATCACTAGCCGTTATATGTTCGAGGCTTGTGTTACGTTTTGTTGAATCTGGATGTAAAGTCTAAGAACAATAGACTTTACAATCTAAGTCTGAGTGCGATAGACTTTACAATCTGAGTCTGAACATATTCTGCTTCTGAACAGATTTAGCTTTAAGGTATGGATATAATCTGAATAAGTTCAGCTTCAGCATAAAGTCTGTCTTCTGGTTCAGCTTCATTCACGTTTAGTCTGGAATTTGTTACAGTGAGCAGACTTCTGATGTAAAACAAACTTTGACACTAAAATCTGGCAGCCTTCAGACTTTGACACAGAAGTCTGGAAATCTTCAGGATATACTTTGGATATGTGTTACGTTTAGTCTTCTGGCTGTATTCAGACTTTGACAATATCATTTACATGTTCTATCATCTGCATGGTCTATTACTTAACCATTAAATACGTTAGTAGCCTTTGATTTATTTTGTCATATTCAAAACATCATCAGGGATTTCCCCAACAAAGATCACCTAAAAACTCCCCATCACTCTCCACCAAGAAAGCCCCATCAAAGAAACATAGTATTTTAAGGAAACCCCTATCAAAGAAACTGAGTGCTCTAAGATGACCCCCGGTGGAAGCCGATTGGCTGAGCCAGGAGAGATTCACTAATGGTGGTCGCTTTGCTGCTAGGGACGGTGGCATTCCAAGTTGCGACCACGCCGCCGGGAGGCGTATGGCAAGATGACTACAAGGTCGTTGCCAACAGCAACCCGGTGAAGGAGCCGCACATGGCGGGCACCTCTATCATGGCCCACATCCAGCGGATCGGCTACTGACGGTTCATGATCTTCAACTTACTGGCCTTCCTGTCCTCCCTCAGCATCATCCTGCTCCTCTCGAGTGGGCTTCCAATAAAGCGGTGATGCTGGATGTGGACCCAGATGGTGATCATGTGGCTAGTGAACACGGGGAAGGCAATCACCTACTTCATAACGCTGCGCAACATATCGCTGGCTAACACGCGGGGGATGCTGAAGGACCTGATGGACGTGTCGGTGGTGTGCTGGCTGTGCCTGATGGGGGTGGTGTTCATGGGGAATGTGGTGAGGCTATGAGTGTGGGTGCTGAGGAAGTGGGGTTACTTGAAGAAGAAAGAGAAGAATGATTCAGATGAAGACGATGAAGACAAGCATGAGGAAGTGTGACGGTCTGTGTGACAATCGAGTAAATTGAATGGTCTTTGTTCTATGATGGCGGCAGCATGTTCAATATGTGTAAAATTTGTGATTCTAATGAGCGGGTTGATGATGGGTTTTGAGGTGCTCTGTTTTCTTCTACTTCTGTTAGATAACAGAGTATTTGTCCTAAAGAGAGGGTAAGACGGATTCTGCTAGAGAAATCTTTGGATGGTAAACGATTGAAGAGACTAATGTGGCGCTTGGAGCAATCGTGCCTGATCTCCCTCTGTAATTTGTACAAAATCAGGACAATACGCGGTTATAGTTGCCGCAATTTCTTCTCTATACAATGTTGAACATGACTGTTGGACGAAGAGAGCTTCAGCCAGTTCGGCCAGGTCTGCTCAGGAACGGCTCAGTCCTCAACTCAGCCATCTTCGCTTGGCATTGAAGTATTCTGGACTTTGGTCCTCAGTTGCGATGCAGGGTGGCTAGAAATAAATTAGTAGTGCAGGATGGGATTTCCTGCAATCATTATATAATCGTTTCCTTTGTTTGAATAGTATTTGATGCTGAGATTAGAAATGTTTGTCTAGGTTTTCTATTTCCTTCCCTTCCTAGCTGCTGTTAAACATCTATCTTTCCAGAAGTTTCTGCTATAGAGGGATCAATTAAGCAGCCATCTCAAGCCTCTGTTGCACGAGACCGAACCTCATGCAGGTTAGAGTGTATCTACCGTCTATGACTTGAGAATTCCATGTCAATTAAACTGTACAAATTCATGCACATTTGATGATTAGAAGCACGACTCTATTTAAGCATGGTACCCTGTAACTTCTTACCACCAGACATAATACTTTTCGCTGAAATCTCTGCTAGACTCGATTCATTAGACTACTCAAAACAATATTTTGAGCGATCGGACTAGCATGAAATGAAAGAGAGAGCCAACTCAAATGATTGTCATAGAGGATGACACTTGATGAAAGCATGAACTTATTCCACACGGAACAAAACAATTTGTTCTGTCTTTCGCCATAAAAACTGCTCAATTCTCATCCACATGGAAAATCCAGCATTATTACATCAAGGCGGTCTACCTCCAACATCAGCATCAAATAAAACTGCAGATATAAGGGAACATTAGAACTGTAACTCTCACTAAAACTCGGTCTCTAGCCTGAGTAGCTGCTACCCAGTTGTCTGAGGGATTAGTTGCTCAACTGACCCAAATCCACTGGACATCTTCAAAGCTTGAGGCTTTCTGTCCTGCATTGTTGTCGGTTATAGAAATCCTATGGAGTCGCTACCTTTGATATTTTATTAGATCTTCTACAAGCTCTAAATAGTTCGTGCCAATACCCCTCCTCTCTATGGTTTTCGTTCATTGCTCATATCCTCGCCGAGGCATCAACCCAAAGGTCTTCCGTTCAACGTGATCAAAACATCTCAAACGTCCTCCTCTCATATTATCCTCGATTGGTTGGCAGTCCCTGCTTTTACCCGCATTAATTGATTTCGAATCTTGCCTTTTCTCTTGAATGTCATCTCCTACGAAGCATTCTCAAGGTGTCGTCCACATGATCTCCAGTTTTGTCAAATTAGATCGAAGTTGATGGAAAGATTCAGTCCTCAGTACTCCACGATGTCCAATTTTCTCGATGTTTCGTTGAGTTTCTATAATTTCTAGACTTACACCCTAAGGTTAACAAAGTTTTCCTTCGAAGTTCAGGTTTCTGGTTGGCTCCAGCATGGGTTTCACCTACCAACACAATATCATCTACAGAGAAAATACACCAGATCATCTTGAATTTGTCTTGTCAGCATGGACGGATTCACCACGGGGCGAATGGAGGCACTTGCCCCTTCTAAGCTTCCTATAAATTGAAATGGGAACTACAATATGTAGCAATCATTTGGTGAATTTGCCCCACGAAAATACAAGTGTGTACTTTTAAGTCTTGATTCAACATGGGAAGAAAGGAGATTGCAAAATATGCGAGTCATTCATTCGATTTTGCTCGCATCTTGCCTGATCCATCAAATCATTAAGGCATTTTGGGTGTTCAAGGTTTACCTAACAAAGATGAGCCTCTTTGTCATAGGAAAAGCGATTGCCGGAAGAATTAATAAAAATGCAAATGCTAAAGAGTAAGGATATTTGTTAAATTTCATTCTTTGACATCTTTTTTTCTCAGAGTTAATAGGATACTTTTCATTTTGATCAAGTAATTCTGATAATCTCCATGTTGTAAGGGTCTTGTTAATAAAATACCTCAGAGGCACCAGTTAAAACCACTAACCATAAAAAATAAAGCATATTAACAAATGCCGAAAATTGAGCAACGCAAAATTTCAAAAAAGTCACTGACTTCAATTATACAAATTTATATTTCCAGCAAAATTAATGAGGCCCAACAAGTACCTTAACTACATTCTTTAACATTTTCCTTTTTATTAATTATTCTAACACTCACTTTCTATGAGAAGAGCCCATTTGAGATAAGTAAACCTTAAACCTCCCAAATATCCCGTTGATACTAAGGACCGAGTAAGACGCGAACCCAAATCTCCACAATGGCATTTTAGCCGTAAGAGTCCTTATCAAGGTGTGAACATTCTCTGTGCCTATGAAAGTATGTAGATGGAAATTCTGTATTCCCTTAGTGCCTTCTAATCTTTAGCCAAACTTGTCGGACAATCACCCGACACGCGATCGACCCGAAACTTGAACATGTAAAGGATTATCCAAACGGTACACGCAATATCGACATCGGTGTAAACATGAGATCCCCTTTCATCTTATTGGTTCCATCATTCGATGTCGTATCCATCCAAACCATTAATTCGTGCGAATAAAGAGGAAGCGGATCCTTTCCCATCGGTGCAGTCATTGTTTCAGCGGGTTTAAGTTATTGAAGATGGTCGGGAGTACAGGAGACAAGAAAGGAATGAGTCAATAACCGTGAAACCCCATTTGAGGTTTGGTGGCATCGCGGAACCCTTTGCATTCCCATTCAGGATGCAGCGGCGATTTCCTGAAGGTTTGCACCGTTAGTTCTGCTTAACAGATAAGTACGTTGCTTTTGACATCAATGATTTGACGGTTGCCTAGTTCTTTCAACTTCACTTTATTTGAATTTCAATGCTTTAACTAAATTATAATAGAAAAGTTGGAGCGTTGCGCGCATGCCTGGATAAAATATTAACACACTCCCACGCTTAATCATAACCTTCCCACATGAGAAAGTATAGATAATGCTACTTAACATTATATATATATGGATCTAAATTAGTAAAATCAACGAAATTTCTTGCACTTTTCGATGAAAGTCTCTTTACTTTTCAACTCTTTACTTTTTCAACATTGTGGAAGCATGCAAAAATATTCTTTAATCCCACGCGTTTGTGTCGCTGCTTTGCTCTTTCCAGCATGTAAATGCTATGTATGACTCACGTTATAGCATCTTATATATAGTTAACAATCTCAACCCTTGATATTCCAACTCCAAGGCAATCTAGTGAAAGAAAACGAGAGATCGTGTGTGGACCGAAAGCTTTAGGTGATTAACCCGAGCGATTTCGAGTTCACCCACAAGCTGCGAACAATGCCATCGATCACAAGCCCAAGAAGAAGGTCGCCATCCGCGCAGTTGCATCAACAAGCTTCCTTAGCATCTGAAAGAACATGCCGAGAGAAGAGGCTCTATGAAGCATCGCTTGGCGGGTGTGTCAAGTCGTTAGCTCAGTTGCTGCAAGAAGATCGACTCATCCTGGCTCGGGCTTCTGTCACTTGCTTCGACGAGACACCATTGCATGTGGCCTGCATGCTCGGTCATGTACCTTTTGCCAAGGCTCTTTTGGCTCATAAAAGGGATTTGGCTATGGAGTTGGACTTGCAGGTATGTCTAAGCGAAAACCTTGGTTGTGGTTGTTTGATATCAGACTACCTTGCTTGTCAAATTAAATTTTGCACATGTAATGTAGTATTTTGTTTTCCAGTTTTCATGATCTGTGAGAAATCAAACCCATCATATGTCTCAATGAAATTAACAAAATTCAAACAAAAATCAAGTCATGGGTTTCCAGGTTAATTCAGCCTGAAAGATCTTACAGACACCTAGCTCGGTCTATTTAATTTGAAAATGCAATATATATAAATCACATGAATGTGTCCATCAATAAGAATGCTCCATAGTCAAGCACTTTACCTTTGCAGGGACGTACGCCTCTTCACTTGGCATCTGCAAACGGATACGTCGAAATAGCGAGGGAATTGTTACAATCAGACCCCCTTGCATGCCTTGTCCATGACGAAGATGGGAGGACCCCACTCCATCTAGCCATGATGAAGGGCCAAATCAACATTGTGATAGAGCTAGTGAAGGCGAGACCGGAGGCGGCCGAGCATAGTCTGAGCCATGGCCAAACCACTCTCCATCTGGTAGTGAGGCATAATCGTTTGGAGACTCTAAAAGTCCTAATGGAGATGGTGAGAGATGGCAATTTGGTGAATGCTCAAGATGATGAGGGTAATACCATTTTGCATTTGGCCGCAGCATACAAGCAAATAGAGGTAATCATTTTTGTTTCGAATTGCTTCGAAATTGCGACGACATCAGATATCGCATTCCAATTGAACCTTTCGTGAAGATAAAATCTGGTCATTCTCAAGTTTTTTGCGTTCAAACTTCAGTGGATTTATCGATTGAAGAAACTTGCAGAAAATATCTTTGTTTGTTGTTTCTTTTATAATTGATAAGAAGCTCATCTTTTTGTGCAGACAGTGAAATATCTGCTTCAAAGAAGTGAAGTGGATGTGAACACAATGAATAGAAATGGCTTCTCTGCTTTGGATATAGCGGAACATTTTCCCAAGGATTTCAAAGTCATTGAATTGAGAGAACTGTTAGTACATGCTGGAGCTCTGAGAGCCATAAGATTCCCTACATCGACAACTCACCAAGCAGTTGTTGATAAAACAAATGAGGAGAACTCAACTATTACAGTTGACCTAGCATCTGTAGCACCTCTCTCCACCGATACTCCTCCGGTAGAGGCGGTTCCACCACCGTCTTCATTGAGTGAAATTAAGAAGCAGGAGGAAGACAAACGGAAGATCAAGAAGAGGAGCGATTCTCTGATGGTAATGCTTTAGCTAGATCTCTTGGAGTAGCATTTGCTGATAACTTAGATCAGATCAATCATGTTATTGCAATTAACATCATAGTTGACAGTTAATTATTTTAACTCTCTGTTTGTTTCATGAAAAATTGATGATTCATAAAATATTTTCCTAAAAATGATCGCTTTTTTATTTTTTATTTTATTTTGACAGACTAAAAATGATCATTTGTATCGCTTAAAATAAATAGTTATGCTTTCTTTAAAATGTTTTCTACATATGTACTAAACTGCTCATAATTAAATAGCTATGTGGAGAAAGAAGATGAGTAGTTACAATAATAGAAGGCTTATGATTAAAAAGTAAAAAATAGAGGGTGATATAAGAAATCTAACAAGTTGATGAATATCTAAGAAAGTAATGGTACTTAAGAAAATCTAAAAATCTAAATGTGAAGTAGTTGGGTGATTTTCTTTAAATATCTATACTAATGCATAAAGTAAAGAGGATTTCTAAAAGACTCGATCTTTTGTCTTCTCCAAATATTCTCAACAACTTAGGGCTTATTTAGTAACCATTTTGTTCTCGGAAAATTCTTTTACCTAGAAATGATATATATTTTTTTAATTTTTTTCCTCGACGAGTTTTTGAGTATTTGAAAGCGTTTGGTACCTATCCAAAAAATTTATTCTGTTTGGTAAGACCTTAAATTCTTTTGCAATTTATAATTTCCTTTAATTTTTTAATAAATTTATTATATTTTTCTCTTTTTTTCTTTTCTCTTTTTCTTTTCTTCTTCTCCTTCCTCTTTGGCCGGTTGCCGACGACCGGCCAAATGAGGGCCAACAACCTCGTCGGAACGTCCTTTGGCGGCTGGAATATAAGTGTGTTTTATTTTCCACATGTTTAGTTATTAGATTTTGATTTTCTTTCTAACAAAAATAGCAACCTTTTATAAAGAAACATTCAAATTTCAAAATATCTTCATTTTTTTCTCATATATGTATATATTCATACACTTAGTTTTTTCATGGTTTAATCCCTGAGCTCTATTTCTATAGAGAGCTCGCCACAATTTTCTAGTATATATATATAGAAAAATCCATCAATTGAATTTGTGCATTTGTTGGAATGACTAACTTTGACTCGATGATCTTCAAATGTATAAATATAGTCGAAAAACTAATTCTTCATTCACAATCTAGATCTTTCTTTCACGTCATGACAGATAGCTGCCACCGTGATCGCAGCCATGGCTTACCAAGCCGGCCTTAACCCCCCGGGCGGCGTGTGGGACAGCGATCAGAAAGAGAACGGCACCATCAATTACTATGCAGGAACATCAATAATGGCTGTAAACTATCCAGATCGTTATCTAAAGTTCTGGAAATACAACACCGTATCCTTTCTTGCATCCCTTAGCACGATCTTCTTGCTCATGAGTGGCTTGCCCAAGGGGAAGAAGGTTCTGACGTATATTCTGATGGCCACAATGTGGGTGACCATCACTTTCATGGCGCTGACTTACCTTGAGTCCATGAAAACCATCCTGTACGCGGGCAATTACATTGAAGATGTGAGGCAGATCACAAGAGTGGTTAGGAACTCCACGTATGTTTGGATCAGCATTGTAGCCATTGTTTTTCTAGTTTACACCATTCAATTCCTCACATTCGTCCTCCGGAATGTGAAAAATCCGCAAAAGCTCAAGAAGCAGATATCAAGGTGTGTGAGTTGGTGCAGATCTAGGGTCAAAATCAAGATCTAGTGTATTCACCTGGTGGGACAAAGGATTACTGCATAGTCTTGATGCCTATCTTCTTTCTAACTTAATCCTCATGTCATGAGATCATTCTGGGTACCACAAGTTGTACGAACCATTTAATGATGTTACTACCAAACACAGAGTCCATCTCGCATCATTCTCAAGCTCTCCTCATCAGAGATAGTCTTGCCCGAATAGCCGAATATTTTTAAAGAGAATGGGAAGGCGTGGCCACAAAGTTATCTGATCTACTCCTATGATACAGTCACACCATTTACATGAACTTCTTACACTATCTTTCCCTGCCTAATTTTAAGGAAGTGATGCACAGATTTCACGGAAAACACTCCATTATTATTCGCAGACCATGCAAGCCGATCCTACCTCAAAGGTCGGAATCGAAGCAGTGCTAGTTTCATATGTAATGTTCACATACCAAAACGTGTGCTTCTTCCAAAACAACATTCAAGCTCTGATATTATGACTTCTTGCCAAACGATCTTTTCTTCTTTATATAGACAAGTAGAGGAGGGACAAGGCAGAAATGCAGCCTAAAATCTCATGGACCGATATGCTGCTCCGAATCACAAGACAAAGGATTGGTAGCGTATCATCCCACACAAAACACAGAAAATTAATGTTCATATGCAAACTGATTACAGGGGATGGAAGAACAGAGAGATGAAAACAATTGCATAAACAGATCTTTTGTACCTTAGACTGGTGATAATCAGTCCATAACAATTGGGAAGGTAAGAGAGCTCTCAAAGGCAGGAGCCAGTACTTTCTATCTGTCTTAGACAACCACAATGTGTTGTTTCAATCAGCAAGCCCACAACTAACGCAGCTCATAAACTTCACTCAACCCAGCTTGGCAAACCAAGCCTCTTTCAAGAAGTTCCATTTCGCACCCCCAACTTAATGCAACCTGACGGTTTTGTTTGGGAGAATAATATTGGGGTTGCGTATGTGTGGGTTAAGAGCTGCCAATTCCTTCCATTTAGCACCAGTTCCATGAACACGGGATGAGATGCTCCACAATGTGTCACCAGGCTGTGCCTTGGTTGTTGCTGGGGCAGTAGATTTAGAAGAAGCAGTCTTCGACTTCAGGAACGGATGCTTATTGCTCTTTCCCATTCCATTAGCAAGCAACCAACGGGAACCAGATTGTTGCTGGTTTGAACTTCCCCAGACCTTTCTCTTCCCAGGATCAAATATGTTTAATTAATTCTAGATTATAACTATTTTACGCATGGTTGTGATACCCATGCCGTGCATCTACGACGACGTGGGATTTATAGATTTTAAATGAGATGAGAGCTTAGAAGAGTTTAAGATTAAACCGTCATCTTCTAATAATTTAGATATGTCAAAATGGGACAAAGACCCATTTTTTTCCATATTTGATGGGTTGGGTTATTATATGAACTAGTTATATTCACTATGGGTTCAGGATGGTAAAACTTATAATAATATAAGTGTTAGATTTACAACTTATTTAGATCTATTTCATCTCTATGCCTTTCTCTTCATTCTCTCGTCCTCACTTAATCTCACGCTCGCTCACTCTTTACTCTCACTTCAGTTTGTGTATGAGTTTTTTTTTTTTTTTAAATTGATTAAAGATAGAAGTGCTTTAGCAATACATGTCGTGTTGTTCATAGGTCATTAGATTGTATTACATGAAAATATGACAAAGCGTATTATATAAATCAATTTAAATCGGACCATTTTCGACCCTACCCATTATTTTGATGAGTCTGTAATAATTTAAGGTTTTGCATGGTTCAACATGCAATGTTTAACTAATTGTGGATTAGAGTCGGTTTTACGCATGGTTTACACATGCCGTGCGTCCACAATGACGCGAGATCCACAAAAATTTATAAACAGGGTGAGAGGAGTTATAGAAGAAGTTAAGGATTAAACTATTCGTCTTGAATTAGTGGTTCGTACGTAAACGAAAATGGCCAAATTGAAAGGTCAACGCGATCTTGGGGAAACACGGGAAAAGGTCGAGACCGTTGACCGGGTAACGAAACCGCGTCCCCGCTTCGTTTTTGACCCGCCGGGGGGGATCGTACGACAGCCAGCGAGACCAAACCCGCGCGTGGCCCCACTCGCTGAGCAGTCCCCGTAAGTTGAAATAATTAATTAATAAAAATATTATTTTACTAATGATAGTAAATCTATAACTAAATATTTTTGTGAACAATAAAAATACATTTTAATTTATTCATTTTTATAAATGAAACGAATAATCATTCTTAAGAAAATATTTTTCAAGCCGTTCATTTTCTACGAAATAATTAGGAAGCTAAATACATTATGTCAAATCCCCATATATGCAAAAGCCTGAGGTCTAAAGTTTGTCCGAGCATATCGTGCTTGTAGAGATGACGGCAAGCTGCAGCGCAGCTCAAAGGTGTGACAATTTGCCATTGGCAAGAACAGGGGCAAGCACGAAAGTTGGGTTCGGAGGTGGCTGTACATAGAGAAGGATGGAGGGAACAAAAATGGCCCAAATTAGGGTTTCGTAACATTTCAGATTGAGTGCAGCTGGGATTAGAGTTAAGTGGACACATGTCGCAATCTCAATACGAAGACTTCGAGCGTATGCACAGCAGGAGGCAGCAAATCATGCGCCTGCTCCGAGCCGCCTACAACTCGCAAACTCGTGGCAACCGGTTGGCACGGCGTCGACTTTGGCGACGTGTTCTTTACGGGAGTCGCTGGAAATCTCTTTTGCTTTCGGCAGATCCGCACAGCTAATCGCGAGCTTAAAATATAATGGAAGGTACGAGTCCCATGCATTGGTTTATATAAAAGAGGAAAACCCATGCAAGTGAAAATCACTTCTCCCAATCGATTCACACGTCTTCGCTCGTTCACGTGCAAAAAGGGGCGTGCCCGCCCTCCTTTTCGATCCGAGTCTTGCGGGATAAGATGACATTCTCGAGAAACGCACACAATATTGTCCAAATAATAATATATTTTTTTGGGTTGAACACGTGGAATATAACGAGGCAATATTTTAACAGGGTAAAAAAGAAATACAACCTTTTTTTTTTTTAATATTATGATCTCAAGAAGGTCATTTGTGTTTCAAATTTGAAATTATATCGTTGGTACATGCAATGTGAAAAAATATGGAATTATAAAAACGATACAAGTGATAAGTTTTTAAGAAAATATTTTTCTAATCATTTCTTTTTTGCAAAACGAATGAATCCTTTTAGAATCACTAAAATGCCAGATTTTGTATTCAAATAATTTTCTTTTATATATGCGACATCAAGCACCGAAATTACCCATGATACTCTTGAATATATCCATTTAAAGGAGCCCAGCACCTAGTCCCCACTGCCCAGTGCCTACAGCAAAAGCATTTATGCTCAACTTGGAGAGGTAATTGCATCGATTTCAATGTGATGTTGATCTTTCTATTTTCCCCTTAATCTTTGCTTTTAGCGAGAAAATGCCAAAGAGCATCGTCTTTAAAGATTTGATATTTCTTATCTGAAGCAAGAGACTTCAACATAATGTATATCTTCCATTTTCAAAAGTGTCTTGGGTAGTGTGATTTCCACTTTTAGTTATGTTAACTCATGCACTGGGATACCTGCTAGAAAGATCCTTTTGCCAAATTACACTACATATGGATCTTGTGAGACGAGACATGCCTCAATGAAGAATTGCGTCGATTGTTTTGTCTAAATTGACTTTTACTCTGTGCTTAAGTAGCTAAGCTTTTATCTCTCCCCGACAGGTCGGTTACTCCAGTCTGTATTCTGCAGGGAGTGTTCATCGATGTCGGTCGGATCTCCTCTATAGAAAACCATCACAAACCCGTTAGACACTGCCAAGAACGGCCAGACGGTGGCCATTAGGATACGCTGTTTTCTATCTCTGTAGTATTGGTTTGTGGTTATTCAAGGAAGACATTCTTACCTGATTGGATGCTGCTCTTCTTTCCAGATTGTCGGCCCGAATGCAGAATAGCAAGGGAAAGATATCCGGCAGGCATTTTGACTCAGAAGAGGAGCTTGTCAGTCACATTTCGAAGAGGTCTCTAAGACGAATACCGGGTAGATAAATCTTAATTAATTAGTAATGGCTTCACAGTTCTTTAAGCTGAATTTGAAACATGACTACATAACTTAGCTCCTATATATGCAGGTTGGCTTGACTATCGAAGACTGGAAGCCGGAGGCTAAGCTGAAGACCCTCTTCAAAACCCACCGAATCCATCTGCCAACAGCCTGTGCACAGTACCATCTTCTAATGCAACTTCTCGAGTCTTTGTCATCTACAGCTACGTAGACCAAGAAGTCTCAAACTCAAAGATTCTCGACCTTTTTCCAGTGAAGAAAATCGACTGCTTTAGCACTGAACTTTCTCATTGGATTCAAGAGGAGCACGATCCTCGTTGCTTACACACCAGAGAGCGTTTGCCACATCTGATGAGGCCGACAGCGACATTGGTTAACGCCCAATAATCACGTCGAAGGGAATGTTTAGATGAATAGTCATCTTTAGACTCATCTAATCCTTTGACCATGAGAAAGAGAGACTCAACTACTCCACAATGTTACTCTTTTTCAAATAGATTATTAGGAGACCTTCCAACAAAACTAAATCTTTGATAATTGAGGTTACGATTGGTAGTAGTTATAATAAGCTTCTCTACTTTTATAGTTGGTAATAGAAAAAATGAACCGTGCCTTTGTGCTCGAGTCTTGGATTATGAAATAACTTATTTTAAGAAAGATTTAATTTTCTATCGGGTCAAATTTTAAGAAAGTTTAGCTTCATTCTATAGATGGAGAGCATACTCGGGCAAATTACATGCACTTAGGATATCATTAGCCTCCAGTGATCTTCGATCCGGGTCACCTATGCCAACAGCCTCTAATCATGTCTTTCAGAAATTGTGCAAAAATCTTTATTAACTCTTTTAGGGTTGGTATAGTTAAATGGGATTTGAATAGAATTCGGGTTTCGAAACTAACGATCTCTTATTCCAATCTTACCAATTATGTATGCCACGTTCTAGATCGAGGTCACGTAAACACACCTTCTTAATCGATTTATGGTCTGACCCGAAGTAAAAAAAAGAAAAATGACTTATGACCTTGAAGGGTATTTCCTAACTAGAATTCAAGTAGAAAAGTCTCCACGTACGTGTCTCTGGATTATTAAAGAAATTATATGAAAAAGTTATAATACTGTGATAAAGATGAAAATTTACATCAAACATTCGGATGCAAATAAGGGCGGACCAAATTTTGATCTCCACCGCTCAATGAATCCGGTCGAATTTCTTCGTTCTTTCGTCCTAATAAACTGGTAGCTTGTCGGCATTTCTTCCATCGCAGCCGTTAAATAATGAGTACGATTGACCCAGGAACAGGAACAGGAAGTCAACAAGTCAACTCCGCGCGGGAATCTTCTGAATCATGTGACTTTTTGACTTTTTAACCCCGCATATTACGGTAACACCACTTTTTTTCTTAACGGTAACACCTCTTGTGAGAGGAGTGTAATCACTTCAAATGATATATTCCAGCGACTTCGAGTTCAACCCAAGCTGGGAACAATGCCATCGATCACAAGCCCAAGAAGGACGTCGCCATCCCCGCCATCGCATCAACAAGCTTCCTTAGCATTTGAAAGAAGACAACGAGAGAGGAGACTCTATGAAGCGTCGCATGACGGGTGCATCAAGTCGTTAGCCCAGTTGCTGCAAGAAGACCGACTCATCCTGGCTCGGACTTCTGTCACTTGCTTTGACGAGACACCATTGCATGTGGCCTGTATGCAAGGTCATGTACAGTTTGCCAAGGATCTTTTGGCCCATAAAAGGGATTGGGCTATGGAGTTGGACTCACAGGTATGTCGAAGCAAAAACCCTGGTTGTGGTTGTTTGATATCTTTTTGTCAGATCAAACTGAACCCAGTCATCCTCACGAACTAGATAATCAGTGGAATTGCAACTCTTTTGAGATCTTTTTGCAAGTTTTAAGGCTTTTAGTCATGTGTCTTTATTAACTATATTTCCCCGGAATATCTCTACATAGATCAGACTATCTTGCTTGTCAAATTAGACTTTGCACATGTAATGTAGCATTTTGTTTTCCAGTTGTCATGATCTGTGAGAAATCAAACCCATCATATATCTCAAGGAAATTAACAAAATTCAGACATAAATTAAGTCATAGATTTCCAGGTTAATTCAGCCTGAAAGATCTTACAGACACCAGTGAATTTGAGTAGCTTGGTCTATTTAATTCGAAAATACGATATATATATATATATCATATTAACGTGTCCCTCAATAAGAATGCTCCATAGCTAAGCACTTGACCTTTGCAGGGACGTACGCCTCTTCACTGGGCATCTGCAAACGGATACGTCGAAATAGCAAGGGAATTGTTACAATCAGACCCCCTTGCATGCCTTGTCCATGACGAAGATGGGTGGACCCCGCTTCATCTAGCCACAATGAAGGGCCGAAGCAACATTGTGATAGAGTTGGTGAAGGCGAGACCAGAGGTAGCTGAGCACAGGCTGAGCCACGGCCAAACCGCTCTCCATTTGGGAGTGAGTCATAATCGTTTGGAGGCTTTGAAAGTCCTGGTGGAGACGGTGAGAGATGGTGATTTGGTGAAAGCTCAAGATGATGAGGGTAATACCATTTTGCATTTGGCCGCAGCAAACAAGCAAATAGAGGCAATCCTATTTGCTTCAAATTACTTCAAAATTGTGAAGACATCAGATATTGCATTCCAATTGAACATTTTGTGCAAATAAAATCCGGCTCATTCTCATTTTACTATAGACTCAAGCTTTCTGCATCCAAACTTCAGTGGATTTATCGATTGAAGTAACTTATAGGAAATATCTTTGTTTGTTGTTTCTTTTATAATTGATAAGAAGCTCGTCTTTTTGTGCAGACAGTGAAATATCTGCTTCAAAGAAGCAAAGTGGATGTGAACACAATGAATAGAAATAGCTTCTCTGCTCTGGATATAATGGAATATTTTCCAAAGGATTTCAAAGCCATTGAATTGAGAGAACTATTAGTACATGCTGGAGCTCTGAGAGCCATAAGATTCCCTGCATCGACAACTCACCAAGCAATTGTTGATAACAAAAATGAGGAGAATTCAACTGTTGTAGTTGACCTAGCATCTACAGCACTTCCCTCCACCAATACTCCTCCAATAGAGGCGGTTCCACCACCATCTTTCTCTGGTAAAATCAGGAAGCATAAGGGAGACAAACACGAGGAATGGATCAAGAAGAAGCGCGATTCTCTAATGGTAATGCTTTAGCTAGATGTCTTGGAGTAGCATTTGCTGAAAACTTAGATCAGATTGATTATGTTATTGCAATTAACATCATAGCTCAAAACCAGTTAATTTAAAATCTCTATTTGTTTCATGAAAAAAGGATGATTTAGAAAATATTTTCCTAAAAATAATCGTTTGTATCGCTTAAAATAAATAGTTATGCTTTCTTAAAAATGTTTTCTACGTATGTACTAAATTGCTCATAATTAAATAACTATGTACAGAAAGAAGATCAGTAGTTACAATAATAGATGGCTTATGATTTAAAAAAAAAAAAAAAACAGAGGGTAATATAAGAAATCCAATAGTGAGAAGAGATGAGGCAAGTTGATGAATATTTAAGAAAGTAATGGTACTTAATCTAAATGTGAAGCAGTTGGGTGATTTTCTTTAAATATCTGTACTATTACATAAAGTAAAAAGAATTTCTGAAAAACTCAATCTTTTGTCTTCTCCAAATATTCTCAATGACTCGGGGTCGATTGGTAATCATTATCTTCCCGAGAACAATTTCTGCTTAAAAATGATTTTTATTTTATTTTGTTCACTAGACAGTTTTTAAAGGCATTTTGTAACTATCCAAAATTTCTATTCTTAGAATAGAAATGCGTTTGATAAGACTTTAAGTTCTTTTGTGATTTAAAATTTCTTTTAAATTTTTAATAATTTTTTTATATTTTCCACTTTTTTTTCTTTTTTCCTTTTCTTTTTCTCATTCTTCTTCTGCCGACAATCGGCCAAATGAGGGTCGGCAACCTCTTCGAAGTGTCACCAGCCCATGGCAAGGCCGAGCCTTGCCAATCAAGCCTCCTTGGTGGCTAGGTGAGGCTTGGCCTTGCCTTAGTTGGGTGAGCTCGGCCTCGCCCATGGCCAAGTGACGCGAGCCTTGCCGACGGCCCGACGAGGGTGAGCCTTGCCAACAACGAGAATATAAGTGTGTTTTATTTTCCACACATTTAGTTATTAGATTTTGATTTTCTTTCTAACAACAACAGCAACCATTATAAAAAGACGTTCAAACTTTGAAATATCTACATTTTTTTCTTCATATATGCATATATTCATACACTTAGTTTTTTCATAATTTAATCCATGACCTCTATTTACGTAGAGAGCTCGCCACAATTTCCTTGTATTTTGATAAATATAGGAAAAACCATCAATTGAATTTGTTGAAATGACTAACTTTCACTCGATGATCTTCATATTTTCAAATATAGGTGAAACACTTTCTTCATTCGCAATTTTAAAACTTTCTTTCACATCACAACAGATAATTGCCACCGTGATCGCAGCCATGGCTTACCAAGCTGGCCTTAGCCCTCCCTGCGGCCTGTGGGACAACGATCAGAAAGACGACAAAGGCACCATCTTATACTACGCAGGAACATCGATACTGGCTGCAAACGATCCAGAGGGTTACCCATTGTTCTGGCTATGCAACACCGTCTCTTTTCTTGCATCCCTTAGCACGATCTTCTTGCTCATGAGTGGCTTGCCCTTGGGTGATGTGAATAGTTGCGGAAGGATCGTTCTACGAAGGCCCAGATGATGCGAATTGCAAACCTCGACCTCCAATCAAACCTGTGATTGGCAACCTCGGTATGAACGTGACTGTTGACGAACACGTGTCAACCAACCAACGTTATAGACGCCACGAGCAAAAGAATTCGCTATCTCGCTCGATAAGTCGAAGAGAATCTTGATTAGGTCAAGTCCTCAAAAGAACAGTAAAAAGAGAACCTCTCAATTCTTTTCCTCAAAAAAATAAAATATCTCTGTGTCTTCAAAGAAATTTGGCAAATCCTTTATATAGGCTGCCACACAAACCCTAAAAACCAACCCTAAAAATCTAATGCGTTATATTCTAAAATATTCCTATTTTAGAATATTCTTAAACAAGAATATATATATATAAATTGACTTGGTCAATTATTTGGTGACAAGATAATTAAATTGCACCAAGATTTCCAAGATTCTTCAAGATTTGATCCAAGGTCATCTTCACGCCAAAAATCACGAACCATGACGCCAACAGCTTGCTTGAATTGTTTTGCCCGCGCTCGAGTAATCGAACCAGTAGGAATAGACAATGGGTCCCTAGCACCTCCTCCTCGATATGACTCGATGTCCACATCATTCCCTCCCCGTGCAAAGGATTTGTCCTCAAATCATCACGGCATCAAAAAGAGTCAAGTCGAAACATTAAATGTGGCACTAACGTCATACTTACCTGGAAGATCAAGCTTGTAAGCATTATTGTTAACTCTTTCCAAAACCATGAATGGTCCATCCCCTCGCGGTAATAACTTAGAATGTCGCTGCTCAGGAAATCTCTCTTTGCGCATATGAACCCAAACCCAATCGCCAGGTTCAAACACCACTTCCTTGCGCCCTTTGTTAGCTTGCCTTGCATATTGCTCAGTCTTGCGCTCAATATTTGTGCGCGTCTTCTCATGCAACGACTTGACAAATTCAGCTTTCTTTGCTCCATCTAAATCCACACGCTTATCAACAGGTAAAGGGGTTAAATCTAACGGAGTTAATGGATTAAAACCATAGACAACCTCAAATGGTGTAAATTTAGTAGCAGAATGCATGCTCCTATTATATGCAAATTCAACATGTGGCAGGCAATCTTCCCAAGATTTTATGTTCTTTTTAATAATAGCACGCAACAATGCCCCTAAAGTTCTATTAACTACCTCGGTTTGACCATCGGTCTGTGGATGACAAGTAGTAGAAAATAACAACCGTGTTCCTAGTTTTTTCCACAATGTTTTCCAAAAGTAACTAAGAAATTTAGAATCTCGATCTGAAACAATCGATCTAGGCATGCCATGCAAACGTACAACCTCCTTAAAGAACAAATTAGCAATATGGGATGCATCATCAGTTTTATGACAAGGTATAAAATGAGCCATTTTTGAAAACCGATCAACAACTACATAAATAGAATCTCTACCATACTTAGACCTAGGCAATCCTAACACAAAATCTATAGAAATATCAATCCAAGGATGCGTTGGAATAGGTAATGGTGTATACAAGCCATGCGGTTTAGTTGTTGACTTCGATTGCTTACAAGCAATACATCTCTCACAAACACGTGTGACATCTCTCTTCATATGTGGCCAATAAAAATGTTCATACAACGCTTCATAAGTCTTATTAATGCCAAAATGCCCCATTAAACCACCACTATGAGCTTCTCGCACCAATAATTCACGCAAAGAACACTTAGGCAAACATAGTTTGTTTTCACGAAAAAGATAACCTTCATGCCTATAAAATTTATCAAATGCAGCGTGTTCACATGCTTCATAGACTCTCCCAAAGTCATCATCATCAATATATAAGCCCTTGATATGCTCAAAACCTAGACACTTTGCTTCTAAAATAGTTAGAATCGCATACCTTCGAGAAAGTGCATCGGCTACCACATTTTCCTTACCTTTCTTGTACTTGATCACATATGGAAAAGTCTCAATGAACTCCATCCATTTGGCATGTCTTTTATTCAACTTTTGCTGTCCTTTCAAGTACTTCAAGGTCTCATGGTCGGTGTGGATCACAAACTCCTTTGGCCATAAATAATGTTGCCAAGTCTCCAAAGCTCGCACTAAAGCATACATCTCCTTATCATAGGTAGGATAATTCAATGTTGCTCCACTCAATTTTTCGCTGAAATAAGCTATGGGACGCCCTCCTTGCATCAACACGGCTCCAATTCCTGTGCCGGAAGCATCGCACTCTATCTCAAAAGTAGCACTGAAATTCGGCAAAGATAACAAAGGAGCATTAGTTAACTTATCTTTTAGCAGATTAAAGGCTTTCTCTTGCTCTTCTCCCCACGTGAAACCCACGTGCTTCTTGATAACCTCAGTTAAAGGTGCGGCAATGGTGCTGAAATTTCTCACAAATCGTCGATAAAAACTCGCCAATCCATGAAAGCTACGCACCTCTCCTATGGTCTTAGGCGTTGGCCATTCACGGATTGCTTTAACCTTTTCTTCATCAACCTGTATACCATTAGCACTAACAACAAATCCTAGAAATACTAATTTGTTGGTAACAAAAGAGCACTTCTTTAGATTAGCGTATAATTGCTCGGCCCTTAAAACCTGCAAGACAGCTCGCACATGCTTAATATGGTCATCAGGACTTCGGCTATAAATCAAGATGTCATCAAAATAGACAACCACAAATCGACCAATAAAAGCACGCAAAACATGATTCATAAGTCGCATAAATGTGCTCGGTGCATTAGTTAATCCAAATGGCATTACTAACCACTCATATAATCCATACTTGGTCTTAAATGCAGTTTTCCATTCATCACCTTCTTTCATCCTAATTTGATGATAACTACTTTTCAAATCGATCTTAGTGAAAATACAAGAACCATGCAACTCATCCAACATGTCATCTAATCTAGGAATAGGATGTCGATACTTTACCGTAATATTATTGATTGCTCGGCAATCAACACACATTCGCCAAGTTCCATCCTTCTTTGGCACTAACAAAACAGGGACGGCGCATGGGCTAAGACTCTCTCTCACATGCCCTCGTTCTAATAATTCACTAACTTGTCGCTGAAGTTCCTTTGTCTCCTCTGGATTGCTTCGATATGCGGGTCGATTAGGTATTGGCGCACCAGGAATCAAGTCAATTTGATGTTCTATGCCTCGAATAGGTGGTATCCCTCCGGGAAGTTCATCGGGAAAGACATCTTCAAATTCCTGCAATAAAGACACAATAGGACTAGGCAAACTTGGGTCAAGATCGTTAGTAGAAAACAAAACCTCCTTGTACACAAGTACAAGTATTGGTCGATCTAGAACTAAGGCTCTCCTCACTTCACTTGATTTTGCATAAAAATTATTTTGCCTCTTTTCTTTCCTCTCTTCTTTTCCCTCAGTTTTTACCACAATCTTTCTCTCGGCCTCTCCTTTTCCTTGCGTCTCGAGACACACCACGCAAGCCCTCGGATTTCTCACCTTTTCTCTCTCTCTCGGCTTCTCGTTGTAACTTTAATTGATCTTGATACACCTCACTAGGTGTCATTGGTACCAAGGTATAAGTCTTTTGATTCATCACCAATGAATAACGATTAGTATATCCATCATGATGTACCTTTCGATCATATTGCCATGGTCTTCCAAGCAAGATATGACCCGCTTGCATAGGTACAACATCACACTCTACCTCGTCCTTATATCTCCCTATCTCAAATGGAATTCGAACTTGCTTGATACTTTCACCTCACCACTATCATTTAACCATTGAAGTCTATAAGGCCTAGGGTGCTTTGTTGTCTTCAAGCCCAACTTATCCACCATAATACAACTTGCCACATTCGCACAACTACCTCCATCAATTATCATACTACAGATCTTACCATTCACCACACACCTTGTATGAAACAAATTATCTCTTTGTTGGTGATGCTCCTCCTCCTTTACTTGCATACTCGAGAACGCCTAACCACCAATAAGTCTCCTTTTATAGCCACTTCTCCATCACTACAATCCTCCAATGGTGGCATCTCATCATCATCTTCTTCCCTTTCACTTTCGGACTCAATAACACCATGTCCAGTCATGATCATCACCCTCCTATTAGGGCATTGATTCGCCATATGACCCCTGCCCAAACACTTAAAACATTTAATTTCACGAGTTCTAGTATTAGGATTTTCGGTTTTACCTGAAACCGGATTCGTTCCAACTTTACCGTCCCTCTCCTTCTCCTTTGAGGTTTCGGTTTTAGTGTTGTTTCCTCTCCAACTTGGCTTCTCATCTCTCTTCCAATTGGATCTCCAATTCTGACTTGAACCTCCTCCACTCTTGTGATTTCGGTCCAACTTCAATTGCCGCTCAACTTTGATGGCTTTGTCCACCAATTCCTCCAATTCAACATAGTGTTGCAGCTCTACCACCCTTGCTATGTCTCGACTCAAACCACTCAAAAATCTTGACATTGTGGCCTCACGATCCTCCATCACATTAGCACGGATCATGGCAATCTCCATCTCCTTGTGATACTCTTCCACGCTCTTATTGCCTTGTGTGAGATTTTGTAACTTTTGAAACAAATCTCGGTGGTAATGACTAGGTACAAAACGTCTTCTCATCACCGCTTTCATCTCATCCCACGTCTCTATCGGTCTTTCACCATTGCGCCTCTTACTAGTCACAAGTTGATCCCACCAAATTATAGCATAATCAGTAAATTCAACAGCTGCAATTTTTACCTTTTTGAGCTCAGAGTATCGTTGGCAATCAAATACCATCTCCATGCGTTTCTCCCACTCTAGATACGCATCGGGATCATTCTTCCCTTGGAAGGAAGGAATCTTCATCTTGATGTTGCCAAGTTCATCATCTCCTCGGTGTCTAAACCTTCGGCCTCCATTCCACCTTTCAAATCGAGCATCTCGATCATCCTCCATGTCGGCCTCATCATCATCATATTGTCGTTGCCTTCTATGTTGTGTTCTAGAGGCATCTCGCTGATGTTGTGGCCTTCCTCGGGGTATCTCTCGATCACCATTAACCCTCATGCCATTCCCCATCATTCGGCCACTAAGCTCCTCCACTACGACCCTTAATTGCTGGATGCTTTCCACGAGCGCTTCATCCCTTCGTATGGAGTCAACCTCCCGTTGATTCACGCTTTCTTCACGCGACATATTTTAGACCTGCAAGTAAACGTTAGTTTAAAAAAAATCCTCACCAATCGCTCCCTCACGTGTTTCTCTCGAGATGTTTGTCACTCCTCTCGTGTTTAACTCAAGTGTAGGCTTTTTCCACCCTCAATTAAGCTTACACACTCTTGCCTTTTTCCTCTCCTATTCTCTTTTCACAAGCTCTTTATTGGACTCAAAACCTGTCTCTCAACCCCCTCACGACAATCAAACAAACTAATCAAACAAGATTAGATCACTATTGATTTTGTTTTAGCAAGTAACAATTTCAAACCAACAAGTACAACTTTCGAACTTCCAATTGAAACGCAAATCACTACTGATTTTGTTTCAATTTGGTCTACTAACAAACGAGTCGCCTTCTTTTTCTTTTTTTTCGTTCGGCTAATTTTTTTTTTTTTTTTGCCGAATCTGTTTTTTATTTTCTCTTGCACACTTTTTTTTTTGTGCGTTTTCTTTCTCTTTTTTTTTTTTACTTTTTTTTTTGACGAACTCAGATACAATTTAAGATGCTAGAAAAGAAAAAAATTTAAAACTAACAGCAAACAACTACGTATGGAAGCACAAAAGCAATCGGATCCCTAAATTAGCTAGAACCGAAACCCTAACTCAATAAATCTCAAATTACTAAATATCAACAGAAAATTAAAGATAAATAGACCTTGTAGAAGCAAGCTCGATACCAAACTGATGTGAATAGTTGCGGAAGGATCGTTCTACGAAGGCCCGAGATGATGCGAATTGCAAACCTCGACCTCAATCAAACCTGTGATTGGCAACCTCGGTATGAACGTGACTGTTGACGAACACGTGTCAACCAACCAACGTTATAGACGCCACGAGCAAAAGAATTCGCTATCTCGCTCGATAAGTCGAAGAGAATCTTGATTAGGTCAAGTCCTCAAAAGAACAGTAAAAAGAGAACCTCTCAATTCTTTTCCTCAAAAAAATAAAATATCTCTGTGTCTTCAAAGAAATTTGGCAAATTCTTTATATAGGCTGCCACACAAACCCTAAAAACCAACCCTAAAAATCTAATGCGTTATATTCTAAAATATTCCTATTTTAGAATATTCTTAAACAAGAATATATATATATAAATTGACTTGGTCAATTATTTGGTGACAAGATAATTAAATTGCACCAAGATTTCCAAGATTCTTCAAGATTTGATCCAAGGTCATCTTCACGCCAAAATCACGAACCATGACGCCAACAGCTTGCTTGAATTGTTTTGCCCGCGCTCGAGTAATCGAACCAGTAGGAATAGACAATGGGTCCCTAGCACCTCCTCCTCGATATGACTCGATGTCCACATCATTGGGGAAGAAGGTTTTGATGAGGGTTCTGACGGGTACAATGTGGGTGACCATCACTTTCATGGCAATGACTTACCTCGAATCCATGATGGCCATCTCGTTCGTACACAGGGAACCTAAACGTGTGAGCCCGTTCACAGAGGAATGGTACTCCGAGGATCGGGGGTCGATTACAGTGGTTATGTACTCCTTGTTTGTTTGGCTCGGCATTGTAGCCATTGTTTTTCTAGTTCACACTGTTCGATTCCTTGCGTTCGTCTTCCGGAATGTGAAAGATCCGCAAAAGCTCAAGAAGTGGATATCAGGGCGTGTGAGTTGGTGCAGATCTAGGGGCAATATCAAGATCTAGTGTATTCATCTGGCGGGACAAAGGATTACTGCATATTCTGATGCCTATGTTCTTTCTAACTTAATCCCTATGTCATAAGATCATTCTAAGTACTGCTACTTGTGCAAATGATTTAATGTGACTACCAAACCAAACGCAGAGTCCATCTCACATTATTCTCGAGCTCTCCTCATCAGAGATGTCTCGGCCATGTAGCCGAATCTTTCTAAAGAGAAAGGGAAGGCCTGGCCACAAAGTAATCTGATCTACTCCTATGTATGCCGCAAATTAGTAGGTAAAAGCAACATTGGCCATTCTATGATTTGTCTCACACAGCTTCACCATTCTCTTTCCAATCACACCAAACAACCGAACCCACCTTCCTCAAAAGCATCCGCACTTCTTTTATGCTTCCTTCATATTCTTCTCCAATGCTGATAGATGTCCAAAAGCCATCTGATCAAAGCTAGTGAGCCTCTCTGTCTGATTAATTTCAACCCCATGGCACCAAACCATAATGCAGTCACACCATTTACATGAACTTCCTACACTATCTTCCCTGCCTAATCTTAAGGAAGTGATACACGGACTTCACAGAAAACAGTCCATAGTTTCATATGTAATGTTCACATACCAGAACGTGTGCTTCTTCCAAAACAACATTCAAGGTCTGATATTATGACTACTTGCCAAACGATCTTTTCTTCTTTATATAGACAAGTAGAGGAGGGACAAGGCAGAAATGCAACCTAAAATCTCATGGTCCGATATGTTGTTCCTAATCAGAAGACAAAGGATTGGTAGCGTATCATCCCTCACAAAACACAGAAAATTACTGTTCATATGCAAACTGATTACAGGGGATGGAAGAACAGAGAGATGAAAACAATTGCATAGACAGATCTTTGGTACCTTAGACTGGTGATAATCAGTCCATAACAATTGGGAAGGTAAGAGAGCTCTCAAAGGCAGGAACCAGTACTTCCATCTGTCTTAGACGACTTCAATGTGTGGTTTCAATCAGCAAGCCCACAACTAACGCAGCTCATACACTTCACTCAACCCAGCTTGGCAAACCAAGCCTCTTTCAAGAAGTTCTGTTTCGCACCCCCAACTTAATGCAACCTGACGGTTTTGTTTGGGAGAATAATATTGGGGTTGCGTATGTGTGGGTTAAGAGCGGCCAATTCCTTCCATTTAGCACCAGTTCCATGAACACGGGGTGAGATGCTCCACAATGTGTCACCAGGCTGTGCCTTAGTTGTTGCTGGGGCAGTAGATATAGAAGAAGCAGTCTTCAACTTCAGAAACGGATGCTTATTGCTCTTTCCCATTCCAGTAGCGAGCAACCAACGGGAACTAGATTGGTGCTGGTTTGAACTTCCCCGGACCTTTCTCTTCCCAGGATCAGTCTTGAGACCAGCAACATGGACTTCAGTAATCTTGCACTGGGGAATTTATCCCCACAAATTTGTGTGCAGATGATAAAAGTTCTTGCTTACAATCCCAGGACTCGAGGTGAACACACCAAGCTCAAGTGGCCTCACAGCACTAGACATTCTTGAGCAGGGTCCCAGAGGCTCGAGAGTTCTTGAAATTGAGACATCCCTTCAAAGCTCAGGAGCTTCACTCTCCAGAGACATCCAATCAGTCCCATGTCACTATGATCCAGTTCTTGACCCACCACCAAGAATGACCTCCCACACCACCAGCTCAAGATCACCTAAAAACTCCCCATCACTCGCCACCAAGAAAGCCCCGTCAAAGAAACGGAGTACTTTAAGGAAACCCCTATCAAAAGACTGAGTGCTCTAAGAAGACCCCCGGTGGAAGCAAATTGGCTGAGCCAGGAGAGATTCACTAATGGTGGTCGCTTCGCTGCTAGTGACGGTGGCATTCCAAGCTGCAACCATGCCGCCGGGAGGCGTCTGGCAGGAAGACCACAAGGTCGATGCCAATGGCAACCCAGTGAAGGAGCCGCACATGGCGGGCACCTCTATCATGGCTCACATCCAGCGGATCGCCTACAGACAGTTCATGATCTTCAACCCACTGGCCTTCCTGTCCTCCCTCAGCATCATCCTGCTCCTCTTGAGCGGGCTTCCAATAAAGCGGCGATGCTGGATGTGGACCCAGATGGTGATCATGTGGCTAGCGATCACGGGGAAGGCGATCAGGTACTTCATAGCGCTACGCAACATATCGCTGGCTGACACGCGGGGGATGCTGAAGGAGTTGACGGACGTGTCGGTGGTGTGCTGGCTGTGCCTGATGGGGGTGGTGTTCATGGGAAATGTGGTGAGGCTATGTGTGTGGGTGCTGAGGAAGTGGGGTTTACTTGAAGAAGAAAGAGAAGAAGAATTCAGATGAAAACGATGAAGACAAGCATCAGCAAGTGTGACGGTCTGTGTGACAATCGAGTAAATTGAATGGTCTTTGTTCAATGATAGCGGCGGCATGGTCAGTATGTGTAAAATTTGTGATTCTGATGAGCGGGTTGATGATGGGTTTTGAGGTGCTCTGTTTTCTTCTACTTCTATTTGATAACAGAGTATTTGTCCTAAAGAGAGGGTAAGACGGATTCTGCTAGCGAAATCTTTGGATGATAAACGATTGAAGAGACTAATATGGCGCTTGGAGCAATCGTGCGTGATCTCCCTCTGTAATTTGTACCAAATCAGGACAATACGCGGTTATAGTTGCCGCAATTTCTTCTCTATACAATGTTGAACATGACTGTTGGACGAAGAGAGCTTCAGCCAGTTCGGCCAGGTCTGCTCAGGAACGGCTCAGTCCTCTCAACTCGGCCATCTTCACTCGGCATTGCAGTATTCTGGACTTTGGTCCTCAGTTGAGATTCAGGGTGGCTGGAAATAAATTAGTAGTGCAGGATGGGATTTCCTGCAATCATTATATAATCGTTTCCTTTGTTTGAATATTATCTGATGCTGAGATTAGAAATGTTTGTCTAGGTTTTCTATTTCCTTCCCTTCCTAGCTGCTATTAAACATCTATCTTGCCAGAAGTTTCTGCTATGAAGGGATAAATTAAGCTGCCATCTCAAGCCTCTGTTGCACGAGACCGAACCTCATGCAGGTTAGAGTGTATCTACTGTCTATGACTTGAGAATTCCATGTCAATTAAACTGTACAAATTCATGCACATTTGATGATTAGAAGCACAACTCTGTTTAAGCATGGTACCCTGTAACTTCTTACCGCCAGACATAATAATTTTCGCTGAAATCTCTGCTAGACTCAATTCATTAGACTATCAAAACAATATTTTGAGCGATCGGACTAGCATGAAATGAAAGAGAGAGCCAACTCAAATGATTGTCATAGAGGATGACACTTGATGAAAGCATGAACTTATTCCACACGGAACAAAACAATTTGTTCTGTCTTTTGCCATAAAAACTGCTCAATTCTCATCCATATGGAAAATACAGCATAATTACATCAAGGCGGTCTACCTCCAACATCAGCATCAAATAAAAACTGCAGATATAAGGGAACATTAGAACTGTAACTCTCACTACAAACTCGGTCTCTAGCCTGAGTAGCTGCTACCCAGTTGTCTGATGGATTAGTTGCTCATCTGACCCAAATCCACCGGACATCTTCAAAGCTTGAGGCATTCTGTCCTGCATTGTTGTCGTTTATAGAAATCCTATCGAGTCACTACCTTTGATCTTTTATTAGATCTTCTACGAGCTCTAAATAGTTCGTGCTCATATCTCCTCGCCGAGGCATCCACATCCACACAAAGGACTTCTGTTCGACGTGATAGAAACATCTCAAATGACCTCCTCTCATATTATCCTCGATTGGTTGGTAGTCCCTAATTTTACCTGCATTAATTGATTTCAAATCTTGCCTTTTCTCTTGAATGTCATGTCCTACGAAGCATTCTCAAGGTGTCATCGGCATGATCTCCAGTTTTGTCAAATTAGATCGAAGTTAATGGAAGGATTCATTCCTCGGTACTCCATGATGTCCAATTTTCTCGAGGTTTCGTTGAGTTCCTATAGTTCCTAGACTTACACCCCAATGTTTACGAAGTTTCCCTTCGAAGTTCAGGTTTCTGGTTAGCTACAGCATGGGTTTCACCTAACAACACCATATAATCTACAGAGAAAATACACCAATTGAAATCGCCTTGAATTTGTCTTGTCACCATTGGGGCAATAGAGGCACCTTCCACCTTGAAGCTTCCTATAAATTGAAATGGAAACTACCATATGTTGTAATCATATTTGCGAATTTGCCCCACGAAAATACAAGTGTGTACTTATGAGGGTTGATTCAACATGGGAATAAAGGAGATTGCAAAATTTAAGTCATTCATTCGATTGCACTAGCGTCTTGCCTGATTGATCATATCAGTAAGGCATTTTGGGTGTTTAAGGTTTACCTTCCAAAGATGAGTCTTCTTGTCATAGAAAAAGCCAGCGTCGGAAGAATTAATAGAAAGGCAAATGTTAAAGAGTAAGGATATTTGTTAAATTTCATTATTTGACATCTTTTTTTCTGAGTTAGTACGATACTTCTTTAATTTTGATCAAGTAATTCGGGTAATCTCCATGTTATAAGGGTCTTGTTAATAAAATACCTGAAAGGCACTAGTTAAAACCACTAACAATAAAATAAAATAAAAAACGTATCAGCATATGCTGAAAATCGAGCAACCCCAAATTTCGAAAAAAGCCACTTACTTCAAATATACAAATTTATTTTTCCAAAGCAAAATTAATGAGGCCCAACAAGTACCCTAACTACATTCTTCAACATTTTCCTTTTTATTAGTTATTCTAACACTCGATTTCTATGAGAAAAGCTCATCTTAAATAAGTAAACCTTGAACCTCCAAAATACCCCATCGATACTAAGGATTGAGTAAGACGCGAACCCAAATTTCCACAATGCATTTTAGCCATAAAAGTCCTTATCAGGGGATGAAAATTCTTTGTGCCTATGAAGGTATGTAGATGGATTCTACATTCCCTTAGTGCCTTCTAATCTTTAGCTAAATGTGTCGGACAATAACATGACATGCCATCAACCTGAAATTTGAATATGTAAAGGATTAGTGTCCAAACGGTACCCATAATATCAACATCGGTGTAAGGATGAGATCCCCTATCATCTTATTAGTGTTTCCATTTGATGTCATATTCATCCAAACCATTAATCCGTGCAAATAAAGAGCAAGCGTATCCTTTCCCATCGGTGCAGGCATCGCTTTGGCGAGTTTATTGAAGATGGGCGGGAGTGCGGAAGACAAGAAAGAAAAAAGCAGTCAATAAATCAATCTCGCACCACCACAAAAGGCAAGCTCTACATAACGTGTGAAACCTCATTTGAGGTTAGGTGGCATTGTGCAGTACTCGCATTCCATTGAAGATGCAGCAGCAATTTCCTAAAGGTTTACACTAGGGAGAAGTGTTAAAAAAGTCATAATTTTTTTATATTTGTACAAATTTAGTCCTAAATTCTTTTCTAGTGTCAATTTAATCATAAACATTTTTACTTTGTGCCAATTCAGTCATTTTCAATCAATTTTTGCTGAATTTTACTAATTGAATGCCGATCGGCTAATATGGCCTGATCGGAGCTGATGTTGATTTTAATTTTTATTATTTTCTTTTTTTCTTTTTCTTTTTTTCCTTTTCCTCTTCCTTCCTCTAACTAGTTGCTAGTCGATGACCGGGTAGAGGCGATAGCGGCAAGGTCGAGTTTGAATCGGCGTATTCAAGAACAGGTTGATTCACCTCAACCATCAATAGTTTTTTTTTATGCCTGGGAACCCGTACAGCCGGCGGTGGCGGGTAAACCTGGGGTGATGCTAAGTAAGAGGACCCACCACCCCGACATCGCGCTTAAGATCCCGGCCAACGGGATTTGAACTCCTACCATCAATAGGTTTGGCTAGGTATAAATCTAAAGATTTTTCTTCTTTTTCAAAAGCCACTAGAGAGGTGCCACGGAGACCGGACTGGAGGAAGGGAGAAGAAAAAAAAAAGAAAAAGAATAAAAGAATATTAAAATATTATTAAAGTTATCTACATCAAGACTGATTAGGCCACGTCACCCGACCGATGCGTCTAGTCAGCAAAATCTAGCCAAAATTGACTAGAAATGACTGAATTTGCACCAAGTAAAATGGTTTAGGACTAAATTGATATGAATACAAAAGATTTATGACTTTTTTAACACTTCTCCCGTTTACACTATTAGTCATGCTTAACAGATATGTACATTGGTTTTGACATCATTGGCTTGGTGGTTGCCCAGTTCTTTCAACTTCATTTTATTTAAAGTTCAATGCTTTAACTAAATTACAATAGAAAAGTTGGAGCATTGCGCCCACCCCTGGATGAAACATTAGCACACTCCCACGCCTAATCACAAGCTTCCCACGCCTAATCACAAGCTTTCCCTTGGTGATCTCCATTAGTAAAAATATCATACTTTCATTGTGCCTTCCAACAATTAGAAGGGTATATCTTGGATAAGCAATGTATGGACAGCATCAAATAACAATATATCACATTAACAATTTCGTTGTTCTCATCATTCTTAAAGCAAGTACATTACATTCAATTTTAGTGGTAAAAAAAAAACCCTGGTCCACATGGCATTTCTATGTGACATGTTTGACACTGAAGTGATTATTTTTAATAAATTTTGACAGTCAAATAATTATATTAAACAAAATTTGGCACTTAAATTATCACTATTTACAACCTTTTGAAGATGTCATTTGAGGGTTATTTACTAACTAGGCACACTAGCGAATCACGTAAGACTGAGAAATTAATAAAATATGACCATGTCGGATTTCCAACAATCCAAACTGGAGTTAGCACTTAAATGATCGTCTTTTTTAGAAAGTGACACTTAAGTAATCCCAAAAAGAAAAAAAGGTACTAAAATAAGCACTACATAACTTTTGAGATTTTTAGTGTACTTATCCCCATGTTTGTATCACCGCTATGCTCTTGCCAATATGTAAATGCTTACATAAGACTCATGTTTTAGCAGCTTATATATAGTTAACAATCTCAACCTTTGACATTCCAACTCCAAGAGAAGTCTAGTGAAAGAAAAAGAGAGATCGTGTACCTCACGAGAGGAGCAGAATCACTTCAAGTGATTAACCCGAGCGATTTTGAGTTCACCCACAAGCGGGGAACAATGCCATCGATTGCAAGCCCGAGAAGAAGGTCGCTGTCTCTGCCATCACATCAACAAGCTTCCTTAGCATTTGAAAGAAGACACCAAGAGAGGAGGCTCTATGAACCGTCGCTTGGCGGGTGCGCCGAGATGTTAGCTTAGGCCCCGTTTGTTTGTATTTCTTTTTTTGTTTTTAAACAGTTTTTCTGTTTTTTTGTTCCCGGGAACAAAAAAGGAACAGAAACAAGAAACACAAATTTTGTGTTTCTTGTTTCTGAAACACTTTTGAGAAACACTTTTTTTTCTTTTTTCTCTTATTTTCTTGTTCTTTTTTTCTTTTGACGGTCGCGGCCTCGGCCATGGCCGGCGACCGACCGACGAGGCCGGCGGCCTCGCCCGGCCACGGCGAGGCTCGCCGGCCCCGGCGAGGCCGAGGCTCGAGCTCGCCCAGCCATGGCGAGGCCAACCTCGCGCCGGCACGGGCGAGCTCGATCTCGCCCCAGATCCGGCGAGGCCGAGCTCGCCCGGCCGGCGAGCCTCGGCCTCGCCTGGCGGTGGCCCGCGAGGCCGCGCCTCGCCCGCCGCCGGACGACCTCGGCCTCGCCGGATCAAGGCGAAGCCGACCTCGCGCCGGCACTCCGGGCGAGCTCGATCTCGCCGGATCCGGCGAGGCCGAGCTCGCCCGGGCGAGTCGGCGTCGCGCGGGCGGTGGCCGGCGAGGCCGCGCCTCGCCGCCGGCCCAGGCAAGCTCGGCCTCGCCGGCCGGTAGCCGACCAAGGCCTTGGCTGCGACCGGCCAAAAGAAAAAAAAAAATGAAAAAGAAAAAAGAAAAAAGGAAAAATAAGAAAAAAATAGAAAAAATAAAAGAAATAAAAAAATTATCCAAATTTACCAAACATGTTTCTGTTTATTTTTTATTCCGGAACAAGTTTACTAAACGCGTTTTTTTGTTCAAAAATTGTTCCGGAACAGAAACACTTTTTCTATTTCTGTTCCCTGGAACAATTTTTAAACAGAAACGCAAACAAACGCGCCCTTAGTTGCTGCAAGAAGACCGACTCATCCTGGCTCGGGCTTCGGTCACTTGCTTTGACGAGACACCATTGCATGTGGCTTGCATGCTCGGTCATGTACACTTTGCCAAGGCTCTTTTGGCTCATAAAAAGGATTTGGCCATGGAGTTGGACTCGCAGGTATGTCAAAGCGAAAACCTTGGTTGTGTTTGTTTGATATCCTTTTGTCAAATCAAACTGCACCCAGTCATCCTCGCGAACTAGATAATCGATGGAACAGCAACTGTTTTGATTCGGTTTTTGCAAGCTCTAGGCTCTTAGCCATGTGCAACATAATTTATTGACTATAGTTCGATGGAATATCTCTACATAGATTAGACAATCTCGCTTGTCAAATAAGATTGTGTACATGTACTATCGCATTTTGTTTTCTTGTTTCCATGATATGTGAGAAATCAAAGCCATCATATATGACGGAAATTAACAAAATTCAGATATATATCAAGTCATAGATTTCCAGGTTAATTCAGCTTGAAAGATCTTACGGACAACGGTGAATTTGAGTAGCTCGGTCGACATATATATATAAAAATATATAATACAATATTTAAATATATATTGTGAATGTCTCCCTCAATAAGAATGCTCCTAGCTAAGTACCTTTCTTTCGCAGGGACATACGTCTCTTCACTTGGTGTCTACGAACGGATACGTAGAAAAAGTGAGGGAATTGTTACAATCGAACCCCCTTGCATGCCTTGTCCATGACAAAGATGGGAGGACTGCACTTCATTTGGCCATCATGAAGGGCTGAATTAACATCGTGATAGAGCTGGTCAAGGTGAGACTGGAGGCGGCCGAGCACAGGTTGAGCCATGGCGAAATGGCTCTCCATCTGGGAGTGAAGCATAATCGTTTGGAGACTCTGAAAGTTCTAGTGGAGATGGTGACAGATGGGGATTTGGTGAATGCTCAACATGATGAGGGTAATACCATTTTGCATTTGGCCACTGCAAATAAGCAAATTGAGGTAATCCTTTTTGCTTTGAATTGCTTCGAAATTGCAATGAAATCAAACATCACATTCCATTTGAACATTTTGTGAAGATAAAATTTGGCTCATTCTCATTTTTTTTGTAGGCTCAAGTTTCTACATTCAAACTTCAGTGAATATATTGATTGAAGAAACTTATAGGAAATATCTTGTTTCTTGTTTCTTTTATAATTTATAAGAAGCCCATCTTTTTGTACATACAGTGAAATATCTGCTTCAAAGAAGTGAAGTGGATGTGAACACAATGAACAGAAATGGATTCTCTGCTTTGGATATAGTGGAACATTTTCCAAAGGATTTCAAAGTCATTGAATGGAGAGAACTGTTAGCACACGCTGGAGCTTTGCGAGCCGTAAGATTTTCTGCATCAACAACTCACCAAGCGGTTGTTGATAACACAAATGAGAAGAATTCAACTGTTGAAGTTGACATCATATCTATAGCACCTCCTCCGGGTGAGGCGGTTCCACCACCATCTTTCTCGGGTGAAATTAGGAAGCAAAAGGAAGATAAACATGAGAAATGGATCATGGAGAAGCATAATTCTCTTATGGTAATGCTTTAACTAGATGTCTTGGAGTAGCATTTGCTGATAAGTTAGATCAGATTAGTCATGCTATTGCAATTAACATCATAGCTCACAGCTGGTTAATTTAAACACTCTATTTGTTTCATAAAACATGGATGATTCATAAAATGTTTTTTCCTAAAACTAATCACTGATATCGCTTAAAATAAATAATTATGCTTTCTCAAAAATGTTTTCTACACATGTAGTACGTGTGCTCATAATTAAATACTTATGTACAGAAAGAAGGTGAGCGGTTATATTAATAGATGGCTTATTATTAAAAAAAACTGAGGGTAATATAAGAAATCTAATATTGAGAAGAGATGAAACGAGTGGATGATTATTTAAGAAATTAATGGTAATTTAGAAATCTAAATGTGAAGCAGTTGGGTGATTTTCTTTAAATATGTGTGTTAATACATAAAGTAAAGAGGATAAAGCCAATTTTTAAGAGACTCAATCTTTTCTCTTCTCCAAATAGTCTCAACTACTCGTTAGATATATATTGTATAATGGACAAATACATATACAAGTAAGAGTATTTTATTTTCCACACATTTAGTTATTAGATTTTGATTTTCTTTCTAACAACAATAGCAACCTTTATAAAAAGAAGTTCAAATTTTGAAATATCTTCATTTTTTTCTCATATATGTGTATATTCATACACTTAGTTTTTTCATAATTTAATCCATGACCTCTATTTCTGTAGAGAGCTTGCCACAATTTTCTTGTTTTTTTTCAATAAATATAGGAAAAGCCATCAATTGAATTTGTGTATTTGTCGAAATGACTAACTTTGACTCGACGATCTTCGTGTTTTCAAATATAGGTAAAAAATTATTTCTTCATTCGCAATTTGAAAACTTCCTTTCACGTCACGACAGATAATTGCCACTGTGATCGCAACCATGGCTTACCAAGCCAGCCTTTGCCCTCCCGGCAGCTTGTGGAACCACGATTAGAAATACCAAAACGGCACCATCTATTACTACGCGGGAACATCGATAATGGCTGCAAACAATCCAGAGGCTTCCCCATTTTTTTGGACATGCAACACCGTCTCTTTTCTTGCATCCCTTAGCACGATCCTCTTGCTCATGAGTGGCCAGCCCTTGGGGAAGAAGGTTCTGACGTGAATTCTGACGGCCCCAATGTGGATGACCATCACTTTCATGATGGGGCTGACTTACGTCTATTCCATGACAGGCATCTCGTTCGTACAGAGGGAACCTAAAGATGGGAGCGCGACCACAGAGGTTTGGTACTCCGCGGATTGGGGGACGATCATGGTGATTAGGCGCTACTTGACTGTTTGGTCTGCCATTGTAAACATTGTTTTTCTAGTTCACACCATTCGATTCCTCGCAATCGTCCTCCGGAATGTGAAAGATCCGCAAAAGCTCAAGAAGTAGATATCAGGGTGTGTGAGTTGGTACAGATCTAGTGGCAATATCAAGATCTAGTGTATTCATCTGGTGGGACAAAGGATTACTGCATAGTCTTGATGCCTGTGTTCTTTCTAACTCAATCCCTATGTCATAAGATCATTCTGAGTACTGCTAGTTGTGCAAACGATTTAATGAGACTACTAAACCAATCGCAGAGTCCATCTCGCGTTATTCTCAAGTTCTCCTCATCACAGATGTCTCGCCGGAATAGCCAAATCTTTCCAAAGAGACTGGGAAGGCTATGTATGCCGGGAATTAGTAGGCAAAAGCAACATTGGGAGTTTTCTTGTTTTTTATCCTCCTAATGGTCAGACAAATCTTCCTTCAAGGATCTAATCTCAGTCTGACCTGATACTTACTAGCATAGGTTGAGCCATTCTATGATTTGTCCCACACAGCTTCACCTCTTTCTTTCCAATTACACCAAACAACCGAGCCCATCTACCTCAAAAGCATCGACACTTCTTTTATACTTCATACTCTTCTCCATTGCTGGTAGATGTCCAAAAGCCATCTGATCAAAGCTAGTGAGCCTCTCTGGCTGATCAATTTCAACAACATGGCACCAAACCATGATGCAGTCACACCACTTACACGAACTTCTCACACAATCTTTCCTGCCTAATTTTAAGGAAGAGATACACAAATTTCACAGAAAACACTCCATTATTATTCGCAGGCCGTACAAGCTGATCCTCCCTCAAAGGTCGGAATCAAAGCAGTGCTAGTTTCATGTGTAATGTTCACATACCAGAATGTGTGCTTCTTCTAAAACAACATTCAAGCTCTGATACTATAACTGCTTGCCAAAGGATCTTTTCTTCTTTATATAGACAAGTAGAGGAGGGACAAGGTAGAAATGGAACCCAAAATCTCATGGACCGATCTGTTGTTCCTAATCACAAGACAAAGGATTGGTAGCGTATCATCCCAAACAAAACACAACAGATTACTGTTCATATGCAAACTGATTACAGGGGATGGAAGAAGAGAGAGATGAAAACAATTGCATAGACAGATCTTTTGTACCTTAGACTGGTGATAATCAGTCCATAACAATTGGGAAGGTAAGAGAGTTCTCGAAGGCAGGAGCCAGCACTTTCATCTTTCTTAGACAACCACAATGTGTGGTTTCGATCAGCAAGCCCACAACTAATGTAGCTCATAAACTTCACTCCACCCAGCTTGGCAAACCTAGCCTCTTTCAAGAAGATCCGTTTCACAACCCCAACTTAACACAACCTGACGGTTTCATTTGGGAGAATAATTTTGGGATTGCGTATGTGTGGGTTAAGAGCTGCCAATTCCTTCCATTTAGCACCAGTTCCTTGAACACGGGATGAGATGGTCCACAGTGTGTCACCAGGCTGTGCCTTAGTTGTTGCTGGGGCAGTAGATTTAGAAGAAGCAGTCTTCGACTTCAGGAACGGATGCTTATTGCTCTTCCCCATTCCATTAGCGAGCAACCAACGGGAACCAGATTGTTGCTGGTTTGAACTTCCCCAGACCTTTCTCATCCCAGGATCAGTCTTGAGACCAGCAACATGGACTTCAGTAATCTTATACTGGGGAATTTCTTCCACCTCAGATTTCTTTTCTTCTGTCCACTCCTTAATTTCTTCCTTCTTTTTGGACTCGGCTGACTCATCCTCTTCATCCTTATATTTTACTTCAGAAACCTTGAGGTAAATCCTTGGCTTTGGTGGAACAAACACTCTCTCGACCTGAATTAGCGCAAGCATTGGTGCACCGACTGGTTCATAATTCCGCAGAGGATCCCGTAGTTGCACCATCAATGCAACTGTGAAGTTATTTCCCAAAAGAGCACACTTCCTACCAGAGCCTTTGCCACGCCTTCTATCCCCCTTTGACCCTCCACGTATCCAGTCCAAGGAGTTGGCATGATGCGCGGCAAGAATTTTAGAAGTTCGCTCACTAATTTGATCTTCATCATCAAGTTCAGTCCCACATACCCATTGACCTCAATGTAGCAAGCACGCCTAAGACACGGGATCCATTCCAATCTATGACCCTTCCTCCAGCTGCTTCCACTCTCCTTCTCAGCAAGCCTGTTAGGTTATTCAGGGGAGTCAATAAGCCATTTTAATCGAAATCCAAGAGATTTAACTCAAGATATGATGCATGACAGGACATAACTATTTTCACTTTAGCTCAAGTAATTTAGTCTGCTACTGATCTAGCATTGGCAACTAATTGAGTATCTACTGTGATAAATGCTATGAAGATGTTGCTCAGGAAAATCTTGCCACCTTTCAAACTGTACCATTTCAATATGAAGATGACTTCACTCGCTTTCACTGGCAAATAGACATGTCATTGAAGAAGAGATGGTATAAAAGTACTGGCAAGAGCTTTTTGCGTTCATTTATCAACCTGGTAACATGCCATATTGCGACAGGGTGCCGCTAGCTATCACCCGTTTGTGGTGACTTGAAGTGATTTCAGCAGCGTTCTATCAAAGAATTGCAGAATGAACAAAGCATGGCTAACCACAAAAGATCACAGGGACGAATTCTAGTTTACTGATTAAACCAACAGGGCAAGATGGGCTTCAGCCGTCGACCCCGCCGTACTCGTCGACGCGTCCACCCCCTTCCCTCCCTCCAACCTCCTCGCTCATCTTTCCGAACGACGCCTCCATCACCTTCCTCCACTCGCTCTCTCCATCTCCGTCGCTGCATATGCCGGCTCTCCCCTCTATCTCCTTCACCAGTAGCTCCTGCAGCCGGTCGCGGCCAGCACTCGCCAAATCAACTCATTGTTATGAGCCGCGAAACGTAGCAGATCCGAAGTCGAATCGGCGAGAGCTGGAACTTCTTTTATCGCTTGGAGTCTGCGACTTACAGCAACAACATTCCTCGCCGTCTTGCGCGGGGAAGCAGAGCGGAGAAGGAACACAACGACGCAAGCCGAAGAAGCAAGGAGCTTTGGGGCAGAGAGCGGAGATGACCCAGCCCCGCAGCCGGTCGGAGAAGTAACGCAACGTCGCAAACTAGAGAGTTGCGAACTCTGAACCAAAATTTTTGAATTGAGAAGGAAAGAAAGGAGGGAAGGGAAGGAAGCTGCAGCGCGGGGGGTGTTCATTCTTCGAAAGGAGGAGAGAGAAAGCGCCATTAATGCGTGCAGCACTGCAGGAAAGTACGAGGAAGAGGAGAAATAAGAAGATGGAGAGAAGATAGAGACCGCTGGACAGGTGTCGATCCGTGAATGGACCAGAGCATAAATGACTTGATCCTTCCAAGGTAAGCAATATTCTCTCTTTAATGAACTGGTAGCTTGTCGGCATTTCTTGCATCGCAGCCGTTAAAAATGAGTACGATGATCCCCGTAGCACAAACCAACGGCTAAGATTATCAATAACAACAAGTCAACTCCGCGTGAAGCTTCTGGATCATCATCCGACTTTTTCACTTTTCGACTGCATATTATAGTAGTAGTTCAAAAAAAGAAAAAAAAACTGCATATTACAGTAACACCACTTATTAGAGGAGGAAAATCACTCCAAATGATCACCCCGAGCGATTTCGAGTTCACCCACAAGCAGGGAACAATGCCATCGATCACAAGCCCGAGAAGGAGGTCGCCGTCCCCGCCATCGCATCAACAGGCTTCCTCGGCACTTGAAAGAAGACACCGAGAGAGGAGGCTCTATGAAGCGTCGCTTGACGGGTGCGTCGAGTTGTTAGCTCAGTTGCTGCAAGAAGACGGACTCATCCTGGCTCGGGCTCCTGTCACTTGCTTCGACGAGACTCCATTGCATGTGGCCTGTATGCAAGGTCATGTACATTTTGCCAAGGTTCTTTTGGCTCATAAAAGGGATTTGGCTATGGAGTTGGACTTGCAGGTATGTCGGGCGAAAACCTTGATTGTGGTTGTTTGATATCCTTTTGTCAGATCAAACTGAACCCAGTCGTCTTCACAAACCAGATAATCGATGGAATCGCAGCTCTTTTGATTAGGTTTTTGCAAGTTTTAGGCTTTTAGCCATGTATAAAGTAATTTATAAACTATATTTACATGGAATATCTCTACATATATCAGACTATTTTGCTTGTCAAATTAGATTTTGCTCATGTAATATAGCCATTTTCTTTTTCAGTTTTCATGATCTTTGAGAAATCAAACCCATCATATATCTCAAGGTAATTAACAAAATTCAAACAGAAATCAAGTCATAGATTTTTAGGTTAATTCAGCCTAAAAGATCTTACAGACACTAGTGAATTTGAGCAGCTTGGTGTATTTGATTTGAAAATGCGATACATGTAAATCATATGAATGTGTCCCTTAATAAGAATGCTCCATAGCTAAGCACTTCACTTTTGCAGGGACGTACACCTCTTCATTGGGCATCTGCGAACGGATACGTCGAAATAGTGACGGAATTGTTACAATCAAACCCCCTTGCATGCCTTGTCCATGATGAAGATGGGTGGACCCCACTTCATCTAGCCATGATGAAGGGCCGAAGCAACATTGTGATAGAGCTGGTGAAGGCAAGACCGGAGGCGGCTGAGCACAGGCTGAGCCATGGCCAAACCGCTCTCCATCTGGGAGTGAGTCATAATCGTTTGGAGGCTCTAAAAGTCCTGGTGGAGACGGTGAGAGATGGTGATTTGGTGAAAGCTCAGGATGATGAGGGTAATACCATTTTGCATTTGGCCACAGCAAACAAGCAAATAGAGGTAATCCTTTTTGCTTTGAATTGCTTCAAAATTGTGATGACGTCAAATATTGCATTCCAACTAAACATTTTGTGCAGATAAAATCCGGCTCATTCTCATTTTTCTATAGACTCAAGCTTTCTGCATTCAAACTTCAGTGGATTTATCGATTGAAGTAACTTACAGGAAATATCTTTGTTTGTTGTTTTTTTATAACTGATAAGAAGCTCATCTTTTTGTGCAGACAGTGAAATATCTGCTTCAAAGAAGCGAAGTGGATGTGAACACAGTGAATAGAAATGGTTTCTCTCAACTCTCGGATATAGTGGAAGATTTTCCCAAGGATTTCAAAGTCATTGAATTGAGAGAACTGTTAGAACATGCCTGGAGCCGTGAGAGCCATAAGATTCTCTCGCATCGACAACTCACCAAGCAGTTGTTGATAACACAAATGAGGAGAATTCATTGTTGTAGTTGACCTAGCATCTATAGCACCTCTCTCCACCAATACTCCTCCGGTAGAGGCAGTTCCACCATCGTCTTTAGCGGGTGAAATCAGGAAGCAAGAGGAAGACAAACACACGAAATGGATTGAGAAGAAGCGCGATTCTCTAATGGTAATGCTTTAGCTAGATGTCTTGGAGTATTTTCTGATAACTTAGATTAGATCGATCATGTTATTGCAATTAACATCATAGCTCACTACTAATTAATTTAAACTTTCTGTTTATTTCATGAAAAATGGATGATTGAGAAAATTTTTTCTAAAAATGATCATTTATGTCGCTTAAAATAAATAGTTATGTTTTGTTAAAAAGGCTTTATACATATGTACTAAATTGCTCGTAATTAAATAGCTATGTAGAGAAAGAAGATGAGTAGTTACAATAATAGATGGCTTATGATTAAAAATAAAAGAACATAGGGTATTATAATTTCGCCTAAAAAAAAAACAGAGGATATTATAAGAAATCTAATAGTGAGAAGAGATGAAACAAGTTGATGAATATTTAAGAAAGTAATGGCACTCAAGAAAATCTAAATGTGAAGCAGTTGGGTGATTTTCTTTAAATATCTATACCGATACATAAAGTAAAGAGGATTTCTAAAAGACTCAATCTTTTGCTTCTCAAAATATTCTCAACGACTTGGGATCTCTTTGGTAACTATTTTGTTTTCAGGAACAATTTTTATATAGGAATGATTCTTTTTTCCTTGAACGAGTTTCTGAGTATTTGAAGACAACTAGTAACTATCCAAAATTTTTATTTCCAGTATAGAAATACATTTGGTAAGAGTTTAAATTCTTTTGTGATCTAGAATTTCATTTTATTTTCTAATAATTTTATTATATTTTTCTCTTTTTCTTTTCTTTTTTCCTTTTTCTTCCTGTCCTTCTTCCTCTTTGGTCGGTTGCCACCCACCGGCTAGACGAGGGCTGGCAACCTCATTGGAGCGTCACCAACCCCTAGCAAGGCCAAGCGTTGCCAGCCGAGCCTCATCGGCGGCTAGATGAGCTCGGCCTCGCTCAGACCTTTGTCGCCCTCACGGTGGCCTAGTGAGGGCGAGCCTCATCGGCGGCTAGAATATAAGTGTGTTTTACTTTCCATACATTTAGTTATTAGATTTTGATGTTCTTTCTAACAACAATAGCAACCTTTATAAAAAGGCATTCAAATTTCGAAATATCTTCATTTTTTTTTTCTAATATATGTATATATTCATACACTTAGTTTTTTCATAATTTAATCCATGAGCTCTATTTCTGTAGAGAGCTCGCTACAATTTTCTAGTATTTACATAAATATAGGAAAAGCCATCAATTGAATTTGTGCATTTGTTGGAATGACTAAGTTTGACTCGATGACCTTCGTATGTATAAATATAGTCGAAACACTATTTATTCATTCACAATCTAAAACTTTCTTTCACGTCACGACAGATAACTGCCACCGTGATCGCAGCCATGGCTTACCAAGCCGGCATTAGCCCTCCCGGCGGCGTGTGGGACAACGATCAGAAAGACAAGAACAACGGCGCCATCTTACACTACGCAGGAACACCGATAATGGCTGCAAACGATCCGAAGGGTTACCCAATGTTCTGGACATACAACACCGTCTCTTTTCTTGCATCCCTTAGCACGATCTTCTTGCTCATAAGTGGCTTCCCCTTGGGGAAGAAGGTTCTGATGTGGATTCTGATGGCCACAATGTGGGTGACCATCATTTTCACGGCGCTGACTTACCTCCACTCCATGCTGGCCTTCTTGAACGTGAAGAGGGAATTTGAATACACGGGGTTGACCAAAGCGGCTAGCCCACCCACCCAAGCAACCACCCAATCACCGATCTCAGGGGCTGAGGTCTTCATGTATGTTTGGCTCTGCGCTGTAGCCATTCTTTTTCTGGTTCACATCGTTCGATACCTCGTGATCGTCCTCCGAAAGATCCGCAAAAGCTCAAGAAGTGGATATCAGGATGTGTGAGTTGGTGCAGATCTAGGGGCAATATCAAGATCTAGTGTACTATCTGGTGGGACAAAGGATTACTGCATAGTCTTGATGCCTATGTTCTTTCTAACGCAATCCCTATGTCATAAGATCATTCTGAGTACCGCTAGTTGTGCAAACGATTTAATGAGACTACTAAACCAAACACAGAGTCCATCTCTCATTATTCTCGAGCTCTCCTCATCAGAGATGTCTCGGCCACGTAGCCGAATCTTTCTAAAGAGAATGGGAAGGCTTGGCCACAAAGTAATCTGATCTACTCTTATGTATGCCGCAAATTAGTAGGTAAAAGCAACATTGGGCCATTCTAGGATTTGTCTCACACAGCTTCACCATTCTCTTTCCAATCACACCAAACAACCGAACCCACCTTCCTCAAAAGCATCCGCACTTCTTTTATGCTTCCTATAAATTGAAATGAGAACTACAATATTTTGTAATCGTTTGGTGAATTTGCCCCACGAAAATACAAGTGTGAACTTTGAAGGCTTGATTCAACATGGGAAGAAAGGAGATTGCAAAATATGCGAGTCATTCATTTGATTTTGTTCACGTCTTGCCTGATCCATCATATCAATAAGGCATTTTGGGTGTTCAAGGTTTACTTACCAAAAACGAGCCTCTTTGTCATAGAAAAAGCGAGTGTCGGAAGAATTAACAAAAAGGCAAATGTTAAAGAGCAAGGATATTTGTTAAATTTCATTATTCGACATCTTTTTTTCTTAGAGTTAATACGATACTTCTTTAATTTTGATCAAGTAATTCGGATAATCTCCATGTTATAAGGGTCTTGTTAATAAAATACCTCAGAGGCACTAGTTAAAACCACCAACCATAAAAAATAAAGCGTATCAACATATGCCAAAAATTGAGCAACGCGAATTTTCGAAAAAGTCACTTACTTCAAATATACAAATTTATATTTCCATAGCAAAATTAATGAGGCCCAACAAGTACCCTAACTGCATTCTTTAACATTTTCCTTTCTATTAATTATTGTAACACTCGCTTTCTATGAGAAGAGCCCATTTGAGATAAGTAAACCTTAAACCTCCCAAATACCCCATCGATACTAAGTACCGAGTAAGACGCGAACCCAAAATCTCCACAATGGCGTTTTAGCCGTAAGAGTCCTTATCAAGGTGTCAACATTCTTTGTGCCTATGAAAGTATGTAGATGGAAATTCTGTATTCCCTTAGTGCCTTCTAATATTTAGCCAAACTCATCCGACAATCACACGACACGCGATCGACCCAAAAATTGAACATGTAAAGGATTATCCAAATGGTACACACAATATCAACGTGAGTATAAGCATGAGATCCCATTTCATCTTATTGATTCCTCCATTCGATGTCATATCCATCCAAATCATTAATCCGTGCGAATAAAGAGGAAGCGGATCCTTTCCCATCGGTGCAGTCCTCGTTTCAGCGAGTTTCAAGTTATTGAAGATGGTCTTAGATAAAAAATTAAAAAAAAAAAAATTATTGAAGATGGTCGGGAGTACGGGAGACAAGAAAGGAATGAGTCAATAACCGTGAAACCCCATTTGAGGTTCGGTGGCATCGCGGAACCCATTGCATTCCCATTTAGGATGCAGCGGCGATTTCCTGAAGGTTTGCACTGTTAGTTCTGCCTAACAGATAAGCACATAGGTTTTGACATCAATGGTTTAGCAGTTGCCTAGTTCTTTCAACTTCACTTCATATGAATTTCAATGCTTTAACTAAATTATAATAGAAAAGTTGGAGTGTTGTGTGCATGCTTGGATAAAATATTAATACACTCCCACGCTTAATCATATCCTTTCTGTTGACACCTAAATTTTGACGACCCATTTAGTCATTTATCATATTAAAAAATTAGGAGTTAATTTTATCTTTCAAAAAAATATTAATTGCATAACATATAATTTTATGTACATTCATTGTTTTTATTTATTGCATTCACATTGGGTCGACAATGGTGGATGAATTCGAACGAATGATTTTAAGCTTAATAGATATGAATGCATTCTATTTTTCGATGTGATATTTCTTTATTTCAAACAAGAAATGAATATTTTCGTCAAATATTTGGAGGAAAATTCACAATCGGAACAAGATCAAAAGAAATATTGTGTCAATATTCGTTCAAGAGCATAAAAGGAAAAATTGACCAACGAAAATGAATAAAAAGAAAGGATGATATGCTAGTCGACGGTTTATATATTCATGCAATATATCAGCAAGGAGCGTACACGGCATGATATATTCTTTGTTTGAAAACATGAATGTCACAGATTTTGAGCGCACCCCAGATAGGAAAGAAGAACAAAACCGAAGATTTTACCACATTTTCTATCCTTAGTGGGGGGCTTCGTGCATGCATATAAAAGGGGGAGGCCACACAATTGCATACATGGCCATTACACGAAATAAAGAGAAGAAAGCGTGTGAGAGAGAGGTGGTCAGCCAGCCCTGGATAGGTGACAAATACTGAAGAAAGAGATTTTGGATTCTCATCGGGCAGACACGAAGGTCACCCGCAAAGAGAAGAACAGCCCGGCTTGTCGCCAAAACGGTTCCCGTCAACGGAGCTCCTGGGCTTAAATTAGGCGAGTGCCAAATTTTCTAGCGACTTCCTTGCGTCGCGTGTTGAGGCAACGACGTGTGGTTTCCTCGTTCGATCCGTGGCATCACTACGCGTGCTTGCTCCGAACTTGCTACGACTTGCTGTCCCCGAGTCCACTTCGAGCAACCAGAATCGACGTCCCAGCTTTCAGACAACGTCCAACCGTTGCATCCCGAAACGCCACCACCACCATTCTTGGTGTGCCGTTAGTTCTTCAATTGAGAAAGCAAGTTTTGGGGCATCGATATGCAACACGAAGCCGAGTAAAGAGCGTGATCATGGGGGCTCAGTAAGTCAAAACTTGGGAGTTAGTGAGGAGACCGAAGGGAGCAGATTTGTTCCTTGGGTCAAAGTGAAACTGAAGCGGAGCACTTGGACAACCGGGTAAGCACTCAAGCACGCCCGCTTCTCAGCGCACGGTCAAGGAAAAGATGGACACCTGGAGAAAAGGATATAACATGCAACTCAGCAGAAATTCTCTTTAATCTCCCTCGGTGTACGAAGAGTCCAAGCATTATTGCTTTTGTTTCGGTTTCTATTATTGCAGGTCTTTCTGGTGAGACATCATCACGAAGCAGTCCTTTCTCAGTCGCATATCACCCTGAATCGCCGGTCCTTGCTGTCCGAATCATCGATCGTGATCTGCTGCCCTGTTTGAATTTGTAAATCATATCCTTCGGATTAGGTAAAATTCTCATCACAAATTGATTTGAGTATTTTATTGTCTATTTGATGCGTGTTGATATCTAATTAAATATTTTTGAGTGATAGACATCCTCATTTAAGATTTAATTCCTAATTCGTAACCGCATATAATTTTTTATTCCATCTATAAGGCTTTAGATGAAATAATTAATCACGTGCTCGTTTTGATTGCTTTATTTATTCTGAAATATGTTTGAGTTAGATTAGGTTCATATTAGAATATTGCATGCTTTACGGTAATTTGCACATTTAGATTAAGCATTTTATTTATTTTGAATTTTTGAAATTAAAAAATACCAAAAACATTAATTTAGGATGTTAAATTTTCGTTTCATTAATTTAAATTGTATGTTTAATTATTTCACAATACTAAATTCGAATTTCATGAAAAGTACTCCCAAAAAATCTCCAAAAAAAATCATCATAGAATAAGTTAATTCTCTAGGATAGATTGCACATTTATTAAGAAAAAACAAAAATATTATGTGCATGTCATCTAGAATCATTTCATGAAATGCATGTCATTTAGTGATTGTCTTTAGGTCCACTTCGATAAATTATGACAGCTTTTGATGTGAATTTTGAATTAACCTTGCAGATGCTTTCGTTGCTATAAAGTAAGTCTCGTAATTTATTCATTACTTTCTTGAGTTTTAAATTGGTGGTTTACGTAACCGCATGATCACCTCACATGTTAGGGACATAGATTTGAAATCGAGCCAAACTCCTTGCAAAAACATTTTTGAAAATAAAAATAAATGGTACCGAAAGGGCATTAGAGAATTATAATATAACAAAGTATCCGTACCCAAAGTCTCTGGTTCGTAAGAATACCGAAAGGGCATTAGAGAATTATAGTATAACAAAGTATTCGTACCCAAAGTCTCTGGTTCGTAGGAGTAAAATAATTCATATTATTTTACTTAGGTGTCTAATCGATCTATCATAAACTGATTAGTGGCGACTCCTAGATAAAATTCATGTTAAAAACTTGAATCTAAGTCGCGAATTGGCATGAGCTTGGAAGAGCTAGAGTTAAGTCTTTATATATACATACACACATATATGGATCTAAATTAGTAAAATCAGTGAAATTTCTTGCACTTTTCATTGAAAGTCTCGTCAATCTTAAATGCGTGCTGATCTTCTTGGTTCAATGAATTTGTGTTGAATATGGGTTGCATCATCGTATTATTCCACACTACTTTTCAACTCTTTACTTTTCAACATTGTGGAAGCATGCATAAATATTCTTTAATCCCACGCGTTTGTGTCGCTGCTTTGCTCTTTCCAGCATGTAAATGCTATGTAAGACTCACGTTATAGCATCTTATATATGGTTAACAATCTCAACCCTTGACATTCCAACTCCAAGGCAATCTAGTGAAAGAAAAAGAGAGATCGTGTGTGGACCAAAAGCTTTAGGTGATTAACCCGAGCGATATCGAGTTCACCCAAGCTGTGAACAATGCCATCGATCACAAGCCCAAGAAGAAGGTCACCATCTGCGCAGTTGCATCAACAAGCTTCCTTAGCATCTGAAAGAACACGCCGAGAGAAGAGGCTCTATGAAGCATCGCTTGGCGGGTGCGTCGAGTCGTTAGCTCAGTTGCTGCAAGAAGACGGACTCATCCTGGCTCGGGCTCCTGTCACTTGCTTCGACGAGACTCCATTGCATGTGGCCTGTATGCAAGGTCATGTACATTTTGCCAAGGTTCTTTTGGCTCATAAAAGGGATTTGGCTATGGAGTTGGACTTGCAGGTATGTCGAAGCGAAAACCTTGGTTGTGGTTGTTTAATATCGACTATCTTGCTTGTCAAATTAGATTTTGCACATGTAATGTAGTATTTTGTTTTCCAATTTTCATGATATGTGAGAAATCAAACCCATCATATGTCTCAAGGAAATTAACAAAATTTAGATAGAAATCAAGTCATGGGTTTCCAGGTTAATTCAGCCTGAAAGATCTTATAGATACCGGTGAATTTGAGCAGCATATATATATATAGATCACATGAACGTGTCCCTCAATAAGAATGCTCCATAGTCAAGCACATTACCTTTGCAAGGACGTACGCCTCTTCACTTGGCATCTGCGAACGGATACATCGAAATAGTGAGGAAATTGTTACAATCGACCCCCTTGCATGCCTTGTCCATGACGAAGATGTGAGGACCCCACTCCATCTAGCCATGATGAACAGCCAAATCAACATTGTGATAGAGCTGGTGAAGGCGAGACCGGAGGTGGCCGAGCATAGGCTGAGCCACGGCCAAACCACTCTCCATCTGGGAGTGAGGCATAATCGTTTGGAGACTCTGAAAGTCCTGGTGGAGATGGTAAGAGATGGCGATTTGGTGAATGCTCAAGATGATGAGGGTAATACCATTTTGCATTTGGCCACAGCAAACAAGCAAATAGAGGTAATCCTTTTTGCTTCGAATTGCTTCGAAATTGCAACGACATCAGATATCGCATTCCAATTGAACATTTTGTGAAGATAAAATCCGATCATTCTCATTTTTCTATAGACTCAAGTTTTCTACGTTCAAACTTCAAAGTGGATTTATCGATTGAAAAAACTTGCAAGAAATATCTTTGTTTGTTGTTTCTTTTATAATTGATAAGAAGCTCATCTTTTTGTGCAGACAAGTGAAATATCTGCTTCAAAGAAGTGAAGTGGATGTGAACATAGTGAAAAGAAATGGCCTCTCTGCTTTGGATATAGTGGAACATTTTCTGAAGGATTTCAAAGTCATTGAATTGAGAGAACTGTTAGTACATGCTGGAGCTTTGAGAGCCATAAGATTCCCTGCATCAACAACTCACCAAGCAACGCCCTCCACCAATACTCCTTCGGTAGAGGCGGTTCCACCATTGTCTTTATCGGGTGAAATCAGGAAGCAAGAGGAAGACAAACACAAGAAATGGATCAAGAAGAAGTGCGATTCTCTGATGGTAATGCTTTAGCTAGATGTCTTGGAGTATTTGCCAATAACTTAGATCATATTGATCATAGCTCACAGCTAATTAGTTTAAACTCTCTATTTCTTTCATGAAAAATGGATGATTCAGAAATTATTTTCCTAAAAATGATCATTTGTGTCGTTTAAAATAAATAGTTATGCTTTCTTAAAAATATTTTCTACATATGTACTAAATTGCTCATAATTAAATAGCTATGTAGAGAAAGAAGATGAGTAGTTACAATAATAGATGGCTTATAATTAAAAAGAAAGAAAAAACAGAGGGTAATATAAGAAATCTAATCATGAGAAGAGATTAAACAAGTTGATGAATATTTAAGAAAGTAATGGTACTCAAGAAAATCTAAATGTGAAGCAATTGGGTGATTTTCTTCAAATATCTATACTAATACATAAAGTAAAGAGGATTTCCATAAGATGCAATCTTTGGTCTTCTCCAAATATTCTCAATGACTTGGAGGTGTCTGTTTGGTAACAATTTTGTTTTCAGAAACAATTTCTATTTATAAATGATTTTTTATTTTATTTTGTTCTTTGAACGAGATTCTGAGTATTTGAAGACATCTAGTAACTATTCAAAATTTATATTCCCAGTATAGAAATGCGTTTGGTAAGACTTTAAATTCTTTTGTGATTTAGAATTTCTTTTAATTTTTTAATAATTTTATTATATTTTTCTTTTCTTTTTCCTTTTTCTTCTTCTCCTTCCTCCTCTTTGGCCGGTTGCCACCAATCGGCCGGTTGCCACCAATCGGCCAGACAAGGGTCGGCAACCTCGTCAGAGCATTGCCAACCCCCAACAAGGCCGAGCATTGCCGGCCGAGCCTCATCGGCAGCTAGGTGAGCTCGGCCTCGCTCAGACCTTGCCAACGCTGAGCGGCGTCGGGCGAGCTGCCCAACATTGGCAAGCCTCATCGACGGCTGGAATATAAGTGTGTTTTATTTTCCACACATTTAGTTATTGATTTTGATTTTCTTTCTAACAACAATAGCAACCTTTATAAAAAGACGTTCAAATTTCGAAATATCTTCATTCTTTTTTCTCATATATGTATATATTCATATACTTAGTTTTTTCATAATTTAATCCATGAGCTCTATTTCTGTAGAGAGCTCGCTACAATTTTCTAGTATTTACATAAATATAGGAAAAGCCATCAATTGAATTTGTGCATTTGTTGGAATGACTAACTTTGACTCGATGATCTTCGTATGTATAAATATAGTCGAAACACTATTTCTTCATTCAATCTAAAACTTTCTTTCACGTCACGACAGATAACTGCCACCGTGATCGCAGCCATGGCTTACCAAGCTGGCATTAGCCCTCCCTGCGGCGTGTGGGACGACGATCACAAAGACAACCAAGGCAAGATCTTGCACTTCGCAGGAACATCGATAATGGCCGCAAACAATCCAAAGGGTTACACAATGTTCTTGACACACAACACCATCTCTTTTCTTGCATCCCTTAGCACGATCTTCTTGCTCATAAGTGGCTTCCCCTTGGGGAAGAAGGTTCTGACGAGGATTCTGATGGCCACAATGTGGGTGACCATCATTTTCACGGCGCTCACTTACCTCCGGTCCATGCTGGCCTTCTTGCACGTGCACAGGAATTCTGAAGACGGAGCGGCATCCATCCCAGTGGCTGCGCTCTTCATGTTTGTTTTTCTCTGTGCTGCAGCCATTCTTTTTTTATTTCACACCGTTCGATACCTCCGAAAGATCCTCAAAAGCTCAAGAATTGGACATCAGGATGTGTGAGTTGGTGCAGATCTAGGGGCAATATCAAGATCTAGTGTATTCATCTGGTGGGACAAAGGATTACTGCATAGTCTTGATGCCTATGTTCTTTGTAACTCAATCCCTATGTCATAAGATCATTCTGAGTACCGCCAGTTGTGCAAACGATTTAATGAGACTACTAAACCAAATGCAGAGTCCATTCCGCATTATTCTCGAGCTCTCCTCATGAGAGATGTCTCGCCCGCGTAGCCAAATCTTTCTAAAGAGAATGGGAAGGCCTGGCCACAAAGTAAACTGATCTACTCCTATGTATGCCGCAGACTACTAGGTAAAAGCAACATTGGGCCATTCTATGAGTTGTCTCGCACAGCTTCACCATTCTCTTTCCAATCACACCAAACAACCGAACCCACCTTCCTCAAAAGCATCCGCACTTCTTTTATGCTTCCTTCATATTCTTCTCCAATGCTGATAGATGTCCAAAAGCCATCTGATCAAAGCTAGTGAGCCTCTCTGTCTGATTAATTTCAACCCCATGGCTCCAAACCATAATGCAGTCAAACCATTTACATGAACTTCCTACACGATCTTTCCTGCCTAATTTTAAGGAAGTGATACACAGATTTCACAGAAAACACTCCATTATTATTCACAGGCCGTGCAAGCTGATCCTCCCTCAAAGGTCGGAATCGAAGCAGCGCTAGTTTCATATGTAATGTTCACATACCAGAAAGTGTGCTTCTTCCAAAACAACATTCAAGCTCCGATATTATGACTTCTTGCCAAACGATCTTTTCTTCTTTATATAGACAAGTAGAGGAGGGACAAGGCAGAAATGCAACCTAAAATCTCATGGACCGATCTGTTGTTCCTAATGACAAGACAAAGGATTGGTAGCGTATCATCCCACACAAAACACAGAAAATTACTGTTCATATGCAAACTGATTACAGGGGATGGAAGAACAGAGAGATGAAAACAATTGCATAGACAGATCTTTTGTACCTTACTGGTGAAAATCAGTCCATAACAATTGGGAAGGTACGAGAGTTCTCAAAGGCCGGAGCCAGTACTTTCAGTCTTAGACGACCACAATGTGTGGTTTCAAGCAGCAAGCCCACAACTAACGCAGCTCATAAACTTCACTCAACCCAGCTTGGCAAACCAAGCCTCTTTCAAGAAGTTCCATTTCGCACCCCCAACTTAACGCAACCTGACGGTTTCATTTGGAAGAATAATATTGGGATTGCGTATGTGTGGGTTAAGAGCCGCCAATTCCTTCCATTTAGCACCAGCTCCATGAACACGGGATGAGATGCTCCACAATGTGTCACCAGGCTGTGCCTTAGTTGTTGCTGGGGCAGTAGATTTAGAAGAAGCAGTCTTCGACTTCCGGAACGGATGCTTATTGCTCTTTCCCATTCCATTACCGAGCAACCAACGGGAACCAGATTGTTGCTGGTTTGAACTTCCCCAGACCTTTCTCTTCCCAGGATCAAATATGTTTAATTAATTCTAGATTATAATTATTTTAGCATGGTTGTGACACCCATGCCGTGCATCTACGACGACGTGGGATTTATAGATTTTAAATGAGATGAGAGCTTAGAATAGTTTAAGATTAGACCATCATCTTCTAATAATTTAGATATGTCAAACTGGGACATAGACTCATTTTTTAACCATATTTGATGGGTTGAGTTATTATATGAGCTAGTTATATTCACTATGGGTTCAAAATGGTAAAACTTATAATAATATAAATGTTAAATAGATTCACAACTTATTTAGATCTATTTCATCTCTATGACTTTCTCTTCATTCTCTCGCCTTCACTTGATCTCATGCTCACTCACTCTTTACTCTCACTTCAATTTGTGTATGAGTTTTTTTCTTTTAATAAAAAAATTGGTTAAATATAGAAGTGTTTTAGCAATATATGTCATGTCGTTCATAGGTCACTAGATTGTATTACACGAAAGTATGTCAAAGTGTGTTAAATAAATCAATTTAAATTGGATCATTTTTTACCCTACTCATTATTTTGATGGGTCTATAATAATTTAAGGTTTTGCATGGTTCAACATGCAATGTTGAACTAATTGTGGATTAGAGTCGGTTTTACGCATGGTTTACACATGCCGTGCGTCCACAATGACGTGAGATCTACAAATAGGAAACTTAATACACTATGTCAAATCCCCATATATGCAAAAGCCTGAGGTCTCAAGTTTGTCCGAGCATATCATGTTTATAGAGACGACGGCAAGCTGCAGCGCAGCTCAAAGGTGTGACAATTTGCCGTTGGCAAGAACAGGGGCAAGCGCGAAAGTTGGGTTCGGAGGTGGCTGTACATAGAGAAGGATGGAGGGAACCAAAAAAAAAAGTTGGCCCTAATTAGGGTTTCGTAATATTTCAGATTGAGTGCAGCTGGGATTAGAGTTACGTGGACAAATGTCGCAATCTCAATATGAAGACTTCGAGCGTATGCACAGTAGGAGGCAGCAAACCGCAAACTCGCGGCAACCGGTTGGCACGCCGTCGACTTTGACGACGTGTTCTTTACGGGAGTCGCCGGAAATCTCTTTTGCTTTCGGCAGATCCGCACAGCTAATCGCGAGCTTAAAATATAATAGAAGGTACGAGTCCCATGCATTGTTTTACATAAAAGAGTCAAACCCATGCAAGTGAAAAGCACTTCTCCCAATCGATTCACACGTCTTTGCTCGTTCACGTGCAAAAAGGGGTGTGCCCGCCCTCCTTTTCGATCCGAGTCTTGCGGGATAAGATGACATTCTCGAGAAACGCACACAATATTGTCCAAATAATAATATAATTTTTTTTTGGGTTGAACACGTGGAATATAACGAGGCAATATTTTAAAAGGGTAAAAAAGAAATACAACCTTTTTTTTTAATATTATGATCTCAAGAAGGTCATTTGTGTTTCAAATTTGAAATTATATCGTTGGTACATGCAATGTGAAAAATACAGAATTATAAAAACGATACAAGTGATAAGTTTTTAAGAAAATATTTTTCTAATCATTTCTTTTTTGCGAAACAAATGAATCCTTTTAGAATCACTAAAATGCAAGATTTTGTATTCGAATAATTTTCTTTTATATATGCGACATCAAGCACCGAAATTACCCATGATACTCTTGAATATATCCATTTAAAGGAGCCCCAGCACCTAGTCCCTACTGCCCAGTGCCTACAGCAAAAGCATTTAAGCTCAACTTGGAGAGGTAAATGCATCGATTTCAATGTGATGTTGATCTTTCTATTTCCCCCTTAATCTTTGCTTTTAGCGAGAAAATGCCAAAGAGCATCGTCTTGATAATTTGTTCATCAACTATGCCTTAAAGATTTTATATTTCTTATTTGAAGCAAGAGACTTCAACATAATGTATAAATACTCTTCCATTTTCAAAAGTGTCTTGGGTAGTGTGATTTCCACTTTTAGTTATATTAACTCATGCACTGGGATACCTGCTAATAAGATCCTTTTGCCAAATTACACTACATATGGATCTCCTGAGACGAGACATGCCTCAATGAAGAATTGCGTCGATTGTTTTGTCTAAATTGACTTTTACTCTGTGTTTCATTTGTTCACACTCATAATCCGTGGCTTGTAAATTTTGAGCTTTTTACAAGTCTAAAATGTTTTTTTTTTTTTACAAAACGGCAATTTGACGCAAAAATTCACATGTACTTTTTCAAAATTTTTAAAAATTGAAATAATACTTTAAAGTTTGGCGGAAAAAAAAAATGCTTTTTGCTAAAACACAAACAAGTCCTTTTGCTTATTATTTTTTACTTAATCAAATATTGCAGCTTACACGCTTTAAATACTTTTTAGTCCAAGATGCTTGAAACTATTACAATGAAATGTGGATATACATATAATTTTTCCATATCTTTTGAAAATTCAGATAATTTATTAGATTTTGACTGAAATTGAAAAACTACCTATTGCTTTGGCATTTCAAAATTTTTAAATAGTTGACAACACATAAATATTCCAAAGCACTATTAAGTGCTTTATAATCTTAAATTGTCGAACTCAACGCTATATGAAAATGACATACAAAATCAATGGGAAAATTCCAAATAAGGGCATGAAATAAATATTTTTCTAAATAAGAGCCTAAAGTGTCCTCATTCTCAAATAAGGGTTTAAAAATGATTTTATTTCAAATAAGAGCCTAAAATAGCTATGTTAATTTCAAAAAAGAGCTTGACTTTCTAGTTGGCCAATGGCATTTTGTCATTTACCTTTTTTCCTATTTTTCTTTCTTTTTTCATTTTTTGCTGGTTTTCTCTTCCTTCTTCGTTGGTGGCCGGTACCCACCCATAATGCCCGAAGAGGGCTAGGCGAGGGAGGGCCTTGCCTGGGGGAGGCGACCCTCGCCCTATGTGAGGCCTCCCTCAAAATCCATAGGCGAGGGCCGCCCTCACCAGATTTGGGCAAGGTCGCCTTGCCAGCGGGATGGCCTCGCCTCAACAAGGTCGTCAAGCCCTCACCGGTGCTCGCTAGGAAAAAAAAAGGAAAAGAGAGAAAAGAAAAAATAATTTCAAATCAAAATTTTCTTTTGACAAAAATACCCTTGATCGTCTAGAATAAATTAGCGAGATCGGGCCCTTATTTGAAACTTCCATGACCACTTCAAACTCTTATTTAACACAAGGTCCACTTTATGTCATTATTTGAGAAATGAAGGCATTTTAAGTCCTTATTTAGATTTTTTCTAAAATTAGTTTATAAAATGATGTGATAGATTGTAAGAGTCAATTAAGTAAGTTGAAAAAGAGTGGAAATGTGACCATCTCATCAATCCCCTTTGAGTGTTAGTGACTCACAACCCGTTCCGAAATATGTAACGAAGCACAAACCACAGTCGGGGCCCTACGCCCTCATGCTCCACACCCACTTGACGCGGAGGTGGACGGAATCGTCGTGCATGGAAGACTACGCCTTGTGTGCATGGAAGACTGCGCCTTGTGGTCACACTCACCTTTAGGACAAAGCCAAGACCACAGTCGGGGCCCTACCCCCTTGTGCTCCACACCCACTCGACGCGGACGAAAGGAGGCCGAGGGAAAGATGAAAAAAGGACTGAGGAAAGAGGAAGAGGAGCGGCATTGGCAAATGTGTACATACAATAGATACTGCCGTCGGAAAAAGTCGGGAATAGTTACGCGAGAGACATAAAAATGGTACGCAAATCGATATGAGTCCGTAGCGTGAGAAGGATCAACATCATTGAGGCGGGGAAGTTCCATTATCTTTTCCCTCACTCCTAATATGTCATCTGGACCTGGCTTAGCTTAAGTCCGATATTGTCATACCCCAAGTAAGAAGTCTCTGTTTCGAGACTTGTAAATTGCATCGTCGAACTGAGTCGACCCTGATTTCTACAGTTTGAGCAATCAAGGGAGTTTGTCAAATTGTCCGCAAACCAGTCCGACCATCACATACATTCTTGTTCTTTTCACCTATTCTTTCCAAGGACTAAATCAATAGAAGAACACAGAACTTTGATCTTCTTGCATTTGCATGTGGATTCTCATTCCCTTATCCTCTTTCATCAATTTATGTACCTTCAGTGACGGAATGAAAGACTACAGGTACAGTTCAGAGTCTGATCTGCCAGGAGATTTATTCAAAGATAATCTCATGAATTTAGTGCACAGCTTTGTGCTTAAGTAGCTAAGCTTTTATCTCTCGCCGACAGGTCGGTTACTCCAGTTTGTATTCTGCAGGGAGTGTTCATCGATGTCGGTCATATCGCCTCTATAGAAAACAATCACAAACCCGTTAGACACTGCCAAGAACGGCCAGACGGTGGCCATTAGGATACGCTGTTTTCTATCTTTGTAGTATTGGTTTGTGGTTATTCAGGGAAGACATTCTTACCTGATTGGATGCTGCTCTTCTTTCCAGATTGTCGGCCCGATTGCAGAATAGCCAGGGAAAGATATCCGGCAGGCATTTTGACTCAGAAGAGGAGCTTGTCAGTCACATTTCGAAGAGGTCTCTAAGACGAATACCGGGTAGATAAATCTTAATTAATTAGTAATGGCTTCACAGTTCTTTAAGCTGAATTTGAAACATGACTACATAACTTAGCTCCTATATATGCAGGGTGGCTTGACTATGGAAGACTGGAAGCCGGAGGCTAAGCTGAAGACCCTCTTCAAAACCCACCGAACCCATCTGCCAACAGCCTGTGCACAGTACCATCTTCTAATGCAACTTCTCGAGTCTTTGTCATCTACAACTACGTAGACCAAGAAGTCTCAAACTCAAAGATTCTCGACCTTTTTCCAGTGAAGAAAATCGACTGCTTTGGCACTGGACTTTCTCACTGGATTCAAGAGGAGCACGATCCTCGTTGCTTACACACCAGAGAGCGTTTGCCAGATCTGATGAGACCGACAGCGACATTGGTTAACGCCCAATAATCACGTCGAAGGGAATGTTTAGATGAATAGTCATCTTTAGACTCATCTAATCCTTTGACCATGAGAAAGAGAAAGACTCAACTGCTCCACAATGTTACTCTTTTTCAAATGGATTATTAGGAGACCTTCCAACAAAACTAAATCTTTGATAATTGAGGTTACGATTGTAGTAGTTATAATAAGCTTCTCTACTTTTATAGTCGGTAATAGCAAAAATGAACCAAGCCTTTGCACTCGAGTCCTTGATTATGAAAGAACTTATTTTAAGAAAGATCTAATTTTCTGTAGGGTCAAATTTTAAGAAATTTTAGCTTCATTCTATAGATGGAGAGCATACTCAGGCAAATTACCTGTGCTTAGGATATCATTAGCCTTAGGTGATCTTCGATCTAAGTCGCCTATGCCAACAGCCTCTAATCACGTCTTTCAGAAATTGTGCAAAAATCTTTATTAGCTCTTTTAGGGTTGGTATAGTTAAATGGGATATCAAGAGAATTCGGGTTTCAAAATTAGAGATATCTTATTCTAGTCTTACCAATTATATATGAAACGTTCTAGATTGAGGTCACGTAAAAACACCTTCTTAATTGATTTATGGTCTGACCCAAAAAGAAAAAAAAAAACAAAGAAAAAAAAAAAAAAAAAAAAACCGACTTATGAGCTTGAAGGGTATTCCTAACTAGAATTCAGGTAGAAAAGTCTCCACATACGTCTCTGGATTATAAAAGAAATTATATGAACGAATTTATATCAAACATTCGGATGCAAATAAGGGCGGACCAAATTTTGATCTCCACCGCTCAACGAATCTGGTCGAATTTCTTCGTTCTTTTGTCCTAATAAACTGGTAGCTTGTCAGCATTTCTTACTAGCTTGTCGGCATTTCTTCCATCGCAGCCGTTAAATAATGACTACGATGATTCCATCGCAGCCGTTAAATAATGAGTACAATGACCCAGGAACAGGAACAGGAAGTCAAAAGTCAACGCCGCGTGGGAACCTACTGAATCATCATGTGACTTTTTGACTTTTTAACCCCGCATATTACGGTAACACCACTTGTGAGTGGAGTGTAATCACTTCTAATGATAAATTCCAGCGACATCGAGTTCAACCCCAAGCTGGGAACAATGCCATCGATCACAAGCCCAAGAAGGACGTCGCCATCCCCACCATCGCATCAACAACCTTCCTTAGCATTTGAAAGAAGACAACGAGAGAGGAGGCTCTATGAAGCGTCGCATGACGGCTGCGTCCAGTCGTTAGCTCAGTTGCTGCAAGAAGACCGACTCATCCTGGCTCGGGCTTCTGTCACTTGCTTTGACGAGACTCCATTGCATGTGGCCTGTATGCAAGGTCATGTACAGTTTGCCCAGGATCTTTTGGCCCATAAAAGGGATTGGGCTATGGAGTTGGACTCGCAGGTATGTCGAAGTGAAAACCTTGGTTGTGGTTGTTTGATATCCTTCTGTCAGATCAAACTGAACCCAGTCATCCTCACGAACCAGATAATTGGTGGAATCGCAACTCTTTTGATTAGGTTTTTGCAAGTTTTAGGCTTTTAGCCATGTGTAAAGTAATCTATAAACTATATTTCCATGGAATATCTCTACATAGATCAAACTATCTTGCTTGTCAAATTAGATTTTGCACATGTAATGTAGCATTTTGTTTTGCAGTTTTCATGACCTGTGAGAAATCAAACCTATCATATATCTCAAGGAAATTAACAAAATTTAGACAGAAATCAAGTCATAGATTTCCAGGTTAATTTAGCCTAAAAGATCTTACAGACACCAGTGAATTTGAGTATCTTGGTCTATTTAATTCAAAATTGCGATATATATAAATCATATGAACATGTCCCTCAATAAGAATGCTCCATAGCTAAGCACTTCACTTTTGCAGGGACGTACGCCTCTTCACTGGGCATCTGCGAACGGATACGTCGAAATAGTGAGGGAATTGTTACAATCAGACCCCCTTGCATGCCTTGTCCATGACGAAGATGGGTGGACCCCACTTCATCTAGCCACAATGAAGGGCCGAAGCAACATCGTGATAGAGTTGGTGAAGGCGAGACCGGAGGCAGCTGAGCATAGGCTGAGCCACGGCCAAACCGCTCTCCATCTAGGAGTAAGTCATAATCATTTGGAGGCTCTGAAAGTCTTGGTGGAGACGGTGAGAGATGGTGAGTTGGTGAAAGCTCAAGATGATGAGGGTAATACCATTTTGCATTTGGCCACAGCAAACAAGCAAATAGAGGTAACCCTTTTTGCTTCGAATTGCTTCAAAATTGTGACGACCTCAAATATCGCATTCCAATTGAACATTTTGTGCAAATAAAATCCGACTCATTCTCATTTTTCTATAGACTCAAGCTTTCTGCATTCAAACTTCAGTGGATTTATCGATTGAAGTAACTTATAGGAAATATCTTTGTTTGTTGTTTCTTTTATAATAGATAAGAAGCTCATCTTTTTGTGCAGACAGTGAAATATCTGCTTCAAAGAAGCGAAGTGGATATGAACACAGTGAATAGAAATGGCTTCTCTGCTCTAGATATAGTGGAATATTTTCCAAAGGATTTCAAAGTCATTGAATTGAGAGAACTATTAGTACATGCTGGAGCTCTAAGATCCATAAGGTTCCCTACATCGACAACTCACCAAGCAGTTGTTGATAACAAAAATGAGGAGAATTCAACTGTTGTAGTTGACCTAGCATTTGTAGCACTTCCCTCCACCAATACTCCTCCAGTAGAGGCAGTTCCGCCACCATCTTTCTCTGGTAAAATCAGGAAGCAGAAGGGAGACAAACACGAGAAATGGATCAAGAAGAAGCGTGATTCTCTTATGGTAATGCTTTAGCTAGATGTCTTGGAGTAGCATTTGCTGAAAACTTAGATCAGATCGGTTATGTTATTGCAATTAACATCATAGCTCACAGCTAGTTAATTTAAAATCTCTATTTGTTTCATGAAAAATGGATAATTCAGAAAATATTTTCCTAAAAATAATCATTTGTATCGCTTAATATAAATAGTTATGCTTTCTTAAAAATGTTTTCTACGTATGTACTAAATTGCTCATAATTAAATAGCTATGTACAGAAAGAAGATCAGTAGTTGCAATAATAGATGGCTTATGATTTTTTAAATAAAAAAAAATAGAGGGTAATATAAGAAATCCAATAGTGAGAAGAGACGAAGCAAGTTGATGAATATTTAAGAAAGTAATGGTACTTAATCTAAATGTGAAGTAGTTGGGTGATTTTCTTTAAATATCTATACTATTACATAAAGTAAAGAGGATTTCTAAAAAACTCAATCTTTTGTCTTCTCTAAATATTCTCAATGACTCAAGGTCTGTTTGGTAACCATTATCTTCCGAGAACAATTTTGATTAAAAATGATTTTTATTTTATTTTGTTCCCTAGACAGTTTTTAAAGGCATTTTGTAACTATCCAAAATTTTATTCTCAAATAGAAATGCGTTTGATAAGACTTTAAGTTCTTTTGTGATTTAAAATTTCTTTTAATTTTTTAATAATTTTTTTATATTTTCCTCTCTTTTTTCTTTTCTTTTCTTTTTTCCTTTTCTTTTTCTCCTTCTTCTTCTTGCCAACAATCGGCCAAACGAGGGCCGGCAACCTCTTCAGAGTATCACCAGCCCATGGCAAGGCTGAGCCTTGCTAGTCGAGCCTCCTTGGTGGCTGGGCAAGGCTTGGCCTCGCCTTAATTGGGTGAGCTCGGCCTCGCCCGTGGCCAGGCGACGCGAGCCTTGCCGGTAGCCTAACGAGGGTGAGCCTTGCCAACAGCGAGAATATAAGTGTGTTTTATTTTCCACACATTTAGTTATTAGATTTTGATTTTCTTTCTAAAAACAACAGCAACCATCATAAAATGACGTTCAAACTTCAAAATATCTACATTTTTTTTTTCTTCATATATGCGTCTATTCATACACTTAGTTTTTTCATAATTCAATCCATGACCTCTATTTACGTAGAGAGCTCGCCACAATTTCCTTGCATTTTGATAAATATAGGAAAAGCCATCAACTGAATTTGTGTATTTGTTGAAATGACTAACTGTGAAATATAGGTGAAACACTTTCTTCATTCGCAATTTTAAAACTTTCTTTCACGTCACAACAGATAATTGCCACCGTGATCGCAGCCATGGCTTACCAAGCCGGCCTTAGCCCTCCCTGCGGCCTGTGGGACAACGATCAGAAAGACGACAAAGGCACCATCTTATACTACGCAGGAACATCGATACTGGCTGCAAACGATCCAGAGGGTTACCAATTGTTCTGGCTATGCAACACCGTCTCTTTTCTTGCATCCCTTAGCACGATCTTCTTGCTCATGAGTGGCTTGCCCTTGGGGAAGAAGGTTTTGATGAGGGTTCTGACGGGCACAATGTGGGTGACCATCACTTTCATGGCAATGACTTACCTCGAATCCATGATGGCCATCTCGTTCGTACATAGGGAACCTAAACATGTGAGCCCGTTCACAGACGAAGGGTACTCCGAGGATGGAGGGTCGATTACAGTGGTTATGTACTCCTTGTTTGTTTGGCTCGGCATTGTAGCCATTGTTTTTCTAGTTCACACTGTTCGATTCTTTGTGTTCGTCTTCCGGAATGTGAAAGATCCGCAAAAGCTCAAGAAGTGGATATCAGGGCGTATGAGTTGGTGCAGATCTAGGGGCAATATCAAGATCTAGTGTATTCATCTGGTGGGACAAAGGATTACTGCATATTCTTGATGCCTATGTTCTTTCTAACTTAATCCCTATGTCATAAGATCATTCTGAGTACCGCTACTTGTGCAAACGATTTAATGTGACTACCAAACCAAACGCAGAGTCCATCTCGCATTATTCTCGAGCTCTCCTCATCAGAGATGTCTCGCCCATGTAGCCGAATCTTTCTAAAGAGAATGGGAAGGCCTGGCCACAAAGTAATCTGATCTACTCCTATGTATGCCGCAAATTAGTAGGTAAAAGCAACATTGGGCCATTCTATGATTTGTCTCACACAGCTTCACCATTCTCTTTCCAATCACACCAAACAACCGAACCCACCTTCCTCAAAAGCATCCGCACTTCCTTTATGCTTCCTTCATATTCTTCTCCAATGCTGATAGATGTCCAAAAGCCATCTGATCAAAGCTAGTGAGCCTCTCTGTCTGATTAATTTCAACCCCATGGCTCCAAACCGTAATGCAGTCACACCATTTTCATGAACTTCCTACACTATCTTTCCTGCCTAATTTTAAGGAAGTGATACACAGACTTCACAGAAAACACTCCATTATTATTCGCAGGCCGTGCAAGCTGATCCTCCCTCAAAGGTCGGAATTGAAGCAGCGCTAGTTTCATATGTAATGTTCACATGCCAGAAAGTGTGCTTCTTCCAAAACAACTTTCAAGCTCTGATATTATGACTACTTGCCAAATGATCTTTTCTTCTTTATATAGACAAGTAGAGGAGGGACAAGGCAGAAATGCAACCTAAAATCTCATGGACCGATCTGTTGTTCCTAATCACAAGACAAAGGATTGGTAGCGTATCATCCCACACAAAACACAGAAAATTACTGTTCATATGCAAACTGATTACAGGGGATGGAAGAACCGAGAGACGAAAACAATTGCATAGACAAATCTTTTGTACCTTAGACTGGTGATAATCAGTCCATAACAATTGGGAAGGTAAGAGAGCTCTCAAAGGCAGGAGCCAGTACTTTCATCTGTCTTAGACGACCAAAGTGTGTGGTTTCAATCAGCAAGCCCACAACCAACGCAGCTCATAAACTTCACTCAACCCAGCTTGGCAAAACAAGCCTCTTTCAAGAAGTCCCGTTTTGCACCCCCAACTTAATGCAACCTGACGGTTTCATTTGGGAGAATAATATGGGGGTTGCGTATGTGTGGGTTAAGAGCCGCCAATTCCTTCCATTTAGCACCAGTTCCATGAACACGGGATGAGATGCTCCACAATGTGTCACCAGGCTGTGCCTTAGTTGTTGCTGAGGCAGTAGATATAGAAGAAGCAGTCTTTGACTTCAGAAGCGGATCTCATTGTTCTTTCCCATTCGATTAGCGAGCAACCAACGAGAACCAGATTGTTGCTGGTTCGAACTTCCCCGGACCTTTCCCTTCCCAGGATCAGTCTTGAGGCCAGCAACATGGACTTCAGTAATCTTGCACTGGGGAATTTATCCCCAAAAGTTTTTGTGCAGATGATAAAAGTTCTTGCTTACAATCCCAGGACTCGAGGTGAACACACCAAACTCAAGTGGCCTCACAGCACTAGACATTCTTGAGCAGGGTCCAGGAGGCTCGAGAGTTCTTGAAATTGAGACATCCCTTCAAAGTTCAGGAGCTTCACTCTCCAGAGACATCCAATCAGTCCCATATCGCTATGATCCAGTTCTTGACCCACCACCAAGAATGACCTCCTACAACACCACCTCAAGATCACCTAAAAACTCCCCATCACTCTCCACCAAGAAAGCCCCGTCAAAGAAACGGAGTACTTTAAGGAAACCCCTATCAAAGAAACTGAGTGCTCTAAGAAGACCCCTGGTGGAAGCCGATTAGCTGAGCCAGGAGAGATTCACTAATGGTGGTCGCTTCGCTGCTAGTGACGGTGGCATTCCAAGCTGCGACCATGCAGCCGGGAGGCGTCTGGCAGGACGACTACGAGGTCGATGCCAACAGCAACCCGGTGAAGGAACCGTAAATGGCGGGCACCTCTATCATGGCCCACATCCAGCGGATCGCCTACGGACAGTTCATGATCTTCAACCCACTGGCCTTCCTGTCCTCCCTCAGCATCATCCTGCTCCTCTTGAGCGGGCTTTCAATAAAGCGGCGACGCTGGATGTGGACCCAGATGGTGATCATGTGGCTAGCGATCACGGGGCAGGCGATCACCTGCTTCATAGCGCTGCGCAACATATCGCTGGCTGACATGTGGGGATGCTGAAGGACCTGACGGACGTGTCGATGGTGTGCTGGCTGTGCCTGATGGGGGTGGTGCTCATGGGGAATGTGGTGAGGCTATGAGTGTGGGTGCTGAGGAAGTGATGAAGACAAGCATGAGGAAGTGTGACGGTCTGTGTGACAATCGACTAAATTGAATGGTCTTTGTTCTATGATGGTGGCAGCATGTTCAATATGTGTCACACCCCAAAACCAACAAGAAAGGGGAATGACACGGCCGTCCTTCCACTCAAAGGACACAGCCTCTGAGCTCTCATAATCGAACTCTTAAAAGTCCCCACATCCATATCGCTCTCGTATCTACTCATCGTTAGTTGAGGGACTAAAAAATATTAGAAAATAGAGGGGTGAGCAACTACGGCTCAGTGAGAAGTGCATCTCTTCTAAGTGGATCGAGCACTCACTATGCATATTTACAAAATCAAACCGCAACTCTTTTAACTCAAATCTAGGATATAACAAAACATATAGTAAAAAGAATAAGTTACATACGCTTCAACATAGTTATATTTATAGCAAAAATTATTTCATAATAACGTCGAAATAAACATCAACGGTCTGATCCACTAATCAATCTCATTAATTCACATGCCAATGGTTCATTCCATTGGTTAATCTCATACCACACCAAACCTAGAAATATAACAAACCTTCAAGGCCAAAATATAACATTTCTTACTTTAACACAATATGTTCAAAGCAAAAATATTCAAGATAATAATAGGCAAATGTCCATGGTCTAACCCATTGGTCAATCTCATAAAATACGTATCAATGGTCTATCCATTGATTAATTTTATCAAATCACACATTGATAATCTAATAAAATTACATGTTGATGGTCAATCCCAACGACTAATCTCGAATTACACGTTGATGGTCCATTCCATCGACTAATCTCAATTTACGCGTCGATGGTCCATTCCATCGACTAATCTCAAATTGCATGTCAATAGTCTATTCCATTAACCCAACTCATGTCACTTGTCAATGGTCCACTCCATTGACCAATCCATTGCTCAATATCAAACCATGGTCACGATATAACGCCTGGTGACGAGGCGACCAAGATTCCCCCCTTAGTAAGGTCTCCACCTATTATTAGCCGGTGGCTCGATCCACAAGGATATCCTAGAATAGTATGCGCATACCCACAAGCCCCTCACTGGGCTCACATCGATATTGAGCATCCACATCAATCCAAAACAACACCATCCATAATTCTCAAACCAAATCTATAAAACATTTCATATATCACGAAAAGATTTTGCAACTTAACTTATCTGCCAAAAACACTTTTCATAAAACATTCTCAAATAACTTCAAGACCCGTCTCAATAAATCAATTTCAAATCAAATACATTTCAAAAAGCTCATCACAAATCGATATTCATATAGCCTTCCATAAACCATCTTAAAGTCGAGATCTTCATAAAAAGGTTTCACAAATTCAAAATATGTAATATTCCTCAACTTCGTTCATCAAACAGAACATATATTTCCACCAAAAATTCTCACGCTATTCTTAAATACCAAAACACAGTAAATGCCCTATCCAAATTTTATGCAACAAATATGCTTATTCATAACTCATTAAATATCAATAATTTATCATTTTAAAAAAATGAGCTTATAAATTCTTAGAAGAGACAGCACCACTCACCTGGGAAAGTCGAAAATCAACTACGACGCTCATTCGAACCAACGCACTAGGATCCCTAATAATTAACGGAAAAACATTATCAAAAGGCCGAGTAAAAAGGATATTCGCATAATGACTCATCTATACTAAAGCCTATTTTTCGATAAAACGACACCTATGCGCCACGAAAACTCGCATTTATTGAAAACCCATCAATTTCCTGCAAGGCACAGCCCATGCGCCAACTTTGTCGCACCATAACTTCCTCCACAAAATTCTGTTTTAAGCCATCTTATAGTCATCAGAAAGCTCTCTTAACGTACAACAACAACCCCAACTCAGCCACCCCAAAACAGTACCAAAAATAACAAAAAAACAAGCTCGAAGCTTACTGTTCGCTACAGTAACAGAATGCGCTCCCAACTTCAAAATTCCGTTCCGGACAAACAGCAAGCTCAAATCACGATCCGTAAGATGCTATAGCTTCACAACATCCCAAAGTATCATTTCTACAAAAATATGCACCTTAATGACTCAAAAATCATACTTCGCCGCTCGATTTTCCCAAAATTCCGAATTTCAAGCCCTAGGTCCGAAATTACTCCAATTGAACGAATGGGCAGCACCAGCGCTTACTGGGCATTGCGTTACGTAGTTAACGCGGATTAGTGAGGCTCCCATGATGAGAACACACAAAACCCTCTTCTTCTTCTTCTTCTTCTTCTTCTCCTCCTCCTCCTCTGCCTCTTTCTTTCTTTGAGCAAGAGCTCTTTGCTCTCCATTTCTCTCTCTCTCCTCCTTTTTCTTTCCCTCTTTCCCTTTTATCTCTTCCTTTTTCTTTTCTCTCTCTCTCTCTCTCTCTCTCTCTCTCTCTCCCTTCTCTTTTCCCTCTCCCGAAAACTCTCGATTCCTCTCTCTCTCTCCTGAAGCTTCTAACTTTTTTCTTTTTTTTGACTGGATCAAAACCCATATTTTACAATATGTGTAAAATTTGTGATTCTGATGGGCGGGTTCATGATGGCTTTTGAGGTGCTCTGTTTTCTTCTACTTATGTTAGATAACAGAGTATTTGTCTTAAAGAGAGGATAAGACGGATTTTGCTAGAGAAATCTTTGGATGGTAAACGATCGAAGAGACTAATGTGGCGCTTGGAGCAATCGTGCATGATCTCCCTGTGTAATTTGTACAAAATCAGGACAATACGCGGTTATAGTTGCCGCAATTTCTTCTCTATACAATGTTGAACATGACTGTTGGACGAGGAGAGTTTCAGCCAGTTCGGCCAGGTCTGCTCAGGAATGGCTCAGTCCTCAACTCGGCCATCTTCGCTTGGCATTGAAGTATTCTAGACTTTGGTCCTCAGTTGAGATGCAGGGTGGCTAGAAATAAATTAGTAGTGCAGGATGGGATTTCCTACAATCATTATATAATTGTTTCCTTTGTTTGAATAGTATTTGATGCTGAGATTAGAAATGTTTGTCTCGGTTTTCTATTTCCTTCCCTTCCTAGTTGTTAAACATCTATCTTTCCAGAAGTTTCTGCTATGGAGGGATCAATTAAGCAGCCATCTCAAGCCTCTATTGCATGAGACCGAACCTCATGCAGGTTAGAGTGTATCTACCGTCTATGACTTGAGAATTCCATGTCAATTAAATTGTACAAATTCATGCGCATTTGATGATTAGAAGCACAACTCTGTTTAAGCATGGTACCCTGTAACTTCTCACCACTAGACATAATAATTTTCACTGAAATCTCTGCTAGACTCGATTCATTAGACTATTCAAAACAATATTTCGAGCGATCGGACTAGCATGAAATGAAAGAGAGAGCCGACTCAAATGATTGTTATAGAGGATGACACTTGATGAAAGCATGAACTTATTCCGCACGAAACAAAACAATTTGTTCTGTCTTTTGCCATAAAAAATGCAATTCTCATTCATGTGGAAAATTGTTGTTACTGATCAAAAACAGTAAACAAGAAACTGAAAACCAGAATTTATATTTTTTAGATGAGGAAGAGAAGCACAGAGAAACATAACACAAACTTGCATACGTCTGTTCTTAATAAAAAAACTGTCGAGTACCACAACTAAATACAAAGCAAAAACTGTTCACGTATGTGCAACACATAACTCCATACAAACGTGCTATTAACTTCCTAGAAAATAGCAAAAACACTAAATACATAACTAAATGAACTTGGCTGTTTTTTAATATAAAAAAAACATAGGAAAATAGAGGAAAAAACAAGACAGAAAACAGCAGCACTGAGACATTATAATCCAACAAACTCCTCCTTGGATCATTTGCTGCTGCATACTCCAATTTTCTTTCTTAATACTTCAAATCTTCCAGCTTGAAGTGGTTTTGTGAACATGTCTGCAAGTTGATCTTCAGATCTGCAATAAACCAGCTTAACTTCACCATTTTGTTACACCTCACATAGAAAGAACTTAACCTTGAAATGCTTAGTTTTGCCATGAAAAACTGGATTCTGAGATATTGCTAGAGTAGCTTGATTATCCACATTGATTTCGATACAGCCACTGGAATTTAGCCATAAATCTTTCATTATCTTCTTCAGCCACAAAGCTTGATTTGCAGTTGCAGTAGCTGCTATAAACTCAGCCTCTGCAGTAGACTGAGCTACAATCTCTTGCTTTTTAGAACACCAGGAGAAACAAGCAGAACCAAAAATGAAACAATATCCAGACATACTCTTCATGTCATCTACTGAACCGGCCTAGTCACTATCAGAAAATCCTTGCAAATTAAACTTCTGACATTTCTTAAACTTCACACCAAAGAACAATATTCCTTTGAGATATCTCAATACCCTTTTTGCTGCAATCAAATGTAACTGACTATGACTACTCATAAACCTGGATAAAACACTCATAGCAAATAGAATATCTGGTCTGGTTGCTGTAAGATACATGAGACACCAAATCAGACTTCTATACATAGAAGCATCTACTGCATCTATTCCATCATTCTTCTGCAATTTCTCTTTAGCAGCCATAGGAGTGCTTACACTTCGACAATCTTCCATCTAAAACTTCTTTAAAATTTCCTTCATGTATTTTTTTCTGACAGATGAAGATCTCATATGAAGCCTGTTTGACTTCCAGACCCAAAAAATAAGTCATCTTTCCCAAGTTGACATCTCAAAAACTGCAAATAGATCTTGCTTCATCTTCTTTATCAATTCCATATCATTCCCCGTCACTAATAGATCATCTACATAAAGTGACAGAATTACAACACTGTGATTCACCTTCTTGACATAAAGAGTGAACTCACTTAAGCTTTTTACAAAGCCAAAATCTTGCAAATATCGATCTATCTTCCCATACCAAGCTCTTGGAGCCCGATTAAGTCCATATAGAGCTTTCTTCAACCTGTATACACTCTCTTCTTGCCCTTTGATACTAAAGCCTTCAGGTTGTTCAACAAAAATCTCCTCCTCAAGCTCTCCATTCAGAATTGCAGACTTGACATCTAACTGAAATATAGGCCAGCCCTTCTCTGCTGCAATAGCTAACAGTAACCTTATTGTATCAAGTCGTGCAACATGAGCAAATGTTTCAGAATAGTCTACTCCCCATATTTGTGCATAGCCTTTCACCACCGGTCTAGCTTTATGTTTATTGATAGAACCATTAGGATTAAGTTTTGTTCTAAACACCCACTTAACCCCAATCACATTCTTATCAGATGGTCTGTCAACAAGCTCCCATGTGTGGTTTTTCTAGATCATTGCAATCTCTTCCTACATTGCTGCAATCCACCTCTGATCCTCCTTAGCTTCCACAAAGTTAGATGGTTCGAGCATTGCCACATTGCTTCTTTCATAGATTTCAGCAAGTGACCTTATGCCTCTTACTGGTAAATCATCCACACCGTCTTCCAATCCATCTATAAATTCATCAACCTCTACATCTATTGCAGGTTTTTTTTCGAACTGCTGCTGTTCTGCACTCTTTCCTTCCATCCAATTCCACTCATCTTCCTCTAGAAAAACAACATCTCTGCTTACAGTCACATTTTTTGTCATAGGGTGAAAAATTATGTAAGCCTTTGATTGGAGACTATACCCAATGAAGATTCCAAGCTCTGCTTTCTTATCCAGCTTGTCCCTCTTGACCTCAGGAACATGAGTGTAACACAAACACCCAAAAACCTTCAAATTTTTCACAGAAGGTTTAACACCATACCAGACTTCAAAATGTGTTGACCTCTCTAAAGCCTTTGTGGGCAATCTGTTCAATAAGAACACTGCAGTATTAGCTGCTTCAGCCCAGAACTTCTTAGGTAAATTCTTCTCATGCATCATACATCTAGCCATCTCCATAATGCTTCTGTTTTTCCTCTCATTGGCCCCATTTTGTTGAGGTGAATAGGGAGCAGTGAACTATTGCACAATTCCTGTTTGCTAACAATTCAACTTAAACTTGTGAGCAGTATACTCAAAACCATTATCATACCTGAGCATTTTAATTTTCTTCCCACTCTGATTCTTAACTAAGGCTTTAAACTTCACAAACACATTAACAATTTCAACAGAAAATAAATCCAACTCATCCTAGTCATATCATCAGTGAAGGTAATGAAATACCTGCTACCATTGAGAGAAGACTCAAGACATAGGTCCACATAGATCTGTGTGGACTAATTGTAGCTTCTCACATGCTCTCCAGCCTCCTCCTTTGAAAGAAAATCTAGCTTGCTTGCCAAGAAGACAAGTTTTGCACTGTGGAAATTCCTCCTCCAAACTTGGCAAGTCATCTTTCAAGCTATTACTCTGCATAAACGACATGCTCTTCCTGTGAACATGCCCAAGTCTTTTATGCCATATCTCTGCATTTTTTTCTTTGCACTTTAAAGCCATTTGTTGCATCATTGAACATGAAACTCTTGCCCTCCATTGTAATTATTAGCACTTCTTTGCTATCTGCATTATTAATAAGACATTCCTTCCCTTCGAACTTCACTTTATAGCCCTTCTCAACTAATTGACTAACACTTAACAGATTATGGTCAATATTTGGCACAAAAAGGACATCACTGATCAGCTTCACCTCCTGATTTCCTTCCATAGCCATTATACCCTTCCCTTGCACTTCGATATATTGTCCGTTGCTAATTCTGACTTTGGACGTGACTGACTTGTCTAGACTCCTAAATAGCTTCGAATTGCCAGTCGTATGATTGGTACAGCCACTATCCACCAGCCATGCATCATTCCCAACAAAAGATTCAGAAAAAGAAGCTACAAACAAGTGCTCTTCCTCAGTTTCATTCACTGCTACCTGTGTTTTTCTTGCTTGCTGGTAATTTTTTTCTTTGCAGATGGCTTCCATGTGACCCAACTTGTGACATCTTCTGCATCTAGCATAAGGCTTTCTCCAACATCTAAAAAACTAATGATTAGTTCCACCACAGTATTGACAAGGTTTTTTGTTCATCTTCCATTTGCTAGACCCACCAGAATTTCCTTCTTTTGCTACAAACTTGGAGTCACCAGCATTTTTCCGGATTGAATCCATTTCTTCCCTTTGCCTCCATCATTTGACTTCACTCTAGCTTGCAGCGCACCTCTACAAACTCTTCTCTTCTCATCGGTCTTCGTGCTCCCGTACTGCAGAGCATTTAACAATTCCGCAAGCTTTATATCGCTAAGTCTCTTGTATTTTCCAGAGATGCTATGGTGGCTTTGAACTTTTCTGGAAGAGACACCAGGATCTTCTGAACAAGCCTTTCATCCTTCAAGTCAGTCCCTAAAACTCTGATTTTTTCAGCTATCCCAACCAACCTATCAGAGTACTCCTTCAATGACTCTGAATCTTTCATATGTTGTCTCTCAAACTCCCTCAAGAGATTCAGCACCTTCATGCCTCTTATCTTCTCATCTCCCTTGTATTCATCCTTCAAGAAATCCCATATTGCCTTTGCAGAATCACATCTCATGATCCTTGTGAAGATAGTGGGTGAAACAGCAGCGTACATGCATGACTTTGCCTTGGCCTTCCTTGTGATTCTCTCTTTATGGTACTTTATCTGATTCAAGGTCGGATTGTCTGGAAGTAGAGCAACCTCATAATCATCCTCCACAGCTTCCCACAGATCATGACCTTCCAAAAATGCCGTCATCTTAACAGCCCATGCTTGATAATTCTCTCCAATAAATACTGGAGAAGCCATTGCAGAGAAACCAATCGACCCTGTCTCCATCACCTTTTAACTTCTTTACACTTCGATACTTGCTTCACTTCACAGTCCCTCAAGATCATTCATGCTATGATACCACTGTTGTTACTGATCAAAAATAGTAAACAAGAAACTAAAACTAGAATTTATAGTTTTCAGATGAGGAAGAGAAGCACAGAGAAACAGAACACAAACTTGCATACGTCTGTTCTTAATAAAAAAAACTGTCGAGTACCACAACTAAATACAAAGCAAAAACTGCTCACGTATATGCAACACATAACTGCACACAAATGTGCTATTAACTTCCTAGAAAATAGCAAAAACACTAAATACATAACTAAATGAACTTGGCTGTTTTTTTAATAAAAAAACATAGGAAAACAGAGGAAAAAACAAGACAGAAAACAGCAGCACTGAGACATTATAATCCAACAAAAATACAGCACTATTACATGAAGGCTGCAAATATAAGGGAACATTAGAACTGTAACTCTCACTACAAACTCGGTCTCTAGCCTGAGTAGCTGCTATCCAGTTGTCTGATGGATTAGTTGCTCAACTGACCCAAATCCACTGGACATCTTTAAAGCTTGAAGCTTTCTGTCCTGCTATTGTTGTCGGTTATACAAATCCTATCGAGTCGCCACCATTGATCTTCTACAAGCTCTAAATAGTTGGTGCCAATACCCCTCCTGTCTATGGTTTTCGTTCCTTGTTCATATCTCCTCGCCGAGGCATCCACCCGAGGGTCTTCCGTTCGACGTGATCAAAACATCTCAAACGACCTCCTCTCATATTATCCTCGATTGGTTGGTAGTCCCCACTTTTACCTGCATTATTTGATTTCGAATCTTGCCTCTTCTCTTGAATGTCATGTCCTACGAAGCATTCTCAAGGTGTCTTCGGCATGATCTCAGTTTTGTCAAATTAGATCAAAGTTGGTGGAAGGATTCAGTCCTCAGTTCTCCATGATGTCCAACTTTCTCGAGGTTTCGTTGAGTTTCGATAATTCCTAGACTTACACCTTAAGGTTAACAAAGTTTCCTTCGAGTTCAGGTTTCTGGTTAGCTCCAGCATGGATTTCACCTACCAACACCATATCATCTACAGAGAAAATACTCCAATTGACTTCATCTTGAATTTGTCTTGTCGGCATGGACGGATTCACCATGGGGCCAATGGAGGCACTTGCCCCCTTTAAGCTTCCTATAAATTGAAATGGGAACTACAATATGTTGTAATCATTTGGTGAATTTGCCCCACGAAAATACAAGTGTGTACTTATAAGGCTTGATTCAACATGGGAAGAAAGGAGATTGCAAAATATGCGAGTCATTCATTTGATTTTGCTCTCGTCTTGCCTGATCCATCATGTCAATAAGGCATTTTGGGTGTTCAAGGTTTACTTACCAAAAATGAGCCTCTTTGTCATAGAAAAAGCGAGAGTCGGAAGATTTAATAAAAAGGCAAATGTTAAAGAGTAAGGATATTTGTTAAATTTCATTATTCGACATCTTTTTTTCTCAGAGTTAATATGATACTTCTTTAATTTTGATCAAAATCACCATGTTATAAGGGTCTTGTTAATAAAATACCTCAGAGGCACTAGTTAAAACCACTAACCATAAAAAATAAAGCGTGTCGGCATATGCTGAAAATTGAGCAACGCCAAATTTCGAAAAAATCACTTACTTCACATATACAAATGTATATTTCCATAGCAAAATTAATGAGGCCCAACAAGTACCCTAACTACATTCTTTAACGTTTTCCTTTTTATTAATTATTCTAACACTTGCTTTCTATGAGAAAAGCCCATCTTCGATAAGTAAATCTCGAACCTCCAAAATACCCCATCAATACTAAGGACCGAGTAAGACGTGAACCCAAATCTCCACAATAACATTTTAGCCATAAGAGTCCTTATCAAGATGAGAACCTACGAAAGTACATAGATGGAAATTCTGTACTCCCTTAGTACCTTCTGATCTTTAGCCAAACTTGTCGGACAATCACACAACACACCACCGACCCGAAAATTGAACATGTAAAGGATTATCCAAACGGTACACACAATATCGACGTTGGTGTAAGGATGAGATCCACTTTCATCTTATCGGTGCCTCCATTCGATGTCGTATCCATCCAAACCATTAATCCGTTCGAATAAAGAGGAAGCGGATTCTTTCCCATCGGTGCAGTCATCGTTTCAGCGGGTTTAAGTTATTGAAGATGGTCGGGAGTACAGGAGACAAGAAAGGAATGAGTCAATAACCGTGAAACCCCATTTGAGGTTTGGTGGCATCGCGGAACCCTTTGCATTCCCATTCAGGATGCAGCGGCGATTTCCTGAAGGTTTGCACTGTTAGTTCTGCCTAACAGATAAGCACATTGTTTGACATCAATGGTTTAGCGGTTGCCTAGTTCTTTCAACTTCACTTTATTTGAATTTCAATGCTTTAACTGAATTATAATAGAAAAGTTAGAGCGTTGCACGCATGCCTGGATAAAATATTAACACACTCCCACGCTTAATCATAACCTTCCCACCTGAGAAAGTATAGATAATGCTACTTATCGTTAGATATATATATATATATATATATATATATATATATATATATATATATATGGATCTAAATTAGTAAAATCAGCAGATAAATAATTTGGTTATGGGCTTTTGACTAAATAAACAAATGGCCCACTATAAAAAATACTATAAAAGCCTTCTCATACCCGCACGTATGTTTTTATAGTTTCCCAAAATATCATCATTTCACTTATAGTATTGAGATGCACGTGTAAGGATATTATACGAAAGAAACCTCACATTCATGATGAGTTGTAAAATGTAGAAGTCAATAATATTCTAATTTATTCATAACTTATTGATTTTAATTTCTAAATAAAGGTGAGTCCAACGAGATAAATTGTTGGGCTTGGGCTTAAGTGTGGACTTAGCTATCTCCCTAGGTAAAAGTTTTGGGCTTTCCTTGCGCCTCCCTAAAAGTATATCAGAGCCGATGATTTCAATGAAGTGGGCTCAACATGAGTGAATCGGCATCTGGTGAATATCTCAAGGAAAGAAACCTCGTATGCGATTCTTGATTGAGGTGACCAATAGTGTGATCTGCTGAGTTTGGCCAGACCAAGGCAATGGAGGAGGGGTCAAGGCAAATGAGAGGGTAACGATGGATTTTGAGGTGCTCTGTTTTCTTCTAGTTCTGTTTGAGAACAGAGTACTGGTCCTAATGAGAGGGGAAGATAAATTCTGCTAGAGAAATCTTTGGATGGTAAAAGATTGAAGACTAATATGGCGCTCGGAGCAAAAGTGCATCATGTCCCTCTGTAATTTGTACAAAATCAGGACAATACGCGGTATAGTTGCGCGATTTCTTCTCTATACAATGTTGAACATGACTGTTGGATGAAGAGAGCTTCATCCAGTTCGGCCAGGTCTGCTCAGGAACGGCATGGTCCTCAGCTCGGCCATCCTTGCTCAGCATTGAAGTATTCTGGATTTTGGTCCTCAATTGAGATTTAGGGTGGCTAGAAGTAAATTGGTAGTGCAGTATGGGATTTCCTGCAATCATTATATAATTGTTTCCTTTGTTTAAATATTATTTGATGCTGAGATTAGAAATGTTTATCTAGTTTTCTATTTCCTTCCCTTCTAGCTGCTGTCAAACATCTATCTTGCCAGACGTTTCTGCTATGGAGGGATCAATTAAAGCTGCCATCTCAAGCCTCTGTTGCACGAGACTGAACCTCATGCAGGTTAGAGTGTATCTACCATCTGTGACTCGAGAATTCCATGTCAATTAAACTGTACAAATTCATGCACATTTGATGATTAGAAGCACGACTCTGTTTAAGCATGGTACCTTGTAACATCTCACTGCCAGACATAATAATTTTCGCCGAAATCTCTGCTAGACTCGATTCATTAGACTATTCAAAACAATATTTCGAGCGATCGAACTAGCATGAAATGAAAGAGAGAACCGACTCAAATGATTGTTATAGAGGATGACACTTGATGAAAGCATGAACTTATTCCACGCAGAACAAAACATTTTTTGTCTTTCGCCTTAAAAACTGCTAAATTCTCATTCATATGGAAAATACAGCACTATTACATCAAGGCGGTCTACCTCCAACATCAGCATCAAATAACAACTGCAGATAGAAGGGAACATTAGAACTGTAATTCTCACTACAAAACTCGGTCTCTAGCCTGAGTAGCTGCTATCCAGTTGTCTGATGGATTAGTTGCTCGACTGACCCAAATCCACTGGACATCTTCAAAGCTCGAAGCTTTCTGTCCTGCTATTGTTGTCGGTTATAGAAAACCTATAGAGTCGCTACCTTTGATCTTTTATTACATCTTCTACAAGCTCTAAATAGTTCATGCCAATACCCCTCCTGTCTATAGCTTTCGTTCCTTGCTCATATCTCCTCGCCGAGGCATCCACCCAATGGTCTTCCATTTGACCTGATCGAAACATCTCAAACGACATCCTCTCATATTATCCTCGGTTGGTTGGCAGTCCCTACTTTTACCTGCATTAATTGATTTCGAATCTTGCCTTTTTTCTTGAATGTCATGTCCTACGAAGCATTCTCAAGGTGTCGTCCGTATGATCTCCAGTTCTGTCAAAGTAGATCGAAGTTAATGGAAGGATTCAGTCCTCAGTACTCCATGAACTCCATGATGTCCAATTTTCTCGAGGTTTCGTTGAGTTTCTATAATTCCTAGACTTACACACTAAGTTTACAAAGTTTCCCTTTGAAGTTTAGGTTTCTGGTTAGCTCCAGCATGGGTTTCACCTACCGACACCATATCATCTACAGAGAAAATACACCAATTGACATTGTCTTGAATTTGTCTTGTCAGCATGGGCGGATTCACCATGGGGACAATGGAGGCACCTGCCCCCTTTAAGCTTCCTATAAATTGAAATGGAAACTACTATATGTTGTAATCATTTTGCGGAGTTGCCCCACGAAAATACAATGTGTCCTTGTGGGTTGACTCAACATGGGAAGAAAGGAGATTGCAAAATATTCAAGTCATTCATTCGATTTTGCTCGCATCTTGCCTGATCGATCATATCAATGAAGCATTTTGGGTGTTCAAGGTTTAGTTACCAAAGATAGCCTTTCTGTCATAGAAAAAATGAGTGTCGGAAGAATTAATAAAAAGGTAAATGTTAAAGAGTGCCCCTAAGATATATATATATATATATATTTTTGGTAAGGGCCCCTCAGATATTTGTTAAATTTCATTATTTGACATCTTTTTTCTCAGAGTTAGTTTGATACTTCTTTAGTTTTGATCAAGTAATTCGGATAATCTCCTATGAGGGTCTTGTCAATGAATACATTTGAGGCACTAGTTAAGACCACTAACAATAAAAAATAACGCGTGATACGTTGAAAGCTAAAGAGCGGTGACGCATTCAAAAAAGTCACCTCCTTCAAATAAACATATTTATATTTCCAAAGTAAAATTTGAGAGGCCTAACAAGTACTCTAAGGACATTATTTAACATTTGCCTTTCCATTAATTATTCCAACATTCCCTTTTTCTATGGAAAAGCTAATTTTAGGTAAGTAAACCTTGAACCTCCAAAATACCCTATCAATACTTTAACGATCCTGGGTCTCCACTATACACATATTGTCCGCTTTGAACACTAAAAAAATGCATATGTACAGTAAAATGGACCCAAGCCTTATAAGCTAGCCCATGACTCCCTCCCTAGGTGATGTGGGACAAGAGATGCGCCACCTCCTTGCGCACGTCCGGGGATTGAGGCGTGGATGCACCGCCATCCCTCCTCCCCCTCCTCCCTTGGCAATGTCCTTGCGCACGTCCTGGCAATGTCCTTGCGCATGTTTGGGGATTGAGGCGCGGATGCACCGCCATCCCTCCTCCCCCTCCTCCCCGCGCACCATTGCCAGGGCCTAGCCTTGCCCACGTACTACCGAGGCAATCTTAATCCGTCCCTCTATACTGCCCTAGGTTAGGGTCGTCATATTCTCCCCCCCTTAAGGCACAACGCCCTCGCTGTGGCCCCACACGCGGTTGGGAGTCGGCTCTAATACCACTTGTAACCCCCTTGCTGTGGCCCCACACGCAGTTGGGAGTCGGCTCTGATACCACTTGTAACGACCCTAGGTCTCCATTGTACACATACCGTCCGCTTTGGACACTAAGTCCTCATGGTTTTATTCCTCTCGGGACAGCCCATACTATCCCAAGAGAACGCATATGTATAATTAGAGGACCCAAGCCTTATAAGTTAGCCCAGACTCCCTCCTTAGGCGATGTGGGACAAGAGACGCGCCACCTCCCTATGCATGTTCGGGGACCGAGGCACGGACGCACCGCCATCCCTCCTCCCCGCGCACCGTCGCCAGGGCCTAGCCTTGCCTGCATACTGCTGAAACGATCTTAGTCTGTCCCTCCGTATTGCCTCAGGTTTGGGTCATCACAGATACTATAGACTGAGCAAGACACGAACCCAAACTTCCTTAGTGGCGTTTTACCCATAATAGTCCCGATCAAGTTGTGAACATTCTTTGTGCCTATGAAGGTATGTAGATGGAAAGTGTACTCCCTCGGTGCCTTCGAATCTTTAGCTAAACAGGTCAGACGATGACACGACATGCCATCGATCCAAAAATTGAACATGCAAAGGATTAGTGTCCAAACGGTACCCATAATATCAACATTGGTGTAAGGATGAGATTCCCTATCATTTTATTGGTGCATCCATTCGATGTCGTATCCATCCAACCAATAATCTGTGCGAATAAAGAGGGAGCGGATCCTTTCCCATCGGTGCAGAAATTGCTTCGGCGAGTTTAAGTCATAGAAGATGGTCGGAGGACAGGAGATGAGAAAGGAATGAGCAGTTAATAAATCAATCTTGCGTAGCGACAAAAGGCAAGCTCTATATTACCGTGTGAAACCCCAACTGAGGTCGGTGGCATCGCAGAGTCCATTGCATTCCCGTTCCGAATACGACAACGATTTCCTGAAGGTTTCCACTGTTAGTCCTGCTTAACAGACAAGTACACAGGTTTTGACATCATTGTCTTATCTTAGGGTGCGTTTGGTAACCATTATGTTATGGAGAACAATTTCTGATCAGAAATTATTCTTTTTTATTCTATTCCTGAGAACAATTTATAAGTATTATAAGGCATTTGATAACTGCCCAAAAGTTTTATTCCTAGAATAGAATTACTTTTGGCATCGTCCTCAAAATTTTTAATCCAAACCATTTTATGTTAAATTTTTAATGAATTTATTACTTTTTTCCTTTTATTCTTCTTTTCATCTTTTCTTTACTTTTTCTTCTTCTTCTTCTTCAACCATCTTCTTCAACATTTGGCTGGGCTTCGCCCAACTGTCAAAGAAGTCAACCTCGTCGGACCACCGTGAGGTCGGCGTCGCTCGGGTGAGGCACCTGGTCACAAGCGAGCTCACCGGATCTCACCGTGGCCTGGCAAGCCTCCGGCGACAAGGGGGCAAGCGGCGGCGGCCGGCGGCGGCGGTGGTGGAAGAAGAAAAGAGAAGAAAGAAGAAGAGAAGAAGAGAAAAGAGAGAATAAATTTAGGTTTGCTTGATTCTAGAATTGTTCCCGAGAACAAAGAAACAACTCTTTTTTATTCCTTGATTCTATTCCAAATCTATTCCCTGTAATAAATATTTTACCAAACAGATTTTTATTCCAAATCTATTTATATTAACAAAACAATAGAAATTTTCACTGTTTGGCCAGTTGCCAAATGCGCCCTTAGTGATTGCCTAGTTCTTTCAACTTCACTTTATTTAAATTTCAATGCTTTAACTAAATTATAATAGAAAAGTTGGAGCATTGCGCGCATGCATGGACAAAATATCGACACACTCCCACGCTTAATCATAAGCTTCGCACTTGAGAAAGTATAGATAATGTTGCATAACATAATGATCTAAGGCTGCGTTTGGCAGTCGGGATAAAATTCGGGATAGGATAGGATATCCTATCCTACGTTTGGTGCTCGCTCAGGACGGGATAAAGTCGGATATAAGAGGGATATAGGCAGAATAAAATTATCCCATGGGAGAGGTGGGATAAAGGTGGATATGATTTGTAATATTCATAATAGGAAAGTTATTTTTCTTGAATAACAAACTTATTAAATTAACAAAATTGAAATTATATTTCAATATAAATAATATTTGAATTCTAGTTTAAGAAATAAAAAATAAAAAAATAAAAAATTATTTTTAATTAATCTTATTTTAATTTATATATTCAACTTTAATTCTATCTTATAATAAATATTCAATCTATAAATTAAATATTTATATTTATTATATATTTTAGGTATTTTTGTATTTTTGGTATGTTAGTACAATTTACTATTTGATAAACTTTTATTAAAGAATGATGAAAGGGGAAAAAGAAATAATAATGAAAATAATATAAAAAAGAGGAAAAATAAAATAAAAATAAATTAAGTAATAATGTTATGAGAGATTTTCACTATCTCTGTTTATGAACATTTAGTTCATTTATAATGATATGCCGTTTATATAAAAAAAAAATGTATATGATATGATGTGAATATATCCAACTTTAATATTATGATTCACCAAACAATGAACGAGATATAAAAAAATCTTAGGATTTTATATCCTATCCTATCCAATCCTATCCCGATTAGAAATCCAGACGACAAAACGTAGCTTAAGATTAGTAAAATTAGCAGAATTTAGTTTTGAGCTTTTGACTAAATAAACAAATGGCCCACTATAAAAGCCTTCTCGCATCCGCATGTACCTTTTTATAGTTTCCCAAAATATTGTCATTGCACTTATAGTATTGAGATGCACATGTAAGGATATCATATAGTTTCCCAAAATATTGTCATTGCACTTATAGTATTGAGATGCACATGTAAGGATATCATACAAAAGAAATGTCACATACAAAATGTGGTGTAAGGTGGAGATGTCAATATTATCCTAATTAGTTCATAACTCATTAATTTTAAATTCTAAGTGAATGTGAGTCCAAAGAGATATGTTGTTGGGTCAGGTTTAAGCTTGGACTTAACAATCTCTCTAGGTAAAGGTTTGGGCTTCCGTTGCACCTTCCTACAAATGGTATCAAAGCCGATGGTTTCAATGAAGTGGGCCCAATATGTGTGAATCAACGTCTAGTGAATATCTCAAGGAAACTTGTATGTGACTCCTGATCGAGGTGATCAATAGTGTGATCTACTGAGGTTGGCCAGACCAAGGCAATGGAGGAGGAGTCATGGCAAATGTTATGTTTCTACTGAGGTGGGCCAAGGTAGAGATTTGAAATGATGCTGGTGTGGTATTAAAGGGGAGCAAGCTTGACATAGATGGCCCACATATGAAGTATAGATTTGTTGAGGTGCACGTGTGATGGTGTTATGAGAAAGAAGTCCCGCATTAGAGAAGCGATGTAAAGTGGAGAAGTTAATATAATCTTAGTGGGTCTAAATAAATATGTTCATGGGCTCAAACTTAGCATATATATATAATATGTATGTGTGTCTATAAATATATATTTAATATATAATTCAAACACATAAAACCTTCACAAATGTGTCATCGCATCCAATGAACTGAAGATAGGCATTTAAATAAATCGGTCAAATTCAGCACCAAATAATAATTATCATATCATTCTTAAAGCCAGTACATCACATTCCACGCTATTTACGTTTCCAACATTGCGGAAGCAGGCAGGAATGTTCTTTAATCCGACGCCCAGCTTTTTCCAACATGCAAATGCTTTTATAAGACTAATGTTTTAGCTTGTATGTAATTAGCAATCTCAGCCTTTGACATTTCAACGCCAAGACAAGATATGTTGTTTCCGGGGGCATTCCTTAAACAAAATGATCCTTGAGACATTGGGCTCGGACTCCTGTGCTTTTATTTTTGTTAAGTGCTATGATCTCCTTTCTACCCCAAAACAGAAAATAATGAAATGACCTAGATAAATTTATTAAACCGTTGATGATCTGTCAAATCTTGGATCTTTGCATTCCCATTTCACAATTTAATAGCGATCTCATGAAACTTTGCAGATGTTAGTCAAACTTAACAGATACTAATCTGGGTTTACATTATTGGCTTAGAGGTTCTCTAGTTCTTTCGACTTCACTCTATTTAATATCAATGTTTTAACTAAATTATAATGGAAAAGTTGGAAGCATTGTGCTCATGCCTGGAATAATATCAACACACTCCCATGCTTCATCGTAAGCTTCACACCTGAGCAAATTTCGTAAACCAATCTTAGCTCACCAGAGAAGTTTATGTTGTTTCCAAGGACATTCCTCCAAAAATATGATCTAACAGACCATTGGCTCGGACTCAACATTTATCTTCTGGCTCGGACTCAACATTTATCTTCTTTCTAACCCAAAACAAAAAAGAAACCGATGATCTAGAAAAACTAATTAGAGAGGTAATGATTCGTCCGAAGGCACTTTGCAAAATTCTTGATCGTTTATCGCGCATTTGGAAGTCCATGATGATTGCTGTCACACCTTGGCCTCTTGCATTCCCATTTGGGATATAATGGTGATTTCATGAAGCTTTCCAGTTGTTAGTCATGCTTGACAAAATAAGTAAATTGGCTTAGTGGTTGTCTAGTTCTTTCAATCTCACTTTATTTAAATATCAATGTGCTAATTAAATTATAATAGAAAAGTTGGAGCATTGTGCGCATGCCTAGATAAAATATCAACAGAGTCCCATGTTTAATCAAAAGCTTCAGACTGGAGAAAGTATATATAAGAGCGAGATGGATAAGCCAAATTGATAAAAGGCAAGGAAAAAGGATATACATATATAGATATGGATCTAAAATAAATAAAATCAGCAGATGGAAAATTTGGTTATGAGCTTTTGACTAAACAAAAAGAACATGTATGAGTGGTGCACTTGTCAGGGTGTTATGCAAAAGAAGCCCCACTTCGGAACGTGGTGTAAAATGAAGCAATTGATGTTTGCCTATATTATGACCAAAAAAAAAAATGTTTGCCTATAATTTTTTTTTCAAAAATTGCCTATAACTCATAGGCTTAAGTTTTTAAGAGAATGCGGATCTACCAGGATATGTTGACATGCTCAAATTTTAGCTCTCTCTTAACAATCTCCATAGATGATGGTATCAGGCTTCCGCTGCGCCTCTTGACAAGTGGTATCAAACCAATGGTTTGGATGGATTGGGCCCAACATGTGTGGATTGCCTTCTAGTGAATATCTCAAGGAAATATATCTCAGAAGTGACTCAAGGTGGCAAATAGCGTGTTCTTGTTGAGGTTGGCCAAGCCAAAGCGATTGAGGAGGAGTCAACGCAGATGTTGTACTCGTACCGAACTTGGCTGAGCTAAGGTGGAGATTTGAATTGAGATAATATCAGCGTGAAAGAATACCTTGAGTAAGGGGGCTTATACCTGAGGGGAAGATTTGTCGAGGTACACATGTGAGGGTGTAATGCGAAAGAAGTCCCACATTGGTAATATGATGTAAAGTGGAGCAGTCATTATTCTAGTGGATCTAATTTGATATGTTGAAGAATTTGGACTCGAACTCTCCCTTAACAATTTTGTTGTTCACATAATGTGACATCCTGAATTTCTCAACCTGTTTTCTATTGAATTAATCGGGCATTTCGTTGACACGTTTATAGGGCAATTTTCAGAGCCGATCACTCTTGAGATAACTAGATTGTCTGGGTAAGTAATTAAGAAATTTTAGGGCAATACATTTGAGAATTCAATCAGGAATCGGCTTCTCGACCGTGCTTATTCTTTAGAGGCCATTACGGCACAGTTAAAAATCGATTTAAGACCAGAGATAGGTCTGGTCGACTAAGATGTGTGGCCGATCATGGGTGACTCCACTAAATTGGAAAATTCTCGTCGTCCGACACTAATTTGATTTTACTGTCGTTTTGGTACACTGTGTCCATATTTGAATCTTCGAGATTTTCACGACAATCGAGAGTCACCATTGGATCGAATGGGTTCATAGTGGTTCGAAGAAAATCAACCATGAGTTATTTGCCTTAAAAAGTTCTGAAAACTACCCGATAGTCTAGGTCATGCTAAAAACGTGCCGAATGAAAATTAACCGCCAATTCGAGTCTGATTTCAGAAATTGAAGTTTCGGCCATGTCACAATAAATTCTAGGAGTGTTGACTCAGTCTTAGAAGATTTTTTTGACAACTAACAATTTTTGGGAAAAAGTCGTCGTCGGGTTGTTTTAGTGCAGAAAATGCCGGAGATGGTTTTTAGTTGCAAAATTGAGATGCATGTTGGATGCATGGGTGAAGAAAAATAACGATTGAGACATTGAGGCGTCGATTGATTTTTTATGAGAGCCGATCGAGGATGAATTGAGAGAGATTTGATGTGTAATTGATGCCATGTTACTAGAAAATTCGTGTGCCCCCATGAGTAGTGACTTATGGACCAATTCAACTCTCTAGAAGGGGCAATTTGGGATGAAAATGGACTGGTGGATGATAGCTATGTGGAGAGATAAGAAGCGAAGAGATATTTGTGTGGAAAAGATCAAGCTTGGGGCCCTCACCCCTCATCTCTATCCATCTCTTTTTCTTCCCTCATTTTCAGCGAATAGCCTCTCTCTCCCCTCTTTGTTTCGTGCGACACTCCTAATTGAAGAAGATGAAGCTACTTGCTGAAAACCCCCGCTGCCGGTTGCACGTCACCGTTGCCACCTGCCAACGTATTGGCTTGCTTCGGTCAACAAGAGCAACAAGCGAAGCCATTGATTGACCGCTTGAAGCCCACGCCTCGTCCGCCAATGAAGACCCCTGCAGCAGCTCCACCAAACTCTGCCGTCCGCATAGCCAAGACGTCCAGAGAAGCCGGGCCAACACACCACCGTTCCGCTTCCACGACCAACTGCACTGAAGATCGAAGCTGCATCCTCCATTAGGCTTTGTCGGCAGCAAATCAATTCCATCTTCACCGGTCAAGACAACTCACGGCAGAAGCTGCTCCAACGTCGAAGCTGGCCTCCACGTGCCCTCTGCCCTCACGAAATTGTCGAGGCCCATCTCAGCAGCAACGACCTAGCGAAGGGAGATCTGCAAACTTCATTCAGTCCAAATTCAGCCCTGCAGAAATCCAAGTCAGCGACTCCTTTGCTGGATTCCTCTTGCGGGCAGCTCAGCAGCTCAATTGAGGCCCAAGTGAATTCGCAAGCCCAGTTTTTGAGGCCCAAAAATCCAGTAGCTCCATTAAGCCCAATTCCTCGCAAGCCAGCCCAAGTTGATTAAGAGCAGCCCATTTTCAACAGGCCCAACTTTATTTGGGTCTAGCCCAAAAGCAAGAACAAATCTCAGTTGGGCTGCGATTTGTTGGGCCAAAGTTGAGGCCCGGTCCAAGCCCGCCGGTGTTGTCGAAAGCCCGATTTCGACCGCCGTCGCGGTGTCCCGATCTCCGTGTTTATCAAGTGAGTTTTACTCATTAATGCTTTCTTAGTTTGCTAATTATACTTAAGGTTGGTTAGATTTAATTAAATGCAATTAGGTGGTTAGATTAGTTTAGATCAATTAAATTAGAGACTTAATGATGCATGTTAGGTGGTTAGAAATAGACATTAGCAAGTAAACATGCCATGTTATTTATGGAACGAGTCTCGGTAATTTTCTGGACTCGTCTCGGCGTCCAATTTGGCAATACGAGCCTAAATTTGATTTTTTTATAATTATTTATTTAATTTTCGAAATTAATTATTTAATTATTTATTTTTCAGAAATTCAACCGAGATGGCCGATGACCGGAATTTCGTGCTAATTGTCGTGGTGCAATCCGTTTATTTATTTGAGATTTATTTGGTGCTAAAGTAATTTAGGAGTTAATTTAAGATTTATTCCTAAATGAAATCTTGAGAGGGTCAGGTGGGACCGTAAAGCCACTAGATCTTGAGAGGGTCGGGTGGAACCGTAAAGCCACTAAATCTTGAAAGGGTTGGGGGGGACCGTAAAGCCACTAGATCTTGAGAGGGTCGAGTGGGACCGTAAAGCCACTAGATCTTGAGAGGGTCGAGTGGGACCGTAAAGCCACTAAATCTTAAAGCTACTAGATCTTGAGAGGGTCAGGTGGGACCGCAAAGCCACTAGATCTTAAGAGGGTCGGGTGGGACCGTAAAGCCACTAAATCTAATGAATTGCTTGGTGTGGGATGAATGACCTAGAAATGGTCCAACTGACATGAAATCAACTAGGTCGATTTCATCGATGCTTCGATCGGTGATGTGATTGTTTGAGTACCTATTGAACTGTACTAATATGCAGATAGAATCTGAGGCCAAAGTAAGTCTTCCGACTCATGTCGTGTTTAGGCAGCCCATAGTGTATTGGCTTACTAATCGAGTCTTAAGGGGTAGGACTCGTTGAGACGTGGTCTTATTAGTTATTGAATAACCATTTCAGGACCCTGAGGAGAAGCTGAGGAGGAGGAACCTAAGGGGAAGAAAGACTTTTGAAGAAAAAGATGATCCAAAGAGGGATCTTGAGTATAACCCGAATGTGGATTGAGATCCCACCCCTTTTGTAAACCTTGTCTTAGTGTAGATAGGTGTGAGACAAGTATGCTATAAATAGTATTGTAAATATACTATGAGTTGTGCTGTTAATGAAAGTGTGGTTGTGAATTTCAATATGAAAAATATAGCTTGCTTTTCTATCCCATTGTTTTATTTTCTAGGGATTTATAACTACTTCCGCCTGCGTAATAAAATGAAAGGGTCAGCGATACTTAGTCTTAGGATATCGCACTTTAAAATCGAACAATAAGAAGGATGGGCGCGTCCCCGAGGATCGGGGCGTGACATTCCCTTTTTGTGGTATCGAGCAAAGTTCAAGATTTGAGTGATAAAGAGCGTTGACCATGGGATAGTTAGTAGGAAATGCCTTTAAATTCATGCTGGTGCATGTCTGTGTTAGTTGAGTGCTAAAATTGTTTGTTGTTTGAATCGCTCTGTTTCTAATTCGGTGTTGAATTGGAAGCAGGCGTCAGTTGTTTAACATGACACTATGAGTGATTAGGAGCCGAGGACTCCTGCAAAGAGGGCCAGTAGGACCGTGACTCAGGGAAGAGTGCTGACTAGAGTCGGTACCCAAGGAGCCCGTGGTCGAGCACCAGCATAGGCTAGCGCGAGTGAAATGATTCCACTTATTGTAATTGCTAGAATAGCACCACCTCCTGTTGGTGCTGGGGTAGCAGCCCCGGGTGAGCAAGGAATTGTCAGAATCAACCAAGTTCTAGATGCTATGCGGGAGATGATAGGGCAACAGCCCGAGATCAAACTGTCGCCTTTAGTGCCACTGTTGAAGTTGCCGCCACTGCCACTGCCAATGCTACCATTGCTGCCGCAGCTGCTGCCATACTTGCCGCTACACCCACAGTTGCACCTGCTGTCGCCCCTGCTGAAATACTACCAGGAGTTGTGGCCACTGAGAGGCCGGTTCACTAGTTAGTGGATCAGTTCTTAAAGATGAATTCGCCAAAATTCATGGGTACCAGAGACCCTGAGGCCGTGTCTCTGTGGGTACAGGATTTGGAAATGGCATTTGCACTTCTGATGTGCAATGAGGAGGGAAATGTGTTACTAGCTGTGTACCAACTTCAAGGTAACACCAATATATGGTGGAGATCCGCCAAGGATATAGTATTCCCGGAAAGTGTGGTCCAAGTGTGGGACACCTTCCTTAGAGCCTTTAATGATCAGTGCTTTTCAGAGTATTGCTTGGGAGCAAAAGATAGAGGAGTTCTACCGTCTCCGCCAAGGGAGCATGACAGTTGACCAATATAGGGTCAAGTTCGCAAAACTGTCACAATATGCTCCTAAATTGATAGAAGACCCTGAAGAGAAAGCTCGGAAGTTCAAAAGCGGTCTTCGTACTGAATTGAAACAACCTCTGCTACCATGGGACTTGAAAGATTACAGAGAGGTTTATCGTCGAGCCCAAATGATAGAGTGAGGATTGAATGAACAAGCTGCCTCGTCGGGGTCGAGATTTGGTGTTAATCGGGAAGCAATCAAGCAAGGGAAGAGGCCAATGTCAGGGAACATATTCCAAGGTCCGCCTAGCAAGAAGAGTGGATATGGTAGGCTGATGGCTAATAGAATGGGACCGTGTCGCCTTTGTGGGAGACGACATAGGTCAGCACCATGTCCAACTAGGATGGGTGCGTGTTACGAATGTAGCCAACAGGGCCACATAGCTAGACATTGTCCCAAGAGGCCAAGGGGACAACTGCAGCTACCACCGCCACCGCCACCGCCACGAGGACAGATCGGAGGGGATGCCCCTCATAACGTGCCACAAGGAGGACAGCAGAGACCTCCTACTCAAGGCACGATTTATGCAATCACACAAGGTCAGGTGGAAGCTACGCCTAACGTGATAACAAGTATGGTTTCGCTCAACGACTAACCTACTTATGCTTTGTTTGATCCAGGAGCAACCCATTCATTTATTGCCGAGCAATATGTTAAGTTGATAGGAGTCAGTCCTATATTATTGGAGTCGGCAATGTGCATATCTACACCCTTGAAAGATAAAGTTATTACTGCTTTGGGTTGTTCGAGGTACAAGTTAGTGATTGGTGAGTGAGAGAGGAAAATAGATCTTTTAGTCCTAGCCATGTATGATTTCGATTTAATAGTTGGCATAGACTGGCTCACCATGCAAAGAGCTAAAATGGACTACTATCGTAAAGCGATTCAGTTTGACCCGTTATGGGGTAAGAGCTTCGAGTTTGTTGGGAATCGAGGAGGACTCTCGATTGTCCTGATCTCGTCGCAAGAGACAACTCGTCTATTAGACGAGGGTTGTCGAGGGTACCTGGCAACTGTCGTGGATATGATAGTTGAGGAATTGAAAATGAAAGATATTACTGTTATTTAGGAATTTCAAAATGTATTTCCAAAAGAATTGCCAGGATTAATGCCAAAAAAAGAGATTAAGTTTGTAATTGAGTTAGCACCAGGGACAGAACCAATTTCGAAGGCACCTTATAGAATGGCATTATCAAAATTGAAAGAACTGAAGGTGCAGATGCAAGAATTATTGGACAAAGGATTTATTCATCCTAGTGCATCGCCTTGGGAAGCACCAATTCTATTTGTTAAGAAGAAAGATGGATCGTTGTGCTTGTGCATTGACTACCGACAACTCAACCAGGTAACCATTAAGAACAAATATCCCCTCCCAAGGATTGATGATCTGTTCGATCAGTTGCAAGGAGCGTCAATATTCTTGAAGATTGATTTGAGGACGGGATATCATCAGCTGAGAATTAAGAAAGAGGATATTCCTAAGTCAGCATTTCGTACTCAGTGTTGACACCTATTTTTAGCAAATCTAGGAAAATAAGGAAAATAAAAATTGCATTTTTGGACAAATAAAAAGAAAAAAAAGAAAATGGGGGAAATTGATTTGATTGAAGTATGCAAGGAAATTTGAAATTATGATGATCATTCGGATTTCGTTAAATGCATAAGCAATTTAAAAATCAAGTGAATAAGAGGCAAGAATTTTGCAAAATGGAAGAAATCTGAGCAGGATCGAACTGATTGTGAAATCACGTTCCGATTTGTAGGCTTAATTTAATGCAACATAAGATAGAAAGTTGAAAGTTGCTATAAAAATGGCCATCTGAAAATCACTATAAAAGCAGCCATAATTTTCATGAGCTAAGGGGGAGGTGGAATTCGAAAAAAATTCGAGAGAAAAGTTCGTAAAGAATTCGTGCAAGAGAGAGAGTAAAAAAAAAGAGAGGAGAAGAAGCCTTCGTCCATCTTCAATCAACAGAAAAAGGCCATTCTCTCTTTTCTTGTCCTGACAAGCTGTAGAGAAAAGGAAAAAGTCAGCAAAGAAAAGGGAAAATTTGGCAAAAGTGAGAGGACGTGCGACAGGTGAGTGAGAGGAAAGAGAGAGAGAAAAAAAAAAAGGGAGAGTACTGTTCTTCTTCCTCAGCGCGTCCGCTGTCCGTCTGCTGGCCGAGCCGCGCCGCGCCTCACCACCTCACCGCCACACCTCCGAACGCCGGCGTCCCCCTCTGCCAGCCACTCCCGCTCCGCGAGCCCCCCTCGCCGAGCCTTTGCCGCATCTCCGCTCGCCACCACGCCTCACCCGCGATCTGCTGCCCGTGCCGCACCTCCGCGCTGCACCTCCGCAGCAACCCAGCTCCATCCGCGACTGCCCAGAGCTCCTCCGCCTCACCGCGCGACTACCGCCGTTCACCCCCGCGCCGAACGCCAGGCGATCCGACGATTGTGCCGCCACGACCGCGAACACCCAAGCGCCTCCACCACCGCTGAACGTCACCCCGCCCCCGCTCGCCCGCAACAATCAAGTTGCACGCCCTCGCACCCACGAACACCACCGCGCCTTTGCCATCACCATCGAAGACCACCGCGACCGCAGCCCAAAGCCATCGTCGCCAGCATGTCCGCCCGTTGCTCGAGATGCCACAACTAAGCCTCGCGTCGCAGCCGACGCCGCCGCCCCGCGACCCGTGACCTAGCTCCGTGACCCACGACCCCCCGACTCCGCCGCGCCCGAGTTGGAGCCCACCGCCGTTCACTTGCAGCCACTTCCTCCACCGGATTTCGACGACCGGTCAAACGACCGCCAGCGCCATTCCCCGTCAATTCTCTTAGGTAGTTTTTATTTTTATTTTTATTTTTATTTTTACTTTTTACTTTACTTTTCACTTTATTTATAGTTTAGTTCATTTCACTCTTTTTATTTGTTATGTTATCTTTTTGTGTATCTCACTTGATAGCATTTTTAGTTTAGTTATTTGATTTGTAATATTGGACATTAATGTCTATAATTTTTGTAGGCATTATCCGCAGGAATTTTGTCCGGAATTATTATGATTATGAATTTGATCCGAGAGACATGGGATCATTTTTTTTAATTATTTTAATTATTGGGCTTTTTTAGTGGAATTTCAATTGTTAAATCATAACGATTATTTAATTTGGTCCGTAAGACTTCGGATCAGATTTGTAATTATTTTGATCTCTTTGTCATGATAATTAGGGTTAGAATAATCGTTAATTTGACCTGTGAGACAATAGATTATTTTTTCGATTATTTTAATCATTTATTTTGTGGATAGCTTAGATTTAATATTTATTTAATAATTGCTTATCTAAAAAGAAACTAAAAAAATCAAAAATCAAAATATTTATAAAAAAAAATTTGCATAAGCATATAGGACATTAAGTTTTAATATAATAGACACGTAGGTTTAATTAATCAAATTTTTAGGACTATATTTCTAGGATTGCATTTTTAGATAATATTTTTTAGGACTGCATTTTTAGATATTTTAAAAGAAATAAGTTAGGATTAGACTTAAATAGCCTTTTTAGAGTCTTAGATATAATTGGCACATTTTCATATTCTCATCCTCTTTTTAAAATAAAAAATAAAAAATAGTTTTCTAAGACATAATAGGGTTTAAGTCAAATTTAATCCCTAGAATAAATTAGAAAATTATCCCTTTTTAGATAGATTAATTAGGGTTTTCATAAATTCTGAATTTCAATAAAAAAAACTACAAAAATACTAGGTGCATTTTAACTAGTTTGCATAATATGATTATTTAAATCATAGCTTGTTAATTAGTGAAATTAGGTCATGAGGTGCATAATAATTAGTTTGCATAATAGGCCCATTTAATTAAAATTTATTAATTCATTTAGTTTAAAAGTGCATTTTCATAAAAGAATTCTAATTTTTAAGAAAACCCAAAAAAAAAAAAATTGATGATTGCTTGCTTTGCAAGATGCAATTTATTATTTGAATGTTTTAAATAATGGATGAGTACCAGTGTGGTCACCACATTTGTATGATAGTAATTTAGGTTAAAATAAATTAGCTTCTTGCAAAAAAACATTTGAAAAATTAAAAAGAAATGGTACCGAAAGGGCATTAGAAAATTCTAGTGTAACAAAGTCCCCGTACCCTTAGTCTCTGGTTCGTAGGAGTAAAATAAATCTCCCTTTATTTTACTTAGGTGTCTAATCAACCTACCATAAACCGATTAGTGGCGACTCCTAGTTAATAACCTCTTGCATATTTAAAATTTTTTGACTTAAGTCGTGAATTGGTATGGGCTTGGGAGAGCCCGAGCTAAGTTTAAAAGCTTAGCAGTCCATTAACCTAGTTTTAGATAGTACACCCGACAAATAGGTCGCGACACTCAGTATGGTCACTATGAGTTCACGATGATGCCATTTGGGTTGATGAATGCTCCAACTGCCTTCATGGATATGATGAACCGAATATTCAAGGAATATCTAGATTAGTTTGTGATCGTGTTCATTGATGATATCTTGGTCTATTCGAGAAGTGACGAAGAGCACGAGAATCATCCGAGATTAGTGCTCCAGACTTTAAGGACGCATTAGTTGTATGCTAAGTTTAGCAAATGCGAGTTTTGGTTGACTCGTGTTGCATTCTTAGGTCATGTGATTTCCAGAGAAGAAATCTCCATTGACCAGAGCAAGATAGAAGCCGTGATCAATTGGCAGCAAACGACATCAGTGATAGAAATCAGAAGTTTTCTAGGATTGGCAGGTTATTACAGACGGTTTGTAGAAGGTTTCTCAGCGTTAGCATCGCCTTTAACTAAGCTCATGAAGAAAGACGAGAAGTTCATATGGATAGACAAGTGTGAGCGTAGTTTTCAAGAGTTGAAGTAAAAGCTGACTACCATACCGGTACTGACGATTCCATCTGGTCCTAGAGGATTCGAGATCTATAGTGATGCGTCATTTAGAAGGTTGGGTTGCGTGCTGATGCAACATGGTAGGGTTATTGCATACGCTTCCCGCCAGTTGAGACCTCATGAACAAAACTATCCAACGCATGACTTAGAGCTTGCAACCATTATCTTTGCCCTGAAGATTTGGAGATGCTACTTGTGCGGGGAAAAGTTTTAGATCTTCACGGACCATCAAAGTCTCAAGTATTTATTCTCTCATAAGGAGTTGAACATGAGACAGCGCAGATGGATGTAATTGTTGAAAGACTACGACTGTGATATTTTATTTTACCCAGGAAAGGCGAACAAGGTCACCGATGCTTTAAGTCGAAAGTCTTCAATGGCTCATATACTAATTAAGGGGTGAAACTTAATTGAGAGAGCTCGGGATTCGATATTCAAATTTGAGGTAGGCCACCTCTTGAGTTTTATGGCCACCCTCATAATTGAACTGGATGTCCAGGTTAGAATCAAACAACTCCAACCGACAGACCCAGATGTATAGAGAATTCTTCAGGAAGATGCAGATAAAAGGAAGACTGATTTTCAGATTGCTGATGACGAAACTCTAAGGTTCCAAGGACGTTTGGTTGTACCTGACAATGTCGAGCTTAGAGAAGAAATTTTATCTGAAGCACATTGTAGCAGTTACAGCATTCATCCTGGAAGCACTAAGATGTATCAGAATGTGCATCAACACTATTGGTGGTCAAGTATTAAGGTGGATATCGCCAAACATGTGGCCAAGTGTTTAACATGTCAACAAGTAATAGCTCAGCATTGTAAGCTGGGAGGACTTCTGCAACCTCTCTCAATCCTAGAATGGAAATGGGAGCATATCATGATGGACTTCGTGACTGGACTACCAAGAAGTCAGAGAGGGAATGATTCGATCTGGGTGGTGGTCGATAGACTGACAAAGTCGGCTCACTTTATTATAGTTCGAAAGGACCTTAGTTTGGATAGGCACATAGACCTATATGTGCGTCAGGTAGTTCAAATGCATTGAGTGATGGTTACGATAACATCTGATAGAGACCCGAGATTTATTGCTACTTTTTGGAAGAGCTTGCAGAGTGCTCTTGGTACAAAGCTTCAATACAGTATGGCATATCATCCTCAGATGGATGGCCAGTCTGAGAGGACAATTCAGACTCTTGAGGGCATGTTGAGAGCTTGTGTAATAGACTTCAAAGGAAGTTGGGAAAATCAACTTCATCTGGTAGAATTCGCCTACAACAATAGTTATCAACAGAGTATTAAGATGGCTCCATTCGAAGCGTTGTATGGCAGAGCTTGCAGAACACCAATGTGTTGGGATGAGATTGGGGAAAGAAAAATCACAGGCCCAGAGTTGGTTTAGCAGTCAGTAGATGCCATGACAGTGATAAGAGACAGATTAAAGACAACGCAGAGCAGACAGAAAAGTTACGCAGATAAACGCTGGAGGTCTTTAGAATTTCAAGTTGGTGATCATATTTTTTTGAAAGTGTCACAAATGATGGGAACTTCGTGCTTTGGTAAGAAAAGCAAATTGAGTCCGAGGTATGTAGGTCCGTTTGAGATTCTTGAGAGAATCGGGACCTTCACGTATCGGCTTGCATTGCCGCCAAGATTGGCGCAAGTGCATGACGTCTTTCACATGTCGATGTTAAGGAAGTACGAGCCCGACCCGACCCACGTTCTCAATTTCGAGGAATTGGATGTGGATGACCATGTGTCATACGTCGAAAGACCGGTCCATATTGTTGATCGCAAAGAGCAAGTTCTGCGTACAAAGACCATCCCGTTGGTCAAAGTGGTCTGGCAACACCATGGTACAGAAGGAGCAACATGGGAGACTGAGGAGTCAATGAGAGAATTGTACCCCCACCTTTTTGATCAAGTCTTGTAAGGTTTAAATTTCAAGGACAAAATTTTTATAAGAGGGGAAGAATTGTGACATCCTGAATTTCTCAGCCTATTTTCTATTAAATTAATCGGGCATTTCGTCGACGTGTTTATAGGGCTATTTTCATAGCCGATCACTCTTGAGATAACTAGATTGTCTGGGTAAGTAATTAAGAAATTTTAGGGCAATAAACTTGAGAATTCGATCAGGAATGGGCTTCTCGACCGTGCTCATCTTTAGAGGCCATTACGGCACAATTAAAAATCGATTTAAGACTAGAAATAGGTCTGGTCGACTGAGATGTGTGGCCAATCGTGGGTGACTTTACTAAATTGGAAAATACTCGTCGACGGACACTAATCTGATTTTACTATCGTTTTGGTACCATGTGTCCGTATTTGAATCTTCGAGATTTTCACGACAATCGAGAGTCATCATTGAGTCGAATGGGTTCATAGTGGTTCGAAAAAAATCAACCACGGGTTATTTGCCTTAAAAAGTTCTAAAAACTACCCGATAGTCTAGGTCACGTTAAAAACGCGCCGAATGAAAATTAACCGCCAATTCGAGTCTAATTTCAGAAATTGAAGTTTCGGCCATGTTATAATAAATTCTAGGAGTGTCGACTCAGTCTCAGAAGATTTTTCTGACAACTGACAATTTTTGGGAAAAAGTCGTCGCCGGGTTGTTTTAGTGCAGAAGATGCCGGAGATGGTTTTCAGTTGCAAAATTGAGATGCATGTTGGATGCATGGGTGAAGAAAAATAACGATTGAGACATTGAGGCGTCGATTGATTTTTTATGAGAGCCGATCGAGGATGAATTGAGAGAGATTTGATGTGTAATTGATGCCATGTTACTAGAAAATTCGTGTGCCCCCATGAGTAGTGACTTATGGACCAATTCAACTCTCTAGAATGGGCAATTTGGGATGAAAATGGACTGGTGGATGACAGCTACGTGGAGAGATAAGAGCAAGAGATATTTGTGTGGAAAAAGATCAAGCTTAAGGGGCCCTCACCCCTCATCTCTATCCATCTCTTTTTCTTCCCTCATTTTTAGCGGATAGCCTCTCTCTCCCCTCTTCGTTTCATGCGACACTCCCTAGTGAAGAAGATGAAGCTGCTTGCTTAAGACCCCCATTGCCAGCTGCATGTCACCGCTGCCACCTACCAATGTATTGGCTTGCTTCGATCAACAAGAGCAACAAGCGAAACCATTGATTGACCGCTTGAAGCCCACGCCTCGTCCGCCAGCAAAGACCCCTGCAGCAGCTCCACCGATTCTGCCGTCCACATAGCCACGACGTCCTAGAGAAGCCGCACCAACACATCACCATTCCGCTTCCATGACCAGCTGCACTGTAGACCGAAGCTGCATCCTCCACTAGGCTTTGTCGGCAGCAAATCAATTCCATCTTCACCAATCAAGACAACTCACGATAGAAGCTGCTCCAACGTCGAAGCTAGCCTCCACGTGCCCTCAGCCCTCACAAAATTGTCGAGGCCCATCTCAGCAGGAACGGCCCAGCGAAGCCAAGGAGATATGCAAGCTTCAGTTAGTCCAAATTCAGCCCTGTAGAAATCTTCGTCAGTGACTCCTTCGCTGGATTCCTCTTGCGGGTAGCCCAGCAGCTCAATTGAGGCCCAAATGAATTTGCAAGCCCAGTTTTTTGAGCCCAAAAATCCAGCAGCTCCATTAAGCCCAATTCCTTGCAAGCCAACCCAAGTTGATTAAGAGCAGCCCATTTTCAATAGGCCCAACTTTATTTGGGTCTAGCCCAAAAGCAAGAACAAATCTCAAATGGGTTAAGGTTTGTTGGGCCAAAGTCGAGGCTCGGTCCAAGCCCGCCGGTGTTGTCGAAAGCCCGATTTCGGCCACCGCCATCGTGATATCCCGATCTCCGCATTTATCAAGTGAGTTTTACTCACTAATACTTTCTTAGTTTGCTAATTATACTTAAGGTTGGTTAGATTTAATTAAATGCAATTAGGTGGTTAGATTAGTTTAGATCAATTAAATTAGAGACTTAATGATGCATGTTAGGTGGTTAGAAATAGACATTAGCAAGTAGACATGCCATGTTATTTATGGAACGAGTCTCGGTAATTTTCCGGGCTCGTCTCGGCATCCAATTCGGCATTACGAGCCTAAATTGGATTTTTTTATAATTATTTATTTAATTTTGGAAATTATTTATTTAATTATTTATTTTTCCGGAAATTCAACTGGGATGGCTGGTGACCAGAATTTCATGCTAATTGTCGTGGTGCAGTCCGTTTATTTATTTGAGATTTATTTGGTGCTAAAGTAATTTAGGAGTGAATTTAAGATTTATTCCTAAATTAAATCTTGAGAGGGTCGGGTGGAACCGTAAAGCCACTAAATCTAAGAAATTGCTTGGTGTGGGATGAATGACCTAGAAATGGTCCGACTAACATGAAATCGACTAAGTCGATTTCATTGATGCTTCGATCGGTGATGTGATTGTTTGAGTATCCATTGAACTGTACTAATATGCAGATGGAATCTGAGGCCAAGGTAAGTCTTCCAACTCCTGTCGTGTTTAAGTAGCCCATAGTGTATTGGCTTACTAATCGAGTCTTAGGGGATAGGATTTGCTGAGACGTGGTCTCATTGGTTATTGAATAACCATTTCAGGACCTTGAGGAAAAGCTGAGGAGGAGGAACCTGAAGGGAAGAAAGACTTTTGAAGAAGAAGATGATCCAAAAAGGGATCTTGAGTATAACCCGGATGTGGATTGAGATCCATCCCTTTTGTAAACCCTGTCTTAGTGTAGATAGGTGTGAGACAAGTATGCTATGAATAGTATTGTAAATATACTATGAGTTGTGCTGTTAATGAAAGTGTGATTGTGAATTTCAATATAAAAAAATATGGCCTGCTTTTCTATCCCATTGTTTTATTGTTTGGGGATTTATAACTACTTCCACTTGCGTAATAAAATGAAAGGGTCAACGATACTTAGTCCTGGGATATCGCACTTTAAAATCGACCAATAAGAAGGATGGGCGCGTCCCCGAAGATCGGGGCATGACACATAATTCTTAAGGCAAGTACATCACCTTCAATTTTAGTGGGAAAAAAATAGTACGTGACATTCAAAATTCCAAATAACATAATCTCTTTCAACATCATAAGCTCTTTGATTATCTCTAGTATCATTCCACACTCTTTACCTTTTGAACATTGTGGAAGCATGCAAGAATGTTCTTTAATCCCACGCATTTATGTCACTGCTTTGCTCTTTCCAACATGTAAATGATATATAACACTCATGTTTTAGCATCTTTTATACAGTTAACAATCCCAACCTTTGACATTCCAATTCCAAGAGAAGTCTAGTGAAAGAAAAAGAGAGATCATGTATGGACGGAAAGCTTGAAGTAACTATCACAACCCAAAGACTACAGGAATGAGGGTGATACAATCATCCTTCCACCCAAAGGATGCAGCCTTCAACCATCAAAATCCAACTCCCAAAAGTCCCTATCGATATCACTTTCGTTCTGTTGGTTGCTAACCGAGGGACCTAAAAGAATTGGAAAAGAGAGGAGTGAGCAATCACAAGCTCAATAGGTAGTACATATTTCTTTTAAGTAAATCGAACAACCACTTTGCATATATATAAGTATAGAGCACTATCATAAACTCATAATCCAACTCATTAATATACATATCAAATCAAGTACGAATTGTTCAATTCAACAAAACTTTGTACAAATCAAATCTATACATTTAATTCCACCATCATGATTCAAATATCAATAGTCAAGTCCATTGATTAATCTTTATAATAATAATAAAACTACGTCAATGGTTCATTCATTGATCCATCTCATGTCAAAACACACGTCGATGGTCCATCCATTGACTAATCTTTTGCTCAATATCAAACTATGGTCACGACACAACACTTATGGAAAAGCAACCAAGATTCTCCCCTGACAAAGTCTCCACCTATAAAGCCGGTTGCTCGGCCTAGAAGAATATCTTAAACTCAGTACCAACCCCACATTCTCTAATATCCAGAAATTCAATCCATAATCAATCTTATAATTTACAATGCATTTCATAAACCAAAATGCATAATCTTTCTCATTCATCAAACTAAACACATTTCATAAGGCATTTCTCATAATGTTTCGGAATCCATTCCATGAACCCTTGGCATTTCAAAATGCCTTATTAAAGGTTTCTCAAATAATTCTAGAACTCATTGCATAAACCAACCTGTAATGCAATACATATACATATACATACATACACATACATAATGCAATACATATACATATACATACATACATACATACATACATACATACATACATATCATTTCACAATATTTTTCTTAAACAATTCTCAAACCACTTCAAAATTCCTTTCATAAACCACATTCAAGACGAAATGTCTTTCATAAAACTTTTCTCAAATCATCTTGCAGTACAACTCATCCGCCAAAAATACCTTTCACAAAAGCATTTCTCATATCATTTGAAAATCCTTTCATAAACTCATTCGCAAATTGATACATATGTATAAGCTTCCATACTTCCTTTCGTAACACATTTTCTAAAACATTCATAAAAAACTAAGGAGTAGTATTTGCCCAATCTAGACTTTTATGCCATAAAAATGCATATTCATAACTCATAACTTGTCAAATATTTATCGCTTTCAAGATATGAGTTAACAAATCCATAAAAGAGATAGCACAACTCACTTGGATATACCTCAAACCAAAAAACAAGGCTCACTCAATTAAATGAACTCGCATTCCTATAATATAAGCGAGAAATAGCATCAAAACCAAGTAAAATGCTATACCACCTACAACTCAACTAAATTAAGCTTAAACACTAACAAAATAACTCCCAGGTGTTAACAAATTGCTCACCCGAAGCGATTACTCAAACCTAAACTTAATGCAAAACTCATTCGTAGAATCCTAAAATCTTGCTCCGACAAGACCGTTGTACCAAATGAACTTCCGTCAAAACTCACGGCTCTACAATGTCATAATCCACAATTTCCATGAAAACCTAAAGTTTCACAACCCGAAAATCGGTCTTCACAGCTCAATTTCCACATAACTTTGAATTTTAGTCCTATTTCTAAAAACTACCTAAATTGGATGAACAAGGGGCACAAAGACTTATCAGGAGTTACGATATGTAGTTGATCTGGCTTGATGAGGTTTTGTAGTGAAAACCCCTCTCCTTCTTCCTCCTTCTTTCTTTCTTCTTAATCTCTCCATTTCTTTTTCTTTTCTTTCCTTTCGGTGGGATGTCTGTTAAAGAGGGAGCTGAGTGTCCATTTTACCCCCCCTTTGTTCACTTATCAACCTTCTTTTGTTTTTTTTTTTTTTTTTTTTCTGGTCATCCTCTAATTTTTTTACTTTTCAACCTTGCATATAATCTTTCGCAATATAGCTCATTTGCCAAATATACCTTTTACAAAAGTATTTCTCATATCATTCTATGACATCCCAAATTTTCAATCCTATTTTCTATTGAATAAATAGGGCGTTTCATTGACGCGCCTATAGGGCTATTCTCAGAGCTAATCACTCTTGAGATAACTAGACTATCCAGGGAAGCCATTAAGGAATTTTAATGCAATAGACTTGAGAATTTGATCAAGAATCGGCTATTCGACCGTGCTCATCTTTAGAGGCCATTACAGCACAGTTAAAAATCGATTTGAGATTAGAGATAGGTTGATTCGACTTAAATGTGTGACTAATTGTTGGTGACACCACTAAATTGGAAAATTCTCGTCAGCCAGCATTAGACTGATTTTTCTATCATTTTGGTACCATGTGCCTGTAATTGAATCCTCGATTTTACAACAATCGAGAGTCGCCAATGTGTCGAGTGGATTCATTGTGGCTCGAAGAAAATCGACCACGAGTCATTTGCATGAAAAATTTCTGAAACATACTCGATATCCTAGGTCACACTAAAAACATGCCAGATTGAAATTAACCGCAAACTTGAGTTCAATTTCAGAAATTAAAAGTTCTATCATGTCACAATTAATTCTAGGAGCGTTGACTCAGTCTCAGAAGATTTTTCTGCTGGAGAAGTACACAATCAGTGCCATAACTTGTGTACGGCGCTCACTTTGGTGCCAAAATTTTCTGTCATATCACTTAAGTGCCAAATCGGAGACAAAATGATCACTTTGGTGCCACTAGCGAGAAATTTCAGCCAAAATGATTACGTGGCTTTTATATTAAAAAAAAAAATCGATAATTCTTCAGACTGTCCATGGTGGATGGCATAAAACGACCCAATTTTCCTTTCTTCGTAAGAAACGACGTTGTTTTACCATTCCATGTGGATCACTTACAAAATGATCATCGTTTTGTAAAATAGAAGAGAGTACGGCCAAAAACGGTGTTCATATACGATTCTCACTCGACGTCGCCGGTCGTAACTCGCTGACCCACCGTCGTTCACTCGTCCTCCGTCGCTCGGCCACCGCTGTAGTTGTGCCATCGTTGACGTTCGTTCACTAGCTGCGTCCTCAACTCTCGCTCACTCAGGTTTGTCATGTTCTCTACATGGGTCAATTTAGTAAAAAATTTAGGTTCTAATGGGCAAGTTAGGGTGTAGAGGGAAAATTGAGGCTCAACTCAGGGGGAAAGTGGTGGGGACCGAATAGAAAATTTGAGGGTTCCGTTGTTCATTCGCTTTATTTTGTGTGGACCAAATAGAAAAATAAGGCACGGAGAAGAAAATAGGGCTCGACTTGGAGGGAAACAATGAGAGATCGAATGTGATTGAATTAAAAAATGGGTGGTGGGGACTTCACTTTGTTTATTCAATTCGGTTTCGTTTTAGTAAATGCACCGAATTGGGGAGATTAGTCGCATTTGTTTCTTGACAACAAAACGACAAGAACCTGCATGTGAAGTTGCTGATTCTATCATGTGGTCCCAACAAGTAATGACGCTTTTTTTTCATTGGGTGCAGCATCAACATGGACGCGAATCAAGTAGGCATCATTGTTTTCTATGGTAGAGTTTCTTATTGGCACCGATGATTGGGAATATACTGGTGGAAATGAAGGTATTATTTATGTCAATATTCGGAAGCCATCATATATTGATTTTCTAAGGGATTTGATGTATTTTTTACAATGCAAAGTGCAAAAACTACATTACTGTGTTCCTGAGAAGGAATTGAAGGATGGCTTGAGATTTTTTAATGAAGATAATGGTATTAAGGATATCATTTACCATTATCTTCACGGCGAAGAAGCTAAGGTATATATTAAGTATTATAGTGATGGTGAGGATGAGGATGAAGATGAGAATGAGAATGAGGATGAGGATGGGAATGAGCAGACCACCACTGAAGAAGTGAGGGATCCTCTTCAAGTGAGTAATCAGGTCGGGGATGAGTTTAGATTAGATGAAGGGCAAAATGAGAGGGAGAGAAGTCATATTGATAGAGATGAACAAACAGAGAGATGTCCTGAAATCTTGGGTGAAGATTTGGGTGAAGATGTAGGCAATGAAGACTTCATTGGATTAGTATGAGAAATTGCTTTATCCAGTGAATCAGAAGATGAATATTTGGTTTTAGTTAATTTCCCAAGTGACGAAGATGATGATGAACTCGCACAGTCAAAACAAAAGCAAAGGGAATTTCTAAGAAAAAAACTTGTAACTTCAGCAAAGAGGCCTGAGCCAGTACATAGGGATGGAGCTCCAGCTGAAGGTAATAGAAGTGAAGATGAAGAAAGCTACGGGGATGAAGTTGCTAGTTCGAAGAATGAGCTTGACAATGATGATGAAAAACCTGTTCATCAAAGAAAAAGTAAGTACCCCTGCTATGATCCAACTGTTGATAAACATGTTTTATCTGTGGACATGAGATTTGACGATGCCAAACAATTCAAGGAAGCTGTTGTGAAGAACTCCATTGGTGAATAGAGAAGCGTTCAATTCATTAGAAACACGAAGAAATTTGTGAGAGCCAAATGCTCACAATCCAATTGTCCATGGAAGCTCTATGGCACACCGAGTAAGAAGGGGTCATTCCAGATTAGGTCCTTCCAGGAGAAGCATACTTGTTTAATTATCTTTAACAATAAAATTGTAACAAGTGTGTGGTTATCGAAGCATTTTTTCAACACTATCAAAGCAATGCCTGAGATTAAAAGTCCTCAATTTCAATAGTTAGTGAATGAGCAAGTGTGGGTTAATGTGTCAAGGAATCAATGCAAGATAGCGAAGATGAGGGTGATGAAAATATTGATGGTTGGGTATAAGGAAGAATATGCACAGGTATGGGACTATGCTGGCAAATGCATGTTTCAAAAGCCATCTAGTAGGGTATATGTAGAGGTTGTGGAGTGGCCACTCCCCTGATCTTGGCCTAGATTTAATAGATTTTATGTCTATTTTGATGCATGCAAATGGGGATTCTTAGCTGGTTGTAGAAGAGTTATAGGATTGGATGGATACTTTCTAAAGGGTTTATGCAATTGGGAGTTGCTGGCTACTGTGGGGAGAGATACCAATAATCAAATGTTTCTGATAGCTTGGGTGGTAGTGAAGATAGAGAACAAGGATATTTGATCCTGGTTCCTCAAAAATTTAATGGCTGACCTTAAGATAATTGATGGGGGAGAATGGGCATTCATGAGCGACCAACAGAAGGTAATTTCATTATCAATTCATTCACTCCCTTTTAATATTAATCACTTGTATATTTTTCTTGACTTGTATTTATTGGTTTGAATTTTTGTAAGGATTTATTCCTGCATTGGCTGAGTTGATGCCACATGCTGAGCATAGAATGTACACGAAGCATATATTTGCAAACTGGTCAAGGAATTTTCAAATGAGATAGGCTACAGAAGCAGTTCTAGCATATAGCAAAGAGTACCAACATGGCTGATTTCATATTAGCCAAATAAGGATTGTTGTAGCTGACAAATGAAGGTTTTGATGCACTCTTCCATACAAAAGCTAAGCACTGGTGTCGGGCCTTCTTCAGTGAAGAGTTCAAATGCGATATCATTGATAACAATCTCAGTGAAGCTTTCAATCGCAGAATTTTAGAGGCTAGGTGCAAACCAATCATCAGCATGCTTGATGATATTCGAGTTATGGTGATGACTATACTGCATAGGTAAAGAGATGAGGCTACGAAATGGACTAGAGACTGTCGTCTAGGATTGTGAAAAGATTGGATGCAAACATTGCTGCTAATAGGTTCTACCATCCAGTTTGGAATGGAGATAATGGATATGAGATTATTTAAAATCAGGATAAGTATGTTGTCAACCTGGATAGAAGAAAGTGTTCATGCCGAGCTTGGCAACTGAATGGCATTCCCTATGCCCATGCCATTTATGCTATTCAGATGAAGCAAGAAAACCCTGATGATTACCTATATGATTGGTACAAAAAAAACCCATACCTTGCTTCATACCAATTCATGATGCAGTCTATCAGAAGCAACAAATTTTGGAAGCCAACAAATCATGAAAGCCCTCTACCTTTGCCATTGAAGAAGCAAATATGAAAGCCAAAGAGGAGACGAAGAATGCAGCAGAAAGAGGCATCAAGTCAAAGGATGAGTAGGACTAGGGCAAAGATAAAATGCTCCTATTGCCGTAGGGAAAGGCACAATAAGAAAGGTTGTGAGCTGAAAAAGCAACATCAACAACAAGCTGATTTAGTTCTAAGGACAGGACCTCCTAAAGAGCTTCTTCTTAGGCCTCTTAAAGGGAGGATAGAAGACCCTATTGTAATGCCTACTGAAGGGCAAATAGAAAACCCTGCTGTAAGGTATCTTTGCCTCAGTAACTTTTCAGTTCATATTCGATAAGGTTTGATGGTTGACCAGGTGTGCTGGCTTCTCTTATACTTTTCCTCTGTCATGTACTTATAATTTGAGAAGTTTTCTCCATTTGTTTCCCACCATGAAAATGAGTAGATGTCTAATTATTCAAATCATTGTAATTGGTCATAATCCCGATACTGTACATTATTATAAGGCCTACTAAAGGGTCAGAAACAAGCCCTGTTGTAGGCTTAAGTGCAAAAACAGGGACTGGAACGGGCAAGACAGCAACAACAACAACTGAGTCTACTATTGAGAAAACAAGAAAAAAATATCATGTAAGTTGTGCATCGCTGTGTTTGTCTTTTATGGGCTGAAATTTAAATTTGTTATGTGTTTCTCAAATGAGAAGACGAGCAACTGCACAAGTTGTAGAGGTTGCTCCCCCAGTTATTGTTGAAAATAATGCACCACAGTGAACAAGAGGGGCTCTTGGAAAAAGATTAAAGAATATAGTTATGGGATTTACACAGATGAACGTACTGGAATGACTATTTTGAATGTAAGATTTGTAGGTCTCATGCATTTAATTTGTTATACTTCAATCCATTTGGTTGACAATATCACTATGTTCTTGTAGCTTGGGAGAACTCCGGAGGTACTTCTCTCTCAAGGTAGGCCAACTCAAGAATTAAGGGCGCAGCCAAAGAAGAGTGCTCTAAAGAAGAAGACAGTGGGTATAGCTGCAAAACAACCATCCAAAAAGAATCCAGTACCAGTTCCATCTCAACCAATGATTGAGAGCAATAGTGATGATATGGACCAACACATGACACGTGCTAGAAGCAAAATAGCCACTGCCAAGAATAAGGAAAAGGAGGTGACACAAAGCCCAGTTAAAGAACATGCACATCCAATTCGGAAGAGTGCTCAGATTATGAATCAATTCAAAGCTCCAAGATGAAAAGGAGATCGAGATGTTGTCCATATTGACTGATGGGATGGTGCTAGACATGGTCTCTCTTTTTATGTTTTCTTTTTTAGAGGGTGCTGGATATTATATCATTGATGGTAGTTGCTACCTGTATATTGCCATTGTTTTATTTTTTTAAGAGGGTGCTGAACCTTCAATGATTGGGGAGTGAAGTTCACGTTTTTCTTTTCTTTTGTAAACAATCAATCAATGACAATGACAATAGCTATTTCTATTATTTTCTCTTTGCTTGGTTTCGGCTAATAATGCTAGCAAGACAGTGATTAGTTATGCTGTATATTTTTTTGTTGTTGGTGCAATGTTCTTATGAGGTTACTATTATTTTTAGATTTAGATGTGTGCATATAGTGTTGCTGGTTGAAGTTATTGATGCGTTGATGTTATTTGTGGGGTTTTGGTTGTATGTGCTGGAACAAGATGCAATTTTGGGTGCTGATGCATCTCGTTGCATCAACACTTGTATGGGCTGTTGCAAGAAGATGCACCAGCAACCCAACTAGTGTAAGAACAAGATGCCATGATGCAACAAGATACAAGATGCACCATGATTGGTGCAAGTTTGAAACTTGGCACTCAAGCGATCACTATTTACAACTTGTGCAACAGAAGTGATCACTTTGTAATCGCGACTGGCACTTAAATGATCACTTTTATAAAAACTTGGTACTCAAGCGATCACTATTTACAACTTTTGACACTGAAATGGTCAATCGTGAATTTGCCACCATCCCTTAATTTCATCATGGTTTGCAATTGCAGCAAACCAACAAACCATTACAATGATAAAAATGCAGCAACCATTCTATTTGAAGCAAAAACTTGATAATGCTAGTATGAACACCTAGAGGGAGGTGAATAGATGTTAAAGAAGTTTTTGCAAGACTTAACAATTTAATTCGACTTTTATGAAAATAGTAGACTGAAGATGCAAAAGACTGTAAACAATTATATGAGACTGTGAATTAAAGTAAAGAGTTTAGGGAAAGAGAATTGAAACACAAGGTTTATAGTGGTTTGGCTTAAATCAAGCCTACATCCACTCTCCCGCACTGACAGCCCACTAGTTGGATTCCATAGTGTAGAGACTCTACTACACTTCTTCAAGGTCTCACAAGTATTTAATCTCTCTTTTGAGTACAACTTAAACTCAGCGAGTGAATCAGCAAAGAACTGGGAGATTCAGACTTTGGAATTTTTCTTTCACGTACACACTCGAATAACTTGAGCGTCCTCCTTATATACTCCATGCCATTATGACCGTTGGCACCTTTCAAATGCGTTTTTCCAATCTACTTGTTGGACAGAATGGATTAGGAAGATCTCGAGTTATTTAAGGAATGTGATGATAGCCCACCAATCATGCTCGCCCATACAATCAGGATCTAGGTTTCCATAAGTAGAACCTTCCAAGTATATTTCACCAATCAACGGATCTAATTATTCAAATTGATTTCAATAAGAATAATTTATCACGAGATGCTATCTCCAGCCATGATATCTTCTTCAACCGTACGAACCAAATCCTTAAAGATATACTTGCATTTGGATAAGTCTTCTTCATCGAATAAATCTTTTCTTCATCGGTTTGGAAATTATCAGTAATGGTAGACTTTAAATCTTAAGTCTGGAGGTCTTCAGACTTTAACAATAGAGTCTGCAAGTCTTCAGACTAAACTAATGGAAACGTTTTGTCAACTTCAAAACAAATAATGAAGTTTTCTCCAACAATCTCCCCATTTTTTATGGTGACAAAACTTTCCCGCAGATTTGGACACTTTGACCTGCAAAACAACACTTAAGCAAACCAAGATTTCTTATAAAAGATAGGTAGAGATTAGGATAAGGATAATAGCGATTCTGCAACCACCGAAAACGTGTTAGTCTTGTAAAAGCAACTATCTTTACCATGATCAATAACATAGCTTAAGTTACTTGCAAGCATCATCAGTCCAAACCAGTCCACGCCACAACCAAACAAAAGATAAGTCCAAAAATCCAAAAACAAAATCAAATCTACATCAACTTCTCCCCCTTTTTGCAATAGCAAAAAGTGGAGAACAAATAAAAGAGTTGGTTGAAAATAGGGTCATAATCATGGTTATTTTGGAAGGCGAACAAGCTCAGACTGTCCCATAGAATTCACTGTCTTCTCAAGCCTTACAAAACTCTGCTTCAATGACTGAAAATCTTCACCCTGCACAGATGACTGCACTTGATTCTTCAGGGCGTTTAATTGATCGTGCAAAGACATTGAAGTGACCATGAAAGCATTCTTGAGATCCTGCATCTCATACCTCATAGCATATTGCTACTTCCTTACATCCAATAAAATCTCTAGAAGTCTTGAAAAGTCTGCTGTAGGTTTTGTTGCAGCACTAGGACCAGCCGAGTCAATTCCAGAAATTTTGAGAATGGATGGAACTTCAACAGATTGTCCACCATGACTATGAGTGGAAGCTTCTGGATAATGAGAGGCATACACATCATCTGGATCTGCTGCAAAACGACTTACATCACTAGTAAAGATAAGTGAAGAAATACATTTCGATCCAATAGCTCCCCCCGTTTGGTTGCCTTCAAGTGGAAGTAGGTAAGATTTCTTCTTGATCAACTTCAGCTTCAGAGTGATGCGCATCAGCAGTTCCAGTTCCTGCAATCTCAGAATTACTGGACAAGGAGACAGCCAAAGTTGGCTCAAAAGAGTCTTCTTGACCTTGATCTTTTTCTCCTTCTTGTCCTCTTTCTTCTCTTCTTTCTACTTCTTCTTCATCTCCTCTTCTTTATGTTGGAGAAAACTCCATTGTTTGTTTTGAAGCTGACAAAATGTTTCCATCAGTCTAGTCTGAAGACTTGCAAACTCTTTCATCAAAGTGAAGACTACTAGACCACCAGACTCAAGATTTAAAGTCTACCCTCATTGACAATTTTTAGACCGTTGAAGAAGACTTATCCAAAATCGAGTATTTCTTTAAGGATTTGATTCGAGCGGCTAAAGAAGATCTGACGGCTGGAGATAACATCTAAAGATCTTTTATTCATTTTGAAAATAATTCGGGTAACTTGGATCCGTTGATTGGTGAAGTATAATTGGAAGGTTCTACTTATGAAAATCTAGTTCCTAATTGTATGGGCGAACAAAATTGGTGGACTATCATCACATTCCTTAAATAACTCGAGATCTCCCTAATTGATTATGTCCAACGGGTAGATTGAAAGAACTCCTTTGGAATGTGTCATCGGTTATGAAGGCATAAAGGAGTATATAAGGAAGACGTTCTAGTTATTCGAGGAAGTGCGCGATAGAAAAATTTCAAAGTCTGAAGCTCCTTATTTTTTATTAATTCAATTGTTGAGCGAAAATTTGTATTCAAAAGAGTGTTTAGATTCTTGTGAGACCTTGAGGAAGTGTAGCATAATCTCTATACTGTGGAATCAAGGACGTGATACTATAATGACTCTTTTGATTCATAGTGAAATCCAGCCGGTAGGCTGTCAGTACGGGAGAGTAGACGTAGGCTTAAATTAAGCCGAACCACTATAAAACTTGTGTTCTTATTCTTTTCCCCGAACTCTTTTACTTTGTTCATAACTCTACTTAATTGTTAAAGTTTGATTCTTCCTGCAAAGTCTATCGTCAGTTAGACTCTGGTTAAAAAGAAAAGTTTTATACTATATTTTATAAAATTTTCCTTTACACCTATTCACCCCCTCTAGGTATTCATACTAGCTTTTTCACTTTCCTCTTCTCTTCTTTCTCCCTATGTTCTCTTATGTTCTTCATCTTCCTTCTCTATCTCTTCTCCCTCTATTTCTCCGTCTTCTGGCTCTTCTCGAGTCTCTTGAAAGCTAACAAAACTATTCAAAATTGTTAAAGCTGAAAGAGTCATTTCATCCTCATCCTCTTTATCCTACGAAATGAGAATTCTTTTTTTCTTTACTGGAGCAACCATGGGCTCCTTGCCTTTCCTCTTTGCTGCAGCAGAGTCTTATTTTGCTTTGACGGGAGACTTCTCCTTCATACGCTCAAACACCTTGTTCAGCTCTTTCAAACGCATCTTTGTGACCATTTTAAAACCAATCACCATTTGAGAGATGGTTGTCAAACATAATGGTGCAGAAATGTGAATTTTAAAATGTCTAAAGAGGCGCATGATAAGAGCAAAATAAAGGAGTTGTCCCTTATCCTTCACCACTGTTCGGTACATATGAAACAAGATGGTGTGAGGCTGAGAAAATTTAAATCCAGCATTGATGGCATACATCAATTTCGCTTCAGATCAAGAGACATCAGTCTTGGATGTCGACTTGGGACGAATGAGTTGATTACGATCTTGTGCAGCAAGATGTTAGAGGCATTCATCATAGAGTAGGAAATCTTGCCTTCAACATCTCGGTCTTTAACCAAAGCCAATGTAGCATGTGCAACTGACACACTGATTGATTGGAAACTTGCTCTTTCCACTTCAATTATGTCAGTCCACGTGTTCGTATTCACCAAGAACTCTTTATCTCTTACTGTGAAAGAAAAGAGGTTCAGCCTCTTCTATAACTTCTTCGTTTGGTTGAGTCGATGGAGAAGATTGACATTGTTGAGAAGGTTGTTGCTGACTCGGATGCAATGGTGGAGAAGAATCGTCTCCCTCGGTCAAGTCGAAATGCGTAGGACCCTCGAGCATATGTTATGGTCTCCTGCTTGCAATCCTTGAAGACTTTCTTGAAGACATTGTCACTTCAAGGGAGAAATTCACAAATTTGTTCAAAAAAGGTGAAAAGTTTTGGACAAATCGAGAGTGAAAGTGAAAGCAAGTGGGAATTTTGTATTCTAGGGTTTCAATGTAAAAACAAAGAAAACGAATCTTGGTAGTATATAAAGTGAGTGAAGAGAGGTAAACAAAACGACATAAAATGAAAAATAAAAATACATTTTCAAAAAAAAAATAACTTCCTTTTGGAAAATAACTGTCTTTTCAAAATTGATAACTGCATTTTTGAAAAAGAAAAACTTGGAAAGACAATTTCAATCAATTAGCAATTAATAAGTAACCGTACCTTTTTAAAATACTGGAATAGAAATAACTTACAATCGTAACTCTTGGTCTTCCGAATCTGAACACCTTCAGACTTTACTTCTAAGTCTGAGCTCCTTTTGACTTTAATGGATAATAGATGTAATGTTTAGTCTAGTGCGAATAGACTCAAATAGGTTTTTCTCCACTGGCTTTCTAAATATGTCCCCAGTTGATTCTTTGAATCAATGAATTGAATAATAACTTCTCCACTTTGAACATGATCTCTAATAAAGTGATGTTGAATCTTTATGTGCTTTGCTCTTGAATAAAGAATTGGATTTTTTGTTAGATTGATTGCGCTGGTGTTATCACATTTGATCATAGTGCATGAGTCTTCGATTCCAAAGTCTCTCAATTGTTGTTTTATCCATAAGATTTTAGAACAGCAACTTCCAAGGGCCATATACTCTGCTTCAGCTGTTGAAAGAGTTACAATGCTTTGCTTCCTTGAGAATCAAGATACTGTCCTGTTTCCCAACAATTAGCATGTACCAGATGTACTCTTTCTATCAACTCTGCAACCTACTAAATCTGCGTCTGAATATCCAATGAGGGTAAAGTCTCATTCTTTGGGATACCACAAACCTAAATTTGAAGTAGTTGTAATGTATTTGAGGATGCGTTTTGTGGCACTTAGATGAGACTCTTTTGAATCAAATTGAAATCTAGCACAAATGCAAACATTAAACAAAATATCAGGTCTAGAAGCAGTAAGATAAAGAAGTGAACCAATAATACTCCTATAAAACTTATGGTCAACTTTCTTTGCTCTTTCATCTTTATCCAGCTTCGAAGAACTAGACATTGGTATCTTAGTCTTTTTGCAATTCTCCAATCCAAACTTTTTAACAAGTTCTTTCGCATATTTTTCTTGGTGAATGAAAATTCCTTCCTTCAATTGTTTTATTTGTAATCCGAGAAAGAATGATAATTCACCCATCATGCTCATCTCAAATTCGTCCTACATAGACTTAGAAAACTTCTTTCACAGGTTTTCATTAGGTGATCTAAATATAATATCATCAACATAAATTTGAACAAGTAGAAAGTTTTTATCTTCCCTTTTAATAAACAAGGTAATATCCACTTTTCCTTTGACAAAACCATTTTGCATTAAAAAATTATTTAACCCGTCATACCAAGCTCAAGATGCTTGCTTTAATCCATATAAAGCACTTTTCCAGGAGGTTGTTCCACATAGGCTTCTTCTTGGATAAATCCATTTAGGAATGCACTATTGACGTCCATTGGAATAACATGAAATTTTTATAATAGGAAAAAACAAGTAATAATCTAATTCCGTCTAACCTAGCTACTGGTGTGTAGGTTTCATCATAATTTATCCCTTCTTCTTCCATATATCCTTTGGCCACGAGTCTTTCTTTGTTCCTAATCATTTTTCTTTTTTTGTCCAACTTGTTCCTGAAAATCCATTTAGCTCCACTAATGGATTTACCTTTTGGTTTATGAGTTAATTCCTATACATCTTTAAATTTGAACTGTCTAAATTCTTCTTGCATTGCTTCAATCCAACTTTCGTCAGCTAAAATTTCTTCTATGCTCTTGGGTTCTATTTCAAAAATAAGTGCCACAGCGCTAGACTCTTCTTGCTTTTTGGATCTGGTGCGAATCCCTTCATCAATATCACCAATGATGAGTTCTTTGGGATGACTAGACTTGTGCTTCAGTTACTTGTTGGTCTAACAGTTTGCTGATCTTCTTCTTTAGTTGATTTTTTATCATTCAAAATTTCTGTTTCAGAAGTTGATTTTTCAATTTTTTTTCCCGGACAAGTTCGAGCGTCCGTTTTGATAACAATTCAAAATTTCTATTTCGGAACAAAAATCCGTTTGATAACATAATAAAATTTCTATTTCTAGGAATAGAAATTAATTAGATAACAATATAGGAAATCCTCAACTACAAAATAATAGTTGAAATAATACTAAAACAACATAGGAAATCCTCAAATACAAAATAATAGTCGAAATAATACTAATATATTACAAAAGTTGAAAATACAATTTTATGGAATTTCCTATTACATGTGCTTCCGTTTCCTATTACGTAATATTTTCTTTCAAAAAATAAACAACGTGGCAAAAAAAAAAAATCAATTGAAATTCAATTGTAGTGGATCTGTCATTAGGTTTTTGCCGAAATTGATTTCACATTAATCAAATAAGTCTAATGATAGCCATGATTATAATAGTCTAATCTCCTAAAAAAAAATCCTAACTTCAAGTCTAATTTCAATTTCTTTCCAGATTTTGTTAAAAAAATCCTCACCATATTCAAAAATCATCACCGGTTTTTTTTTCAAAATTATCAACACTAGGATTATTTAAAAATTTATTATCAAAATTTGTATTTTCATTAACACTCTTACAAGAACAATAGATTCCTTATTAGATGTTTTTTTACCCGTGTCTTGATAAGTGATGACACTATATAAAAGAAAAATCAGATGAAACCCTAATGATTTGACACCTTTTTACCGCCTCAATATGAAGTTTATGATTAAAAAAATAGTTAGCTAGATAGAGCCATTGTCTAGCCTACTACGAAAGAGTAGGTGAAGAAAAACTCGTTAGATATGAATATGGCAAGTTGACTATTACCATGCGTGAAATCTTTTGCGTGCAACAAATGAAGCCTTGTTCATTCAATTCCCACCATTTGGCCTAATGGTTAAGATGTTTAATCAATATTGATTGAAATGATTATATTAAAAAATCATTAAAATATTTTGGACTAAATTAACTAAATTGAAAAGTTGAGAAAAAAAAATTTCTGTTTCTATTTGTAAAGCGAGAAGCTAAAAATTCTATGATTTCTTCGCGGAATAAAGAAATAGAGAAATCTTGCGTTACCAAAAGGATTTTGTTCCAAACCTATAGAGAAACAGAGAAATTGAGAAACATAAATTTTATCATGCGCGCTCTTAGTCTCCGTCCGTTGTTGATTTTCAGAGGTCTGGGCTGCTTCAAGGGAGGTAGACTTTGTAAAGTTCTTCCAATCAGTTTCAAGTAGACTTTGTAAAGTTCGGAAGCCGAGTTCAAATTCAGGATGAGTCTGAATCAGTTGATTTCGCAAAGAGTCTTGGAATTTGACATTCGTAGATTCTTCCACAGACTGAGTATTTTTGTTGAATACTCTGTAAGCTTTGCTGGTGGTTGAATATCCAAGGAAGATTCCTTCGTTTGATTTCTCTTCAAACTTACCAATTCGATCATTTGCATTTTTCAAAACAAAACATTTGCAACCAAATACATGAAAGTAAGAAACAATTGGCTTCTTTCCTTTGAATAGCTCATACGGAGTTTTCTCTAGACTAGGCCTTAAAAAGACTCTGTTAATAATATAACATGTTGTAGAAACTACTTCAGCCCAAAAATGAGAGGAAATACTACTTTCTATTAAAATAGTTCTTGCCATCTCCTGCAAAGATCTATTCTTTTTTTCCACAACTCAATTATGTTCTAGTGTGTATGGAGAGGAGAAAACATGTTGAAAACCTGATTCATTACAAAATTTTCCAAAGTCTTGATTTTCAAACTCACCTCCATGGTTTATTCATATGCTTGAAATAGCATATCATTTATCGTTCTGAACTTTCTTAACAAACTTTGAAAAGTAAGAAAATGTTTCAGACTTACTTGCCAAAAAGTAAACCCAAGTGAATCGTGAATAATCATCCACGATTACTAGACAATATCTCTTTCCGCCTATGCTTTTAACTTTGGTTGGCCAAAAGAGATCCATATGTAGGAGCTGCAAAACACGATTAGTAGAAATTTGATTTATTGGTTCAAAAGAACTTCTAACATATTTTCCCAATACACATGGTGTGCATAAGTCAGATTTTTTAAACTTCAGGTTGGGCAGCCCTCAAAGAAGGTTCTTACAAAAGATCTTGGCAATCTGCTTCATGTTGACATGGCCAAGCTTTCGATGCCAAAGATTTGCTTCATCTTGAATTGAAATTAGACACTGAGATTTTTATGGTTTTATATCCAGAAGATAGATGTTCTCGTATCTTCATCCAGTAAAAGATTGTGAAAGATCTTTACTAGTTCCCGAACATATTCCTTCTTGAAAATTAATTTTGAATCCAGTGTTGCACAATTGGGCTAATGTTGAGCAAATTGTAATTGAGTCATTCCACAAAGGAAACATTGTTGATTGTGAGACTTCCAATTTTTACAATTCCACACCAAACAATTCTTCATTTGATGTTTCCACCAAAAGATATTTTTCCACCATTTATTTGCATAAGTTTTATAAAAACAACTTGAATCTCCAGTCATATGCCTTGAACAGCCACTATCTAAATACCATTTAAACATTTTCTTGATAGTGACTTGCAATTAAAAAAGAAACTCAAGCTTTCTTTGGTACCCACATTTTCTTGAGTCTAGAGGAGTTAGTACAATAAGCAATCTTTGCCCATTCCTTCTTAACAGGTCTCCAAACCATAGGACATTCTTTCTCAAAGTGTTCTAAGCTGTTACACTTAGAACATTTGAGACCACTTCGCTCAACAGGTTTTACAAAGACTTTTTCAAAATGATTTCTGTAAAAAAAAGGTTTTTATAGGCCTTTGTTTGATTCTTTCATTTACTTTTGGAAAATCAATTAGATGAATAGTTTTAGAAGCCATTCCCAAGCCTGATTTGTTAAAGTAGGGTCTTTGTATTGAAAGAATCTTTTACAACTTCTCGAGATCCTATTGAAAACATTTTGAAATTTTGAAATATTTGAAATGTCATTTTTCAAAAATGTATTTTCTTTTGAAAGAGAGTCTGCTTTTTTCTTTTAAAGTAACAAAAATTTTATCTAAATTTTCAAACTTTTCTTTTCAAAAAATTTCATGTTGCTTCAAAGTGTAGAATTCTCCCTTTTAGCTCGGAAATCCTCTTGAGAAAGGTTTTGAGACTAAGACAAAATTCATTAATGTATTTCGAGACTTTTGTAGGGATTTTTTTAATTACTTACCTCAATTTTCACTATATGAATCTGAGTTTGTATCTATTTCGGAGTCTGAGTCTGATTCTGATTTTGCCATTAGACAAATATTAGCATAATTTTCATCACTTTCTTCGCATTCAATATCACTCCATATCTCTGCCTTGAGAGCCAACCTGTATTTCTCAGCTTTTCCTTTCTTTTTTTTCAACATGGGACAGTTGGGTCTGATGTGTCCATTTTTCTTGCATTCAAAACAGATCACATCTTTATTGGCTCCATCATCCTCAATTGATTTGTTTTGAAACTTTTGAGTGCTTTGTTTCTTCCAATTCAATCTTCTTCCATTTTTGTTTAGTTTCCTGAACCTCTTTATCATAAGAGCTAACTCTTTATCATCCATATCATCTTCAAAATCCGTAACATCAGAATCACCGTTAGATCTCAAAGCAATTGACTTCTTACATTTGGGATCTTCTTCCTCGTTGATTTGCTTCACTTCATAGGACTGAAGTGTGACAACCAATTCATCTATAGAAAGTGGCATGATCCTTTATGTTTCCCTTATTGAAGTCTTTACGTGATTCTAGTCTTTGGAGAGTCCGCACAGCAATTTGTTAACCTTCATGGGTCCTGAGATTGGTTGTCCCTAATACTCTAGACCATTTACAATTTATGTAAAATGACTAAACATGTCAGTGATAGATTCTCATGGCTTCATCTTGAAGGCTTCATACTATCCGAGTAGAATATTGATCCTTGTTTATTTCACTCGATCAGTTCCTTCATAGATAATGTGCAGCCTATCCCAGACTTCTTTGGCTGTTTCACAAGAAGATATTATGTTATAATCAATAGGAGATAATGCACAATATAAGGAGTAAATTGCTTTAGCATCAAGAGCTTGTTTCTTGATTATTTCTTCTTGAGTCATCTCGCCGGTGTCTGCAACTTCTTTTCCCCTTTCTAAAACTGATGTAGCTTTAGGAATAATTCTTTTTTCAACCACATCCCATTCCAGAGGATCTTTCGATCTTAGGAATGCCTTCATCTTGTTTTTTCATATGTTGTATTCATTTCCATCGAAATAAGGTGGTCTGGTATTGCTTTGGCCTTCAACCAAACCTAGAGCCAACATACTAGCCATAGATCTTTAACTCAGAAGTAAAAACACTTCAATTAAATAAGCACACAAGCTCTGATACCAATTGATAATGCTAGTATCAACACCTAGAAGGGGTGAATAAGTGTTAAAGAAATTTTTGTAAAACTTAACAACTTAATTCCACTTTTATGAAAACAGTAGACTGAAGATGTAAAAGACTGTAAACTATTATATAAGACTTTGAATTAAAGTAAAGATTTTATGGAAAGAAAATTGAAACACAATGTTTATAGTGGTTCGGCTTAGACCAAGCCTACGTCCACTCTCCCGCACTAACAGCCCACTAGCTGGATTCCACTAAGAACTAAAAGAAATTTTACAGTCTCACGTCTTTGATTCCACAGTGTAGAGACTCTATGTTACTTCCTCAAGGTCTCACAAGTATTTAATCTCTTTTTTTAGTACAACTTAAACTCAGCGAGTGAATCGGCAAAGAACTAGGAGATTCAGACTTTGGAATTTTTCTTTTACGCACACACTCGAATAACTTGAGCGTCTTCCTTATATACTTCTCCATGCCATTATAATTGTTGGCACTTTCCAAATGAGTTCTTCCAATCTACCCGTTGGATAGAATCAATTAGGAAGATCTCGAGTTATTTAAGGAATGTGATGATAGCCCACCAATCCTATTCGTCCATACAATCATGATCTAGGTTTCCATAAGTAGAACATTCCAAGTATACTTTACCAATCAACAGATCTAATTATTCAAATTGATTTCAATAAGAATAATTTATCACAAGATGCTATATCTAGCCGTGAGATCTTCTTCAACCGTACGAACAAAATCCTTAAAGATATACTTGCATTTGGATAAGTCTTCTTCATCAGATAAATCTTTTCTTCGTTGATTTAGAAACTATCAGTGATGGTAGACTTTAAATCTTGAGTCTAGAGGTCTTCAGACTTTGACGATAGAGTCTGCAAGTCTTTAGATTAGATTGATGGAAACGTTTTGTCAACTTCAAAACAGATAAGGAAGTTTTCTCCAACAAAACTAACCAAAACAAATATTGACAATACACAACTAAACAATAAAACTTTTAAGTGCTCAAAACTAATGCATTCCAACTCCAACCTTCCATTTTGCCATGGTTTGTAATTGTAACAAACCAACAAACCAGCAAACAATTATCAAATAAAAAATGCAGCAAGCAAACCATTCTAATTGAAGCAAAAACTAACCAAAACAAACATTGACATTACACAACTAAATAATAAAACTTATGCTTCATACAAAAATTGCATCAAACCAAAAACACATTTTACTTATATATAATCAAATACAAGTGCATATTCCACGTCTTCGACTATAGTAGACATACAAACTTCTTCTCATTACTCACTTCACATTTGAATAAACTACCCAAGATAATAAGAACACAATCAACGCTCGATAAAAGTTTCTTTCGATTTTTAGCCTTGAAACATCCCTCTTCAAATGGTCAACTAGAGATGTTAAACCATTTGTTTGAACTTGCATTGAGTCGACATCCTCCAACTCGTCCATGAACGCAGGTGGAGATTGATTTTGGCCTTCGAGTAACTCCAGGATCCCTCTGTCGCTCGATTAGAGAATTTCTTATCAACCCATTTGAAATATTTGCACTTCAAGCATTCTTTATATCTGCCGCACCCATGGAATTTTCTCTCGAGATTCAACCGAGTCCCAAATATTCTTCTCGGACTCGGTAACCCACAATAACAGTGACACTCACCATCTAATTCGCTTTTTTTATAAGAATGTGAGCCGCTGCTGAAGCTTTTGCCTCCATTTGTAAGAGCAAGCTAATAACTTTGGGAGAAAATCGAAGTATGCACTCAAATTAGTCAAATTGGGGATTTATGGTTTCTTATTTGGGGGAAAAGACGCTAAACGGTGTTGTTTTGTTGTTTGCATGCTGATTGTATTCTCCGTTGATCCACGTCAGCTTCAAATATTAATAAAAAAAACTGCTACGTCGGATTTCCGGCCAACCAAATCGACATTGGCACTGATATGAACGTTTTTAAAAAAATTTTGGCACTTAAGTAATCCGACTGAAACTTTTGGCACTAAAGTGAGCGCCGTACACAAGTTATGGCACTAATAGTGTACTTCTCCCATTTTTCTGCAAACTAAGACTTTTTGGGAAAAAGTCATCTTATGGCTATTTTTGTTCAGAAAAAAGACATTGATCATTTTTTGTCACAAAATTGGGATGCTAGTGGGATCAATTGGTGAGGAAAAATATAAATTTGATCTTTGAGGTATTAATTGAATTTATGAGGGCCAAATGATATTGAATTGAGCAAAATCAAGTGTCCAATTAAGGGAGAAATGTTGGAAATTCGTATGCCCCCATTTCCCTATGGTTTTGGACCAATTTAAGGGTTGCAAAGTGAAGCATGGGTGGCTGAATTAGGGCCAAGGAGATGCTGGTGGCTGAGGATGGTCAAGGAGACCATTGAAGAGAAGAAATTGGCCAATGTGGACCCCTTGTTCCATCCCTCTTCCCTCCTTCCCCTCATTCGGTCAAGCAGCCTTCTTCCCCCTCCCTCCTTGATGTTTCGACTCCAATAACCAGCAGAGAAGCCACCAAAGCTCCTCATGCCATCATACTCCTCGCCGTCCACATCGGAATGTCGTTCGCCACCTACACGCCCCGCTGTTTGCTCGCGTGTCACCGCACCCCACTACGAGATCCTGTCACCCCCAACAGCCCTATCTCGCATCCAACGGAGGCTATCTCGAGCAGCTCAGGCCACCATGAGCTGCTGCGGACTACCGTGAGTGCCCACCAAGGCCCGATTTGGCCCTTTAAACCTTCCTTGGTCCATTCACGCCCTAAATCGGCTTTGTTGGCCTTTGTTTCAGCCAAGCATAGAAGCAAACATAGAGGATTTCCAGTGGTGTTCGTGGCCCATTTTGAGGTCATTCTGGACCTCGGTTGCTATGCCCGCTTTGAAGGAAGTTATTCCTTATTGCGTTCCCGTCGATTTGAACTAACCGGTTCGCGAAACAAGTGAGTTTAACTCACTAATCCTCGCTTAGTCGATTAATCATGCTTAAGGGTTGATTAGTTTAGGCTAAGATGGATTAGGTGGTTAGATTAGATTAGATTAGTGAATTTAGATAATTGTCGATGCATGTTAGGTAGTTAGATAATGCCATTAGCAAGTAGACACGTGCTAGTATTTATTTAACTAACCTTGGAATTTTTTGGGTCCATTTCAGCATCCGATAAGGCATTACGGGCCTAAGTTAGATTTATTGCATTTATTTAATATTTTTCATAATTATTTAATTAATTAATTATTTTCCGAAAATTAGGCTAGGATAGCCGACAGTAAATTTTATGCTGTTATTGTGGTGCAATCCGTTTATTTATTTCAGCCCTAAATTGTGCTTAATGAATCTAATTGTGATTTTAGGATTTTATTCTTAAATTAATTAATTTTGGTAATTAATGGGAAAATTATCGAGCGTCAGTCTACGGCGCCAAAAATCTATTTTTGGGACTATTGAAAGAAGTGGGAGATTGAAAGTGAAATTATTATATTTTGGTTTAAGACCGACCGTATACCCACACACGGCTATTTTATCGAAAAAGATTAAAGAGGTTGAATTAATTATATGATTAGGATGGTATATTATATCAGCCTACGGGCGATATATTAGCTTAGTAGAAAGCAGTATACCGGTATACTATATCAACCTACGAGCGATATCGCAGTTTAGCAGAGAGCAATATACATTATCAGTTTAGATTGAGCATTGTCGATATACTATATCGGCCTACGGGCGATATGGCAACTTAGTAGAGAGCAGTATACCCGATCATCTCAGAAGCGAACTATATTATCTATTTATCAGCTTAGCAGTGAGCAGTCCTGATATGGATGTACTTATAGATAGTATGAGATGAGCCAACCAAGAAAGGATCGAAATAACATGTAATCGATTAGGTTGATTAATCAATGATTTGATTTGATGTTATGAATTAATTGATTGATGTGATTTGAGACATATGTAAATGGTATTAATTTGCAAGGTGAAACTGAGGCCAAGGTAAATCCTCTGACCCGTGTTGTGTTTAAGCAGCCCTTATGGCGTATTTGTTTCATAATCGAGTCTTAGGAGAGTAGAACTTGCTGAGACATAATCTCACCCCGTTGTGAAACAACATTTTAGGTCCCTAAATGGCAACACATCCACTACCTCCAATGCATTTTGGTATACCGGAGGAAACCATTGAGATAGGTTATCACATTCCGATACACCCCCACCCTGAAGGATTGGAGTATGTACTGGTGAAATCCACTGTCTAGGTTGACGTGAGTGAACCCGAAAAGGTACCCCATAAGTACCGATCATGGTATCGTCACTATCATGATGGGCGAAAGGAGGGCCCTATGCTAGAATTTGATGTACCTCTGTACATTCAGGAGGTTGCCTTTGGTAAAGGTACAGTAGACCCTGAGGGTGGAGCAATAGAGGATGCGAAGGATCCAAAGCTCGAAGAGTCAGAATCGCCGGTGTACTCGGCAGACAGCTCAAATGGGGACGAGGATGTGGAGCAAGAAGAGTTTAATGATGAGGATAAGTTGTGGTTGTTAGACCCTGCCCCCTGTTTGAGAACCTGCTGTGGTGTATATGTTTTTATATACCTAGACCCACTTGTATAATATATGACATGGATTGCTATGTATATATGTATATAAGCGTGGTTGGTGTGGTTTGAAATTTTACGGCCCTATTTTCCTATCCCATTGTTTTATTATCTGGAGATTATTTATATGCTTCCACATGCGTATTAAAATGAAAGGGTCGGCGATACGTCCTGGGACATCGCTATTTAATCGACCAGTGAGGGATGGGCACGTGCTCGAGGATCGGGGCGTGACACGTTCTATTCGCAAAGTGATACATATACATAAGTGTGCACACTTCCTTGCATAACACATTCTCTAAAATATTCGTAAATAACCAAAGAGTAGTAGTTGCCTGATCCAGCTTTTATGCCATAAAAATACTCATTTATAACTCATAATTTATCAAATATTTATCGCTTTCTAGACATAAGCTTACAAATCCATAGAAGACACAACACCACTCATCTGGATATGTCCCAAACCAAATAACAAGGCTCACTCGATCCAATGAACTCACATTCCCATCATGTAAGTGAGAAATAGTATCAAAATCAAGTAAAATGCTATCTCAACTATGGCTAGGCTAAACTAAGCTTAAATGCCAATAAAATAACTCCCAAACGTTAACAAATTACTCACCTGAAGCAATTACTTAAGCCTAAACTTAATGTGAAACTCACTTGCAGAAACCTAAAATATTGCTTCAACAAGATCTTTGTGCCAAAACAACTTCCATCAAAACCCACGGCTCTACAATGTCATAATCCACCATTCCCATGAAAACCTGAAGTTTCACAACCCAAAAATTGGGCTTCATGGCTTAATTCCCACATAATTTTGAATTTGTCCTATTTCTGAAAGCTATCTTGATTGGAGGAACGAGGGGCGTAAGTGCTTACCAAGTGTCACGATATGTAGTTGATTCGGCTTGATGAGGTCTCCGTAGCAAAAACACTTCTCTTTCTTCCTCCTTCTTTCTTTCTTCTTTCTCTCTCCCTTTCTTTTTCTTTTATTTCCTTTCAATGGGATGTCTGTTAAAGAGGGAGTTGAGCATCCCTTTTTCCCCCCCTCTGTTGACTCGTTAACCTTCTTTAGTTTTTTTCTTTCTATTTTTCTTGGTCATCCTCTGACTTTTTGACTTTTCAACCTTGCATATAATCTTTTGCAATACAACTCATCTACTAAAAAAACCTTTTACAAAAGTATTTATGATATCATTATGTTTGCAAAGTGATACATATACATAAGCTTCCACACTTCCTTACATAAACATTTTCTAAAATAGTCATTAATAACCAAGAGTAGCATTTGCCTGATCTAAGCTTTTATATCATAAAAATGCTTATTCATAATTATTCATAACTCATAATTTATCAAATATTTATCGCTTTCAAGACATGAGTTTACAAATCCATAGAAGAGATGGCATCACTCATCTGGATATACCCCAAACCAAATAACAAGGCTCACTCGATCCAATGAACTCACATTCCTATCATATAAGCGAGAAATAACATCAAAATTAAGTAAAATGCTGTCTCAACTACGGCTCAACTAAACCAAGCTTAAACGCTAACAGGAAATGGGCTAGTAATAACACCTAGAGGGGGTGAATATGTGTAATAACAATTATTGCAAGATTCTGAAGTAATAATTGCTTGTAAAAATTCACAGATGAATTCAGACTTTAATAGTTTTAAACTTAAACAAATAAACAAAGCTACTAATCAAAATAAAGAAGTTGAGGGAAGAGAATAAGAACACAAGGTTTATAGTGGTTCGACTTAGGTCAAGCCTACGTCCACTCTCTCGCGCTGACAACTTATTAGCTGGATTTCACTAAAAATTTAAAAGAGATTTTACAGTCTTACGATCTCAACTTCACGGTGAATAGTCTCTACCGGTCTCTCACAGAGTCTAACTAGAAGTTTCTCTCTTTTATAAACAACTTTGAGCTCAGTGAATGAAATAGCAAGGAACTAGGAAGCTTTAGACTTTGAAATTTTTCTTTCACGCACTCTATCGAACAACTAAAGAGTCCGCCTTAAATAGTCATTCATGCCTTTACAAACGTTGACATTTTCCAAATGAATTCTTCCAATCTACCATTGGATAGAATCAATTAAGGAGATCTTGAGTTGTTTGAAAATTGAGGTGAAAACCCGTCAATCCAATTCACCCATACAATCAAAATATTGGTTTTCATAAGTAGAACTTTCCAAGTTTGCTTGCCTTTCAAAAGATTTGATTATCGGAATTGTTTCCAATAAAGATAGTCAATCATATAAGTGTTATATCCAGCTATGAGATCATCCGTAAGCCATACAAATCGAATCCTTGAAGAAATAAAGATAATCTCACATCTAGATAACTCTTCATTCTTCAATCTGGAAACTATCAGTGCGGGCAGACTTTGAACCTAAAGTCTAACAATCCTCAAACTTTGATGCTATAGTTTGGAAGTCTTAAGACTAGACTTTCTGGAAATGTTTTGTCAACTTCAAAGCAGTAAAGGAGTTTTCTCCAACAATCTCCCCCCTTTTGATGGTGACAAAACTTTCCTCTAGATTTGAAGACCTTTAACCTACAAAACAATTCTTAGGCAATACATAATATCTTATAAAATTAAGTTAATTATGTCCTAGATAGCATCGATTCTGCAACCACAGAAAACACGTTAATCCTAAAAGAATAAAAAAAATTAAATATCCGACCACAAACAATATTAACTAAGTAAGTTACTACATATGTCAAAAAGTTCAACAAATCCAACAAAATTCAACGGTCAAAAAACAAACGTCGAATAAACAAAGTTCAATAGTAAAAAACAAACGTCAAATAAAGTCAAATCTACACGCATTCTCCCCATTTTTGTCAATAGCAAAAAATGGAGAAGAATAAAAAAGTTTGATGAAATTAGAGCTTTTTGGGGATGCGAACAAGCTGGAAATCTCCCATCGACTGAATTGTGTCTTCCAGCTTTCACAAGGATTCCTACACCTCCTTAACATCTTCAGATTTGGCAATCTCTTGAACTGTCTTTTGAATTTGAAGCTTAAGGTCTTGTACTTGATCATGAAGGGAGATGGAGGTAGCTTTTAGTGCAGATTGAAGGTTTTGAATCTCACACTCAATGCCATATTGCTAAGCCTTTATTTCCACAAGAAGCTTGAGCAGTCTTTTAAAGTCTACTATAGTGTTTGTTTGAGTACTAGCTTTAGCATGATTAGTTCGAGGAGTGTTTAGAGATGAGGGAACCTCAGCTTGTCGAGTATCAAGACTTGGAAAGGATGCTTCAATCTTGGCTTCAGGAAAATGAGAGGCATAGACATCCTCTGAATCTGCTAGAGATTTGCTCACATCATCACTTGTAAAAACAAGTGAAGAAGATGTACCTATGTTTTTAGCAGCTCCCCCTGTCTTTGTGGTTACAGGTGAAGAAGAAAAATCTTCTTCTTGTTCTTGCTCAGCTGGCAAGTGATGTCTTTTTCTCTTGCATCTCTTACAGTTCCACTCCAAGTCTTCTCAGAATCCTCTAATAAGGATACTACAAATGTTGGCTCAAAAGAGTCATCTTGACCCTCTTATTCCTCTTCTTCTCTTTCTTCTTCTCTTCCTTTTCTTCTTGCTCTTCTCTCTTCCTCTGCTCTTCTTTCTTCACTTCCTTCTCTTCTTTCTTCTATTCTTTCACTTCCCTACTCTGTCTCTTCTCGTCCTCTTTCCTCTCTATTCTGTGGCTACTCAAAACTAACAAAGCTCTGTAAATTTTTTAAGGCAAATGCGGAGAGTGTAAGATCATCATCATCTTCTTCGTCCTGCAAGATAAGGGCTCTCCTTTTCTTGATAGGTGCAATCATTGGCTCTTTACCTTTCCTTTTCTTCACAGCAAAGTCTTGTTTTGTTTTGGTTGGGGACTTTTCCTTCAAATGCTCCAATGCTTTATTCAACTCCTTTAATCGCTTTTTCGAAACCATCTTCAATCCTATCACCATAGGAGCAATGGTTCTGACACAAAGAGATGCTGGAGATTGAATTTGAAAGTGTTGAAACAATTTTGTAACCAACGTAGAATAAGGAAGTTGTCCATTATCCTTCACAACAATCTTGTACATGTGCATCAAGATTGCATGTGGCAACGAGAACTTCATCCCATTGTTGATAGCAAACATCAGTTTTGCCTCAGAGCGAGACACATCTGTCTTGGAGGTTGACTTGGGTCAAATGTAGTTGATTACAACCTTATGCAATAGAATATTGGAGGCAAACATTCTGGAATATGAAATCCCTCCTTCAACAAGTCTATCCCGAACAAGAGATAATGTTGCATGACTAATAGACACATTTATTGGTTGGAAACTCCCTTTTTCCACACCAATAACATCCGCCAATGTGTCCACATCCACCACAAAGTCTTTCTCCCTAACCATAAAACAAAATCTATTCGCGTCTAGAAAAGATAGATTTGAATAGAAGTAAGCAGTTAATTCAAGGTGAGCAACAGAAGTCTCAGAACATAATCTTTCAAGTTGAAGGAGATCAAACTTCTCCCTCAGGTTTACTTTCCAAGAAATCAAAATCAACAATTCAAGGGTTCATCACCCCTCTCTTCAGCAAATTGAAATAAGTCCTTTTGTGGTCTTTAGAATGAAACAAATCCATTCCCTCACCACGTACACTAGCCGCAACGCCCATCCTAGGCTAAAAATTCTCATCCATTCTCTCATTGTCATCTTTCACCTTAGGCTGATTAACATAACCAAATTGCAAATCACTTAGAAAGTTAGCAAAAGTTCTATCTATCAAACCTTCAGGCACAGCCTAATCTTTCCATATGTTGAAGAAATGGAGTTTCATTTTTATAATCTTTTTCCCACAGAAATTCATCAATGAAAGTCATGGCACTGCCACCTTGCTTCAACTGATTATAGAGTTTAAAGAGAAATTGGGGTTTCAACGTTCTTACGAATTCAACATCTTCATAATTTCTTCTTTCGCTTGTTGGTGCGGAGGATCTTGAGTCGCACGCTAACGTTGTTGAGAATGTTGTTGTTGAGGAAAGTCTTCTTCTTCAATTAAGTCAAAGTGATGAGTAGGACCCTTTGGCATGTGTTGTGATCCCCTGTTAGCGATCCGAGACAATTTCCTCTAGGAAGGCATTTTTTTATAGTCAAGGAAGATTTCTCGAACTTGTTTAGTCGAAAAATGTGAAAACTTTGTAGAGTAATCTTGAGAGAAAAAATGAGAGAGTAGTAATTCTATATTCAAGGGTTTTTTTTTTTAAGCGTAAATGGAGAAGAAGAACTCGATGGTATTTAAAGCAAGTGAAACGGAGTATACAAACAATCACAAAGGAAAAAATAAATTGCCTTTTTGAAAATAAAAACTACCAAAAATTCAAAAATTCGAAAAAAAAATGGTTTCTAAAAATAAATTAGGCAAGTAATGATTCAAAAATCAACATACCTTTTCAAATTTTTCATGCCAAAATTAAATTACCTATTTTGAAAAGAAATTAACTTACAGATGTAGTTTTTGGTTATTCTGAGTCTGACAACCTTTAGACTTTAACCAATAGAAGATATAATGTTTAGTCTGGAGCTAATAAACTCAAATAGACTTTTCTCCAATGGCTTTGTAAAGATGTTTGCCAACTGATTATTTGAATCAATGAATTGAATCATGACTTCTCCATTTTGAGCATGATCTCTTATAAAATGATGTCGAATCTCTATATGTTTCACCCTTGAATGAAGAATTTATTTGTGAGATTGATGGACTGGTATTGTCGCATTTGATCTCAGTGCACGATTCTTTAACTCCAAAGTCTCTTAGCTATTGCCTTATCCATAAAATTTGAGAGCAACAACTTCTAAGAGCCACATACTCTGCTTTTGTTGTTGATAGAGCTACACTACTATGCTTCCTTGAGAACCAAGATACCAACTTGTTGCCCAGCAATTGACAGGTACCATAAGTACTATTTCTATCAACTCTACAATCGGCTAAGTTTGCACCTGAATATCCAATGAGAGTAACGTCTTCTTCCTTGGAATACCATAGACTAAACTTTGGAGTAGTTGCAACATATTTGATGATCCATTTTGCAGCACTTAAATGAGATTTTTGGGGATTTGATCGGAATCTAGCACAGATACAAACACTAAACAAAATGTCAGGTCTAGATGCAGTAATGTAAAGAAGCGAACCAATAATGCTCATGTAAAGCTTCTGGTCAACATTCTTTCCTCCTTGATCTTTATCCAACTTTGAAGAACTTGACATTGGTATCTCTTTCTTTTTGCAATTCTCCAATCCAAACTTCTTGATGAGATCTTTTGCATACTTTTCTTGATGAATAAAGATGTCTTTCTTTGATTGTTTAACTTGCAATCCCAGAAAGAAAGTTAATTCACCCATCATATTCATCTCGAACTCATCCGGCATAGATCTAAAGAATTTCTTGCATAGATTTTTATTAAGAGATCCAAAAATAATATCATCAACATAAAATTTGAACCAATAGAAAATCTTTACCCTCTCTTTTGATGAATAGAGTAGTATCTACATTTCCTTTAGCAAACCCATTTTGGATTAGAAAATTACTTAACCTTTCATACCAGGCTTGAGATGCCTACTTCAATCCATACAGGGCCTTTTTCAATCTAAAGACTAAGTCTAGCTTTCTTGAATCTTCAAAACCAAGTGGTTGTTCCACATAGACTTCTTCTTGGATAAATCCATTTAGGAATGCGCTTTTTATATCCATCTGGAATAACCTAAAAATTTTATAGCAAGCAAAAGTAAGTAATAATCTAATTACTTTTAACCTCACTACTAGTGCATAGGTCTCATCATAGTCTATCCATTCTTCTTGTGTATATCATTTGGCCACAAGTCTTGCTTAGTTTCTGACCACTTTTCCTTTCTCATCCACCTTGTTCCTGAAAACCCATTTAGTTCCTATAATAGACTTACCTCTAGGTTTAGGAATTAGCTCACAAACATCATTGATGTTGAATTGTCTAAGCTCTTCTTACATAGCTTCGATTCAGCTTTCATCAAATAGGGCTTCTTTTACACTTTTGGGTTCTATTTCAAAATAAGTACTAAAGCACTAGACTCTTCTCAACTTTTAGATCTTGTGTGAATTCCTTCATCAATGCTGCCAACGATGAGTTCCTTGGGATAACTTGCCTTATGCTTCCAGTTGCTAGTTAGTTTGAGAGTCTGTTGATCCTCTGCTTCAATTAAATCTTCTAGTTCTACTTGAAATTGATCTTTAGAAGTCTGAACTACTTCAGGGGAAGTAGACTTTGTAAAGTCTGGAGCAAGTTCAAATTCTTCAAGTTGAGTCTAATCCAGTTGATTCTGCATGGTTTCTTGAAACTTGACATTCATAGATTCTTCCACAGATTAAGTCTTCTTCTTGAATACTCTATATGCTTTGCTTGAAGTAGAGTAGCTAAGGAAATTCTTTCATCTGATCTTTCTTCAAACTTCCCAGTTTGATCATTTGCATTTTTCAAGATATAGCATTTACAGCCAAATACATGAAAGTAAGAAACATTTAGCTTTTTCCCTTTAGACACTTCATAAGAATTTTTCTCTATAATATGTCTCAAGAACACTCTGTTGATGATGTAGCAAGCTATAGAAATTGCTTCAGCCCAAAATTGAGAGGGAATTTTGTTTTCAATTAAGAGTGTTCTTGCCATCTCTTGTAATGATCTATTCTTCCTTTTCACAACCCCATTTTGTTAGGGAGTATATAGAGAAGAGAAAACATGCTGGAAACCAAATTCATCACAGAATTTTGCAAAATCTTAATTTTCAAACTCACCTCCATGGTTTGTACGTATGCTTGAGATAGCATATCCTTTTTCATTCTGAACCATCTTGACAAACTTTGAAAAGTGAGAGAAGGCTTCAGACTTATTTGCCAGAAAGTAAACCCAAGTAAGCGAGAGTAATCATCCACGATTACTAGACAATATCTTTTTCCACCAATGCTTTGAGTCCTAGTTGGTCTAAAGAGGTCCATATGCAAAAGCTGCAAAACTCAATTAATGGAAATTTGATTTACATATTTAAAAGAACTTCTAACATGTTTTCCCAAAAACACAAGGAGTGCATAATTGAGACTTTTGATAAGTCATGTTGGGAAGACCATGAATAAGCTTCTTATATGAAATCTTGGCAATATGCTTCATGTTGACATGACCAAGCTTTCGATGTCAAAGATTTGCTTCATCTTGAATGGAAATAAGACACTGAGAACTTTCTGGTTTTATATCCAGAAGATAAATGTTTCCATGTCTTCTTCTTGTAAAGGATTGAAAGAGATCTTTACTTGTCCCCGAACAGATGCCTTCTTGAAAATTAATTTTGAATTCAGTATCGTAAAGTTGACTTATGCTAAGTAGATTGTAATTAAGTCATTCCACTAAGGAGACATTGTTGATAGTCAAGCTTCCAATCTTCACGGTTCCACATCCAACAATTATTCATTTGCTATTCCCGCCAAAGGAGACTTTTCCACCATTTATTTGAACAAAATTTATAAAGCAACTCGAATCTCCTATCATGTGTCTTGAACAGCCACTATCCAAATACCATTTGATCATCTTCTTGATAGTGACCTGTGATCAAAAGAAGAACTCAAGCTTTCTCTGGTACCCAGATTTTCTTAGGTTCATGAGTGTTCGAGAGCACTTGACCAATAGGTTTTACAAAAACAATCTTTGTCCAATCTCTCTTAACAGGTCTCCAAACCTTGGGACATTCCTTCTCAAAATGTTCTGTACTATTACACTTTGAACATTAGAGAGCACTTCGACCAATAGGTTTTACAAAAACTCTTTGAAAATGATTTTTGCAAAATGCCTTGGTAGGTCTTTGTTTGATTCTTTCTTTAACTTTAGGAAAATTAATTAAAGGAATAGCTTCTTAAGTCATACCTAAACTAGATTTGTTGAAATAAAGTCTTTGTACAGAGAAAAAATTTTCTTACTTTTCGGATCCTTTTGAAAACCTTTTTGTGATATTTAAAATATCTTCTTTTAAAAATGTATTTTCTTTTGAAAGAGAATCTGAATTTTCTTTTAAAACAACAAAACTTTTATCAAGATTTTCATACTTTTCTTTCCAAGAAGTTTCTTGTTGCCTCAATTTAGAATTCTCCTTTTTAGCTCGAAAATCCTTTTAAGAGATGTTTTGAGATAGAGACAGAGTTCATCTATATATTTCAAGACTTTAACAAGAATTTTTAAATTGCTAACCTCAATTTCTTTGTTTGAGTCTGAATCAGAATCTGTTTCAAAGTCTGAGTCTGACTCTGAATTGGCTATTAGACAGATATTGGCATATTCTCATCACTTTCCTCACATTCAGTGTCATTCCAAGTTTCTGCTTTAAGAGCCTTCTTATATTTCTCAGTTCTTCCTTTCTTTCTTTTTAACAAATGACAGTTGGGTCTGATGTGTCCCTTCTTCTTGCATTCAAAGCATATCACATCTTTGTTGATTTCATCGTCCTCAGTTGGTTTGTTTTGGTATCTTTAAGTGCTCTGCTTCTTCTAGTTGAATCTTCTTCCCTTTCTATTCAACTTCCTGAACTTCTTAATCATAAGCACCAGTTCTTCATTGTCCATTTCATCATCTAAATCTGTATCATTAAAATCATCGTTAGATTTTAAAACAATTGATTTTTTACCTTTAGGATCTTCTTCTTCATTGATCTGCTTCACTTCATATGATTGAAGTGTGCCAACAAGCTCATCTACTAAAAAAGGCATGATCCTCTGGGTTTCTCTAATTGAAGTCTTCACGTGGTTTCGGTTTTTGGAGAGTCCACGTAGCAGCTTATTAACCTTCATTGGTGCTGAGATTGGTTGTCCTTAATATGCTAATCCATTCACGATTTTAGTGAAACGACTGAACATATCAGTGATAGATTCTCCAGGCTTCATCTTGAAGGCTTCATACTGTCCAAGTAAAACTTCATCTTGAAGGCTTCATATTGATTTTTATTTCCTTTACTCGATCAGTTCCTTCATAGGTAACGTGCAATCTATCCCAAACTTATTTCGCTATTTTACGGGAAGAAATTCGATTATACTCAGTAGGAGATAAAACACAGTATAATGAGTAGATAGCTTTAGCATCAAGAGCTTGTCTCTTGATTAATTCTTCTTGTGTCATATTGCCAGCATCTACAGCTTCTTTTCCTCTTTCTGAAGTTGATGTAGCTTTGGGATTGATTCTTTTTTCTACCACATCCCATTCCAAGGGATCTTTCGATCTTAGAAACGCTTTCAGCTTATTTTTCCACACATTGTATTCCTTTCCATCAAAGTAAGGAGGTCTGGTATTGTTTTAGCCCTCAATCAATCTTAGAGCCAAAATACTAGCCATAGATCTTTAACTCATAAGTAAAAACACTTCAGTAAAATGAGCACATAGGCTTTGATACCAATTGAAAGAGGCTAGTAATAACACCTACAGGGGGTGAATAGGTGTAATAACAATTATCACAAGATTCTGAAGTAATAATTGCTTGTAAAAATTCACAAATGAATTCAGACTTTAACAATTTTAAACTTAAACAAATAAACAAAGCTATTAATCAAAATAAATGAGTTGGGGGAAGAGAATAAGAACACAAGGTTTATAGTGGTTTGGCTTAGGTCAAGCCTACATCCACTCTCCCACGTTGATAGCCTATTGGCTGGATTTCACTAAGAATTCAAAAGAGATTTTACAGTCTTGCAATCTCAACTTCACAGTGAAAAGTCTCTACTGGTCTCTCACAAAGTCTAACTAGAAGTTTCACTTTTTTGTAATCAACTTTGAGCTTAGTGAATTCTTTGAAATTTTTCTTTCACGCATTGTATCGAATAACTAGAAAATCCGCTTTAAATACTCCTTCATGCCTTCACAACCGTTGACACTTTCCAAATGAATTTTTCCAATCTACCCGTTGGATAAAATCAATCAAGAAGATCTCGAGTCATTTGAAAATTGAGGTGAAAGCCCGTCAATCCCGTTCACCCATATAATCAGGATTATGGTTTCCATAAGTAGAACTTTCCAAGTTTACTTACCTTCCAAAAGATTTCATTATCGAAATTGTTTCCAATAAAGATAGTCAATCATATATGTGCTATATCCAACCATAAGATCATCCATAAGCCATACGAATCGAATCCTTGAAGAAATAACGATAATCTCACATCTAAATAAATCTTCATTCTTCAATCTGGAAACTGTCAATGCTGGCAAACTTTGAACCTAAAGTCTAGCGATCCTCAGACTTTGACGCTAGAGTCTGGAAGTCTTTAGACTAGACTTTCTAGAAATATTTTGTCAACTTCAAAACAGTAAAGGAGTTTTCTCCAACATAACAAAATAACTCATACACATTGACAAATTGCTCACCCGAAGCGATTACTCATGCCTAAACTTAACGCGAAACTCACCTATAAAATCCTAGAATCTTGCTCTGACAAGATCTTTGTGCCAAAACGACTTCCATCAAAACCCACGGCTCTACAATGTCATAATCCACCATTCCCATGAAAACCCGAAGTTTCACAACCCAAAAAATCGGGCTTCACAGCTTAATTCCCACATAATTTTGAATTTGTCCTATTTCTGAAAATTATCTTGATTGGAGGAACGAGGGGCGTAAGTACTTACCAAGTGTCACAATATGTAGTTGATTCAACTTGATGAGGTCTCCGTAGCAAAAACACTTCTCTTTCTTTCTTCTTTCTCTCTCCCTTTCTTTTTCTTTTCTTTCCTTTGGTGGGATGTCTGTTAAAGAGGGAGTGGAGCGTCCCTTTTCCCCCTTTCTTGACTTGTCAACCTTCTTTAGTTTTTTTCTTTCTTTTTTTCTTGGTCATCCTCTGACTTTTTGACTTTTCAACCTTGCATATAATCTTTCGCAATACAACTCATCTACCAAAAAAAAAAAAAAAAAAGCTTTTACAAAAGTATTTATGATATCATTATGTTTGCAAAGTGATACATATACATAAGCTTCCACACTTCCTTGTGTAACACATTTTCTAAAACAGTCGTAAATAACCAAGGAGTAGCATTTGCCCGATCCAGACTTTTATATCATAAAAATACTTATTCATAACTCATAATTTATCAAATATTTATTGCTTTCAAGACATGAGTTTACAAATCCATAGAAGAGATGGCATCACTCATCTGGATATGCCCCAAACCAAATAACAAGGCTCACTCGATCCAATGAACTCGCATTCCTATCATATAAGCGAGAAATAGAATCAAAATTAAGTAAAATGCTATCTCAACTACAGCTTAGCTAAATCAAGCTTAAACGCTAACAAAATAACTCCCACGCATTGACAAATTGCTCACCCGAAGCGATTACTCAAGCCTAAATTTAATGCGAAACTCACCTGTAAAACCCTAAAATCTTGCTCTAACAAGATCTTTGTGCCAAAACAACTTCCATCAAAACTCACGGCTCTACAATGTCATAATCCACCATTCCCATGAAAACCCGAAGTTTCACAACCCAAAAAATTGGGCTTCACGGCTTAATTCCCACATAATTTTGAATTTGTCCTATTTCTGAAAATTATCTTGATTGGAGGAACGAGGGGCGTAAGTACTTACCAAGTGTCACAATATGTAGTTGATTCAACTTGATGAGGTCTCCGTAGCAAAAACACTTCTCTTTCTTTCTTCTTTCTCTCTCCCTTTCTTTTTCTTTTCTTTCCTTTCGGTGGGATGTCTGTTAAAGAGGGAGTGGAGCGTCCCTTTTCCCCCCTTTCTTGACTTGTCAACCTTCTTTAGTTTTTTTCTTTCTTTTTTTCTTGGTCATCCTCTGACTTTTTGACTTTTCAACCTTGCATATAATCTTTCGCAATACAACTCATCTGCCAAAAAAAAAGCTTTTACAAAAGTATTTCTGATACCATTATGTTTGCAAAGTGATACATATACATAAGCTTCCACACTTCCTTGCATAACACATTTTCTAAAACAGTCGTAAATAACCAAGGAGTAGCATTTGCCCGATCCAGACTTTTATATCATAAAAATACTTATTCATAACTCATAATTTATCAAATATTTATCGCTTTCAAGACATGAGTTTACAAATCCATAGAAGAGATGGCATCACTCATTTGGATATGCCCCAAACCAAATAGCAAGGCTCACTCGATCCAATGAACTCGTATTCCTATCATATAAGCAAGAAATAGTATCAAAATCAAGTAAAATGCTATCTCAACTTTGGACTGGCTAAACTAAACTTAAATGCTAACAAAATAACTCTCACGCATTGACAAATTGTTTACCGAAGCAATTACTCAAGCCTAAACTTAACATGAAACTCACCTACTGAACCCTAAAGTCTTGCTCTAATAAGATAAGATCTTCGTACCAAAATGACTTCCGTCAAAACCCACGGCTCTACAATGTCTTATCCACCATTCCCATGAAAACTCGAAGTTTTACAACCCAAAAATCGGGCTTTACGGCTCAATTCCCACATAATTTTGAATTTGTCCTATTTTCGAAAGCTACCTTGATTGGACGAACGAGGGACATAAGTACTTACCGGGTATTACAATATGTAGTTGATTTGGCTTAATGAGGTCTCCGTAGCAAAAACAAGTCTCTTTCTTCCTCCGTCTTTCTTTCTTCTTTCTCTATCCATTTCATTTTCTTTTCTTTCCTTTCGGTGGGATATTTGCTAAAGTGGGAGCTAAGCATCCCTCCCCCCCTCCCCTTTGTTGACTTGTCAACCTTCTTTAATTTTTCTCTCTTTTTTTCTTGGTCATCCTCTGACTTTTTGACTTTTCAACCCTACAAATAATCTTTTGCAATACAACTCATTTGCCAAAAATACCTTTCACAAAAGTATTTCTCATACCTTTATGTTTGCAAAGTGATACATATACATAAGCTTCCACACTTCCTTGCGTAACACATTTTCTAAAACAATCGTTGTTGAGAAAACTCCTACTAGGTTTTGAAGTTGACAAAACTTTCTTGTTCTTATTCTTATTCTAAAGAATAGTAGACTTCTGAAGTTATATTGCAGACTCCTACCAAAAGTCTATTTATTCCAGAAGCCTTTCCTACTCTGATACAATTCAGACTAAAAACAAGTCCAAAATGAAGATATAATCAAACTCAGATTTATTGATCTTACGATAATGATTCAGTATGAACATAATAGGGATTTATTCTTTAATATCTATCTTTCTAGCAAAGAATCTCATTTACCTTTTATAAATACATTGATGGAATCAATCACAAATTAATGAAATCAATCTTGAAGACAAGTTCCTTTTTAGGAAGCATCTACTTATGGAAACCTAGATTTTGATTGTATGGATGACCAGAATCAACGGATTTTCATCTTAGTCTTCAAACGGTTACAAAATTTTCTTAATCGATTCTATCCAACAAATTGATTGGAAGAAATTTCTATGGAAAATGCCAACAGCTAGTGAGACGTGGAGTAGTATTTAAGGAGGTTATTCAGTCTATTTGAAGTAGTACATGAAAATTAGAATTCCAAAGTCTAAAGCCTTTCGAACAACTTATTCTTCATCGACAACTCTTACAAATTGTATTTAAGAGAGAAAATACAAGACAAGTGACTTAGTGAGGGAAAAAAATGTTTCACTAAATGTTTGCACTCAAAATATTGTACTTTTTTGTTGATATTTTAGTGAATTCTAGCTAGAAGGCTACCAGCGTGGGAGAGTGGATGTAAGCTTGATCTAAGCTAAACCACTATAAATTTCATATGCAATTTTCTCTTCCCTTGACTCTTTTTAGTTTTATCCGTTGCACCTTTTTAAGTAAAAAAAAAAAAAAAATTCATCTCTTATTTGATTTTGAATTTTCACTAGAACTCTGGTGGCTCGTTTAATTAGACTCTAATCCTTTTTTAGACTTTGTCCGCAACTTATTTCATTCCACATTTATTTGTCAATGTTTATTTTAAACACCTATTCACCCCCTTTAGGTGTTCATACTAGCTTTATCAATTGGTACCAAAATCATGTGTTTTTCTGTTGAAGTGTTTATACTTCTGAGCTAAAGATCTTCTATGGCTAGTTGTTTAGCACCAAGACTTGTGGAGGGACAGAGCAATACCATGCCACCTTATTTTGATGGAAAAAAATACAGTGCGTGGAAGAATAAAATGAATGCGTTCCCAAGATCCTCTGGAATGAGATATTGTACAAAGAGAAATCAACTCAAAGGCAGCTTCAGCATTTGACAAGGGAAACGAAGTCTTAGATAAGGATGCTGAGGTATCCAACCAAGCAGAAATTACCAAAAGACAGGCTCTTGATGCAAAATCCATTTATTCTTTATACCATGCCTTCTATCCTACTAAATATAACTAAATTTCTTCTTGTAAAATAGCTAAAGAAGTCTATGATATACTTCATGTCACCTATGAAGGAACAGATCGTGTAAAGGAAACAAAAATAAATATCTTACTTGGCCAATATGAATCATTCAAAATGAAGCCTGGAGAGTCTATTCAAGTTATGTTCAGTCGATTTATAGAAATTGTAAATGGGTTGGCATATCAAGGTCAACTAATTTCTGCTCCAATGAAGGTCAACAAATTTCTGTGAGGACTTTCAAAGGATTGGAACCATGTGAAAATATCAATTTGAGAGACACAAAGAATCATGCCTCTTTTTGTTGACGAGCTTATAGGCATTATTCAATCGTATGAAGTGGAACAAATCAATGGCGAAGAGGATCCAAAATGTAAGAAGTCAATTACACTTAAGTCTAATGCTGATTCTAATGATACAGACACAGATGATGATATGGATGACGAGGAGTTGGCTCTCATGATAAAGAAATTCAGGAAATTGAATAAGAAAGGAAGAAGATTGAACTGAAAAAAGTAAAGCAAGCAAAATTTCTAGAAAAGATTAATGGAAGATGTTGAATCTAGCAAGGATGTGATATGCTTTGAGTGCAAGAAGAAGTGACACATTAAGCCTAACTATCCTTTGCTAAAAAAAGAAGAAAGGTAAGTATGAAAAATACAAGAAAGCCCTAAAAGCATAAACCTTGAGTGACACAAAATGTGAGGAAAGTGAAGAGGAGTTTGCAAATATCTATTTGATGGCTCACTCAAAATCAGACTCAGAATCAGAGTCACACTCAGACACATACTCATAATTTGACAAGGAAATCGAGGTAAGTCATTCAGAAATTCATATTAAAGTTTCTAAGTGTATATATGAACTTTGCTTGTAACTCAAATATTCTCTTAAAAAGATCTCTAAATTAAAGAAGGAAAATTCAAAACTTAGACAACAGGATAATTCTTGGAAAGAAAAGTTTGAAAATCCGAAAAAAAAAAAAAGATTTTGATGATTTGAAAGAAAATACTAATTCTCTTTCAAAAGAAAATGAATGTTTGAAAAAAGAGATTTCAGATATTTCTACAAAGTTCTCCAAAGGTTCAAAAACTATAGAGAAAATTCTTTTAGCTCAAATACCTTATTAAAACAAATCTAGTTTGAGTCTGAGTAAAGAAAGTAATCTTTTGATTGATTTTCCTAAAGTTAATAAGAGATTTAGACAAAGACCTCCAAAATCTTCTTACAAAAATCATTTTTAAAAAGTTTCTGTAAAACCTATTGGTCAAAGTGCTTTTAAATGTTCTAAGTGTACCAGCTCAAAATATTTTGAGAATAAATGTCCTAAAGTTTGGAGACCTATTAAAAAGGATTGGGCAAAGGTTGTTTTTAAAACTAACTCCCCAAGACTCAAGAAAAATTTAGGTATCAAAGAAAGTTTGAGATTTCTTTTTGATTGTAGGTTACTATTAAAAGGAAAAGAAAATGGTACGTGGACAGTGGTTGTTCTAGACATATGACGGGAGATTCAAGCAATTTTATAAAACTAGAAAAACAAAGAGGAGGAAATGTTTCGATGGAAACATCAAAGGAAAAATTATTGGACATGAAACTGTGAAGATTGGAAGTTTGATCATCAACAATGTTTCCTTGGTGAAAGGTTTGAACTATAATCTTCTGAGCATAAGCCAGCTATGTGATACAGGATTCAAAATCAATTTCCAAGAAGATGTTTGTTCTAGAGTTAGTCGAGACTTCTCTCAAACCTTTACTAGGTGAAGACATGACAATATCTATTTTCTAGACATAAGTTCAGAGAACTCTCAATGTCTTATCTCAATTCAAGATGAAGTAAATCTTTGGCATCGCAAACTTGGACATGTGAGTATTAAACAGATTGCTAAACTATCGTCTAAGAAGATAGTTCGTGGTCTTCCCAAAATGATATACCAGAAGTCTGAGTTGTGTACTCCATGTATATTGAGAAAATAGGTCAGAAGCTCATTTAAACCTATAAATCAAGTTTCCACTAATTACGTTTTGCAACTTCTTCATATGGATCTTTTCGGACTAACTAGAACACAAAGCATTAGTGGTAAGAAGTACTCTTTGGTAGTTGTGGATGATTATTCAAGATTTACATGTATTTTCTTCTTGGAAAATAAAACATAAACTCTCTCATATTTTTCAAAGTTTGCTAAGAAGGTTCAGAATGAGAAAGGTTAAGACTTTGCAAATTTTTGTGATGAGAACGATCTACAACACATTTTCTCCTCTCTATACACTCTTGAACAAAATGGAGTTGTAGAAAGGAAAATTAGGTTTTTATAGAAAATGGCTAGAACTCTGCTAATTGAAAGTAGAGTCTCTTCTCATTTTTAGGTAGAGGTAGTTTCCATTGCCTATTATATAATTAACAAAGTATTTTTATGGTCCATCTTAGAGAAAACTCCCTATGAAGTTTACAAAGGGAAAAAAAACCAAATATCTCTTATTTTCATGTTTTTAGTTGCAAGTGTTTTATTTTGAAGAATGGAAATAATCGGCCTAGGAAACTTGAAAAAATATCAAATGAACGAATATTTCTTGGCAATACTACTTCAAGCAAAGCTTACTGGGTCTTTAACAAGAATACAAAGATAATTCAGAATTAGTGATGTCTGGAAGTTTGTTGACACCTAAATTTTGGCGATCCGGTCATTTATTTATTGCATATAAAATTAGGGGTAATTTTATTCCTGAAAAAATATTAATTGCATAGCATATAAATTTAGATGCATTTATTTTTAGTTTGCATGCTTTGCATTTTATTTATTGGACTGGTGGTGGATGGATTTGAATTAGTGATTCTGAACTTTAACTTGACAGGCTAGATTAAGCCCACGAAGTGAGCAAATTGGCCAAAGCCCCTTTTTTTATGATTGCTTTGGAGATAGACCTCTCTTTCACCCTTTTGGAGAGGCTTGGTGATTGGAGAGGGAGCCATATTGAGAGAAAGGATTAGAGATAGTCTAGGAAAATATTTGAGGAAAGTGCTTTCGACCCACTGGAAATCCCATAACCCGCTTCCCTCGACTTCCTTGAGAGAAGAGGAGGGGTACTCCTACCTATAGCACCGGCAACCGAAGTCGAGCATACATACGATGATCTTCATGCGTGAATAGTCGGAAATTATCTCGAGAAAATGAGAATTTGAAATTTTCTGAGATATGATTGGATTTTTTTTTTCATAAGGTAGATGTGAAAAAATATTGCAATTTATCTTCGCAAGATTTGGAATTAGAGAATAATTCTATCGAAATCTTGAATCCTTATCAATATGTGAAAAATTTGTCAAGAAATATTGTGGATGCTAAAGAAGAAGTTGAAATCCTAATTACTTCCCCTATATAAGTAGTTTACGGAGGTCGAGAAAAAGGGGGCTTCTTTCGGTGAAAAGAGAACACGAAAAAGTGGAAAGTAAAAAAGTGAGAGGGTTGTGCAAACAGAGAGAGAGAAAGCAGAGGAGAGAGGAAAAACTAAAAAAAAAAAAAAAAAAAAACATTGTTTCTCTTTTTTGGTGAGCCCCTCGCCGATCAGCACTAGCGCTCACACCACCACCGTAGTTCCGTGAGTCATTCCATCCCACTAGTCGCCATCCCTGAAGCCCAGCAACAACAGCTGTCTCCTTTCAATCGCCTACACACCCCTGAAGCCATCCAAGCCCCGCTCGCCAGTTCGAGTTCCGCCGTCGCTGCTTCCCCGCCTTTTGTTTGAGTCTCTGCAACTCATAACCTAGCCGATTCCGAGCCGATCTGCCATGCCTTCGCTATTGCCACGCCGCTGACCACCCGAGTACCGGACTTCGCGACGATCGCGCCTCCGATCTCCTTTGCCAACGCTCCATTGCAGCAGTTCAACCCAGCATCGTCATGCTCTGCCTCACTCACGAGCCCACAACCTCTGCTCAACGTCGCGAGTACCTGAATCTGACGCCGCCTCTGCTGCTCTTGTAGCACCGCCGCTCATGGCCCAACATTGCTGCACCCCTCACTCCACGGCCGCACCACCACTGCTGCCGCGCCTAGTGCCCGACATGCATAGCTAGCCACTGACGCTACCGCCTAAGTGCCATTCGCCACTGCACCAGTGCCTGACACCCTCTCCGCTTGCTGCTCGAGTGCCGCTCTTCTCTGGTCGTCAGCCGTTAATGCCTCTTTTGCCGTTCGTCACCGCTGGTCGTAGTGTGAGCATCTCCCAGCAACCCACGCTCAACTCTTTCGTTGTTGCTCTTGTTCTCCGTTCCCTTTCCAAGTCACTGTGTTGCCCTCCGACACCCAACACTCGAGCTCCATCCCTGCAACTAGATCTCACCACCGCAACCTCTGACCAATGACCCGACGCTGCAAACGCCACTGATTCGCCTAATGCCGCCACTGTTCAGCCAGCGCTGACCCGCGACGATCCGACACCCTTGCAGCTACCACCGCCTCGCCTTGGCCACTCGCTAGCCTTTCTTTGAGCTCTCCTCCCAAGCGCCACCACCTGCTACTGTCGGAGTCTCCCCCGCCAGACCTCCGATCCGCCACCCCATGCCGTACCGACGATGACCAGCCACCACGAGCACAACCCTTGGTTGGAAAGCAAAACAAAAAAAAATAAAAAAGGAAAAAATAAAAGAAAAAAGAAAAGGAAATTAGGTAGTTTTTTTTTACTTTTTCTATTTACTTTATATTGTTTATTTTTTTAAGTTAAGTTATTTAAATTGGAACATTGGATGTCGATACTCATGAATCTTATAGGCATTATCCGCAAGGGTTTTGTCCAAAATTATTGTAATTATTAATTTGATCCGTAAGACGTCAAATCATTTTCTAATTATATTAATTTTTTGGGCATTTTGATAGTATTTAATTGTTAAATCATTATAATTATTAATTTGATCCGTAAGACTTCGGATCAGATTTTTAATTATTTTTAATTTTTTTCGTGATGTTTAGGGTTAAAGTAATCATTAATTTGACCTGTGAGACAACAGGTTATTTTTTCGATTATTCTAATTATTTATTTGGTGGATATCTTGATTAGTTTAGATGTAATTTCACAATTGTTTATCTTGAAAAAACACTAAAAAAACGTAAAAATCAAAAAATCAAATCTTGCATTAGGTGTGTTGTTTAGTAAACCAGGATTGCATTTTTAGGATTGCATTTTTAGATGATTTTAGATAAGTTTTGCACATTTAAATAATTTCATTTTTCTAAAAAATAGTTTTCTAAGATAGGATAGGGTTTAAGTCAAATTAATCCCTAAAATAAATTAAAAATTATTCATTTTAGATAATTTAATTAGGGGTTTTATTAATTCCGAATTTTAATTAAAAATACGAAAATATTAGGTTCGTAGTTTGCATAATAGGCTCATTTAATTAGAATTTGTTTGTTAGTAAAATTAGGTCATGTAGTTAGAATGCATGTTTTAATTTTGAGATAAAAGAAAACCCAAAAAATAATTACTTGCTTTAGTGTGTTAAATTCATTTGGTGCGATTTCTTTTATTATATGTTTAATAATGATTGAGTATCTGTGTGATCACCCCCATTGCATGATAGTAATTTAGGCTAAAATAAATCCAAGCTACCTGCAAAAACATTTTTGAAAATTAAAAGAAATGATACCAAAAGGGCATTAGAGAAATCTAGTGTAACCAAATCCCTATTGTTGGAGAAAAATTTATTATTTGTTTTGAAACTAACAAAACGTTTCCATCAGTCTAGTCAGAAGACTTGCAAACTCTTTTGACAAAGTCTGAAGACCGCCAGACTCATGATTTAAAGTCTACCCTTATTGACAGTTTCTAGACCGACGAAGAAAAACTTATCTAGAATTGAGTATTTCTTTAAGGATTTGATTCGAGCAGCTAAAGAAGTTCTCACGGCTGGAGATAGCATCTCAAGATCTTTTATTCGTTTTGAAATCAATACGAGTAAATTGGATCCGTTAATTGGCAAAGTATACTTGGAATGTTTTACTTATGGAAACCTAAATCCTGATTGTATGAGCAAGCATGATTGGTGGGCTATCATCACATTTCTTAAGTAACTCGAGATCTCCCTAATTGATTCTATCCAACGAGTATATTGGAAGAACCCCTTTGGAAGGTGCCAATGGATATGAAGGCATGGAGGAGTATATAAAGAAGATGCTATAGTTATTCGAGTGGGTGCACGATAGAAAAATTCCAAAGTCTGAAGCTACTTGTTCTTTGTTGATTCAATTGTTGAGCGAAAATTTGTACTCAATAGAGAGTTTAGACATTTGTGAGGCCTTGAGGAAGTGTAGCAGAGTCTCTACACTATGGAATCAATGACGTGATACTGTAACGACTCTTTTGATTCATAGTGAAATTCAACCGGTGGGCTATTAGTACGGGAGAGTGGACGTATGCTTGGATTAAGCCGAACCACTATAAGCCTTGTGTTCTTATTCTCTTCCCTTAACTCTTTTATTTTGTTCGTAATTCTATTTAGTTGTTAGAGTATGATATCCTCTACAAAGTCTATCATCAACCAAACTCAGGTTAAAAGTAAAGTTTTACACTATATTTTGTAAAATTTGTTTTCGCACCTATTCACCTCCTCTAGGTGCTCGTACTAGCACTTTTACCCATACCCTTAGTCTCCAGTTCGTAAGAGTAAAATAATCCTCTCATTATTTTACTTAGGTGTCTAATCGACCTATAGTAAACCGATTAGTAATGACTCCTACATAATAATCATTTGCATGTTAAATATTTGAACCCTAAATTGCGAATTGGTGAGCTTGGGAGAGCCCGAGCTAAGTTTAAAGACTTAGTAGTCCATTAGCCTAAATCTAGGTGGTGCACCCGAAATTTAGGTCGCGATAGCTTGGCGACTCCACTAGGGACTTGTGTTAAACACCTAGTGGACTTAGGCCAATTTTTCTTTTAAAAAAAAAAATATATCTTTGTTTGGCAGCAATGACACCAGGTACATCTCTAATATTTCTAAAGTGTTAAATGTTCTTGCAAATGGGCGGTATAAGGGGAGTAGTCTTTGCTAACCCATGTCTTACAGGTTTGAGTTAGGGATGAAGGTTTAAATTAAAACTATAGAAGTGTTGTTTGCATTTAAACTGTTGTGCATATTTTATTGCTTTTAGCACTATACTATTGCACACACAACCTGCGGTCGGACCTAGGCTGTGATAGGATTTCTAGGATGGTGTTAAGAATGATACTTCCTCCAAAGCGAGACTGCTATGTAGAGGTTGACCTTCTCTTCCTCGAAATTTCTTTCATGGTGTCGACTGTGTTTGTCCATATCCGCAAGACTGCGTGATTATTGGGTATTCCATTCGACTGAGCCAAAGTTAGGGGGACCTAACACGTTAATGCGAGACTACAACAGTCAAATCATCATCTTAGCTCCACTTTGTTAAGCCATCTAGGTAAAAATCGAGCCTCACATTTCATGCGTGTGCCTATGTGATTGTCATTCATTTCCGGTGAAAGTAAGCTATCTAAATTATCACTTTGCAATTTACTTACTTTATTGCAATTTTGTCTGTCCATGACAATTTAGGTCAATCATTGATTTAATTCCTTTGTCAAGTTGAAGGAGAAGAAACTTGAGTAAGAGAGAGTGAGGGGGATGACTTAGATGATGAAGAGGAAGATGCGAATTTGAACAAGCGATAGCAGCATTCTGACAAAGAAGGAGAAGATACAAGAGATGTTGATGGATGAGATGTTGGAGAGAAGGGAATTGGTTAATAAACCAGTGCTGAAAGAGAAAGAGTGTAGGAAGGAGAAGGAGTTATTCCTCAGACTAAAGGCATTGTGATAGGAGGAGTAGGTGAGAAAACTCCTCTTAATGACCAGACTGTAGAACCAACTGCTAGTGATGGCATTAGTCTATCTCCTCCAGATGCTGAAGATATTTATGCATCTCAATTCCCTGAAGTTTCTCCTAGGGGTCAAGACAAAGAGGCTAATTTTTAGGGGGAGCACCAAATTTCACATGTTCAGGTCGATGTTCCTTCACCTTTGGATACTCCACCAATACATTTTGCAAAAGCTAGTGTTCAAACTGAACCAGAATCAAACTATCCTCGAATAATGGAGCTTCTTTGGAAATTAAGGTACAACAATATGAAAGAGCTAGTAAGAACACCTAGAGGGGGTGAATAGGTGTTTAAAAGAAATCTTGACAAATAAATGCAGAATAAAATAAGTTGCGAACAAAGTCTGAATAAATATCAGAATCTGACTAAATGAGCCACCAGATTTCTAGTAGATATTCAAAATTTGTTATGCGATGAAATAGACTTTTGAAATAACCTGTAAGTATGCAGCAAACTTATATAAGAAGAGTTAAGAGAAGATAATATTGCACACGAAATTTGTAGTGGTTCGACTTAGATCAAGCCTTTGTCCACTTTCCCACGCTAACAACCTTCTAATTGAATTCCACTATGTGATCAACAAGAGATTGCAATTTTGAGTGCAAACACTCAGTGGTAGATCACATTATCTCACTAAGTCACTCTTTTGATATTTCTCTCACGATCACAAACGTTTAAACTCACGAAAGGTAAGTGTATGATCAAAGTTAGCTCAAACTTTGGAATTATAAATTCTACGCTCCGTCTCTTACTTGCTCATCAGTCCTTGGTCTCTTAAATACTCCTTCACTTCCAAACTAGCCGTTGGACAATATCTAAAGGATCTTCTTCTAATCTACCTATTGGACAGATCTGTATCTAGAAGATTTTGTAGCCATTGAGAGACAAAAATAAAATCCCAAATTGATTCTGATCACCCATATAAATAGAATTTTGGTTTCCATAAGTAGAACTTCTTCGTTTAAAAAGTTCTTGTCTTCAAGATCTAATTGCCAATCAATTAGATTGAGTCAATCAAATATATCTTGGTACGAAATCCAAACCAAATCACTAGCCATTATATGTTTGGGGCTTGCGTTACGTTTTATCAAGTTGTCTCGTTCTGAACATGTCTCTCGTTCTGGACCTTGTCATGTTTTGAACTTGTGTCTCGTTTTGGATGTAAAGTCTGAGAGTGTTCTGTTAGAAGTAAAGTCTGAGTGTCTTCTATCTGAAGTAGAGTCTGAGTGTCTTTCATAAGTCTGAATATTTAGCCTTAAGGTTTGTACATAGTCTAAATAAGTTCAGATTCAGCATAGAGTTTGTTTTCTGGTTCTTCCAAGTATAGACTTTGATAAAATCATTTACACATTCTATCATCTACATAGTTTGTTACTCAACCATTAAACTCGTTAGTAGCCTTTGATTTATTTTTTCATCTTCAAAAAATCATAAGGGATTTCCCTAACACAATATGGGATGGGGGTTGTAATCCAAAAGTTGCGTGCTGCTCTCGGTACTACCTCATAATCTCTCAATGGAAAGGTATAGTCTCTTGATGATTAGGTTCAGAACATGAATCGGCAGGCATCTCAAAATTTAATGAAGGTTGAGACTGTCTTCCATTAGGGCTTGACTAAGCTTGAGAAGACTGTGCAGACTTTGGAGGATTTCCAACTTGTTCGTGTTTCTAGGCAACCTTGATCTCTTTCGAAACCAACTCTTTTTCTTATTTTCTTTGTGTTTTTTTTTTCCTTTTTGCTATTGACAAAAAGGGGGAGAGTTTTGCAAATTTGAAGCTTTGATTGGTGCATGATTAATTTTTTTATGCTGGTGTGGTTGGTGTTTTTCTTTATGCAAACTATTGGTTGGTGTATTTTATGTGTGCAAACTATGTGAATGTTATGTAAACTTATGCAGACTTTATTGTGCTTACTACCTGTTATCTCTGTCAATTATCATGAGTTGCTAAAGTGTTGTTTGCAAGATAACTTTCATAATATGCTTAAATCTGCATGAAAGTTTTGTCAACATAAAAAATAGAGAGATTGTTGAGAAAACTCCTACTAGTTTTTGAACTAGTTTTTGAAATTGACAAAAACTTTCTTGTTCTTATTCTTATTTTGAATAATAGTAGACTTCTGTCAAAAATTCTATCCATTCCAAAAGTCTTTCCCACTTTGATGAATTTCAAACTGAAACTAAGTCCAAAACGAAGATATAATCAGACTTAGATTTATTGATCTTACGACAATGATTCAGTATGAACATAATAAGGATTTATTCTTTAATATCTGGCTTTCTAACAAAGAATCTCACTTACCTTTTATAAATACATTGATGGAGTCAATCACGAATTGATGAAATCAATCTTGAAGATAGGTTCCTTTTTGGGGAGCATCTATTTATGAAAACCTAGATTCTGATTGTATAGGCGACCAAAATCAATGGATTTTCATCTCAATCTTCAAACAGTTACAAGATTTCCTAAATCGATTCTGTCCAATGGAGTGATTAGAAGAAACTCCTCTGGAAAATGCCAAGTGAGGTGTGGAGGAATATTCAAGGAGGTCATTCAATCTATTTGAAATAGTGCATGAAAATTAGAATTCCAAAGTCTGAAGCCTTTCCAACCACTTGTTCTTCGTCGACAGCTTTTACAAATTGTATTCAAGAGAGAAAATGACAGGAAGAGTGACTTAGTGAAGGAAAAAAGAAATCTTCCATTGAGTGTTTGCACTTAAAATATTACACTTTTCTATTGATATTTCAATGAATTCCAACTAGAAGGCTTCCAGCATGGGAGAGTAGACGTAGGCTTGATCTAAACCAAACCACTATAAATCTCATGTGCAATTTTCTCTTCCCTGAACTCTTTTCAGTTTTATCGGTTGCACCTTTTATAAGTATCACAAAAACAATTTTATCTTTTATCTGATTCTGAATTTTCACAAAAAGTCCGGTGGCTCATTTAATTAGACTCTTATCCTTTTTTCAAACTTTGCTTGCAACTTATTTTATTCTGCATTTATTTGTCAATGTTTATTTTAAACACCTATTCACCTCCCTCTTGGTGTTTGTACTAGCTTTATCAGTCGTAAATAACCAAGGAGTAACATTCACCCGATTTAGACTGTTATGCCATAAAAATGCTTATTCATAACTCATAATTTATCAAATATTTATCACTTTCAAGACATGAGTTTACAAATCCATAAAATAGATGGTATCACTCATCTAGATTAGCCACAAACCAAATAACAATGCTCACTCGATCCAATGAACTCGCATTCCTATTATATAAGCGAGAAATAGCATCAAAATCAAGTAAAATATTATCTAAACTACGGCTCAGGTAAACTAAGCTTAAATGCTAACAAAATAACTCACACGCGTTAACAAATTGCTCACCTGAAATGATTACTCAGACCTAAACTTAACGGGAAACTCCCCAGCAAAAAACCCAAAAATCTTGCTCCGATAAGATTTTTGTGTCAAAATGACTTCCGTCAAAACTCATGGCTCTACAATGTCATAATTCACCATTCCCATGAAAATCTGAAGCTTCATAACCCACAAATCGAGCTACACAGCTCAATTCCCACATAATTTTGAATTTCTCTTATTTCCAAAAACTACCTCGATTGGACGAATGTGAGGTGTAAGTACTTACCGAGTGTTACGATATGTAGTTGATCCGGCTTGATGAGGTCTCCATAGCAAAACCCTTCTTTTCTTTCTTCTTCTTTCTTTATTCTTTCTCCCTCCCTTTCTTTTTCTTTTCTTTCCTTTCGGTGGGATGTCTATTAAAGAGGGATCTAAGTGTCCCTTCCCCCCCCTTGTTGACTAATCAACCTTCTTTACTTTTTCTTTCTCTTTTTTCTTGGTCATCCTCTAATTTTTTTGACTTTTCAACCCTGCATATTCCACACTTCCTTGTGTAACACTTTTCTAAAACAGTCATAAATTACCATGGAGTAGCATTTGCCCAATCTAGAAGTTTATGCCATAAAAATACTATTCATAACTCATTATTTATCAAATATTTATCGTTTTCAAAGAATTAGTTTACAAATCCATAGAAGAGATGGCATCACTCATCTGGATATGCCCCAAACCAAATAATAAGGCTTACTCGATTCAATGAACTGGCATTCCTATCATATAAGTGAGAAATAGCATCAAAATCAAGTAAAATGCTATCTCAATTACGGCTCAACTAAACTAAGCTTAAATGCTAACAAAATAACTCCCATGTGTAAATTGCTCACCCAAAGCGATTACTCAAACCTAAACTTAATGCGAAACTCACCCATAGAACCCTAAAATCTTGCTCCAACAAGACCTTTGTGCCAAAATGACTTCCGTCAAAACTCACAGCTCTACAATGTTATAATCCACCATTCCCATGAAAACCCGAAGCTTCACAATCTAAAAATCAGGCTTCACGACTCAATTTTCACATAAGTTTGAATTTGTCATATTTCCAAAAACTACCTCGATTGGATGAACAAGCGGCATAAATGCTTACTGGGTGTTACAATACATAGTTGATCCATCTTGATGAGGTCTACGTACCAAAAACCCTCCTCTTTCTTCCTCCTTCTTTCTTTCTTCTTTTTCTCTCCCTTTCTTTTTCTTTTCTTTCCTTTTGGTGGGATGTTTGTTAAAGAGGGAGCTGAGCCCCCCCCCCCCATTTGTTGACTTGTCAACCTTTATTAGTTTTTCTCTCTTTTTTTCTTGGTCATCCTCTAACTTTTTGACTTTTCAACCCTACATATAATCTTTCGCAATACAGCTCATCTGCCAAAAATACCTTTCACAAAAGTATTTCTCATATCATTATGTTTGCAAAGTGATAAAACATATAAGGCTCCACACTTTCTTGCATAACAAATTTCTAAAATAGTTGTAAATAACCAAGTAGTATTTGCCTGATCCAAACTTTTATGCCATAAAAATGCTTATTTATAGCTCATAATTGATCAAATATTTATTGTTTTCAAGACAACAGTTTACAAATCCATAGAAAAGATGGCATCACTCATCTGGATGTGCTCCAAACCAAATAACAAGGTTCACTTAATCCAATGAACTTGCATTCCTATCATATAAGCGAGAAATAACATCAAAATCAAGTAAAATGTTATCTCAACTACGGTTCAATTAGACTCAGCTTAAATGCTAACAAAATAACTCCCACGTGTTAACAAATTGCTCATCCGAAGCGATTACTCAAACCTAAACTTAACGCAAAACTCACCCGTAGAACCCTGAAATCTTGTCGGAGCAAGATTTTTGTGCAAAAATGACTTCTATCAAAACCCACGGTTCTACAATGTCATAGTCCACCATTCCCATGAAAACCCAAAGTTTTACAACCCAGAAATCGGGCTTCACAGCTCAACTTCTACATAACTTTGAATTTATCCTATTTTCGAAAACTACCTCTATTGGACGAACGAAGGGGCGTAAGTACTTACCGAGTGTTACAATACATAATTGATCTAGTTTGATGAGGTCTCCGTAGCAAAAACCCTCATCTTTCTTTCTTCTTTCTCTTTCCCTTTCTTTTTCTTTTATTTCCTTTCAGTGGGATGTCTGCTAAAGAGGGAGCTGAGAGTCCCTTCCCCCCTTTGTTGACTTGTCAACCTTCTTTAGTTTTTCTTTCTCTTTTTTTCCTGGTCATCCTCCGACTCTTTCGCTTTTTAACCTTGTATATAATATTTTGCAATACAGCTCATCTGCCAAAAATAGCTTTTACAAATTTATTTCTCATATCATTATGTTTGCAAAGTAATATATATACATAAGCTTCACTTCATTGCGTAACATTCATAAATAACCAATGAGTAGTATTTGCTTGATCTAGACTTTTATGCCATAAAAATGCTTATTCATAACTAATAACTTATCAAATATTTCTCTTTGAAGACATGATTTTACAAATCCAAATAAGAGATTGCACCACTCACTTGGATATGCTCCAAACCAAATAACAAGGCTCACTTGATCCAATGAACTCATATTCCTACTATTTAAGCAAGAAATAGCATCAAAATCAAGTAAAATGCTATCTCAACTACGGCTCGACTAAACTAATCTTAAACGCTAACAAAGTAATCCTATGCATTAATAAATTGCTCACCCGAAGGGATTACTCAAGCCTAAACCTAATGCGAAACTCACCCGTAGAACCCTAAAATCTTACTCTAACAAGACCGTTGTGCCAAAACAACTTCCTTCATAATCCACAGCTCTACAATATCATAATCCACCATTCCCCATGAAAACTCGAAGCTTCACAACCCAAAAATTGGGCTTCATGGCTCAATTTCCACATACTTTGAATTTTAGTCCTATTTCAAAAAAAAAAAAAAATACCCCGATTGGACAAGCGAGGAGTGCAAGTAGTTATCGGGCGTTACAATACGTAGTTAATTTGGCTTGATGAGGTCTCCGTGACAAAAACCCTCCTCTTTCTTCCTCCTTTCTCTATCCCTCTTTTTCTTTTCTTCCCTTTTGGCGAGATGTCTATTAAAGAGGGAGCCGAGCATCCCTTTTTCCCCCTTTGTTGACGTGTCAACCTTCTTTAGCTTTGCAAATGATCCATCCCAGCGATTTCAAGTTCACCCACAAATTGAGAACAATGCCATCGATCACGAGCTTAAGAAGGAGGTCGCCATCCCTGCCATCACATCAACAAGCTTCCTCAGCAATTGAAAGAAGGCATCAAGAGAGGAGGCTCTATGAAGTGTTGCTTGGCATGTGCGTCGAGTCTTTCGCTCGATTGCTGCAAGAAGACCAACTTGTCCTAGCTCGGGCTTCCGTCACTTGCTTCGACGAGACAACATTGCATGTGGCCTGTATGCTCGGTCATGTACATTTTGCCAAGGCTCTTTTGGCTCATAAAAGGGATTTGGCAGGGAAAGTGCACTAGAAGTGCCAAAAGTTGCGTACGGCGATCACTTCGGTGCCAAAAGTTTCCGTTGGATCACTTAAGTGCCAAATTGGAGAAAAAATGATCACTCTAGTGCCACTGGCGAGAGATTCAAGCCAAATTAATTACATGACTTTTATATTTTAAGAAAAAAAAAGTTGTCATGGCTTTTAAACGATGTCGTTTTCCATCCTCCTTAAGAAACAACGTCGTTTTGCCATCATACATGGACAGCTTCACAAAAACAATGCCGTATAACTCATATGGGGACTGAAATTAGAGTTCTTTGTCTGATCCTCGCTCAATGCCGACTGCCATCGCTCAGTCATCGTCACTCGACCACCATCGTAGTTGCTCGACCATGTGAGCGAGGAGAGGCTAAGGTTGTTGCTTAGGCAAGAAGTGGCGGGAAGAATAAGAGGCGAGGGCGGAGGAGGAAGAATAAGGGGGGTTGAAGGTGCCACTGTTGGTGCCACTGCTGGTGTTGTCCTTTAGCGAAGAAGACGAGGGGGAAGCCCATGCCCTCTCTCTCTCTCTCTCTCAATTTGGGGATGTAGGGCTCTTACTTGGGGGAAAGACGCCAAACGGTATCGTTTTGTTATTTGGATGCTAACTATACTCTACGACGAGCCACGTCAGCTTAAAAAACTTTTTTTTTTAAAAGTGCCACATCGGATTTCCTGCCAATTAGATAGGCGTTAACACTGAAATGATCATTTTTCAAATTTGTTGGCATTTAAGTGATCCAAAATAAACTTTTGGCACCAAAATGAGCGCCACACACAACTTTTGGCACTTCTAGTGTACTTACCTATCACGCCCCAATCCTCAGGCATGCACCCATCCCTCACTTTGGTCAATTTATAACAACGTCTCAGGACACATCGCTGACCCTTTCATTTTAATACGCATGCGGAAGCATATAGCAATAATCCCTAGACAATAAAGCAATGGGATAGAAAGGTAGGACTAAAAACCCGAACCTAAAAATCAACACACTTATATACATATATAACAACTCGGTCATATATATACATATACAAGCCATACTAGAGAATCGGTTTCTACTCAAATAGGTTCAACAGCAACAAGTCATTAGATAGGAATAGGGTCTCAATCCTCATCAGGATCATACTCCGGATCATCCTTGGGGTCCTCCTCTGCCTCCTCTTCAGGTTCTTCTTCAGGTTCCTCCTTAGTCTCCTCTTCAGGCTCCTTTGGGTACTCCTCCTCCTCAACGATCTCTCATTCCTCCATGCTCCAGCTGGAGTCTATTGCTAATGGCTCTAGAGAGTCAGGATCATCACCCAACTTAGGATCCTTCACATCAACCACCGATCCATCCTTATGGTCTACTGTACCCTCACCAAAAGCAGCTTCCAAAACGAACTAAGATACATCAAACTCCGGCACAGGACCCTCCCTTCGCCCGTCATGATAGTAACGATACCACGACCGATACTTATGGGGTACCCTATCAGGCTCGTTCACGTCAACCCAGACAATGGACTCCGCTAGAACATATTCTAATCCTTCAGAGTGGGGATGTAGCAGGAAGTGATGTCCTATCTCGATAATCTCTTCAAGTATACCAAAGTGCATGGGAGGACAATGAGGTGGAGGTGCTGCCATCTAGGGACCTAAAATGTTGTCCCACAACCGGGATGAGACTACGTCTCAACAAGTTCTACCCCCCTAAGACTCAATTAGAAAGCCAATACACTTTAGGGCTACCTAAGCACAATACGAGTCAAAGGACTTACCTTGATCTCAGTTCCTTCCTACAAGTCATTATATATCAAATATACACGATCACATCACATCACCCAATCGGATCGAATTATTGATCAATCGACCTAGTCGATTACATGTCACCATGACCTACTCCTGGTCGGTACATTCAATACTATCTATGAAGTCCGACCTCAGTCTAGGACTGCTCACTCAAAAGCTAAAAATAGATAGTATAGCTCGCCTAAAGCTAATAATATAGTATATTGTATATATGTTCCCCAAAGTTGAATGATTAGGGCTCCCGAGCCATCATAGTGTACTATATATGCTCGTCTAAAGCTGATAATACATGTTCACCCAAAGCTGATACTATGGTATAATATTTATATACTAGCCCAAAGCTGATGGATTGGCCCCCAAGCCAAGATAGTATATAATTTTCATCATTTTTATCATACTCGATAAAAATAGCCGTATGTGGGTACACAGTCGGCCTTAGCCAAAATATCATAATTTCACTTCCACAATTTCCACCATTTTATATGGTCCACCAAAATATTTTTGGCATTGTAAGCTAACGCTCAATTAATTTCCAATCAATTACCAAAATTGATTAATTTAGGAATAAAATCCTAAAATTAGAATGAAATCAATTCAGCACGATTTAACACTCAAATAAATAAACAGACTGCACCACAATGATCAGCATAAAATTCCGGTCGTCGGTTATCCTAGCCTAATTTTCGGAAAATAATTAAGGAAAATATTAAATAAATGCAATAATTCCAAATTAAGCCCGTAATGCCTAATTGGATGCTGGAACGGACCCGGAAAATTCCTGCGATTCGTTCAATAAGTACTATAGACTATTCACTAGCTAATAGCACTAACCATTTGTCTAACATGCATCAATAAGTCACTAATTTAATTACTATACTCTAATATATCCACCTAATCACACTTAATTAAATCTAAACAATCCCTAAGCATCATTAGCATACTAAGCAATGATTAGTAAGCAAAACTCACTTGATTAACAAGCGAGTCGGATCAAACCGACGGGAATGTCGTGGGGAACGATACTTCTCAAAGCGAGCCTAGGTTTCGAGATCCAGAACACCTCCAAAACGGGCCCGACACCTTGCTGGAAACCCACTAAGTTTTTGTTATGTTCTTTCTAAAACGAAAGGAGAACAAACTTGGTTAACACCGGAATTGATCGGGAAAGGGTTAAAAGGCCAAACCGGGCCTTAGAGGGGATTTACTAGCGGAGGAACGGCGAAGGACAGCTCCGGCTGAGCTCGACCAGGGGCCGGGACGCATGGCAGGAGGCTGGGACGATGGTGAGGTGCGGAAGGCACGGCGGCATGTGGGGCAGCTTGCGCAGGCAACGTCGTGCGAACACGGGGACGACGTGCGGCAACAATGGCGTGGACAGCTTCAGGGGCAAGCTAGCTGATCTCTGCTAGTTGCTGGTGTGTCAAGCAAGGTAAGGAGGAGAGAGAAGTGGGGTGGACGACCAAGAGGAGAGAGGGGAAGGGATAAGAGAACAAGGGCCCTACTTGGCCATTTCTTTCCACATGTTTATCTCCCTTGACCCATCATTCACCAAGTGTGGCTTCTATGGCCTCAATTCAGCCACATATGCTCTCCTTGCAACCTTTGAAGTGGTCTAATTTGGCTAGGCAAGGGGGAGCTACGAAATTCAAACATTTCTTCTTCCATTGGACTTGGTTTCTTGCTCAATTCAACCCAATTTAACCTCAACAAATCCCGTTGTTGAGTCCTTGATCCGATCGATATTTTTCATCGCCAATAGATCCATCTTGCATCTCAATTTCGTAATCAAAAATAGTCCCGGCCTTTTTCTGAACAAAAACGGTCCTATGCCAACTTTTTCCCAAAAAGTCTCGGATTGTAGAAAAATCTTCTAAGACTGAGTCGACGTTCCTAGAATTTATTATGACGTGACGGAACCTTCAATTTATGAAATCAGACTCAATTTCGCGGTTAATTTCACTCATGCGCGTTTTTAGGTGACCTAAGTTACCGGGTAGTTTTTAGAAATTTTTAGTGCAAATGACCCGTGATCGATTTTTTTCGAGCCACAATGAACTCACTTGACGCATTGGCGACTCTCGGTTGTCACAAAAATCTCTAGAATTCAAATACGGACACGGGGTACCAAAACGATAGAGAAATCGGTCTAGTACCGGTCGATGAGAATTTTCTAATTTAGTGGTATCACCCACGATTAGCAACACATCTCAGTCGAATCGACCTATATCTGATCTCAAATCAATTTTATACAGTGTCATAATGGTCTCTAAAGATGAGCATGGTCAAGAAGTCGATTTCTAGTCGAATTCTCAAATCTATTGCCTTAAAATTCCTTAATGGCTTCCCTGGCTAGTCTAGTTATCTTGAGAGTGATCAGCTCTAAGAACAGCCCTATAGGCGCATCAATGAAATGCCCGATCTATTCAATAAAAAACAAAAGTAAAAATCTGGAATGTCACATTACCCTGGGATTTGGCTATGGAGTTGGACTCGTAGGTATGTCGAAGCGAAAACCTTGGTTGTGGTTGTTTGATATCCTTTTGTCAAATCAAACTGAACCCAGTCATCCTCACAAACCAAATAATCAGTGGAATCGCAACTGTTTTGATTAGGTTTTTGCAAGTTTTAGGCTTTTAGCCATGTGTAAAATATTTATTAACTATATTACCATGGAATATCTCTTCATAGATCAAACTATCTTGCTTGTCAAATTAGATTTTGCACATGTAATATAGTATTTTCTTTTCCAGTTTTCATGATATGTGAGAAATCAAACCCATCATATATCTCAAGGAAATTAACAAAATTCAGAGAAAAATCAAGTCATTGATTTCCAGGTTAATTCAGCCTGAAAGATCTTACAGACAATAGTGAATTGGAGTAGCTCGGTCTATTTGATTTGAAAATGCAATCTATATAGATCATATGAACGTGTCCCTCAATAAGAATGCTCCATAGCCAAGCACTTTACCTTTGCAGGGACATACACCTCTTCACTTGGCGTCTACGAATGGATACATCGAAATAGCGAGGATATTGTTACAATCAGACCCCCTTGCATGTCTTGCATCAGGTGAATCTGTCGCTTGATCATCAGTGGTGTTTTCAAAGCACCCAAAAATCTGCGGCGTCCATAAGAATCTAAACTGGAAACTTACGGAAGATTTTGATGTCTGGACTTGTCATATTAATGAAATGTCCAACTTAAAGATATGGGGGAATCACCTGAAAACCAATCAGCAAGAAAAGATAAACCATAAAAAGAAGAGAAATGGACATGGGCCATCCTCACCTCCTTTTTTCCATCTAGTAAGTGGGGGAGGTGTTCCACGTCGTGGTGTGCTGTACGCGAACATGAACTCAAATCTTTTTCTTCTTTGCTTTTTTGGTAACTTTCTAGGACAAATTGCGGAGTATGCCTTGTATTTTTTGCTGCGCCTCGGGCTGTCTTGCGATACCTTCTACTAAACATAGTTCCGCCTGATTTCATCTGCACTCTTTAAGTGTTTTGAGAATTATAACACTGTGTAACCTAGCATGATGATCGGTGTTTTTGTGTTTTATCCTTCTTCCGCATTGACAATGAGCTCAAGCTCAAAATCTTCATCACTGCACTTTACCGATCCATCGTAGCTAATACAAGAAAAATTTTCATTCATTATGTAGATCAGATACGGATTATGAGATTGAGAAAAATAACAGATTTTGGTGATTTTAGGGAACAAGTAGTCTCCTGGTTCCTGTAGATTTCCTAGATAGACTAGGAGCCCTGAGTACAAAAACCTAGCCCAACCGCTTCCAACATTTGAAACCCAACAAACGAGCCTCATAGCCTAAGTTGTGCAGGTGACCGGTCTCTCAGTTTCCTCCACATGACATCTCCAGCCCTCGGTCTCGGCCATCTCTCTGCAAGCAGCACTGACCACCGTGGCCGCAATGGTTTTGCCAAGGAATACAAGTGGGAATGTACTTTAGGGCACGTTCACCAGCACTGTGTTGTGCCGACACCAGTACTTGTGGGGAAACTGCCGAGTCACTGTCCAGGGAACTTGGCCTGACGGTGGCCATTAAGATACGCTGTTTTCTTTGTAGTATTGGTTTGTGGTTATTCAGGGAAGACATTCTTACCTGATTGGATGCTGTTCTTCTTTCCAGATTGTCGGCCCGAATACAGAATATCCAGGGAAAGATATCCGGCAGGCATTTTGACTCAGAAGAGGAGCTTGTCAGTCACATTTCGAAGAGGTCTCTAAGACGAATACCAGGTGGATAAATCTTAATTAATTAGTACATGGCTTCACAGTTCTTTAAGCAGAATTTGAAACGTGACTACATAACTTAGCTCCTGTATATGCAGGGTGGCTTGACTATGGAAGACTGGAAGCCGGAGGCTAAGCTGAAGACCCTCTTCAAAACCCACGGACTCCATTTGCCAACAGCCTGTGCACAGTACCATCTTCCAATGCAATTTCTCGAGTCTTTGTCATCTGCAACTACGTAGAGCAAGAAGTCTCAAACTCCAAGAGTCTCGACCTTTTTCCAGTGAAGAAAATGGACTGCTTTAGCACTGAACTTTCTCAATGGATTCAAGAGGAGCGCGATCCCCGGTGCTTACATACCAGAGAGCGTTTGCCAGATCTAATGAGGCTGAGAGAGACATTGGTGAACGCTCGATAATCACGTCGAAGGGAAATAGTCATCTTTAGACTCATCTAATCCTTTGACCATGAGAAAGAGAGGCTCAACTGCTCCACAATGTTACTCTTTTTCTAATAGGTTATTAGGAGATCTTCCATCAAAACTAAATCTTTGATAATTGAGGTTACGATTGGTAGTAGTTATAATGAGCTTCTCTACTTTTATAGTTGGTGATAGCGAAAATGAACTGAGCCTTTGCGCTTGAGTCCTGGATTATGAAAAAACTTATTTTAAGAAAGATCTAATTTTCTATCGAGTCGAATTTTAAGAAAGTTTAGCTTCATTCTATAGATGGAAAGCGTACTTAGGCAAATTACCTGCGCTTAGGATATCATTAGCCTTAGGTGATCTTCGAGCCGGGTCATCCATGCCAACAGCCTCTAATCACGTCTTTCAGAAATTGTGCAAAAATCTTTATTAACCCTTTTCCGATTGGTGCTGTTAAATGGGACATTGAGAGAATTCAAGTTTCAAAACTAAAGATCTCTTATTCCAATCTTACTGATTATGTATGAAACGTTCTATATCGAGGTCACCTAAACACACCTTCTTAATCGATTTATGGTCTGACCCAAAAAAAAAAAAAAGAACCCATTTAAGAGCTTGAAGGGTATTCCTGACTAGAATTCAGGTAGAAAAGTCTCCACACACGTGTTTCTTTGGATTATTAAAGAAATTAAATGAAAAAATTATAATATTGTGATAAAGATGAAAATTTACATCAAACATTCGGATGCAAATAAGGGCGGACCAAATTTTGATCTCCACCGCTTAACGAATCTGGTTGAATTTCTTCGTTCTTTCGTCCTAATGAACTGGTAGCTTGTCGGCATTTCTTGCATCGCAGCCGTTAAATAATGAGTACGATGATCCACGTAGCAGAAACCAACGGCTAAGATTACACATCAATAACCCAGGAACAGGAACAGTAACAGGAAGTCAACAAGTCAACTCCGCGTGAAGCTTGTGGATCATCATCCGACTTTTTCACCTTTCAACTGCATATTACAGTAACACCACTTATTAGAGGAGCAAAATCACTTCAAATGATCAACCCGAGCGATTTCGAGTTCACGCACAAGCTGGGAACAATGCCATCGATCACAAGCCCGAGAAGGAGGTCGCCGTCCCCGCCATCGCATCAACAAGCTTCCTCAGCACTTGAAAGAAGCCACCGAGAGAGGAGGCTCTATGAAGCGTCGCTTGGCGGGTGCGTCGAGTCGTTAGCTCAGTTGCTGCAAGAAGACGGACTCATCCTGGCTCGGGCTCCTGTCACTTGCTTCGACGAGACTCCATTGCATGTGGCCTGTATGCAAGGTCATGTACATTTTGCCAAGGTTCTTTTGGCTCATAAAAGGGATTTGGCTATGGAGTTGGACTTGCAGGTATGTCGAAGCGAAATCCTTGATTGTGGCCGTTTGATATCCTTTTGTCAGATCAAACTGAACCCGGTCATCCTCACAAACCAGATAATCGGTGGAATCGCAACTCTTTTGATTAGGTTTTCGCAAGTTTTAGGCTTTTAGCCATGTGTAAAGTAATTTATAAACTATATTTCCATGGAATATCTCTACATAGATCAGACTATCTTGCTTGTCAAATTAGATTGTGCACATGTAATATAGCATTTTATTTTCCAGTTTTCATGATCTTTGAGAAATCAAACCCATCATATATCTCAAGGAAATTAACAAACTTCAAACAGAAATCAAGTCATAGATTTCCAGGTTAATTCAGCCTGAAAGATCTTCCAAACACCAGTGAATTTGAGTAGCTTGGTCTATTTGATTTGAAAATGCAATATATATAAATCATATGAACGTATCCCTCAATAAGAATGCTCCATCTAAGCACTTCACTTTTGCAGGGACGTACGCCTCTTCACTGGGCATCTGCGAACGGATACGTCGAAATAGCGAGGGACTTGTTACAATCAGACCCCCTTTCATGCCTTGTCCATGACGAAGATGGGTGGACCCCACTTCATCTTGCCATGATGAAAGGCCAAAGCAACATCGTGATAGAGCTGGCAAAGGTGAGACCGGAGGCGGCTGAGCATAGGCTGAGCCACGGCCAAACCGCTCTCCATCTGGGAGTGAGTCATAATCGTTTGGAGGCTCTGAAAGTCCTGGTGGAGACGGTGAGAGATGGTGATTTGGTGAAAGCTCAAGATGATGAGGGTAATACCATTTTGCATTTGGCCATAGCAAACAAGCAAATAGAGGTAATCCTTTCTGCTTCGAATTGCTTCAGAATTGTGACGACATAAGATATCGCATTCCAATTGAACACTTTGTGCAGATAGAATCCGGCTCATTCTCATTTTTCTGTAAACTCAAGCTTTCTGCATTCAAACTTCAGTGGATTTATCAATTGAAGTAACTTACAGGAAATATCTTTGTTTGTTGTTTCTTTTATAGTTGATGAGAAGCTCATCTTTTTGTACAGACAGTGAAATATCTACTTCAAAGAAGCGAAGTGGATGTGAACACAATGAATAGAAATGGCTTCTCTGCTTTGGATATAGTGGAATATTTTCCAAATGATTTCAAAGTCATTGAATTGAGAGAACTATTAGTACATGCTGGAGCTTTGAGGGCCATAAGATTCCCTACATCAACAACTCACCAAGCAGTTGTTGATAACACGAATGAGGAGAATTCAACTATTGTAGTTGACCTAGCCTCTGTAGCTTCTCCCTCTACCAATACTCCTCCGGTAAAGGCGTTTCCGCCAGAGTCTTTCCTGGGTGATATCGGGAAGCAAAAGGAAGACAAACACGAGGAATGGATCGAGAAGAAGCGCAATTCTCTTATGGTAATGCTTTAGCTAGATGTCTTGGAGTAGCATTTGCTGAAAACTTAGATCAGATCGGGCATGTTATTGCAATTAACATCATAACTCACAGCTAGTTAATTTAAACTCTTCGTTTGTTTAATGAAAAATGGATGATTCAGAAAATACTTTTCTAAGAATGATCGTTTGTGCTGCTTAAAATAAATAGTTATGCTTTCTTAAAAATGTTTTCTACATATGTACTTAGTTGCTTATAATTAAATAGCTATGTACAGAAAGAAGATCAGTAATTACAATAATAGATGGCTTATGATTATTAAAAAAAAACCATAGGGTAATATAGAAATCTAAGAGTGAGAAGGAAGAATCAAGTTGATGAATATTTAAGAAAGTAATGGTACTTAAGAAAATCTAACTGTGAAGCAGTTGAGTGATTTTCTTTAAATATCTATACTAATACATAAAGTAAAGAGGATTTCTAAAAGAGTGAATCTTTTGTCTTCTTCAAATATTCTCAACGACTTGGGGATTGTTTGATAACAATTCTATTCTCGAGAACAATTTCTGCTTAAAAATGATTTGTTTTGTAGATAGTACTTGAAGGCATTTGGTAACTATCTAAAATTTATATTCTCTAAATAGAAATGCATTTGGTAAGAGTTTAAATTCTTTTGTGATTTAGAATTTCTTTTTAATATTTTTAATATTTTTAATATTTTTCTCTTTTTCCTTTTCTTTTTCTCCTTCTTCCTCTTGCCAGCAACTAGCCAAACAAGGGCCAGCAACCTTGTCAGAGCATCGCCAGCCCCTAGCAAAGCCAAGCCTTGCCGGCCAAGCCTCCTCTGGCCAGGCTCGACCTCACCTTGGTTGGGCGAGCTCGGCCTCCCTCAAATTTGAGCGAGGCCAAGCTCACCCACAGCGGGGCGACGCTAGCTTCACCAACGGCAGGGAATATAAATGTGTTTTATTTTCCACACGTTTAGTTATTAGATTTTGATTTTCTTTCTAACAACAATAGCAACATTTATAAAAGGACATTCAAATTTCGAAATATCTTCATTTTTTTCTCATATATGTATGTATTCATACACTCAGTTTTTTCATAATTTAATCCATGAGCTCTATTTCTGTAGAGAGCTCGCCACAATTTTCTTGTATTTCGATAAATACAGGAAAAGCCATCAATTGAATTTGTGCATTTGTTGAAATGACTAACTTTGACTTGACGATCTTCATATTTTCAAATATAGGTGAAACACTATTTCTTCATTCGCAATTTTAAAACTTTCTTTCACGTCACGACAGATAATTGCCACCGTGATTGCATCCATGGCTTACCAAGCTGGCCTTAGCCCTCCCGGCGGCCTGTGGGACGACGATCAGAAAGCAAAAAACGGCACCATCTTATACTACGCAGGAACATCGATAATGGCTGCAAACCATCCAGAGGGTTTACTACAGTTCTGGATATTCAACACCGTCTCTTTTCTTGCATCCCTTAGCACGATCTTGTTGCTCATGAGTGGCTTGCCCTTGGGAAAGAAGGTTCTGATGTGGATACTGGCGGCCACAATGTGGGTGACCATCACTTTCATGGCGCTGAGTTACCTCTATTCCATGAGGGCCATCTCGTTCGTACAGAGGGATCCTGAACATGAGACACCGACCAGAGAGGCTGTGCACTCCATAGATTGGGGGACGATCACAGTGATTGAGCGCTCCTTGTTTGTTTGGCTCGGCATTGTAGCCATTGTTTTTTTAGTTCACACCATTCGATTCCTCGTGATCGTCCTCCGGAATGTGAAAGATCCGCAAAAGCTCAAGAAGTGGATATCAGGGCGTATGAGTTGGTGCAGATCTAGGGGCAATATCAAGATCTAGTGTATTCATCTGGTGGGACAAAGGATTACTGCATAGTCTTGATGCCTGCGTTCTTTCTAACTTAATCCCTATGTCATAAGATCATTCTGAGTACTGCTAGTTGTGCAAACGATTTAATGAGACTGCTAAACCAATCGCAGAGTCCATCTCGCATTATTCTTGAGTTCTCCTCATCAGAGATGTCTCGCCCGAATAGCCAAATCTTTCCAAAGAGACTGGGAAGGCCTGGCCACAAAGTAATCTGATCTACTCCTATGTATGCCGGGAATTAGTAGGCAAAAGCAACATTGGGAGTTTTCTTGTTTTTGATCCTCCGAATTTTCAGACAAATCTTCCTTCAAGGATCCAATCTCAGTCTGACCTGATACTTACTAGCATAGGTTGAGCCATTCTATGATTTGTCCCACACAGCTTCACCTCTCTCTTTCCAATTACACCAAACAACCGAACCCATCTACCTCAAAAGCATCAACACTTCTTTTATACTTCATATTCTTCTCCATTGCTGGTAAATGTCCAAAAGCCAACTGTTCAAAGCTAGCGAGCCTATCTGGCTGATCAATTTCAACCCCATGGCACCAAACCATGATGCAGTCACACCATTTACACGAACTTCTCACACGATCTTTCCTGCCTAATTCGAAGGAAGTGATACACAGATTTCACAGAAAACACTCCATTATTATTCGCAGGCCGTGCAAGCTAATCCTCCCTCAAAGGTCGGAATCAAAGCAGCGCTAGTTTCATATGTAATGTTCACATAACTGAATGTGTGCTTCTTCTAAAACAACATTCAAGCTCTGATATTATAACTGCTTGCCAAAGGATCTTTTCTTCTTTATATAGACAAATAAAGGAGGGACAAGGTGGAAATGGAACCTAAAATCTCATGGACCGATCTGTTGTTCCTAATCACAAGACAAAGGATCGGTAGCTTATCATCCCACACAAAACACAGAAAATTACTGTTCATATGCAAACTGATGACAGGGGATGGAAGAACAGAGAGATGAAAACAATTGCATAGACAGATCTTTTGTACCTTAGACTGGTGATAATCAGTCCATAACAATTGGGAAGGTAAGAGAACTCTCAAAGGCAGGAGCCAGTACTTTCATCTGTCTTAGACAACCACAATGTGTGGTTTCAATCAGCAAGCCCACAACTAACGCAGCTCATAAACTTCACTTAAGCCAGCTTGGCAAACCAAGCCTCTTTCAAGAAGTTCCGTTTCACACCCCCAACTTAATGCAACCTGGCAGTTTCATTTGGGAGAATAATATCGGGGTTGAGTATGTGTGGGTTAAGAGCCGCCAATTCCTTCCATTTAGCACCAGTTCCATGAACACGGGATGAGATGCTCCACAATGTTTCACCAGGCTGTGCCTTGGTTTTTGCTGGGGCAGTAGATTTAGAAGAAGCAGTCTTCAACTTCAAAAACGGATGCTTATTGCTCTTTCCCATTCCATTAGCGAGCAACCAACGGGAATCAGATTGTTGCTGGTTTGAACTTCCCCGGACCTTTCTCTTCCCAGGATCAGTCTTGAGACCAGCAACATGGATTTCAGTACTCTTGCACTGGGGAATTTATCCCCAAAAATTTGTGTGCAGATGATAAAAGTTGTTGCCTACAATCCCAGGACTCAAGGTAAACACACCAAACTCGAGTGGCCTCACAGCACTAGACATTCTTGAGCAGGTTCCCAGAGGCTCGAGAGTTCTTGAAATTGAGACATCCCTTCAAAGCTCAGGAGCTTCACTCTTCATAGACATCCATTCAGTCCCATATCACTATGACAGTTCTTGACCCACCACCAAGAATGACCTCCCACACCACCACCTTAAGATCACCTAAAAACTCTCCCATCACTCTCCACCAAGAAAGCCCCGTCAAAGAAACGGAGTACTTTAAGGAAACCCCTATCAAAGAAACTGAGTGCTCTAAGAAGACCCCCGGTGGAAGCCCATTGGCTGAGCCAGGAGAAATTCACTAATGGCGGTTGCTTCGCTGCTAGGGACAGTGGCGTTCCAAGCTGGACCACGCCGCCAGGAGGCATCTGGCAGGAAGACTACAAGGTCGATGCCAACAGCAACCCAGTGAAGGAGCCGCACATGGCGGGCACCTCTATCATGGCCCACATCCAGCGGATCGCCTACGGACAGTTCATGATCTTCAACCCACTGCCCTTCCTGTCCTCCCTCAGCATCATCCTGCTCCTCTTGAGCGGGCTTCCAATAAAGCGGCGATGCTGGATGTGGACCCAGATGGTGATCATGTGGCTAGCGATCACAGGGCAGGCGATCACCTACTTCATAGCGCTGCGCAACATATCCCTGGCTGACACGCGGGGGATGCTGAAGGACATGACGGACGTGTCGGTGGTGTGCTGGCTGTGCCTGACGGGGGTGGTGTTCATGGGGAATGTGGTGAGGCTATGTGTGTGGGTGCTGAGGAAGTGGGGTTACTTGAAGAAGAGAGAAGAAGGATTCAGATGAAGACGATGAAGACAAGCATGAGGAAGTGTGACGGTCTGTGTGACAATCGAGTAAATTGAATGGTCTTTGTTCTATGATGGCGGCGGCATGTTCAATATGTGTAAAATTTGTGAATCTGATGAGCGGGTTGATGATGGGTTTTGAGGTGCTCTGTTTTCTTCTACTTCAGTTTGATAAGAGAGTATTTGTCCTACAAAGAGGGTAAGACGGATTCTGCTAGAGAAATCTTTGGATGGTAAACGATTGAAGAGACTAATATGGCGCTTGGAGCAATCGTGCATGATCTTCCTCTGTAATTTGTACAAAATCAGGACAAAACACGGTTATAGTTGCCGCAATTTCTTCTCTACACAATGTTGAAATGACTGTTAGACGAAGAGAGCTTCAGCCAGTTCGGCCAGGTCTGCTCAGGAGCGGCTCAGTCCTCAACTCGGCCATCTTTGCTCGGCATTGAAGTATTCTGGACTTTGGTCCTCAATTGAGATTCAGGGTGGCTAGAAATAAATTAGTAGTGCAGGATGGGATTTCATGCAATCATTATATAATTGTTTCCTTTGTTTGAATATTATTTGATGCTGAGATTAGAAATGTTTGTGTTGTTTTCTTTTTCTTTTTCTTTTTCTTTTTTAACAGAAAAAAGGAGTTTACAGTAGAAGCAGAGCGTCGTATTCAAAAAACTAAAAAAAAAAAAAAGTTCAAAATACATACTAAAACGTAACCACAAACCCACGTCGCCGACTAACGGCTTGCTTGATCCACAAAATCAGCAACATATCATAATAACTAAGATACGTGCAGCTAACTGCTCCTAGGAGATAAGATTGACTAACCAACTCCTAAAAAACAGGACACTAACAAACTGACTAAACAAAACAAAAAAGAGAAAAAACAGCACGTGCAGTCTTGATACATCAACACTCTCCTCCTGGATCAAGTACTGCACACTCCTAGCTTTGCCCTGAGAAGTTCAAATCGACCAACATGAAATGACTTTGTGAATATATCTGCAATCTGATTTTCTGAATTGCAGTACACCAGTTTCACCTCTTCAGCCTTTTGCACTTCTCTCAAGAAGTAAAACTTGACCTTAAAATGCCTGATTTTGTGAAATGGCCAAAGTAGCTTGATTATCCACAAACACTTCTATATCTTCTTCTTGCTGCATATGCAGATCATCCATTAGCTTCTTCAACCATAATGCCTGATTCACAGCTGCAGTAACTGCAATGAACTCAGCCTATGCAGTTGATTGAGCCACTATTTCCTGCTTCTTTGAACACCAAGAAAAACATGCCGACCCAAATGTAAAGTAATAACCTGAAGTGCTCCTCATATCATCCATTGATCCTGCCTAGTCACTATCAGAATACCCCTGCAACTTAAACTCCTGAACTCTACAAAACTTAATCCCATATGAAAGAGTACCTCTTAAGTACCTCAATACCCTCTTTGCAGCTATCATATGCAACTCACTTGCACAATTGAGAAATCTAGATAAGACACTTACAGGAAACATGATGTTTGGCCTAGTTGCAGTAAGATACATAAGACAGCCAATCAAACTTCTATAAACTCTTTCATCTGCAGGTGCTGATCCATCCTCCTTTTGAAGCTTTTCCTTATGACCCATTGGAGTACTCACACTCTTGCACTCCTCCATGTTGAATCTCCTTAGGATCTCCTTCAAATACTTCTTTTTGACGACAAAAACTTCATTCCGAGTTTGCCTAACTTCCATTCCTAGAAAATATGACATCTCACCAAGATCGGTCATTTGAACATCTTCATCATCTCTTGCTTAAATGCAATAATCTGAGCAATATTACTCCTGTCACCAGCATATCATCCACATAAAGAGACACCACCACTAAGTCAGATACTAACTTCTTGACATATATAGTGGATTCACTGAGGCTTTTCTTGAAACCTAGACCCAACAAGTGTTCATCCATCTTACTGTACCATGCTCTAGGAGCTTGCCTCAAGCCATAAAGAGCCTTTCTCAACAAATAAACTTTCTCCTCCTAGCCTGGTGTGACAAAGCCTTCTGGTTGCTCAACATAAATCTCCTTCTGCAACACTCCATTCAAAAATGCAGATTTTACATCTAACTGATATACCTTCCATCCTTGTTGAGCTGCCAAAGCAAGAATCATTCTAATTGTATCAAGTCTTGCCACAGGAGCAAAAGTTTCTGAGAACCTGGCCTTATGCTTATTCACTGAGCCATCATGATTAAATTTGGTCTTGAAAACCCATTTTACTCCAATCACCTTCCTATATTGAGGCCTCTCCACTAGCTCCCATGTCTGGTTCTTTTCTATCATAGCCAACTCTTCCTTCATTGCATTCATCCACCTCTGATCGCTTTTAGCTTCCTCATAACCTGTAGGTTCCAAAACAGCAACATTACACCTTTGATATATATCGGTCAAAGATCTGGTACCTCTAATTAGAACATCATCCACCAGTTCGTCAGGTTCCAATGAGACCTCTTTGTGCTTGCCTTGTGGCTCATTTGTCCAATCCCATTTCTCATCTTCTAGGAACTGAACATCCCTACTAGTGATCACCTTCCCTGTCTGAGGTTGATAGATCCTATAAGCTTTTGATACTAAACTGTAGCCAACAAAGATCCCAGGTTCAGCTTTCTCTCCCAACTTGTCTCTCTTGACCTGTGGAATATGAGAAAAACACAAACAGCCAAACACCTTCAAATTTTTTAGAATTGGCTTGAGATCAAACCAGGCTTCAAAGGGTGTCTTCATCTCCAATACCCTCGTAGGTAATCTATTCGAGTAGAAAAACTGTTGTGCTTGTCGCTTTCCGCCCAAAACTCTTTTGGTAGACTCTTCTCATAAAGCAAACACCTAGTCATCTCCATAATGGTTCTATTCTTCCTCTCACTAACTCCATTTTGCTGTGGAGAGTAAGGAGCAGTAAACTGATGTTCAATTCCAGCCTCTTCACAAAAATATTTAAACCTCTGTGAAGTGTATTCTGTTCCATTATCAGATCAAATGACTTGAATCTTGCAGCCACTTTGGTTCTCAACCCATTTCTTAAACTTCTGAAATACCTCAGCAACTTTCGACTTACGCTTCATAAAGTAAATCCAGCACATTCTAGTATAATCATCAATGAAAATAATGAAATACATGCTGCCATTTAGTGAAGGAATCACTTGTGGACCACATAGATCCGTATGAATCAGCTGCAGCTTCTCTGTCACTCTCCAAGTGGATTTCTTGAAGGGAAGTCTTGTCTGCTTGCCTAGCAAACAAGCTTTGCACCTTGTGATCTGCTCCTCTAGGTTCGGTAACCCGGTTGCCATTTCATTCCTCTGCATGAACAGCACGCCTTTATGATGAAAGTGCCCCAACCTCTTGTGCCATAATTCTAAATCATTAGCTTTGACACTTGAATGCCATCTGCTCCTTCTCAAGAGGATTCAAAGAAAAACTTTTATGTTGCATTTTTATCTTGAACAACTCCTGACCATTGGAGTCAAAAATCAAACACTTCTCCTCTTCAAATATCACCTTAAATCCCTTTTCTACCAACTGCCCCACACTCAACAAATTCTGATCAATTTTAGGCACATACATCACATCAGAAATCAGCTTCGTTCCAGCACAACTCTCCATTGCTACAGTCCCTTTACCTTTCACTTCTAAGTACTCCCCATTCCCAATCCTCACTCTTGACTTCAACGACTTGTCAAGGTTTATAAACAGCGTTTCATCACTTGCCATATGGTTTGTGCAACCACTATCAATAAGTCAACTATCACATGGAGTACTAGAGGAGAAACAAGAGACAACAAACAGTTGATCTACCTCTTGCTGAACTGCAGCATGTGCCTCACCCTGCTGCTGATCTCTCTTCTCTTTGCAGAACTTTTCAATGTGTCCAAGCTTATGACACTTTCTGCACCTAACATCTGGCCTCTTCCAACACCTAAAGTGTGGATGATTCTTTTTTCCATAGTGCTGACATGAGGAATATCTTCCCCAATTGTTCTTGGAGTTGCTCGCACTATTCTCTCATGCAACAGCTTCTGAACCACTACTACCATTTCCTTTCTTCCCTTTCCACTTGTTAACTTTTCCTCCTACATTCTGCTGTTCTTTGGCCGGCAAAGCTCCTTCTATACTTCCTTCCACCCTCATTAACCTCCTCTGCTCTTGTGCTTGCAAAGCACTTAGCAATTCTACCAACTTGATCTGAGACAAATCCTTGGTATTCTCCAAAGAGGCAATGGTTGCCTCAAACCTTTCGGGTAAGGAGACAAGAATCTTTTGCACTAGCCTATTATCAGAGAGGTCAGTGCCTAGAACTCTTGCCTGATTTGCAATGCTTATCAACTTACCAGAATACTCCTTAATTGTCTCAGACTCCTTCATTTGCAGTCTCTCGAATTCTGTGATCAGATTTAACCCCTTCATGCTTCTGATCCTCTCATCTCCTTGATACTCAGCTTTGAGGAAGTCCCAAATAGCTTTGGCCAATTCACAAGCCATAATTCTGCTGAAAATGGCAGGCGAGACAGCAACATATAAACAAGACTTTGCCTTTGCTTTCCTTGTCGTCCTCTCCTTGTGAAACTTGATTTGATTGATGGTTGGATTGTCGGGAAGGGGAGCGACTTCATAATCTTGTTCCACAGCTTCCCAAAAATCACAACCCTCTAGATAGGCTCGCATTTTCACTGCCCAGGCTTGATAATTTTCTCCATCAAACGTTGGTGGAGCCATTGATGAAAAACCACTTGATCCTGCCTCCATCTTGCTTTTAACTTCTATGGATGCAGACACACCTCTCAATCAATCTCACAAGTCACTCACAGCCCCTTAAGATCAAGAGAGCTCGATACCAGTGTTGTTTTCTTTTTCTTTTTTTTTTTTTTTTTTTAACAGAAAAAAGGAGTTTACAGCAAAAGCAGTGTCGTATTCAGAAAACTAAAAAAAAAAAAAAAAAAAAGGTCCACAAACCCACGTCGCCGACTAACGGCTTGCTTGATCCACAAAATCAGCAACAGATCAAAATAACTAAGATACGTGCAGCTAACTGCTCCTAGGAGATAAGATTGACTAACCAACTCCTAAAAACTAGGACACTAACAAACTGACTAAACAAAACAAAAAAGAGAAAAAAAACAGCACATGCAGTCTTGATACATCAACAGTTTGTCTCGTTTTCTATTTCCTTCCCTTCCCAGCTGCTGTTAAACATCTATCTTGCCAGACGTTTCTGCTATGGAGGGATCAACTAAGCTGCCATCTCAAGCCTCTGTTGCACGAGATCGAACCTTATGCAAGTATCTAGTGTCTATGACTTGAGAATTCCATGTCAATTAAACTGTAAGAATTCATGCACATTTGATGATTATAAGCACGACTCTGTTTAAGCATGGTACCATGTAACTTCTCACCGCCAGACATAATAATTTTCGCTGAAATCTCTGCTAGACTCGATTCATTAGACTATTCAAAACAATATTTCGAGCGATCGGACTAGCATGAAATGAAAGAGAGAGCCAACTCAAATGATTGTCATAGAGGATGACATTTATGAAAAAGCATGAACTTATTCCACACGGAATAAAACAATTTGTTCTGTCTTTCGCCATAAAAACTGCTCAATTCTCATCCATAGGGAAAATACAGCACTATTACATCAAGGCGGTCTACCTTCAACATCAGCATCAAATAAAAACTGCAGATATAAGGGAACATTAGAACTGTAACTCTCACAAACTCGGTCTCTAGCCTGAGTAGCTGCTACCCAGTTGTCTGATGGATTAGTTGCTCAACTGACCCAAATCCACTGGACATCTTCAAAGCTTGAGGCTTTCTGTCCTGCATTGTTGTCGGTTATAGAAATCCTATCGAGTCGCTACCTTTGATCTTTTATTAGATCTTCAACAAGCTCTAAATAGTTCTTGCCTATACCCCTCCTCTCTATAGTTTTCGTTCCTTGCTCACATCTCCTCGCTGAGGCATCCACACAAAGGTCTTCCGTTAGACGTGATCGAAACATCTCAAACGACCTCCTCTCATATTATCCTCGATTGGTTGGCAGTCCCTAATTTTACCTGCATTAATTGATTTCGAATCTTGCCTTCTCTCTCGTATGTCAGGTCCTACGAAGCATTCTCAAGGTGTCGCCGGCATGATCTCCAGTTTTGTCAAATTAGATTGAAGTTAATGGAAGGATTTATTCCTCAGTACTCAATGATGTCCAATTTTCTCGAGGTTTAGTTGAGTTCCTATAGTTCCTAGACTTACACCCCAAGGTTTACGAAGTTTCCCTTCGAAGTTCAGGTTTCTGGTTAGCTACAGCATAGGTTTCCCTTTGAAATCGTCTTGAATTTGTCTTGTCACCATTGGGGCAATGGAGGCACCTTCCCCCTTGAAGCTTCCAATAAATTGAAATGAAAACTACCATATGTTGTAATCATTTTGCGAATTTGCCCCACAAAAATACAAGTGTGTACTTATGAGGGTTGATTCAAATGGGAAGAAAGGAGATTGCAAAATATTTAAGTCATTCATTCGATTGTGCTCGCTTCTTGCCTGATTGACCATATCAGTAAGGCATTTTGGGTGTTTAAGGTTTACTTACCAAAGATGCGCCTTCTTGTCATAGAAAAAGCCAGTGTTGGAAGAATTAATAGAAAGGAAAATGTTAAAGAGTAAGGATATTTGTTAAATTTCATCATTTGACATCTTTTTTTCTGAGTTAGTACGATACTTACTTTAATTTTGATCAAGTAGATCGGGTAATCTCCATGTTATAAGGGTCTTGTTAATAAAATACCTCAAAGGCACCGGTTAAAACCACTAACGATAAAAAAAAAAAATAATAAATAAAGCGTATCAGTATATGCTGAAAATCGAGCAACCCCAAATTTCGAAAAAAAAGCCACTTACTTTAAATATACAGATTTATTTTTCCAAAGCAAAACTAATGACGCCTAACTAGTACCCTAACTACATTCTTTAACATTTTCCTTTTTATGAATTATTCTAACACTCGATTTCTATGAGAAAAGCTCATCTTAGATAAGTAAACCTCGAACCTCCAAAATACCCCATCGATACTAAGGACTGAGTAAGATGCAAACCCAAATCTCCATAATGGCGTTTTAGCCATAAGAGTCCTTATCAGGGTATGAACATTCTTTGTGCCTATGAAAGTACGTAGATGGAAATTCTACATTCCCTTAGTGCCTTCTAATCTTTAGCTAAATGTATTGGACAATAACATGACATGCCATCGACCCGAAATGTGAACATGTGAAGGATTAGTGTCCAAATAGTACCCATATTATCAACATCGGTGTAAGGATGAAATCTGTTAAATATGACTCGAGTTTGAGCGTTTGCTAAAACGCGAATTTTGGTGGACTCGCGAAGGAATTACTGAAGAGGAAATAAAGTTGAAAAAAAAAAAAAAAAAGGCTACGAAGGAAGCAAAGATCCAACTCGCCGCTTGCAACCAAAGAGAAAAGTCGATCTTTCTTCTTTGTTGACCGAATCTTGGATTATTCGGTTTTCTTCCATGCATGCAATTCTCTGGCGGTTATATATATATAACTTTTGCTCGTGGGACTCTCTTCAGCGAAGCCACATATTGAAGCGCCGCATGAGTGCTTGTTCCGCCGTTGTTGATGCAAGCAAACTTGAAGCACCAAATATCGAGTGCTTGAAAGTGGGTTCGTTCGTGCAATTACATCCAAGAAGTTTAGTGTTTGTAGTCGATTAAATCTTGAGGTAAGATTTGCATGTAATTCCTTCATGAGATTGAGAGATTATTTTCGAGGAATTTCGAGGCTAAACACCGGGTGCGTTATTGGGTGTAATTGGGGCTTGGGAAACACCGAGAGAGTGTTTGAGTGACTTGAGTGTGTAATCTCCTTGTATCGCTTGATCTATAGTGAAATTCGCTGCTGCTCTCCCCGTGGACGTAGGTCTTTACGACTGAACCACGTAAATCTGGTGTCCAATTTATTTTCTTCTTCCGTCTATATTTTGTTCGATCGCTTGCCCCATCTCAACAAGTGGTATCAGAGCTAGGTTTGGCTGAGTTGAAGCGAATCGATAGTGACAGAAGAATTAAAAGTGAAAATCAACAGATTTGATGGGAAGGATTTTAGTTTTTGGAAGATGCAGATTGAAGATTATCTTTACTAGATGAATCTGCACTTGCCTTTATTTGGGGAGAAACCAGAGACGATGAAGCAAGCCGATTGGGATTTGCTGGATAGACGAGCTATGGGTGTTATTCGGCTGACGTTGGCTCGTAACGTCGCGTTTAACATCCTGAAGGAGAAGACCACTGCTGGTTTGATGCAAGCCCTGTCGGATATGTACGAGAAGCCCTCTGCGATCAACAAGGTCTGTTTGATGCGACATATGTTTAACTTGAAGATGAAAGAAGGTGCGTTAGTTGCTGATCATATTAATGAATTTAATGTGATTGTTAGTCAATTGAGTTCAGTTGAGATTGATTTTGAAGATGAGGTACGTTTTGATTCTATTATCCTCATTGCTCGATAGTTGGAATACTACCGTTCTCGCGTTAGTAATTCCTCTAGGTCAACAAGTTTGACGTTTGATGGGGTTCGAGATTTGATTCGAGCGAGGACATTCGTAGAAGAGAATCTGGCGAATCGTATCTCGCTCTAGTAGGTGAAAATAGAGGAAGATCTGTAACACGTGTGGGTAGTAGTAGTACTAATATGAACAAACGTAGTCGGGCCTAGGACCGCTAATGTTGTCTGTTGGAACTGTGGCAAGAGGGGGCATCTTAGAAGGGATTGCCTTAAGCTGAAGAATGAGAAGGGTAAGGGAATTATAGTTAATTCTGCAGATAATGTTGCAGCTGTAGCAGATAATGCCGATTATGTCTTGTCTGTCACTAATGATTTATCGCTTGATGGATGGATTATGGATTCTGGTTGTTCTTTTCATGTCACACCAAATAGAAACTGGTTTATCACTTATTAGTGCACGGGTAGTGATAAAGTCCAGTTAGGGAACAACGCTGAGTGCGATGTTGTGGGTGTTGGTAATGTTAAAATCAGAATGCATGATGGCATTGTGAGGACATTGACTGGAGTGAGGCATGTTCCAGAGTTGAAGAAGAACTTAATTTCCTTGGGTGCCCTAGATTCAGCTGGTTGCAGGTATTCTTCAGAAGGTGGAGTTCTGAAGGTTGTTCGAGGTGCCCTAGTGATAATGAAAGGAATCAAGCACAAAGGCTCGTATAAACTTCAAGGTGAGACAATGACAGTTTCGCCCGGAGACGTCGAATGCATCTGTTCGAGAGTCTTTTGACTGCTCGAGGAAGACCTGGGTGTTTGTGCCAAGGCATAAGTTTGATGCTGGTGTTAGGATCTCGCAGTCAAGAGCTTTGATCGAGACGGAGACTGGTAAGTCGATCAAGCATGTGCGGACTGACAATAGCATGGAGTTCTGCTCGGAGCTAACAAATAAATTCTGCATGAAAGAGAGCATAGTAAAACACCGCACTGGTGCTAGTAAATCACAACAATTTGCAGAATTGATGAGCAGAACAATACTATAGATGGCCCGAAAAATTATCTCTAGTGCTGGTATTGCTAGGAGAATCCTAGCTGATATGCTAAGTACGATAAGCTGCCTGGTGAATAGATCCCCATCAACTGCTATTGAATGGCAGACTCCTAAAGAAGTGTTGTCAGGTAACGTTGCTAATTATTCTATTATTAGAATGTTTGGTTGCCCACATTATTTTCGAGTGAGTGATGGTAAGCTCGATTGGATGGCAAGGTACATATTACATGGCTATGCACAAGGTGAGTGGGGTGATCAGTTGTGGTACCCAGATATAAATTCACCTGTTAACAGCAGAGAAGTTACCATTGATGAGTCTCAAGTACTTCTGGCTAGGAGTGATTATAGCAATGTTAATACGGATCTGGACGGTGTTCAGCTTGAGGTGGAGTTGCGACCAGAAACTCCTGAGGTAGCGAGTACGAGCATTAGCAAAGTAATCAACACATATGGTGTTTGTAGCGAGGTGGAGCTTATAGAGCCAACGGTTGTCAGAATCGTTGAAATTAACAAGGTACGTGTTCGATCTCCTGATAGATATGGATGCAACAATGGTTTTGCTTTATCTGCGGTTAAGGAGATTGTGTCAGAAAATCCTTGCGGAGCAGTTAAAGGTGCATGTGGAGTTGGTATTCTGATGAGGTCCTCAGTTATAGCGAAGTTCAAGCGAGGCTTGGACTTGAATAATATCTGTGGCGGTTGAGCCCATCGGGGGCTATAGGAAAGTAGCAGCAGAATTTGAATTTTTACGAAATGATTGTAATTTGGCTCAAACGTCGAGCCAATGTGGAGATTGTTAAATATGACTCGAGTTTGAGCGTTTGCTAAAACGCGAATTTTGGTGGACTCGCGAAGGAATTACTGAAGAGGAAATAAAGTTGAAAAAAAAAAAAGGCTACGAAGGAAGCAAAGATCCAACTCGCGCTTGCAACCAAAGAGGAAAGTCAATCTTTCTTCTTTGTTGACCGAATCTTGGATTATTCGGTTTTCTTCCATGCATGCAATTCTCTGGCGGTTATATATATATAACTTTTGCTCGTGGGACTCTCTTTAGCGAAGCCACATATTGAAGCGCCGCATGAGTGCTTGTTCCGCCGTTGTTGATGCAAGCAAACTTGAAGCACCAAATATCGAGTGCTTGAAAGTGGGTTCGTTCGTGCAATTACATCCAAGAAGTTTAGTGTTTGTAGTCGATTAAATCTTGAGATAAGATTTGCGTGTAATTCCTTCGTGAGATTGAGAGATTATTTTCGAGGAATTTCGGGGCTAAACACCGGGTGCGTTATTGGGTGTAATTGGGGCTTGGGAAACACCGAGAGAGTGTTTGAGTGACTTGAGTGTGTAATCTCCTTGTATCGCTTGATCTATAGTGAAATTCGCTGCTGCTCTTCCCGTGGACGTAGGTCTTTACGACTGAACCACGTAAATCTGGTGTCCGATTTATTTTCTTCTTCCGTCTATATTTTGTTCGATCGCTTGCCCCATCTCAACAAGATCCCCTATCATCTTATTAGCATTTCCATTCGATGTCATATCCATCCAAACCATTAGTCCATGCGAATGAAGAGGAAGCGGATCCTTTCCCATCGACATCCCTTTGGCGAGTTTCAGTTATTGAAGATGGTCGGGAGTGCAGAAGACGAAAGAAATAAGCAGTCACTAAATCAATCTCGCGCCACGACAAAAAGCAAGCTCTACATAACGCGTGAAACCTCATTTGAGGTTAGGTGGCATTGCGCAGTCCTCGCTTTCCATTGAGGATGCAGCAGCGATTTCCCGTAGGTTTACACTGTTAGTCATGCTTAACAGATACGTACATTGGTTTTGACATCATTGGCTTGGTGGTTGCCTATGTCGGAGTATAATCCAAAAGAAAACACAAACTGTTTGTTACAATCAGAACATGAAATTGGAGGTGAGGTACGGATATCCGAATCTCCTTAAGGCAATTAGTTCCCGCCAATGGTGCTCCGCAGATTCACGAATTATGCCTCCCAAGATACAACACCTCAAACCTGTTTGGATTAGCACTATGCAAATAGGATTCAGTCAAACCGTTCAATTGAACCAGCACACTTAGAAAATTCAGAAGAGTAGCAAAGTATATCAAAGCCTTTTTGGAATCGAGTCAGAAAAACCAAAAACCATAATGAAGCTCTATGCTCCCATCTATTTATAGATATTTTTAGTTCATGTACAGAAGAGATACATGAATTAAATAGACGCATGTATCCATGAAATTCATGAATCAAGAGATACATGAATTCAAGAGATTCACGAATCCAGAGATACGTGAATTCAAGAGATTCGTGAATTCAATACAAAAAGTAAAAGATACATGGATCTAGAAAATTCATGAATTCAATAGATACGTGAACGGAAAAGTTTAAGAAATTCATGAATCCAAAAAGAGATACGTGAATAGAAAAGACGTATCTTAATTTATTGGCATTCATTGATCCATTAACCATAATTATAACCATAATTATAACAACCCCCACATTAATGGATCAACAAAACATTTTTGACTCGAAGGAATCTGAGCATACTTGTTGAAATACACTGCATCAAGATAGGTAGCTTTCTCTTTGAACCTTCTTTAGTGAGAGTCTATCGGACTTACTTAACTAGTTGATGGACTAAGCCTTGAATCGCTAGTTGTTTGTGTAAGCCTAGACAATAAATCTCACACAGAGTATTTCCAATTCAAGATTGGTTCTTAGTTGTGTTTGTTCTTTTGGCCCTGAACCTCTCGAGATTCATGCGTGCTTTAGAAAATCTAGCCTTTAAAGATTTTCATAGAGTCGGCCAGCTCCACGCATATAGGTGCATTCCTATTAAAGATATCCTACCTTATCTTACTTGGATGTTATATTCCAAGTTATAGGAATCATTAAACGCATAGCATACCCTTAATAACGCTGTAGGAAAGCACTGTTGCATCATAGGAATGGGAGACAGTGGTTACATTAGAGTTTCCAAAATTTGCGTTGTCCTATTGAACCTAAACCATGGGATCTCCAATCGCATAGGTTAGGTTTCCACCCTGGAATCTCTTTATTAGGTTAAGGCTCTTAAACCCATTCCCCTGGATGCGCAGTTTATCTGCTCTTTTGACAAACCTTTTGTCAGCGGATCCGCAATATTTTCCTTTGACTTTACAAAGTTTAAAGAAATTATTCAATTTGAGAGCAAAGCGCCTTACGGTGTTATGTCTACGACGAATATGTCTAGACTTACCGTTATAAATCACATTATGTGCCCTTGCAATTGCTGCTTGATTGTCACAAAGTGTATGCAAATTGCAGGCATAGGTTTTGGCCACATTGGAACATCTTCTAAAAATGTCGAAGCCATTCTCGCTTCTTCAGCACTTTATCCAAAGCAACAAACTCGATTCCATTGTAGAGCGTGTTATTAGAGTTTGTTTAGAGGATTTCCATGACAACGCAGCACCTCCTAGCGTGAACACATATCCGCTAGTCGATTTCGATTCATCAGAATCTAAAATCCAGTTTGCATCACAATAACCTTCCAAAACAGCTGGATATTTGCCATATTGTAGAACATAGTCTTTTGTCTTTTTCAAATATCCTAATACTCTCATCAAAGCATTCCAATGCTCGTGACTGGGTTATTGGTATATCTACTCGTTTGCTTACCGAGTACGCAATATCTGGTCTAGTGCAATTCATGATATACATGATGCTGCCGATTACTTGAGAGTATTCTAGCTATCTAACACTATTTCTAGTGTTCTTTCTTAAAGTTAGGTGTGGAAGAAAAGGATTGTTTGCATCTTTAATGCCGAATCCTTTAAATCTCTCAATTACCTTTTCAATGTAATGAGATTGTGTTAAACCTAAGCCATCAGAATTCCTTAGAATTGTGATGCCGAGTATAACATCTACAACACCTAAATCTTTCATCTCAAAGTTCCTCTTGAGAATGTTCTTGGTGATTTTGATGACTTCAATGTTATCTCCAAAAATTAATAAGTCATCAACATATAGACAAATAAGTACATATCCAACTGTAGTGGATTTAGTGTACACACATTTGTCACACTCATTGATTCTATACTCATTTTGAATCATTACCCGGTCAAATTTCTCATGCCATTGCTTAGGAGCTTGTTTAAGTCCATACAATGATTTGACAAGTCTACACACTTTGTGTTCTTGTCCTTTGACCTTGAACTCTTCAGGTTGTTCCATATAAATCTCCTCGTTGAGATCACCATTTAAGAATGCAGTTTTCACATCCATTTGATGTATCTGCAGATTGTATAGCAAAGCTATAGCAATCAACATCCTTACTGATGTTATTCTTGTGACAGGTGAATAAGTATCAAAGTAGTCAAGACCCTCTTTTTGTCTAAACCCTTTGGCTACAAGCCAAGCTTTGTACTTATCAATGGAACCATCAGCTTTTAGTTTTTTCTTGAAAATCCATTTACATCCAATTGGTTTATTTCTAGGTGGAAGATCAACCAATTCCCAAGTATGGTTACTTAGGATAGAATGGATTTCATTGTCATGACTTCTTTCCGAGAAAGGAGCATCCGGAGATGACATTGCCTCTTTATACGTTTGGGGCTCACTTTCTAACATGTATGTTAGAAAATCAGGTCCGAAAGAGTTTTCGATTCGAGACCTTTTACTCTTTCGAAGTTCGGTTTCTTTGGCCACAACTTCATCATTCTCAGATTCTGATTCTCTAAGCCTTTTCTAAAAAAGTTCTCCTTGATTTCTTTTTGCAGGATATATATCCTCAAAAAATTCAGCATCCCTTGATTCTAGGATTGTATTGACATGAATTTTCGCATTTTCAGATTTATGAACCAAAAATCTATATGCGCTACTATTTTGAGCATAACCGATGAATATGCAATCCACCGTTTTAGGTCCCAACCGAGTTTGTTTCGGAGGAGGAATCGCCACCTTGGCCAAGCACCCCCACTATTTTAGAAAATTGTAGGATGGCAACTTTCCATTCCATAACTCGTAAGGAGTTTTACCTGTCTTTTTGTGGGGTATTTTATTAAGAATATAATTTGCAGTTAAAACGCCTCCCCCACAAGTTTCGAGGTAAACCCGAACTCAAAAGCATGGCATTAGCCATCTCCTTTAGTGTCATGTTCAATCGTTCAGCAACTCCATTTTGTTGTGGAGTATAAGATGCAGTTGTTTGGAGAATTATTCCCAAACTAGCACAAAACTCTTTCAAATTGATTGAACTATATTCTCCTCCTCTATCAGACCTAAGCACTTTGATTCGTTTATCAAGTTGGTTTTCAACTTCATTTTTATACTTGACAAACATGCTCATAGTCTCATCTTTGCTAGTTAGTAAATAAACATAGCAAAATCTAGTACAGTCATTCACAAATGTGATGAAGTACTTCTTTCCACCTCTACTTTCTACAAATTTTAAATCACATAGATCACTATGGATTAATTGTAGAGGTTCACTTGTTCTTTCAATGGATTTGAAAGGTTTCTTGGCAAACTTGGCCTCAACACAAGTCTCACACTTGTAATGGGCATCCAACTCAAATCTTGGAATTAACCCCAAGTTTGCTATTCTCTTCATTGTACCATAGTTTACATGTCCTAATCTACCATGCCATAGATAAGGAGACACAACAGTGTAAACTGAAGACTTTTCTTTATTAATAGTCTTTGGGTACACATACTTTGAGTTTACATCAATGACAGCCACATTGGCCTTAAACAGGTCATTACATAAGTACCCTTTCCCCACATACATCCCTCCTTTTGAAAGTACAAACTTGTTAGATTCAAATACAACTTTGAAACCCTTCTTGACAAGTATAGGGCCAGAAATTAGATTTTTCCGAATATCTGGTACATGCAGCACATTCAACAGGGCGACCTCCTTGCCAGATGTAAACTTCAGGATCACCTTTTCTCTTCCGGCAATCTTTGCTGATGCAGAGTTAGCCATATAAAGCTTCTCATCTTCTTCAACCTTCTCATAAGATGAGAACATGTGTTTATCTGCACAGATGTGATTTGTGGCACCCGTGTCTAGCCACCAGCCATTAGTGTTCGACACCAGAGATGCTTCAGACATTACCACAGCAGACAATCTCTTAATATTGTCATGCTCTGTCAAATTCAGTTGCTGGGTTGCACCTTCGTTCTTGCCTTTTTTCGGACGCTTCTTGCAATCCTTAGCACGATGGCCAGGCTTGTTGCATATAAAACACATCCCTTGGAATTTCTGGAACTGCTCCTTTTGCTTGCCTTTTCCTTGAAAAGACATCTTCCTTTTTCTATCTTGCTTGGATTTGGAAGATTCCACAATGTTGGCCTTTGGCTCGAAGAAGGGTTTGCACTCCTTCTATTGTCCTCCTCGATTCGAGGCGCGAATGAGATCTTCAAGGCTCATCTCCTTCCGTTTGTGCTTCAAATAATTTTTGAGGTCTGACCAGCCCGGAGGTAGTTTCTCAATCATGGCTGCCACTTGGAATGATTCACTAAGTATCATTCCCTCAGCCGAGATGTCACTCAGAATTAATTGCAATTCTTGAACCTGACTTATGACAGATTTAGAATCCACCATCTTGTAGTCCAAGAATTTGGCAACCACAAATTTCTTGGTGCCAGCATCCTCGTTTTGTATTTTTTCTCTAAGGACTCCCATAACTGTTTGTTTAGCAGATTCAATATTACAATAAACATTATAAAGAGAATTCACTAAACAGTTAAGGATATAATTTCAGCATAAGAAGTCCCCATGCTTCCAAGCCTCCAATGCACCAAGCGTCGTGACATCTTGCTCGTTTGGACTAATTATCGGGCACACCTCCGATAAATATTTCGTCAGATTGAGCATGGTCAGATAGAAGTACATCTTCTGCTGCCATTGTTTAAAGCCCACTCCGGTAAATTTCTCCGGTTTCTCATTAGTTGTAACTGGAGGTGTTGCCATCACGGTAGGCAAGGTTCGTTGAACCATCCCTCCAGAAACAGAGCCAAAAGCCATTTGGCCTACACTGTTTTGAAAAACAGTCCCGGGTATACCAGTCATATGACTTGTACCCGCACCACCAAAATTGGTGTTGGCCCAAGGGCCCGTAGCATTGGCTGCTACAAATTCAGACCCTGAGGGTTGAACATCTTCCATAGCATTGGTCGAATCGACCATAGGAACATCTCCAGAAACATTCAGGACATTGAAAGGCACTTGGTTGTTTCCAGCCATCTCAATAATAATCAGAACATGAACAACAAACAGTGAGTGAGTAATTTCCTTAAGATTGTTGGAATATAATCCAAAAGAAAACACAAACTGTTTGTTACAATCAGAACATGAAATTGGAGGTGAGGTACAGATATCCAAATCTCCTTAAGGCAATTAGTTCCCGCCAATGGTGCTCCGTAGATTCACGAACTATGCCTCCCAAGATACAACACCTCGAACCTGTTTGGATTAGCACTATGCAAACAGGACTCAGTCGAACCGTTCAATTGAACCAACACACTCAGAAAATTCAGAATAGTAGAAAAGTGTATCAGAGCCTTTTTGGAATCGAGTCAAAAAAACCAAAAACCATAATGAAGCTCTATGCTCCCATCTATTTATAGATATTTTTAGTTCATGTACATAAGAGATACATGAATTAAATAGACGCGTGTATCCACGAAATTCATGAATCAAAAGATACATGAATTCAAGAGATTCATGAATCCAGAGATACGTGAATTCAAGAGATTCGTGAACTCAATACATAAACTAAAAGATACATGGATCTAGAAAATTCATGAATTCAATAGATACGTGAACGGAAAAGTTTAAGAAATTCATGAATCCAAAAGAGATACGTGAATAGAAAAGACGTATCTTAGTTTATTGGCATTCGTTGATCCATTAACCATAATTATAATCATAATTATAACAGCCTAGTTCTTTCAACTTCACTTCATTTAAAGTTCAATGCTTTAACTAAATAATAATTGAAAAGTTGGAGCATTGCGCGCACGCCTGGATGAAACGTTAGCACACTCCCACGCTTAATCATAAGCTTCCCACTTGAGAAAGTATAGATAATGCTACATAACATAATGGATCTAAAATAGGTAAAATCAGCAGAATTTGGCTTGCAGCTTTTGACTAAATAAACATATGGTCCACTATAAAAGCCTTCTCACATCCGCCCATGTGTTTTTATAATTTCCCGAAATATCACCATTTCACTTATAGTGCCAAGATGCATGTGTAAGGATATTATGTGAAAGAGACCTCTCATTCGGAATGTAATGCAAGGTGGACAAGTCAATATTATTCTAGTTGGTTCATGACTCATTCATTTCAAATTCTGAGTGGATATGAGTTATTATTGAGCTTGGCTTTAAGCTTGAACCTAGCAATCTCCTTAGGTAAAGGTTTTGGGCTTTTGTTGCACCACTTGCTGATGATCTCAATGAAGTGGGCCCAACACATGTGAATTGATGTGTAGTGAATATCTCAAGGAAAGAAACCTCGTATGTGACTCCTAATCGAGATGACCACCAATGTGATCGGCTGAGGTTGGCTAGACCAAGGCAATGGAGGAGGAGTCAAGGCAAATGTAGTGTTCCTACTGAGCTAGGCCGAGGTAGAGATTTGAAATGATGCTGGTGTGGTATTAAAGGGAGCAAGCTTGACATAGATGGCCCACACATGAAGTATAGATTTGTTGAGGTGCATGTGTGAGGGCGTTACGAGAAAAAAAGTCCCACATTAGGGGGCGATGTAAAGTGGAGATGTTGATATAATCTTAGTAGGTCCAACTAAATATGTTCACCGACTCAAACTTAATGTCTCCCTAAGTGAATATATCAAGCTTCCGCTATGTCTCCCAACAATTATAATCTTTTTATGCAAAGCATATATTCATCATGTTAAAGCAATGTGTATTTGTTTCTATAAATATAAATATAATTAATACAAATTCAAACACATAAAATCTTCACAGATGTGTCATTGCATCCAACGAACTGAGGATAGGGATTTAAATAAACAGATCAAATTCAGCACCAAATAAAATTTATCAAATCATTCTTAAAGCCAGTGTATCACATTCCACGCTATTTACCTTTCCAACGTTGCGGAAGCAGGCAGGAATGTTCTTTAATCCCGCGTGCTTGGTTCACTGTTTTGCTTTTTCCAACATGCAGATGCTTTTACAAGACTAATGTTTTAGCTTGGATGTAATTAGCAATCTCAGCCTTTAACATTTCGACTCCAAGACGACATATGTTGTTTCCGGGGGCATTCCTTAAAAGAAATGATCCAAGAGACCCGAGCCAGTGTGCTCGGACTCCTGTGCTTTTATTTTTGTTAAGTGCTATGATCTCCTTTCTACCCCAAAACAGAAAATAATGAAACGACCTAGATAAATTTATTAAACAGTTGATGATCTGTCAAATCTTGGATCTTTGCATTCCCATTTTACAATTTAATAGCAATCTCATGAAGCCTTACGGATGTCAGTCAAGCTTAACAAATAAATGACCTAGGTGTACATTATGGGTGTACATTATTGGTGGGGAAATTGTTCAAAAAGTCTTAAACTTATTACCATTTTGCAATTTAATCATAAACTTTTCAACGTCAATTCAGTCCTAAATTTTTTCATCTTTTGTTAATTCAGTCATAAACATTTTTACTTCTTGCAATTTGAGTCCATCCGGCCAAATTTTTGTTGGAAATTGCTGACTTAGACAAACGACACTGGCGTGATAATTTTTCAATAATATTTTAAATTTTATATGATTTTCTTTTTTTTTTTCTTTTTTTTTTTTTTTTTTTTGAGCTAGGGTCAGCCAAGGTTGTCAGTAGGCCTTTGCCGGCCACAGGACAAATTGTAAAGAATGTTGGGTAAGGACAGAGGGTTTGATAATAAATAAGTGGCTAGAGCAAAGAATTTACGGCAAGAAAAATTGTTAAGAATGGCAGATATAATAGAAGGTTTTTCTCTGCTATATGGTACGAAATTGTTAACTTGAACGGCCGATACTGACGTGACAATTTTTTAATAATATTTTAAATTTTATATGGTTTTTCTCTTCTTCTTTTTTACTTTTTTTGCTTCTTTTCTTTTTTTTAAGCTAGGGTCAGCCAGGTGACCTTCGCCAGCCACAGGACAAATTGTAAAGAATGGTGGGTAAGGACGGAGGGTTTGATAATAAATAAGTGGCTAGAGCAGAGAATTTATGGCAAGAAAAACTGTAAAGAATGGTGGATTATAACACCAGTGATTTGTCTTTTTTATTTTTATTTTGGTCCCTTTCGTGGACGATTACAAGAAAAATAGTAAAGAAGGACCAACGCACGGGAGGTCAAGAAATTGTGAAAAGTAACGAGAGAAGGCGCCTCCATGTTTCCACCACCGTTGCTTTGTCGTTTTTCTCCATGTTTCATGCGCTCGAACACTGTTTCGACTGACATGCACATTTTGTCAAGTAGGCCGGCCCTGTCAAGCTTCCCGACAAGTGGTATCAAACCAATGGTTTAAACAGGTTGGGCCCAAAATATGTGCATTGTAGTCGGGTGAATGTTTCAAGGAAAGAAGTCCAATGCGACTTCCAATCGAGGTGGTAGATAGTGTTTTCCTGTTGGGCTTCGCATTGAGGAGGAGTCAAGGCAGAAGTTGTATCTCTACCGAACTTGGTTGGGCCAAGGTGGAGATTTGGGTAGAGATAATATCAGTGAAATATTACCTAGATTAAAGAAGAACAAGTCTGACATAAAAGGCCCATACATAGGGGAGAGATTTGTCGAGGTGCGCATGCGAGAGTGTAATGCAAAAGAAGTCCCTCATTGGTGATGTGGTGTAAAGTAAAGCAGCCAATATTACTCAAGAGGGTCCAATCAGATATATCAAATGATTTAGATTTAAACTTTCCCTTAGTGATCTCCGTTAGTAAAATTATCATACTTTCCCTATGCCTTCCAACAGTTAGAAAGGTATATCTTTGATAAGCAACGTATGGACAGCATCAAATAACAATTTATCACATTAAAAATTTCGTTGTTCACATCATTCTTAAAGCAAGTACATCACATTCAATTTTAGTGGGAAAAAAAGCTCCAGTCCACATGGCATTTCTAAGTGGCATGTTTGACATTGAAGTGATTACTTTCAATAAAATTTGACACTCAAATAATCACTTTAAATAAAATTTGACACTTAAATTATCATTATTTACAACTTTTTGACGACGTAATTATACTAACTAGGCATGCTGGTAAGTCATGTAGGATTGAGAAATCAATAAAATATAACCACGTCGCATTTCCAACGATCCAGACTGGCGTTGGTACTTAAATGATTGTCTTATTTAGAAAGCGGCACTTAAATGATCCGAAGAAAAAAAAAAGACACTAAAGTGAGCGCCATATATAACTTTTGGGATATTTATTATACTTATCCCCGTGTTTGTATCACCGCTATGCTCTTTCCAATATGTAAATGCTTACATAAGACTCATGTTTTAGCATCTTATATATAGTTAACAATCTCAACCTTTGACATTCCTACTCCAAGAGAAGTCTAGTGAAAGAAAAAGAGAGATCGTGTACCTCACGAGAGGAGCAGAATCACTTCAAGTGATTAACCCGTGCGATTTCGAGTTCATCCACAAGCTGGGAACAATGCCATCGATTGCAAGCCGAGAAAAAGGTCGCTATCCCTGCCATCACATCAACAAGCTTCCTTAGCATTTGAAAGAAGACACCGAGAGAGGAGGCTCTATGAAGCGTCGCTTGGCGGGTGCGCCGAGTCGTTAGCTCAGTTGCTGCAAGAAGACCGACTCATCCTGGCTCGGGCTTCAGTCACTTGCTTTGACGAGACATCGTTGCATGGACGTGCGGACCCCTGGACTGCCATAACTTTGCACAAAGGGACACTTAAGTGCTATAACTTACGAAATGTACACTTAAGTGCCAAAATCGGAGTAAAAGAATCACTTGAGTGCCAATCCAGCCAAAGTCCAGCCAAAACATCGACATGGCATTTTTCCTTGCAAACCGAGCCCAAAACAACGCCGTTTTGCACGCTGACATGGCCAAATAATACAAAAACGGCGTCATTTTGGACTGACGTGGTAAAAAAAATAAAAAAAGGAAAGGGGAGGAGGCGGCTAAGGGATCAACCCTCAGCCGCCGCCGCCGCCACCCCGCCACTGCCGGGAAGGGCCGGTGACGTCGGGGAGAGGGTCGGCCGGGGTCGCCAAGCCATGGCCAGGGGCCGGCGACCTCGGCCAACCGGCGGCGAGGGCTCGCAAGCCCTCGCCGGATCTAGGCGAGGGTCGCAGCCCTCGTCCAGATTCGGCGAGGGTCCGCGGCCCTCACCCGGCCGGGCCAAGGGTCGCCACCTACCGACTAGGCGAGGGTTCGCGAGCCCTTGCCCCCAGTTGACCCTCCCCCCGCCGTCACCGACCCTTCCCCGCGGCGGCGGCGGGCCGAGGGCCGATCCCTCGCCCGCCTCCCCCTTTCCTTTTTTTTTTTAATTTTTTTAATTTTAAAATTATTTTTTTAATTCAATTTTTTTTTTTTTTATTCTACCACGTCAGCCAAAAACGACGCCGTTGTTGCATTATTTGGCCACATCAACGTGCAAAACGGCATCACTTTGCGCGCACTTCCCTGGAAAAATGCCACGTCGGCGTTTTGGCTGGACTTTGGCCAGAGTGGCACTCAAGTGATCCGTTTTTCTTCGAATGTACCTTTCGTAAGTTATGGCACTTAAGTGTCCCTTTGTATAAAAATTATGGCACTTGAAGCGTTCTTTTGCCCCATTGCATGTGGCATGCATGCTCGGTCATGTACACTTTGCCAAGGCTCTTTCAGCTCATAACAAGGATTTGGCTATGGAGTTGGACTCGCAAGTATGTCAAAGCGAAAACCTTGGTTGTGTTTGTTTGATATCCTTTTGTCAGATCAAACTGCACCCAGTCATCCTCGCAAACCAGATAATTGATGGAACAGCAACTGTTTTGATTCGGTTTTTCTAAGCTCTGGGCTTTTAGCCATGTGCAACATAATTTATTGACTATAGTTCGATGGAATATATCTACATAGATCAGACAATCTTGCTTGTCAAATAAGATTTTGTAAATGTACTATCACATTTTGTTTTCCTGTTTCCATGATCTGTGAGAAATCAAACCCATCATATATGACAGGGAAATTAAAAAAATTCAGATAGAAATCAAGTCATAGATTTTCAGGTTAATTTAGCCTGAAAGATCTTACAGACAATGGTGAATTTGAGTAGCTCAGTCTGACATATATATAAATATATTTAATACAATATATAATATATAATGTGAGCATCTCCCTCAATAAGAATGCTCCAAGCTAAGCACCTTTCTTTTGCAGGGACGTACACCTCTTCACTTGGCGTCTACGAACGGATACGTAGAAATAGTGAGGGAATTGTTATAATCGGACCCCCTTGCATGCCTTGTCCATGACAAAGATGGGAGGACTGAACTTCATCTGGCCATGATGAAGGCCGAATTAACATCGTGATAGAGCTAGTCAAGGCAAGATCGGAGGCACCCGAGTACAGGCTGAGCCACAGCGAAACAGCTCTCCATCTGGGAGTGAAGCATAATCATTTGGAGACTCTGAAAGTTCTAGTGGAGATGGTGACAGATGCAGATTTGGTGAATGCTCGAGATGATGAGGGTAATACCATTTTGCATTTGGCCGCTGCAAACAAGCAAATTAAGGTAATCCTTTTTGCTTTGAATTGCTTCGAAATTGCCATGACATCAAACATCGCATTCCAATTGAACATTTGTGAAGATAAAATTTGGCTCATTCTCATTTTTCTGTAGACTCAAGCTTTCTACATTCAAACTTCAGTGGATATATCGATTGAAGAAACTTACAAGAAATATCTTTGTTTCTTGTTTCTTTTATAATTTATAAGAAGCCCATCTTTTTGTACAGACAGTGAAATATCTGCTTCAAAGAAGTGAAGTAGATGTGAACACAGTCAACAGAAATGGCTTATCTACTCTAGATATAGTGGAACATTTTCCAAAGGATTTCAAAGTCATTGAATTGAGAGAACTGTTAGTACATGCTAGAGCTTTGCGAGCTGTAAGATTTTCTGCATCAACAACTCACCAAGCAGTTGTTGATAACACAACTAGAAGAATTCAACTGTTGAAGTTGACATCATATCTGTAGCACCTCCTCCGGGTGAGGCGGTTCCACCACCGTCTTTCTCGGGTGAAATTAGGAAGCAGAAGGAAGATAAACACGAGAAATGGATCATGGAAAAGTGTAATTCTCTGATGGTAATGCTTTAACTAGATGTTTTGGAGTAGCATTTGCTAATAAGTTAGATCAAATTAATCATGCTATTGCAATTAACATCATAGCTCACAGCTAGTTAATTTAAACTCTATTTGTTTCATAAAACATGGATGATTCAGAAAATATTTTTTTTCCTAAAAATAATCACTTATATCACTTAAAATAAATAATTATGCTTTCTCAAAAATGTTTTCTACACATGTAGTACATGTGCTCATAATTAAATAGTTATGTACAGAAAGAAGGTGAGCAGTTATATTAATATATGGCTTATTATTTTAAAAAAAAAAAAAAACTGAGGGTAATATAAGAAATCTAATATTGAGGAGGTGAAACGAGTGGATGATTTTTTAAGAAATTAATGGTAATTTAGAAATCTAAATGTGAAGCAGTTGGGTAATTTCTTTAAATATGTGTTAATACATAAAGTAAAGAGGATTTTTAAGCAACTCAATCTTTTCTCTTCTCCAAATATTCTCAACTACTCATTAGATATATTTTGTATCAATAGACAAATACATATACAAGTAAGAATGTTTTATTTTCCATACGTTTAATTATTAGATTTTGATTTTCTTTTTAACAACAATAGCAACCTTCATTAAAAGGAGTTCAAATTTTGAAATATCTTCATTTTTTTTCTCATATATGTGTATATTCATACACTTAGTTTTTTCATAATTTAATTCATGACCTCTATTTCTGTAGAGAGCTTGCCACAATTTTCTTGTTTTTCGATAAATATGGGAAAAGCCATCAATTGAATTTGTGTATTTGTTGAAATGACTAACTTTGACTCGACGATCTTCATATTTTCAAATATAGGTGAAACACTATTTCTTCATTCGCAATTTTAAAACTTTCTTTCATGTCACGACAGATAATTGCCACCGTGATCGCAGCCATGGCTTACCAAGCCGGCCTTAGCCCTCCTGGCGGCTTGTGGAGCAACGATCAGACATACGAGTACAACAACGGCACCACCATCTTGCTCATGAGTGGCTTGCCCTTGGGGAAGAAGGTTCTGATTTGGATTCTGATGGCCACAACGTGGGTGACCATCAGTTCCATGGTGCTGACTTTACCTTCTGTCCATGATGGTCATCTCGTACTCGAATGGGGAATCTGGAGATAGGACGCTGATCGCAATGGCTGGCCTCCCCATAGATTTGACGTGGTCCCTAGAGGTTAATTGCTCCTTGCATCTTTGGCTCGGCATTGTAGCCATTGTTTTTCTAATTACCGTTCGATTCGTCCTCCAGAATGTGAAAGATTCGCAAAAGCTCAAGAAGTGGATATCAGGGTGTGTGAGTTGGTGCAGATCTAGGGGCAATATCAATATCTAGTGTATTCATCTGGTGGGACAAAGGATTACTGCATAGTCTTGATGCCTGTGTTCTTTCTAAGTCAATCCCTATGTCATAAGATCATTCTGAGTACCGCTAGTTGTGCAAACGATTTAATGACACTACTAAACCAATCGCAGAGTCCATCTCGCATTATTCTCGAGTTCTCCTCATCAGAGATGTCTCACCCGAATAACCAAATCTTTCTAAAGAGAATGGGAAGGCCTGGCCCCAAAGTAATCTGATCTACAGCAACATTGGGCCATTCTATGATTTGTCTCACACAGCTTCACCACTCTCTTTCCAATCACACCAAACAACCGAACCCACCTACCTCAAAAGCATCCACACTTCTTTTATGCTTCCTTCATATTCTTCTCCAATGCTGATAGATGTCCAAAAGCCATCTCATCAAAGCTAGTGAGCCTCTCTGTCTGATCAATTTCAACCCCATGGCACCAAACCACAATGCAGTCACACCATTTACATGAACTTCTTACACTATCTTTGCCTGCCTAATTTTAAGGAAGCGATACACAGATTTCACAGAAAACACTCCATCATTATTGACAGGCCGTGCAAGCTGATCCTCCCTCAAAGGTCGGAATCAAAGCAGCGCTAGTTTCATATGTAATGTTCACATACCAGAACGTGTGCTTCTTCTAAAACAACATTCAAGCTCTGATATTATAACCGCTTGCCAAAGGATTTTTTCTTCTTTATATAGACAAGTAGAGGAGGGACAAGGTAGAAATGGAACCTAAAATCTCATGGACCGATCTGTTGTTCCTAATCACAAGACAAAGGATTGGTAGGTATTATCCCAAACAAAACACAAAAAACTACTGTTCATATGCAAACTGATTACAGGGGATGGAAGAACAGAGAGATGAAAACAATTGCATAGACAGATCTTTCGTACCTTAGACTGGTGATAATCAGTCCATAACAATTGGGAAAGTAGGAGAGTTCTCAAAGGCAGGAGCCAGTACTTTCATCTGTCTTAGACAACCACAATGTGTGGTTTCGATCAGCAAGCCCATAACTAATGCAGCTCATAAACTTCACTCAACCCAGCTTGGCAACCAAGCCTCTTTCAAGAAGTTCCATTTCGCACCCCCAACTTAACGCAACCTGACGGTTTCATTTGGGAGAATAATATTGGGGTTGCGTATGTGTGGGTTAAGAGTCGCCAATTCCTTCCATTTAGCACCAGTTCCATGAACACGGGATGAGATGCTCCACAATGTGTCACCAGGCTGTGCCTTAGTTGTTGCTGGGGCAGTAGATTTAGAAGAAGCAGTCTTCGACTTCAGGAAAGGATGCTTATTGCTCTTTCCCATTCCATTAGCGAGCAACCAACGGGAACCAGATTGTTGCTGGTTTGAGCTTCCCCAGACCTTTCTCTTCCCAGGATCAGTCTTAAGACCAGCAACATGTACTTCAGTAATCTTATACTGGGGAATTTCTTCCACCTCAGATTTCTTTTCTTCTGTCCCCTCCTTAATTTCTTCCTTCTTTTTGGACTCGGCCGACTCATCCTCTTCATCCTCATATTTTACTTCAGATACCTTGAGGTAAATCCTTGGCTTCGGTGGGACGAACACTCTCTCGACCTGAATTAGCGCAAGCATTGGTGCACCGACTGGTTCATAATTCCGCAAAGGATCCCGTAGCTGCACCATCAATGCAACTGTGAAATTATTTCCCAAAAGACCACACTTCCTACCAGAGCCTTTGCCACGCCTTCTATCCCCCTTTGACCCTCCACGTATCCAGTCCAAGGAGTTGGCGTGATGCGCGGCAAGAATTTTAGAAGTTCGCTCACTAATTCGATCTTCATCATCAAGTTCACCAGAGTCCAACCTCATCCATTCATCAAGACTTAGAGATAGGCTCATCAACCCTTCATCTTTGTCGTCGCTACTTTCCTTTAGATCCAACAGCTGCAGCCCAGCAGTTCCCTCAAGACCCAGTGACCCACTGATATCCATGCCCTTGCCCCGTAGAGTCGAAACATCTCCAATTGATTGTGCACTGATATTTGAAGGTGCATCCTCGTCTGACATGCCAGAGTGTATCCTCAACCCCTCAATTGACAGAGCTTCAATCTTATCCATAGCCAAAGGAGCCAGATCCTCTAAAGATACATATTCAGAGCCAACATCATTGCCAGCTGCATTTTGATTGTTCTTACTAGACCTAGAATTGTATGATGCTTCCATGTTTCTAATTTGCCGGGAAGTCAAATCTTGCCCCACTGCTAAACTGTCGTTCATTAGACATTGCCTGCACCAAGGTCGAAATTTTGTAGAGTTAGTATATTTTAAAAATATATATAAAAGACAAGATATTTAAAAAAGTTGCCACAAACCTTTCAACTCCTTCAAGAGAAGGTGAGGCTTCCCATGCGACTTGTTGCATTGTCTTTCCAGTTATATCTTCCAAGGGCATTATCTTGTTTGCCTGCATGGAGAGCTTTTCAATTCCAATAGAAGCCAGACCCTGCAATATTTCCATGATACTAGAGCCCATTTCCGCAGGTACTACAACTGGACTAGAAGCCTGCATAACCAAGCTCCCGCCACTTTTGGCGTTCTTGAAAAGTGAGGAATTCATTGACCGCAAAAAGCCTCCATTTTTCGTCTGGAGATATGGCCCTAACCCCTCTCCAAGAGGCGGTAGCTCCACAAATTCTTCAGGAGGAAGATGAATTGGACTGCCAAACCCACCAGAATGGCTAGGTGGAGAAGACTGAAAAGACTTCTCATTCAAACCCCATTCACGCATCAAAGCTTCTGTCTCGAGGTCTTCCAAGATTTTTGCTTTTGTTTTGTTAACATGGTTTGCCATCAGATGCTCTTCTTCGGCAGCTTGAATTAGTGACTGAAGTTCAAAATCCTCAGATGTATTCCCCCAGCCAGGCACATTAGCAGCGTCGTTGCCTTGTTCAGCAAAGTCCTCATCACCTACATCAAAACCAAATAAAGAACAACCACCACCAGCTAGAGCTTCCCTCTCAAACTGCCTCAAAAGACGCTCTCGTGGAGATTCTGGCTCACTTTCTGAACTCAAGCCAAAAGGGCTGTGCTCTATTCCCAACATATCCAAGAATTCACAGGCCACGGAATCAGCAACATCATCCAAGCTAAGTGACCTCCCCTTTCTGTTCATTTTATAACTCGCTCTAATGTCAGGGTCATCCTCTCGATCTTCAGGAGAATCCAGTGCAGCCACTTCTAAATCTGACACGTTACTCAAAGCCGACTCTAATTCTTTCATTAGTGATTCTTTGCTACACAACTCACCTGCTTTGGCATGGCAGTCACGAATAACAACTTCATCTTCACGACTGCCCATTTCCTCAGCCCTGGGGGAAGCTTCAGTGCCCTCCTCAACAGGCAAAGTTAAATTGGGATCAACTTCAGGCACAACGTGACTGTCTGCAGTAGAAAGGTCGGCTTCCTTTGTGATAGCTTCCTCGGATATCACCTGCTCTTCAGTAGACACTTCTATACCCTGCTCAATTACAGAAAATTCATTCACCTCACACTCGTTATCACCATCTTTTTTAGCACTATCAGACATGTACTGAGAAGCTGTTTTAACAGGTTCATTTTCTTCTGTGAAAACATCGAACTCAGGTTTGTAATCGACCTTCAAATCTGACTTCTCCTCATCGAACTTATGGTATAGTGTATCAACTGAACTTGCAAGCTCCGACTTGGATACTGGCAACACCTCATGCAGGTCTTTTATATCCTCCACATAGCGAGATGGCGCGTCAGATGGTTGATGAGACTGTTGATTAGACTGACTGGGAAGACTTCCACTGCGTCTTATAGAATTCCCACCATTGCCTCTACCAGATCTCACAGCCAGCTTCGAATTGTTCTCATTGAGGCTCAAAGCCCCAGGAATATTCTGTCTAAGCCCAGGTGCACTTGCATTGTCCCGGATTACCGTATACCCAAAACTAACATTCAGTGAGGCACCTTTAGCCTTTCCTGATAACCTGTAACTCGTAGTCCATTTGCCAGAACTCTTGTCCTCATCCAGCTCCTCCAAAGTAAGAGGCAGCAACCTTGTGAGGTCAACACGGTGTTTTCCCAAATCAAGTTCGGGAGAATCATGAACAGCTGCATAAAGCAAGAAATGCTTAGCCTCATACTTTGCTGAATGATGGGGTCCACTCCTGCTGCCATAAACTGAACAAGTATGCAACAAGTTCTCCTCAAATTCAGCTAATCCCTGAAAAACCTTCGCAGGCCGAGTGACCAAACCACCATCTCGCCTCTTCCAGTGCACGCACAGGTTAAGGTCATCGAAACTCGAGGGCAAGCCCTCAATGGAATGGACTAGAAGAGTAAAACAACAGTTGAACCTCCGGTTCCGGACGTGAGAAAAGGCCTTGAAGCCCTTCCAATTCCAGATGGACTTCTTCTCCTTCTGTGCCTGGTCTTCACCGCCATGCCTGACCTTCGATTTGGGGTCAGGCAAATGGGTTTTGCCAACAGACTTGGATCTACTACTGGCCGCAGAAATTAAACTCCTCGGAGGGTTCTTGTCCAAATAAAGGGCTTTGCTAATCGCTTCAATCTCCTGCAACAACTTCCCGCTGCTCGAATCCGGGTCAATCTTCTTTCCAGCCTCAGTTTTAGACAACATCATCTTCTCGCAAAACAAATACATCCACAACAGGGAATCACCAAATCAACTCCTGAGTCCATCTCAAACTAAGAAAAAACCTCGGAAACTCCCAAAAACCTTCATGGGTTTTTCCCACCGCCTAATGACAAACGCCGACGCAATAAATCGAACCCAATTACGGCATCAAACAGGAAGAAACTCCACATGCGCCCGAAACTCAAAGTGCCCCAATATCAAAGCAAACACGAAAATCAATAGCGATTCGAATCCGATTGCCAAACGAGAACCACTAGACCAAAGTACGGCTTTTCTCTATTGATTTTTCCACGCTATATCCCCACCCATTTCTCGTTTCGAAAATTCCAATCGCATATACAGATGCCCAATGAAACAGAAAATTGCAAAAAAAAAAAAAAGGGGGAAAGAGGGTTTATCATGTAACGAGCTGAAATTTAAGGGGAGAAAGAGATGCAGAAAATCTTACAAGACGAGAGAGCTTATGATGTCTGAGAGCATACGCTTCGCCAGCTCTCTCTCTCTCCTCTCTCTCTCTTCTCTCTCTAAACTTCTCCGCCTGTCTGAATTGCCGCTTGCCCCCTGTTTCAAACCAAAACTACCCCAGCACGCAGGCGCTCTCGTCAAAAGGCAGGCAGGTTTTTCTTTTTTGTGCCCCCCAATATTTGCCAAAAATTGCAACTTGGCCCACCAAATTCTTTTATTTTTCCTTTTTCTCTTCCTTCTGCTTCGCAAAAGGGAATTTTGAAAATGGTAGGTTCATCAATGATTCTACGCTACCCATGCGTAGGATAGTCCCATCGGGTCATGGGTTTGCTTTTTTCCCCCTTGCAAATTGATGAGGATTCGTTGAATTTCTCAATCGTTGAATCAAAACCCCCGGAGTTCTGGTAATGAGCTGGATTCAAGGTTTAATTAGAAGATATCTAGAAATTCTTAGCCCAATTAAGCGCACGACTAAAATACAATTACCCTTATAAAGTAGGCTGAAATACACATGTACTCTTGTTGTATTAATAGTCATGGATTTCGAGTTATTCGAGAATAGTTTGAGATCTCAATTTGACAATTTGTTTCCATTAGAGACGGATCCGACCTTGATATACAAGATTGATTGAGTTAAAAGGTATTAAAATTGGTCAGCTTTCCCAAAGTCATCACGTTGTCCTTCGTGCAATTGAGGCACTCGATTTTATTACATTTTGGGAGAGGGCCCTCCTTTATTTTGGTGATTTGTGACTCGATCTTGCCTAGACCCAAGAAAATTCGTCCTAAAGAATGGAATTTGGGTTCTAGCAAAGGAAAATAATGAAAAGACATGGAAAAAGGAAAAAAAAAAAACATTATCACATAATTTTCTTTCTATGTTAGCTATATGTTATTATATCTCTATTCATTCCCATCATATCAAAATCATCCAATAATCCGAAGACAAATAAAACGAGATATGCTTGGCCCAGAAGGCGGAGGAATTCGAATTCGAATTCGAAATTTTTCTATGTACATAGCGTTTACTAAAAGCAAACCATTAACAGTTTCCATGGCCAGCTCTAGGCCCACTTCTCATTAGAACCTCCAAAGATCAGGAAAAGGACTAGAGTAAGCTTGCAAGGAAAAAAATTAAAAAATAGACAATAAATAACACAAATAGTCCCTATATTTTTACTCGATGTGTGATATGATTTTGAATTTTTAATATGTCATTATGTTTTTTAGACTTTTGGTATATGTTTAACTTAATTCCTGAGCTCTATGAAAATATTTAATTTTGTCTCTAAAGTTGAATTAATAGAATAATGGTAATGAATACTAAGTTAAATATGTACTAAAAATTCAAGGCCACTTTGAATAAATTGAAAATTTAGAGATCACATTATACATTAAAAAAGTTCGTGGACTATTTATGTTATTTTTCTTTAAAATTTATTTTAAAGGGCAAAAGAAAGAATTGTCACGGAAAAATGGCAATAAATGCAATCAAACAAAAAAATTAGATGCTTTATGTGCCTTTCCTTCCAAGGGGTGGGTGACTTAAAGGGGCGTTGAAGGAGTAGCTGAGTTGTCTCCTTTGTCCTTGGAAAATACTTTGCTTGCATGGAACATGCAGCACATCGTGCATTGTGAATGTTGACCAACTAATACTTTTATATTCTTCAAATTATTTATTAAAAAAAATAAAAAGGAACCAGTCAGTTGGTCATTACTTAGCATTTAAGGGGACTATAGTTGACCGGCAAGAAAATATTTGCCTAATCTTTCATGTTGGCTAAATAATGATTGTGACAAGTATATGTGATTAAGGTGCTAACCTCGCATGCTGACCCATGATCAAGAGCGACAGAATGCTTGTCGTTGGATTATCAAATTGATGTTCCTGTTCTGATATTTAACCTCGGTAGACATCGTGAACATTATTGAATCAGACATATTGAGGAATATACGAGTGTACTATCAACCCGCCTGTTTGCAATTAGGTTTTTAAGAGAATTGATTTCCTTATAGTATAGGGAGAATTACCAAAAAAGTCATAAACATATTGCAATTGTACCAATTCAGTCCTAAACTTTTTTTTTTTTTGCCAATTTAGTCCTAAACATTTTACAATTATGTCAATTCAATCTATCCAACCAAAATTGGCCGACCAGCGTTAATGTGGATGCCAGTGGGAGACAAACGACCAATGAATGCTGATGTGGCAATTTTTTAATATATTTTTTTATTTTTCAAATTTTTAAATATTTGTTTAGTTTTTTAATTCTTTTTTTTTTCTTTTTTTTTTCCCACCCTCTCATTCCTCTAGCCAACCGGCGCCTGCTGGAGGCGAGGGCCGACAAGGCTCGCCCCTGCCAGCCGAAGGTGAGGGCCAGCGAGGTCAACCTCGCTTGCCACTGGCGAGGGCAAGGCCCCGCTAGATCCGGTGAGCTTGGCCCTCGCCAAGGCTGGGCGAGGCCGAGCCTTGCCAGATCCAACAAGGTCTCGCCCCCAAGGCGAGGGTAGACCTCACTAGTGGCCGACGAGGGCCACAAAGAACCTCGAAGGTGGCCTGGTCGTGGGGGCTCTTGAAAGTGAAGTCCTTGCCGGAGCTCATCCTACTGAGCATGTTCCGATACTTCTTCTTAAGCCAATGGAGCTTCTCGATGAGCTAGTTCTTGTTGAAATCGAGCTGGAGCTTGCACTTGATCTGGTCATAGAATGCGGCCATGTCGTGGTGGCCGTTGGAGGGCGCCCCACCATGTTGCATGGTGTAGTCAAGGAACCCACGGAGGAGCTTGATCTCGTCCTTGTTGGTCCAAAGGCGCTAGAATAAGGGCTTGGCGACGGTCACAACCGGGGAGGGCCACTTGAGCTCGGAGGGGGAGATCATGCTGACAATCGGGGGGATGAGGGAGGCAACAGGGGCAGCAATGGCGATAGCAACCTCGCCGACCATTGGCGAGGTCAACCCTCACCTTGGCTAGGCAAGGCCTTGCTAGATCCGGCGAGACTCGGCCTCGCCCAGCCTTGGCAAGGGTCGAGCTCGCCGACCATTGGCGAGGTCAACCCTCACCTTGGCTAGGCAAGGCCCTGCTAGATCTGGCGAGACTCGGCCTTGCCCAGCCTTGGCAAGGGTCGAGCTCGCCGAATCTGGTGAGGCCTTGCCCTCGCTAGCCCTCACCTCTGGCCGTCTAGAGGAATGAGAGGGTGGGAAAAAGAAAAAAGAATTAACAAATTTTAAAAAACATTTAAAAATTCAAAAAAACAATCGAAGAAATATTTTTAAAAATTTTTAAAAATTTCATATCGCATTCGCCGGCCCATTTGTCCCCGTCGGCATCACGTCGCGCCGGCCAGCCAATTTTGCCAAATGGACTGAATTAGCACAATTATAAAAAGTTTAGGACTAAATTGGCAAAAAAAAAATTAGGACTAAATTAGCACAATTGCAATAGGTTTAGGAATTTTTTGGTAATTCTCCCTCATGCATATTAAGCGTGGGGTCTTGAACTTGAATTGAAACATCTCCATTACATCGTGCTTGTTTTCTTGCCTTAAATCATCTTTCTAATATGGTTACACGTTCATTTCTTATGCGGGGCTCAAGTCAATCAATCAGAGGGAGTGAAAAAAAAAAAAAAAAAAAGTAGGTGATATACACATTAACATTATGTTGTTGACTTCCTAACGTGTGGAATATTTCAAAAACTCAATGTGGTCATGAATTTTTAATTATACCAATTTGTTATAAACTTTTTAATAATTTATCAATGTATTCATTTCGATAAATTTTGACAAAAAATTGCTCATGTGACTCTAATCAGCCTAGTATAGCCAATGCTAAGTTGATAATTTTGGAAATTTAAAAAAAAAATGATTTTTTCTTCATTGACCATCACCTAAGACTACCCATTGGTGAAAAGAAAAGCGAAAAACAAAAATAAAAAGAAAGAAGAAAAATTTAAAAAAACCAAAAATCACCACTAGCTATAGACTATACTCCATAGACTGATCAAACCTACTTTAGCAATTTTTGGCCAATTTATATTGGTAAATAGTTAAAAGATTTAGGACTAAACCGGTACAATTAAAAAAGAATTATCAAATTGAACGTTGTACAAAAAGTTTTAGATTTTTCAGATGATTTTCTGTCCTAACATCAAATCTTTCATAAAAAGTAAGTATCCAAACTATTCCTAATTATCTATCTAGATGCCAATATATAGACGTACAGATGTGCCGGAGGGATATAGGCTAAGAATCATAGGAATAACTCACCAACCTTCGATTCGAAAACCTAACTATTCGTGTTTATCTATATAGTTACCAATCTCTAGATGCATAGATGTGCCGGAGGGATAAAAGTCAGGATTAATAGGAATAACTCACCAACCTTCGATTCGAAATCCTTTTGGATATTCCCTCCGAAAATTACGTGGCCGTCGCTCCTTACCACTGAAAAGTTGCTCCTTATCATGAACGCGAAAAATAAGAGGATTCAATTCGAAGGGATAAATAAAAAAAGTGGACTTTATTTAAATTGCATAAACTAAGGATCAAGGAGAATAATGTTTAGATTCTTAAATAATTTCGAACGATTTTTTTCATTTTTTTGATATCGTGTCCAGAATTTCAAAAATTGCGACACACGGTGATAGCTAAGATAGGTAAATGGGAAATTGAAGGGAAATTCGTTAATCTATTCACATGACTTTGGCTAATCAATTTGTCATTAGAGAACCTTTTCTCAACGTCCTTTTCAATGGGCAATGGTATGCTTATAGAATGATAAAGCTCCACCAATTATTTATATATAGTCCCAAGATTTGGAAATAGTGCTTTTTTCATAGGATTAAAGCATGAAAAATTCCAAATTAATACACTAGTGACTCAGATTAAATTTTGGATCACAAAAAATCTCAAATTTATATACCTATAATAAATCTACCCTAAATTGAGATGCATTTTCTCATAGACTTGTCATGTCAATTGAGTTATTGGCACGTGTCATTCAGTTTGGTAGTTTTACAAAAAAATATAATAGAAGTTAACGGTAGACAAATATATCATACACCGATTTAAAGTTTTTGTTAACTCAAGAATTAGTTTGAAAATAAATTTATCATAGATATATTGATTTAATATTTTTTTCAAGGTATAAATATTTTTTCATATGGCTCGATATGGAGGGACATGCCAAAAGTATAATTCGAAAATTCAGCGAAATTTCTCCCAAGTGACTAGCAACGTGTGACGGAACTCGGCACGCTCCTTGGTTGGTGGGGACACGTGGAAAATTTAAAAAGAAAAAATGGTCCTGTCCCTTTCCGATTGTTACATGCCGTGCCAAAACACATATGCCAACGTGCATTAACATTGTTTAAAACTAGTGTTTTTTTTTTTCTTTTTTCTAATCTATTATTTTTAATTGTTATTACTGCTAAGACAAGCTAATGGCCTCACCCACCAATATTCAAACCGACAGCATGTCGGTCAACCTCATATTTTTACAACGACCTCTATTGTTTTTAAGGTTTCCCGTTGCTTCGTCGAAATTGCTCGCGTGATAGCGGCGGCTTTATATAAGATGACTGATGTTGATTCGAAAAAATTTAAATTTTTTTTTTTTTATTTTAATTTTTTTCCTTTTTTATTTTCTTTTTATTTTCTTTTTCTTCTCTTTTTGTCAGTCGCCAACAGTTGACCGCCCACTAGTCAAAAGTTAAGGCCAATGAGGGTCGACTTTACTATGCCTCACCCAGGGTGAGGCCCAATGAGGACCATCCTCGCCAAATTTGGTGAGGCTGACCCTCAACCTCACCCATGCGAGACCTGACGAGACTAACAATCACCCAGGCGACACGCGAAGCTGTCTTGACCTAGGCAAGGGTCAATCTTGTCATAACAGGTGAGGGGGGGGGGGGGGGGCATTAGTGATTGCCCTCTTGTCTGCCATGGCCTACAACCAACCATTGGCCATAAGAAGAAAAAAAAAAAGAAAAAGGAAAGAACAAAAAGGAAGGATTAAAGAAAAACATATACATCCATGTCAATGCTAACCATGCCACATAAGATGGTTAGTGTACATGTCAACAATATTCGGGCTAAATTGGTCAAATGAACTAATTGGTACAAATGCAAAATTTTAGGACTAAATTAATTCAATTGAAATATTATAATAGATTTAAGACCCTTTTTATACTTTTTCCCAAATCTAGAAATAGAAAGAACCCAATTCCATACATTTTCTAGCCCACACGAGAATATTTATATCGATATGTGAAATTATGACAAAAAATAATAATAATAAGGGAAAAAGCTACGAAAAACCCTGAATTTTGCCCAAAGTAACACATTTACCCCAAACTTTTTTTTGTGACGTGAAAAACCCTGAATTTTGCCAATTGTAATACATTCACCCCAAAAAATTTTTTTGACACAAAAAACCCTGAACTTTTGTTATGTTACACATTTACCCCAAAATTATAGGGCATTTTGGTCTTTTCATTTTTAATTTCTTTTCTTTTTTTTTCTTCTCTCTTCCCTCAGCCGACGGAGGGAAGCTAGCGTCCGACGAGGGTTGCCCTCACCGGCATCAGGCTATCCTCACCCTCGTCGGCATCAGGCGAGCCTCGCCTGCGTCTAGCGAGGACGATCCTCGCCTAATCTAGTGAGGGCCGCCCTCACCCGACGCCAGCAAGGGCGACCCTCACCGGACACCGGCTTCCCTCCGCCGGCTCCACCATGGCCGGCGGAGGGAAGAAGAAGAAAAAAAGGAAAAATCAAAATAAAAAGACAAAAATGCCCTTAATGGGGTAGATGTGTCATGATTTAAAAAGTTTTGGGTTTTTCACGTTACAAAAAAAAAAAGTTTTGGGTAAATGTGTCATTTTAGGCAAAGTTCAGGATTTTTCGTGGTTTTTTTCCTAATAATAAAAATCAAAGAAATAAAAGAAGGCATAAAATTGATTCATCATTTCTAGTTGTGGAGATGAAAACTATCGAATAAGCCCGTCCAAAAGCTTGTATTAGGCAAGCGTGTGGACTTGAATTTTATTTGCATCAAAAGTAAACGGACCTCCTTCCAATTTCCATTTTAGTGCAAGCATGCCAAATTATGTGGAACCGCTTCTTGTTAGATTAAAAAATGGATCCCTAAGCACTCGACTTTATCTAATGTAAATATAGAAATCATAAAAGAAAATAAACATATGCAAACATTTGATTCCATTCCTTAAAATGCAACACTGTCCATACCGGTAGGCGTGCAAGTTCCGGGGGCAAGATATTTGCGCTACTCTAAAACCTACCTAATGATTGCCGGTTACAGGTTCTTGGAATCTAGTCTTAGGTTCATGGAACCATCATGGAACCTGTCGTTTTTTAATATACCGCATTACCCTGCATTTTTTCCAAAAGAATTTTTAAATGAATAAAGTATTATCGCAGTTCTAATCATTAACGTATTGAACATTACATGTTCATGTCTAATGATAACATAGCCCTAAAACGATGCTAACGTTGAGAGTGAGAAAACAAACCAGGGCATCGATTTATGCTCGTCATTTGAAACACGACCTTACCGGGAGCATGCACTAGAATCCATCTTTGTATAATGTAATTATAAGAATTTATTTTATGACTTAAAAATTAAATGTATAATGTAATTATGAAAAAATAGTGTTTCTACAAATAACTTCTATATGAATCAAATCCTGAAATTTGCAATGTATCTATCGGTTTTGAAAATTTGGAAACTCAGAACCAACGTTGCCTAACTATTCCGAAACCTACTTGATGTTGTCGATTTTGTAGGGTCTGCAGGTTCTTCTAGATAACCCTAATTCTAATGGGCGAAACTCGTGATGAAATCAAAAGCAAGGTCCTGCTCGTTATTATCATTGATATGGAGGGTTGATTCATGCATTTGGTAACTTTCATTTCAGCGTCACCTTCACCACTGTCAACACGTTTCCACGTGTATGAGAGTCTTGCTACTGATAAGCTCGAAGTACTTTTGCTAATTCAAATTCTATGACTTGAGATTCTAAGGGATAACGTGACAAAACAAAATTTCTATTAAAAAAAATTATATTTCAGATTTGTTTTTGAAATAAAAATCTGTTGGTAAAATTTTTTCATTTTTTTCATTTTTTGAGCAAATTTTTACTTCAGAAATAGGATTTAAAATAGAAATTAAAAATAAAAATTATTCCAAAAATAAGAAATAAAAACTTTTCTCATCACTCGTTCTCTCTACTAGTCGATCACCCACCCGCCATCAATTGCGATCCCGAGAGGGAAAAATTTTGTGTTGTCATCATTCAAGAATAGAAATTTTCCGTCATTATCAAATACAAATTTTTTACTCGAAAACTCATCTAGAAATAAAAATAGAAAAATCTATTTCTCTTTCAAAAATTTTATCATCCGCACCCAAAGTGCTCCACGGATACAACCAAGGGAAAAAATTTTAAAAAATAAAAATTTAATTATACCCATTACAATACATGTACACGGATCTTTTTTTGTGATGTCAAAAATCTGAAATTATGTCAACTATGATACATTTACCATAAATTTTTCTTATGGTATAAAAAACTTTAAACACATATCTATTTGACACATTTACCATTAATTAAGATTATGTTAGATTATTGCTTTTATTTCACTAAAGTCATGTGAGTGCCATGTCAACATTGTTTGCTTTTTGGCCTCCATGTAGGTAGATTTTCAATAGTTATTGTTGATCATGTCACATCATTACAAGTTTGGAATTTTTTATATCATTGAAGAAGGCTTAGGGTAAATGGTTCATAGTGAGCATAGTTTATAACTAATTAATCAAATTTTGGCGCATTTTACTAGATTCATGAGCATAAAAGCAAGGTATAACACAATATCTTGAATTTTCGATTAAAAACACCAACTATAAGTTAACTCATACTACTTCAAGCTTTATTTATCTTTAAACTAAAATTGATTGGTTGATCATGGATTACAGAATCGAGCTTTACTTAGCCCTCAAGTTGAGCTTAAACTTTCTTTTCTTTTGGATTTTAGTGAGTTAAATTGTTGTCCAAGCCAATTTTCGTGCATCTTGAGCGATCTTAAGGGTGTAGTTAACTCGATGATACGAATTCCAAACAAAGTAGTCTAAACAGCAAAAGCAAAAATGATAACAGGATAAAGAAACATTCGTATAATCTTTAGATACGATACTATATAGCCAACCTATATAGTCTGAATTAGGTTGAGAACTTTCTGTGCAACGCGATCACTTGAAACAATATGAGTATGAGAAAAATCGTTTAGGGAAATGTAAATCCAACACTACAATCAGTATGATCCTATTGAAATGGCACTTTAACCTATTTAAATTACATAATTTTTTAATCTACATAGATTCCAAAAATCCTCTTGAAATGGCTCTTTCACTGTGGCGATTGAATGTACGCTAAGGGTCGGCTTGTTGGAAGGAATATTGTTTCCAAAAAATTATTGTTGGGAAAATATCAAATTTTGATGATTCCAAAGCTGTTTTTAATACTAATTTTTTATGTGATGAGTGCAAATGGTGAAAATGGTTAATGGATTATCAATTCCTTATATTAGCAAAGACGAGAAACTAGGCTTTGACAATTAGGAGAACTAGTTGAGCTAGTGTTGTTGGAAGTCTTAAGATCATTGATCATGTCGTCATGTGTGGTTTGGCTAGTATTGTCATTGAATCTACACAGGTTATAGTGTTCATCGGATTGTGATGGTGATGCATTGGCTTTGATGATGGTGACATATATGCTGAAAGATGATTGTTGATGATACGGAAAATAGTTGTTACAAGACTAGACTTCATAGATGGAAAATCGAAAAAGAAATTAGAAAAACAACTGATAGCTTTTCTACTTCGAGATAGTGATAGTAGACTCCATATTAGGAAACCTACGATAGTCAAAGGAAACGTATAGGAGCAGTCGCGATTCCATCTGAGGTTTCTAACGACTTTTAAATGGCTAGCTAGGCGTCATTGAAGGTCTCCAGTGAATAGTTGGAAGAGTTCCGTATATAAGGAGCGGGGCAATTGAGAAGAGAATTGGATACATCGAATACCGCAAATACTATCTAAGGTAGAAATTGTCTCAAATTGTGTTATGAGTTTCTTTTTTATATTGGTTACGTATTTTAATAATCGATAGTCAAGTGTGTAAGTGTAAGTGCAATGATTGTATTATGATAGTGTGATTTATAATGTGAAAAGAATATCACTAGCCAATTGTAATTTACATTACTGATTATTAGTGGAATTCAATCGCTATTAATGCTATTAGTTACAGAGTGAACAAAGGCTTGGGTATAAAATCGAACCACTACATATCGTTGTGCAATATGTTTACTTCACTCTATATACATGCCAACATCACACACGTTGACTTGCTTCTGACAATATCTTACATTATGAGTGTTCGATATTCCACTAAAGTCTTTCAATATCTTCAACAATTGTTCTTCGATTTTCCAGTATTTGGATAATGGAAAGCTAATCAATCGAAGGAAAACAACTAGGTTAGACAGGGGGAAGCAACTTCCTATCTTGGAAAAAAGAAAATCACATTCTCTAAAACTACTACACAAATGAGAATTAACGATTTTCCATTGAAAAGGATGTCTATCGATAACATTGCTCTTAATCACGAAAATTTCAATGAATTTTTACGGTCAAAACTAATTTCTACTCCCATCTTTTTTTTTGTGGTGTAGAACACAGAAAACCAACAAAACAAAAGTGACATATAACCACAGGAAGGAAGACACATGAACAAAAACGGAAGAGAATATCCAATGCACGAATATTCCTGTGTACTCCGGCCTCGGGCCAACGTAGATTTCCTCGTTCAATTACACGTCGCTTTCGCTAATCATCGTCACCATCTTCACTCCAACCTCCACTTAAAAACGCCTCCTTTCTCTCTCTCTCTCTCTCTCTCTCCCTTTTAAGCGCAGCCTGTAGGAGAAGAGCGCAGGAACTTCTCCTCTGCAGCCTCTCTCTCTCTACATCTCTATCGATCTCGGTCGCTCGGTCGGTCGGTGGCGGAGCGTGCTGCGGAATGTCGAGCGGCGAAGAGCAGGTGGAGGACGCGGGGGCGAATGGAGGAGGAGATTCGCTCCACAGGGTCAAGCTGAGGTTCAGGGATAGATCGAAGGTGCGCCAGGCTTTTGGGTCTTTTTTTTTCGGGTTTTTGTCTTCTGGGTCGGTTTCGGTTGGTCGTTCCGTTCGTGGGTGGTTCTTTGATCTCGCCGTCGCGGCGTTGTTTTCGGGTGTGTAGGAAGTGGCCCGGACGAAAGAGATGACGAAGCAGATGATCTCCAAGCAGGCCGAGAGGATCGCCCAGCGAGCCGAGGAGCACGAGCGGTTCATTAACAAGGCAAGGTTCTACTGATTCTCTTTTTCGCTGTTGCTCGTGGGCTTCGCGGGTTGGGGGTGAGGAGAGAAATTTGGCGTTGGGTTCCCGCCACCTCGCTGAGTTAGCGTCGTGGGGGCATTTCTGAATCAGATCGGGGGTGCCGAATCGGTCGAGCGGGCCATGTTACTGCCTCCGTTTACGTTTCCGGAAAGCCGAGCCGAATGGGTGTCTTTGCTTCGGCTTGGCAGCCGGTGCTGTATGAATGTTGCTTTGTATCTTGTTTTAGGAAGTTGGTAGGCATTCTTTGTCGTGGGTACTTGTTGAACCTGGATATTCAGAATTTTTACTTGACGAATTGATGTTTAGGTGACGCAATATAATAGGTGTTTAAGTTTTAGGAAGTTGGTAGGCATTCTTTGTCGTGGGTACTTGTTGAACCTGGAAATTCAGAATTTTTACTCGACGAATTGATGTTTAGGTGACGCATCTGATAGGTGTCCTCGGGTTTGGTGGGTTTTGCTACCTGCTTGGAGCCAGTAAGTGACATCCTGCTTCTCTCTTGTCAATAGGATGCATAAATCCATCACTTGCTGAAACTTACCACTTCTGCAGGACCACAAGATGTTCCTTATGTATATTGTGTGTTCTATGTGATTTTCGTCCCCCTTCGGTGGATATACTATCGGTTCAAAAAATGGCATTACTACCTATTGGTAATCTCTTAAATCCCTCACGTTAAGTACTTGTACTGACTAATGTGTTGATGTTGGTGTGGTGCTGGCAGGATTTTAAGCACTGGATTTTCTTAAAGATTGATTTTAATCAGAAGTTTTGCCAGTTACGGAATTGAGTATTTTCTAGGTTTATCCAACTCTGTCAATATGGGAGCTGGTAAAAAAGGTGAAAGTTGTAAGAAGTTGAAACGAGGCGGAGATGAATTTCACCCAGAAATTGTGCCTGTTTCAGAAATTGAGTATTGCCAGGATTAGTCAACTGTGTCAGTAGGAGGTGGATGTGGTGAAAAGCTGAAAAAGGGACTCTGTTCCTCATGGAAAATTCCTGATTTCCAGATCTGATTTTAGTTTTGGATATTCATAAGAGCAAAGAAAGACAAACGAAAGAAAGAAATCACCATCAGGAAGCAGAAAAGATGCAGGGCCATGTTGATTTTCCTTTTCTTAAAGCTTCTTGATATCATCATCAACATAATTTATTTTCTAATAATTGTTTTATCTCATGGAGTCTTTCCAACTGAGCATTTTGAAGTTTGACATTCTACACTGTTTCTTACAGGACTTCTGCTACTATGCCAACAGTATCTTCTTGATCGATCTTCTTCTATATCCAAAAAATGAAAAGCTTTTCATGGTTTGCTTCTCGTTTGCCGAGGTAAAGAGCTAGCATGGGTAAATGTCCGTCGTTTCATGATGAGATTCTCATCCTTTTACATTTAATGCTGTGGCAGGGACCATTGGCATGGGCATTGATTGTCTGGCGTTGTAGCTTGGTGTTTAGTTCACTTGATAAAATCGTTAGTGTGCTCATTCACCTTTTACCAGGTGAGTCCACAGTTAGTCTAGATCTGAACTGCTTCCATTTTTCCTATATATTCAGAAGTGATATGTAGCGTTAGGTGTGATGAGCTTTAAAAACGGTTGTCTTAACACTTCATTCATAATGTCCTAAGTAACTGTCACACCATGAAAGATCTTAGTACCTGTAGTTGTGATGATTCCTTGGTAGTAATCCATTATTCTTTGTGACTAACTTTAGATGCTTACTATTGTTTATGTTGCATGGTATAATACTATATTTTGTGAAACTCACAAATTTTCCTGGTTCCCATGCTTCATTTGGGCATACTAAGTATCTTGAGTATTTGTTTTCGATGTTTCTTTTCTAATCCAGCTTGCCGATGTTGAGGGCAATTTTAATGTTTACAATTGCAGTATTGCATTGATATTTCTTTCAGCTTAAATAAAATTTAATAGATGTGTAAGTTTCTAAGTTATGGAACGGCCTAAATTCCTGACTGATGAGGACTATCTTGTAGCATTTTCTACTTATCTGACCAAAATGAGAAGAATTTCTTGCTGATCTGTCTAGTTACTAAATTAATCCAGTAGTGATGAGAGTTATAGAAAGGAACTGGAAGCATTTAGTAAGCTCATGGTTGTTATGTTCTGCTCCTCTTCCCCTAGAGAGCTTCTGTTGCTGGTTCATTTTGTGGCATTTCCTTTTTTATGTTGGAGTTCTTTCTTGAGGTAAGTTGGTTTTATGATTAATGGCACCAATCTTAGTCATTCTCAAGGTGAAGAAAAAAACAATCGAGGGATTTGGAATGGAGAACGAAGAGGCACCTGTATGACACTATTCTATGGCTTTATCAAGTGCAAGTTATAACGTTATTTCATCACAGCTCATGAGGCTGCTTCTTGATTGAGATCTTAGCATACTTACCTCCATATTTTTAACTTATCCACTAAATGATTCTTCAAATTCATGGATTCAACAATTACAGTACCTGAACTTATGAACACATTAAGAGATTCTATTTGCTTTAAGGAAGTGTTTTTTGGAGCTATAACTCTAGGGCTGCTGCTTATGTCCAAATGACTCCTGAAAAAATGTTCGATTATCCATTAAAAGAAAGTCATTCTTCATTCAGGAATAGTCTTTTTTACCATAAGATGGTGGAATCCCACGACATTTGCTGCCATGCACCCTGAAGGGACAGCACGAAGAGTCTCGTGGCCGTATGTGGAAGACAAGTCCTATCTCTGGACTTGGCTGTTTGTGATTCCCTTAGTTGCTTATACTCTATGGCAGGTTCTCTATTTTCTCATAGTTAATGTTCTACGTCGACAAAGACTGTTAAGAGATCCTGAAGTTATGACTTCTTATAGGTTTGTCGACTCTCTCTGTCTCTGTCTTTTCCCATTTATTCCACAAAAATCAGAGTGCATACTCGCATACCCACAGCCACAGGAAAAAATTTCAGAGTGCTATTCTGATATCTTTTGGCTTATGACCATAGGGAATTGTCTAAGAAGGCACAGAAAGCAAACAACATATGGTGGCGTCTGAGCGGCTTACTGGGGGATAACAATCGGCTTTTCATGTACACTCTGCTTCAAGGAATATTTACCGTGGCGACCATGGCGCTCACGGTCCCCATCTTTTTGTCCTATAGACTGCACGTGGTCTTCCAAATACTAAAGGTGTCTGCAACAATTTGGAACGGCGGAATTTTTCTCTTGGAAGTTCTGCCGAGGCAGGTCATTCTCAAGGAGAAGAAGAAAACGGAGACGCGACAAGTACAAAACCAGCAGGAACAAGCCCCTGTTGCAACGGACAGTCCTCCCAACGCAGAGAACTCCACTGAAACGGACCAATCGTAGCGCACATAGGTAAACCTCAGACTCAAATCTTTGCTCGTAGAACTTGCACCGTGCCCACGCCTCGGCTGCCTGATGGTTGCTCACACGTCAAGCTGGCTCAACGATGCTGCAAGGTTGCATCCTTTACCGATTCTTTTTTTCTTTTGGAGAGTTTGTTATTCACTGGAGTGTAAGAGCAGAGGTTATCATGGAGGTGAATTCGAAGTTTTGTTGCAAGGTTTTGGACGTGGAATGTCCCCAAAGCTTCAGAAAAAAGCTCGAACATACGTTGAATCATGCGAGTAGCCCAGAGGAAAAACAAATTACTTAAATCGAGATGATGTAGTTATAAGCAAAAGCAGAATAAGTTTGTGACAAGATTTTGCTCTTGTTTTTGGAGTTCTTGGAAATGTTGTCGCATATCAGTTGCCTGTTTATGCTTCGTGCTTGAGGATGATCCATTATAACTGTGTCAGGCCATTCTAAGCATCTGTATCCGTACCACTAAAACCGATGAATAGAAGAGGACACCGGAACTTGGTTTCCGTGAGAAAAATGCATCGTCCACAGATGACAATGTTGCGTCTTAGAAGGAAAAATTAATAATTGAATTACTTTACTTCTCACGTACAATACATAAAATTGCCCCTTGGAACTGCAACTGCTATCACCACTTACACTGAGGAAACAAAGAATTCCCAAACCACTATAACACCTGAGAAACCAAACCCATATCCAAATATGAATGAAGCCCTCACCCGAGAAAAAAGAAAAGGAATAAGAAAGGCCAAAACAAACATGAAAATTGCCTGTTGGAGGCGTGACCGAATTGGCGGGATCCAACCCACCAATCTGAAATGGCACATATCACCACCTTAGTGACATGGCTCAAACTAAAGAATGCCCCTCGCGTCGAAGTGACTTGAGGGGAAGAAAAAAAGAATTGAATCAACCCGGCCATCAACCAAATATGAGTGGACCAGGTTGGTGGAGAATATGTAATATATGGACACTGAACAAAACAATATATGCACAAGGTTGTCGGTTTTGATCAGTCGAAGCTCAGTGTATGAGGAGACTGAAAGTCGAGGCCCGAAGATGTGATCGCACCCTCATTCTGCACGTGGAAGTAAGAAACCAAAACCGGAGTTTTCACGTATCAATGGTGGAGGATCGACATCGGCTATGTCTACTTGTTGCATTGACTTCGAGATGTCATCCACGGAGAAGGGGATGCTGCATTAAAATTTCAGGCTTTGATTAGAAATAAAGGTGTCCAAATGAGTATTAAACCCATATATGACCTATTTAAATCATATATGGATCACTTACATTTTGACGTAGGTTATATATGAGTCACTAATATTTTAAAGAAGAGACTAGTTAAATGGGTCTTAAATAGATTTGACTTAAAAACCCATTTCCAACCCAAGCCTCACCATCTCTTTCCCCTTTTTAACTTTATAAAAAAAAAGTTTAATATAAAAATCGAAATTATAATTATTTTTTATGCTTTTTTTTCTTTTTTTCTTCCTCCTTCCTTAGCCAATGGCCAGCACAACAACGGCTGAGCCAACGACTGTCAAGGCTTGAGCTCATCGAATCTGGCGAGGCTCGAGCTCACCAATGTCGAGCGAGCTCAATCTCGCCAATCGAGCAAGGCCGAGGCCTCATCAATGATTGGTGAGGTTAGAGCTCACTGACGTCTAGCGAGGCTCGAGCCTCGTCAATCTAACAAGGCCTACGACTGGTGAGCCTCAAGCCTCACCAATCCAGCTAGCCTCGAGCTCGCTCACGGAGGGCGAGCACAAGCTCGCCCTTGGCCAGTCGCCAGCCATTGTTGTGGTTGGTCGCCGGCCGAACAAGAATAAAAAGAAAAGAGAAAATAATTACAAATTCGATTTTTATAAAAATTATAAAAAATTGTCCATTAAATTTGTATTGCATTAAAGTGTTTTAGCAATGCCATTTAAAAAAAAAAATCATAAGAAATAAGCTTTCTTAGATTTGGCTAAAGGTTTTTTGCATATTTTATTTTATTTACTAATTTTTTATTGTTTAATTTAGTTTTTAAATTTGAGGTGAAGTTTTTATTCAACATATATATGAAAAGCTTAAAATAAATTAAATGGGTTGGACCAGATTAACCTAAATTGAGTTAAATATTAATGTGTTTCGATAATATGGATCGAGTTGAATATGCGTCAGGTCGGATATGGGTTATCAAATTTATATCGCATGAAAATGGGTCAAAATGGGTTAAATGGGTCAATATGAGTCAAACCATCCCACCCATTTGACGGACCTAATTAGAAACCAAGTTGCGTTCTTGAAGGATGGTAAAGAGGGAGCCAAGGCTTGCTTGCTGTCAAAAAGATATGGAGAAAAGCATAATGGAATACCTTGAATCATCGTCCAGCAAGAACGAGTGACTGACCGCATTATTGGAGTTCTCGGTCATCATGACCCTCATACTCGAAATAACCTGAACAGGGAAAATTGAAAGTTAGAATAAACTTGAGCCAATGCGAACAGATCAGTTGCGTGTATACCACAGGGACCATAAATCAGCACTGCGCTATGCAGATAGACTATCTACTTACTTCTGAAGACACGCTATGGGTGCCATATTTATCATCCCAATACATCGTACTGATCCTGTACAACTGCTGTATGCTTAGAACCTGAAAAGGCAGAGAAGCATACACTAAATTTCAAGAGCATGTCCAACAAGCGGACGAAAAAGAAAACTGCAGCACAAGGCTTGAGTTGTGCAAAGGTGGCAATTCACTCACCGGGCAAAGTTCTTTTGTGATTTCGTTAAAGGTCTTCTTGGGTTTCTGATGTATGACCTGCGTTGTTAAGAAATTCGAAGGAGAAAGAGTCAGCAACTTCTTCACTGGTGATCCTGGTGATCTTACTAGATTAGAGATTCAAGTGTACGTTACCAAAAATCCAACGGCCTGCCTAATATGCTTCAATTCATCCCAAGCTGAGCCTGCATACTGCTTACAACAAGAGTTCAGCAACAGAAACCAAAAATCCAAAAAAAAAAAAAAAGGAACAATGAAATGCCCAAATCATCCAAGAGAAAGCCAGTGCTCACTTCCTCAGTTGCCTGATGGCACCACTGCTCTAGTTCAGCCAACCCTGATTTTACATACTCGCCATTACTAAATGAGCAACACTCTCGCCGTAAAAGAAGACTGCAAAAGAAGAATGCAAAAGTTTGTCAATTAGATACTGACAGCGCATGAACTTATTTGTTCACTGGTGATACTACTGCGCTTTACAATCAGTCACCTGTTAAACAGCTGAACATTTATGAAGGAGAATATCTGTGTGAACACCTTACGAACTAGGAAAGGTGGGACCTGAGGAATCATAATCAGAATGCATAGTTAGTAAAAGGCAAGGAAGAACCTTTAGCAGCAATAGGTTTTAACTTTCAAATTACTTACATTGTTTGCTTTCAATGTCTGGAGATAATTGTTCAAGCTTTTCACTATGCTTTGCCAGTGAGCAATCAAAGCTTGCTGAGCAACCGCATTAGCTTGAGAACGTCCTTTGACCAAACTACCTCTTGATGTCCTGGGAGCCTGCATTAGGTTCATGAATACTTAAGCAGGAGACACTTCAAAGCACACTCAGGAGAAACCTACGACTAATTTATATCCTGAATGTCAGCAACTGGTCTACATTCCAGAGACCAGCATTATAAAAGTAAATGTTCTGTGCTGTAAGCCACAATTGAAAAATTGGGACGAATCATAGAGCTTGTCTTGGGCACATGGAAAGGTCTACATTATCACTCTCCCTTATCTTCCTCAATCACACATGACATGCATACCAGCCGGCTCATTTTTTCATGGTGGAGAATTAGAAGCCTCAAAAAAAATTACAGCCAATATCTTGCTGTGTTACCATTGATCTGATTTTCTCTGAGCAGAAGGAACTTTATAGCTTCCTACTTGACTGTGATATTCAGTATAACCTAGCTTATGGCAATAAGTAAAAATTAACTGCATCATAATTGAGTCCAACTCAGCAGCTACCTGGATACATAGCCCAAGCAATGGAGAAATCTCCTTCTTCAGGCTGTCTCGGATCATTCCATAAATTTTCTCCAGAAAAGCAGTAAGCTGTTGCTTAAAGAGCAAAGCTGGATACTTGGCCTCAACTTGTCGCAAATCATCCAGCTTTGTGAGCCCTCTACCATTGAGGAACGAAAGTCCAGCACTTTGAGGAGATGAACGTAGCCCCTACAATTTCAAATGGTGAAGTTTGCAAACAGATGGAACTCAAATCATGGAAAGTAAATCATGTGACAGTAGATATCCAAAATTTTGTTTCATTACTTGTGACATCCTCCCAAAAAGAGAAGCAGATGATGTTCTCCTCCGCTGTGGCGTCAAGCTAGCTGCTCCAGTTGCTTTAAGAGTGTGTTGAAGCAGCAGCAGCAACGTTGATGTGTTTGATAACCAATAAGCTAACACGCCATTATTATCCGGGACCTTCATCAATTTGCAGAGACCATCAGTGACTGGTGAAATCCCTTGTGAACTGACCAATTTTAAATAATCCCACAGACAGAAATTAGAGATTAAGGAATGGAGAGAAAAGTGGTTGAAGAGGACACTTACTTCTATTGCTGAAGCTATTGTTTGGATTATACGGTCAAATATGCTAGTCCTTTCAACCTCAAATGATCGCCAATGAAGAAGACATTTGTAAATTACACAGGCAGCAACAGGTTTGGCCCCAGAAAAACCCAAATTTTGTGATATACATTTTATCAGCAGTTCCTGGTTTTCCTGAAGAGAGAACAATTGAAAATTATTCTGGACTGGAATAAAATATTACCAGGAAAGCTAGAATAGAATGAATATGTGAAAAACGAAGTATGCATTAAGGGGACATTAATTTCATGCAAGTCTAATCGCCACTAACCTGCTGCTTCTCATTGAGCGATTTCTGTGGTTTTTCTTCAGATTCAGGTTCACGTGTTGGTGTAGCCAAAGACATATCCTGCAAAAGAAGCAGTACATTGAACAAATGCTTTACCAAAAACTCCTGATATAAGTAGCATTAATTAAATAAATGTAAGTTCTCACCGATGCAACCCTTGTTTCTCCATTTGTAACTGTTCCATTCTCAGGTGTTCTCTGCATTTTATTTCCCAAATTTAAAATCTATGATCACATGAAACAGCAACAGCAATAATTAAGGCCTATCCATACCTGCATAATAACAGTCTTTGGTCGTGCAGACAAGTTTTTCCCTGTCGGTGACATAGTCAGTGCTTGCTGACGCAGTACTTGATTTTCTGACTCTGTGTTGGACAATTTCTCTTCTAGCCTGAAGAACAGAAACAAAACCAACATTTTAAACATATATTTCCTCAAGCAAAGGAATCATTGTCTGAAGCAAGGAAGATATAAGCTTCTGTGTTCATAAAACAAGACAATATACAGACATCAGCATAAGATGTGGCAGTTTAGAGCCACTGAGAATATTTGCATCTAACAGACCTCTGCACAGAATCCTGAAGCTGATCAGCTTTTCGCTCTGTATCTTCAAGCTTTCGAGCCAGCTCTGAATTTCTGGCCTTCGCATCCACATGGGCTTTCTTTGTCTCTTCTGCTGCTGCTCTTTCTGATGTAAACAAAGCCTGTGAAGCCACAAAGCTTTTTTAACTTAGTGTATCATGCTAATTTCAAATTCAGTAAACATAGATGAAATGGGTGAAGCAATAACACTGATCATGCCAATCCATAGTTTAAAAAAAAAAAAAAGAGACAGATTTTCTAGCTCAGTATTTGATAGGATCGTATATTTGCAGACATAGGGCAACTAAACATGCACAAAGCTTGAGAATACTAAACTAGGCTATATATTCGGGAAAAAAAAAACTTGGTTGTTACTCCACGCAAATGACCTCCTGATCATCCATGCTTAAACAGAAGCTGACATATCTGATTGTTATATTCAGTTCAGTTGTTACTTGAGATCGACCAAAAGTCATCATTTCTCTTTTTTACATGATTACAGAAAGAGCATCACCCCTATTAGAATTGCTTCCAAGAGAAAATCTTCATCTAAGAGAGTCAAGAGAAATGTCCTTTCTTTTGTTAGCCTGTAGCATCACTCAAAATTTGCATGCCAATTGGCTTCAGCACCACCAAATTATCACTTAATCTCCAGCAAGCTTTTAGTATTTCATTTAACTTACTAAACCCACAGCTATTACAGTTATCAGCAGCACCAAGCAGAGAACTTACCAAATTGATGTCCTTGATTTTTCAAATTTTCTAGTTCAGACTAGTCAGCTATTATTCCACCAGTAGGTTTGGTTCCAGAAATCATTATAAGATCAGAAGTAGTATATGAGACCATGTGCTAAAGACAATACAATACTCAGTATGATAGTGTACCTTCAAGCTCTCTATCTCAGCTGTTAGTTTATTGATCTTCTCTGTGTCTTCCACTATCACAGGAGTCTCCTTCACAACCGGTGGAGCATCCTCAATAGCTTTTCGAGCTGCCTCTCGTTCTTTGATGACCTTGGCATTTGCTTCTTCCAATTGTATTTGCATAGCATGTAAAGCCTCCTGCAACTTAGCAATCTCTTGTGCCTTTTCCTCTTCCAAATCCGTCTGAAATTCATATTACATAACAAGAAAACAGTAAGTTACCCATATGGAGTTGTTTGTCCCAAAAATTGAGCTCACAACACTGAAGACCAGTCCAAGACAACATACCCTTAATCGCTTCTCCAACTGCAAGCGCCACGTAAGCTCTTCCACCCGCTTTTCTAGTTTGTCCTTAGCTTCTTTGAGAGCACCTGTTTCTCGTGAAGCCTAGATAAATATACAAAAGTAGTCAGTGCCTGAATTTATCAAGTGGGCATAAAACCATGCTTGAAGCAAGATGTGTCAGCAGAAGGTAAATCAAACCATTTTTAGTTTTCTGAGTTCTCGACGAGCAACTCGTCCTCTCCAACCACATTGTGTAACGATAGCAGCCTTGCGAAGACTTTTATAATATAAATATGCAATGTGGCACCGCAAATGAGCCTGCAGAGAAGGAAAATAAACAATGATCATGATCATTTTTAGTTTGAACTCAATCGCATTCCAGAACATCTAGAGTTAACTTTGAAGCTTCCATCAAGGACAATAAATTCAAAGAGAGTCAGTATTGAGACCTGAATAATAACAGCAGCCTTAGTTTGCTTTCTGAATCTAAATTCATCTCGAGCGGTCATGGCCCTTAAACCTGTTTGCAATGTGGTTGCAGACAGCCTTACAGAAAGGTATGACTGTCTTGCAACATATTGGCGGAAGTTCTTCTGAATCTTCAAGGCTGATGCTTCCCTTCGCAGCTCCTCATAGAGCTTGCATGCCAGTTTACCTACTCATAGTGGCAAATAAAATGACAGTCATCATTTTAATTAGTATTAGTATATTTACGAGGCTGAAACACAATTGATGGTATGGACCACATGGAAGCTGAACAAAATATAATGCTTCTCAGTAGGACACCTCACAGACTTCCTATTTTCATAAGGAACTACAATCATGTGTTAAAAAGCCAAGCAATGGAGACGCCAGCATTTCCATTTCACTTGTCCATTAAGTAAAAACCTGAGAGGCAGAAACAGACATATGTGATACAGTTTCAAAGAAGAAAATATACCTCGCAAACAAGATTGCATCGTAACTGCTGCTTTACGCAATGCAATAAATTCCTTTCTAGCAATATATGTACGACTTTGCCTTTGAATTATTCTTGCTGCATTTCCTAGCACCTCTGCTCTCCTTGAGTCCAATTCTGCCATTTGCCCAGCTCTTAGGAAAACTTTCATCTTTCCTATCTGCAAGGGATAAAAGTCAGCCAACACCAGCAATGGTCCATGTATACTTCTATGGAGGGACAGGTATATCCATGATTTAAGAAGGCACAATACCCTGAGTGTAACTAGGCCAAGACATTGGTACACTAACTTGGTTTTTTGTTTCTTCAATTGTCTCTATCCCGCAGGGCAGAGAGCTAAAAATTCACTCAAGCACTAGAAGGCAACGTGAGTCAGCTAACTTCAAGAATGTCTAAGGTTTGCTATAAAAGTGCCTAGTTCCTAATCTTATGCTCAATAAATTGTGTCTTGAAGAGGATGTCTCGTCCAGCTCAATGGACAAGAATCGCCATAGGTGCAACATGTTCTCAAGCAATGCAAATCATCCGATCAATTAGGCACAGCCATCAACAAATGTCAATATTTTCAGTCGTGAAAATGGGAGGCCTCACACTACGCTGCTGTTCATTGCCTTAAATGATTCATTTATGTCAATTACACTTTCAAGCTTCCACATTCTCCATATATTATGGAACATGCCTGAAAGTCATGTAAAATTTTGATATGTCAAGTATGGTCACAAAAAAGATCTACAGTATATTTTTATAAATGGCCTGAGTCCTTACGGTTTTCTACATTAACTCATCTCATTCGTTTAGCCATTCCTGCTTCCATATCTTCACCTTATGCATGTAGGATGATGAATGAGTAGTAGTGGACAACTTCCATGCGGGATATTTTATGTCTCCAATCAGACAACTTGTTTCCGTGGCATCTCAAAAAAGGAAAAGGCGGCAGTGAAGGAGATGGTTAAAGTACCTGATAGCCCTTCAGTCCCATTTTGTCCAGTATCTTTTGACAAGCTGTCATGTCATCATAACTGCAGAGGAAGAACACAATGAGGCCATAAAAAATAGCCAGCATAACAAGACAAAACCATCAGGAAGAATAAGGATAATGCAACATTTGGTGGTTGCGCCCATTTGTATCTGCCACTACCATGTTAGGTACGTACATACATAACTGATGTTAAAAATACCAAATAATCCCAGGGATATGACACTCACTTTCCTTCCAGGACCTCTGGGGCAAGGACACCGAAACGGAGAAGAAATTCATAAAATGTCCGTCGAGTCGGATATCCAGCACAACTAATCCTAATTGCCTCGAGAACACCCTAAAAGAAAAAAGAAGGTTCAGATAGGAAGGAAAAACTGTAAAATGAGCTTTCAAGTTAACAAGTTGAACAGAAAAAAGAGTGAAGTATACTCACTCCACAGCGCAACTGTTGAATTATATTGGAGTTCTCAAAAATGGTAGGCTTCAGGACATTGTTTGGCTTCACGCATCTGATATAATGAGGTTCTGTGGAATTTAATGTCTCCATCAAGGATTGAAGTTGTGACTGCATTTGAAAACACGTCCAACTCTTAGATTAAATGCAGTATTTGTCCCACAGCAATGAAGATGATCAAATACTAATCTCTAGAGTCGAGTTATCTGAAGTAGCAATGATTAAACAGAGGCACTTTAAAAATAAAGCAATTTATGAAGCTGCAATAGCATTCCTAAACAATATTGGAAACTTCTTGGCACGTGCCAAGTCACATTTCCTTGTTTCTGCATGAGGTGATCTCTCTAAGCCAGTCCCAAGACCAGTCCTATGACTTTATCGTAGAGTATGCAAATTGAAACATCAATAGTTTGTAGAATGTGCTATGACTTTTTTTTCTGGTAAGTGTGCTATGATACAATGTTACAATCTGCATGCGATACATCTGGTGTTTTCAAGTATTAGAACATTAGCAACGATATAATAGGAAGAAACGAAAAGGAAATTTCACTAATTGAAGCTCCATAGACATCTCCTTTCAGTAGGAATTTCCACGTAATAGATCCTGGTTTTTGCTCTTTCTATTTCAAAGACCTTAGTTTGACCTAGCTTTGGGATGCTCTCAAGAGAATTGCCTCCTCTTCAGCAAGTTGCTTTCCCAAGATCACCTCTGACTTGCAAAGATGCAAGCAAGTCACAATGCATTAATGTGCTTAATGAGCTGGACTAAGCTCAATTAAGGCCAAAGATATAATCTGAAGGAAAGATTCCATAACTACAAAGATATAAGGCACTTTTCATAATTAAAGACTAGAGTGAAGTATTTAGGATTTTATTACTGATAAAGTCCAAATGAACTCAAAAATGACAGTAGGACAAAGGGTGAGTTCGGGAAAACTTTGAAAACCAGCTTTTGATTCCCAAAGTCCTTTGAGTCAAAGCAGCAGTAGCTCTGGACTTTGGGCTTTCAAAAGGGAGACTTTGGGCATGAAAATTTTCAGTCAAAAGATTTTGGAAGTACAAAGCTGCTTTTTGAAGTTTTCCCAAACTCTTCCTTAGTATTCCACCAAGACAACCGACGAACAACACAAGCTAACATACCTTAAACCGGGAACCAATTGAAGAAAATTTGGAGGACTTTGATGATTCTTCAGGAAGTGGAGGAAATAGACCTGCCACAAAGGGGCACGTGGATTCCGTCAAAAGACCCTGATGTTCCGCCACGACATAATCTTTGTTCTTATCAAGGAACTGATCAGCCAGATAATTAACCTGGGAAACAATAAGAAACAGTCAATAGTCATGTATAAAGGACTGTTAGGTCCAACTTTAATTGACGAAAGCGAAACAATAGTTACCTCCCCAGCATAGTGAGATATTGTAAAACTTGTGCGAGAAAGCTTAGGTTTGATAAAGCGCTTGTTGTTCTTAAAGGTTTGATACAACTTCTGAGCAAATGTTTCATGTGTCGACTTAGGAAACATGCTGCAAAACAATGAGTATAAGTCAGATATCAAAGCCAGACTTACATTTTATTGATGTGACTAATAAATAGATATCCTGCTATGATATACAAGTCCATCATGGGGATCCAAAAATCATGAAACAGTAACAAAATGAAATTATATAAAAAGAAAATAGAAAAATTAATTGTCCGCGTACCAGGCTTCATCTAAAAGGGCAATGATCCCTCCAGGCTTCTGCAAGATTTTAAATGTTTTAGATGTTAGAAATACACAACATTCGAGAGATCATGAGGAACTTCTAATTCACCATGAAATTAGGTTAAAAATCTGATAACAGCTCATTAAGGATTCAGCAAAAGATATATTGGTGAGGACAAGACACCTTCTCAATCAGATCCAAGACATCTTGATTATCAACGAACTCTATGTAGCTCCAGTCGATCTCTTCTTTGGTATATTCCTCTTGTTCCATCTTGAAGACATGCTGCGGACACACATTACCAAAGATCAGGGTAGGGAACCCAAAATATATTTAAAATAGGGGCATAAAAGTGTTTTACAGTTGATGAACCTGGTTAAAATGTTGCTGCAGTTTCTCATTTGTGAAATTGATGCAGAACTGCTCAAAGCTAGTAAAGAACAATAGTAAGATCCAAGTGTCAATCATATGCTTCCGGTCATGCATGGGTAAAGTTAACAGCTCACCTGTTGAACTTAAAGCTTTCAAATCCATAAATATCAAGAACCCCAATCAATTGCTTTGAGTTGGGATCTTGCCCAATTGAACTGTTAATCTTATCCACAAGCCTGGGAAGAAAAAGGAAATTGTCAAAGCTTAAACTTTTGTAGGGGACTATAGTTGTATTGCTGGTTTATAAATTAACAAATATAACAAAACAACCCCCATCATTCGAAAGATCAACAGAAGCAAGCATCAATCGTAGTCTTAATAGCAAGGAAAAAATAGCAACACTAACTCAATATAGGCTTAGAGCATGATTTTACTTGAAAATCAAACAGCATAATATACAGTTCAGGTGTCTTTGTTGCTCAAGTTTCTTCATAATTTCATTGAAAGAGTACATTTTCACAGAAAAAGACTTGATAATTAATCCAACGAAGTATGATAGACTGGTCTGGTAAATGTTTCCCATTCCAATAGAATACTGAATCTTTTAAAACAGCTGACAGATCGATCCCTCTAATGCTACAGCTAAAGGGTTTATGTATATGCCGTTCCATGAAAGGCCTCTAGTGGACTGTGATTATCCTATTCCTAGTCATCTTCCTGGTATTCCATAGCAAGAGCGTCCCACTGCAGAAGTGTTCCCATGCTGCATGATTTTGGAGGGGTTAATCTATGCAGCCTACCCCTAATTTCTTAAAACGCTGTTTCCATGACTTGAACCTGTGACGTCAGGCCATAATGGAATAACCTTTTACAGCTACATCAAGGCTCACCCTCTTGATAATCCATAGCAAAAGTAGAAAAAATAAAGTCCTTGGGATTCATGGGACAACATATGAAGCAAAAGACATGCAAATTCAGGGCAAGCCAGGAAAGCAGGCAGAAAGCAGTAGAGAGTTGAGAAGGTTAATTACCAATCAAACAGGCGAGAATAAATAGTTTTGGCTAGGGCATCCCTGCTACCAAGAGCAGCAACAGGATCCAGAGGTCTTGTGATGATCTCCTCAGGGGTCACCATTACACGCTTAATCATTGCATCTTCCAAGCTCTTGACATCGCATCTTGTGAGAGATTAATATATATAAGTTCGCGGCATGCGGTTAAACACCATATACAGGCATCACTAAAAGCAGGGTAATTACGTCCTACCTAAGCAGCTCAGCTGTTGTGTTCAGATGGAACCTAGACTTCTCATCTTTAATGACTGAAGAGTCAATTTCCGGCCCCTTTGCAAATTCAACATTTCCAAGATGCAAAACTGCAGCTACTACCCTAAAAATTGCCTCCTGAAATAAGCATTTGCAATGATATTAAATTCAACTGGAATTGACGGCTATTTCTGAGAGTTCTTGACAGAAAAGAAAAAGACAAACCTGTTCTTCCTCGCTAATTCCTACAACATCCATGGCCCTTCTGGTTGCGAGGTACTCCTCGGCATCATCGATCCCATTCAGCTCATAACAGCTGGATTGATTTAAGAAATGGAATGACCTAGGGTCTCCCAATTTGTATCTCTCTCTTTCCTGAAGCAAGTATTCAATCATTTCTTAGGAATCCAAAGAGATCGAAACTATCATTAACCATGGTTTAGAGAAGCACATTAAACACTGAAGAAGTCACAAGAGCAATCACCTCTTGCGGAGCCGCACAAAGAAGGTAGAAGCAATGGTAGTTTCTCTCAGGATCTGAAATTTGGCAAACTCGAGATCTTTCAAGCAAATAAGTCCTTACAGCTGCCCCAGATATCCTCCCACTCTTGTCAAATTGGATCTCCACGAACTTTCCAAAACGACTACATTAGAGTAAACCCAGCACACACAGAAAAGTTGTAAGATAATCCCTCCTCAATATAAACACTCTCAAATGCTATCCAAGTATTCCTTTTAAGAGAAATGAACGGGGATCTAGAGGCCGATGGGCACATAGAAATACGCAAGAAATTTGAGGTCTAAAATGGCCCAACAATCATCAGCCTTTCCATTAATTTCTGAACACTGTAGTGATCTCAGATTCATTTCTTAAGATTAGGGTAGCACTAGATTTTTGTGCAGGCTGTGAAACAGATTAAGTTCAAGCAGAACATCCAGGAAGTGAAGCAGGTAAAGCAGGAACACTCCACAGCTGTCTTTCAAACTAGTTGTCCAGGTTTTAATCATCGCAACAGGCAGCATATCTATTGGCTACTCACCTTGAATTATTGTTCCTGACCGTCTTTGCATTGCCGAATGCTTCAAGAACTGGATTAGACTGTGAAAGTCAGAGACCAAGCGCATAGCTAAGTACACAATTTCAATGAAACACAAAAGGCATAGACCTTCATCAATGGAAAGAAACAAAAGATCAATATGTACAATAGCATGGGAGAACTTCATCCTACTTCTAAAACTTGTTGTTCCACTGTCCGTCCTTCCACTCCAGATCGACCGCCAAGATATGCAAGATATCGCATGAGCATCTTCGTTGTCTCAGTCTTACCAGCACCGCTTTCTCCACTTACCAAAATCGAATTGCTCTTTCCCTCATTCATCATTGCCCTGTCATATATCTCTGACAAGATCAGAAGATGCATTCCGAGAAACTTTTGATTCTTACTCTAAATCAAATAAAGGTTCACCTGTATGCAACATCGGCAACAGCAAACACATGAGGGCTTAACTCTCCAAATGCTGCACCCTTGTACTGCTCCATCATGTGAGTATCATACAAGTGAGGTAGCCGTTGAAATGGGTTCACTGCGATGAGTATATTCCCTGTGTATGTCTGATACCCCAAAAAGAAAAAAAAGAAAAAAAAACAATTGTCACTTTCAGTTTTTCTTCAACCTAGTAGTTTAGCTTGTATTTTTAAATAAAGAAACTCAGCATCTTACATAGATTTCGTTGAGTTCATATCTCATGGCTAAGTTATGAAGAACTCCCGGTTCATGCAAATACGAAAGCTTCGTCATGTCATCCACACCTCCAGGAGGAGCTTCCATATCTTTTGGATATACTTTCGATATGTTACTGACAACCTGCAAAGTGGATCCAATTTTATTATGATCCCCCCAGAAATAGCATCATCAGTAGCACAACAAGGTGTGTCTCGGGGCTCCACATTCCAGCACAACTTTTCTGACTAAACCATCCTCTCTCCCCTTAGTACCAAAGTACAACAAGACTTGCTCAGTAAAATTTTCTAATAGAATCTTCTCTTTCTCAGTAAAACTCTAAAACAGAACCATCTCAACATGTACCGGCCCTAAAAGTTGGATAGAATGTCATTTGGACAGACAATAACATAATATTTGGTAGGAAAAATCTCAACTTTTACTATAAGAAAACCCCATTAGCAGACTAAGTGTAGTAGAAAACTCACCGTTTTTCCATCTGTTGTATGAATATGAACTTCCTCACCATTAATGCGGAAAACTTCACCATCAATCCACGCCTGCGCTGGATCCTCGACCCATACATGAGAACCAACTATAATATTCACCGATGCAGCCTGCAATGATTTGCGCACATCAAAAATGTTAAAAGGCTGCAAGAAAACTATTCAAGAATGTATCTTTGAATAAACAATTGTCCGCAAAACTACTTGAGGTAGAGAGATTTGCCAAAAATTATCAACATCACAAACTTCTCTAGGGCCAGCTCTAGATAATCTTGATAATCATAAATTTTCCCATAATTGGTTTTTACAAGTATCTTGCAAACCATGCTGTTGGTTGCAAGGAAGTAAGTGTTGATAAGCATATATTAACCGTCCTCAATCACGTCACTTGTTTTTCCATTGAAAGCACACAGTGGTGTTTTGTGGTAGTTTCCACGCACACTTATAAATAGAATAACTGCGATATTAGGTTTTAACAACATAACCACGTGTCGTTCTTCATTGGGCTTTAACCCCATTCGACGAATATCATGCAATCATGCTTGAGGCTGTCCATTGCATGCAAATTCAGGCGGTTTCAATGCCACTTGAGCACTCTAAAACTAAAAGTATAACATCCAATTTGAAGTATTGCATGAAATTTTAAAATTCAATTGAAGCTGGATTTCAAAAGTATAACGTCCAATTTGGACTAGGAATTAGAAATAAATCAAGAGGCGGGAACAAGTTCGCAACGCCGTATCATTCCCTCAAGTTGACATGGGAACACACAATTTTCTCAATTGCGGCAGGTTTATAAACCATCTTCACTTAACTAGGAATTCTGCCAGCAAGCATGAATTAGATGCCTAAACCGATATTTAATTCTCCAGAGTTTTCATCTGCGGTAGCCATATTCTATTCCATGATCCAATCACCATTAGTCACTCGCCTCACCTCTAAGTTCCAACTAGTCATTCCGATCGCTACTCACTATGGGCCTCTACCACTAGTCGTGCGTATTCAATTAACACCGAAATGGATTCATCAAATACTTCAAGCCGTCTCAAGTCAAAACACTGATATCAAGCTGAAAATTTTTACTTAAAAACCCAAGCAGCTTCACCTCAAGCTCTTCCGCAATTAAAGCGCATCGCTATCTCAGCTAAAAAAAGAAAAAAAGACGCTTTTCATCCACGACATCGAACAGGCAAGCTTCACGTCCAATCGAAAAAACCAAAACCTCAGAAAGCTCAACCGATTCAAACGCAGCGAAACCAGCGAGTCCGAAATCTATACACCGATCGAATGACGACAACAACAACAACACGTCACCGCTACTGACCATGGATGAATCAATCACCGCCGCCGATCTCCTCCACCTCTCCTCCTCTCTCAACTCATGCGAGTTACGACCGAGCCGCGCGGGAATCGGACTCGTCGGCCACCCAGATCGGGCGCCGCCGCCGCCGCCGCCGGTGGTCCCGAGCTCCGACCGCCAATCCGGAGAGCGAGAAAGGACCGGAGACGGACGGACGGACGGACGGAAGGTTTCCGAAGCTGACGATGAGCTGAGCACAAAGGCGATGAGCAAAGAAGCAGAGCGAAATCCGAGACAGAAGGCAAGGTTTTCTCTCTCTCTCTCTCTAAACTTTCCGTCGCACGCCTTTCCTCTCTCTCGAATTCCTTCGGTGCGTTTCTCTCTCTAGCGCAGAGAGGGGAGAGGAATAGGATGGCCGAGTTTGAGCTGTTCTTCTCTCGCTTTCTCTCACTAGAGAAAAAATTTTCAATTCCTTCCCCTTCTTTTTTTCCTCTTCCTTTTTCCTTCTCAGTCGCCTGGTGGTCGTAGGTAGAGAGAGAGAGAGAGAGAGAGAGAGTCGTGGTCTCCACAAACGATGATTAAGCTCCCCTCTTAAACCTGATTAATTCGTGCTTACTTACTTACTCCCCCCCTATTTCTGTGGGGGGGGTGCTGTCCTTTCTCGGACACTCCTTTCCTTCCCACGTTCCATTATGACAACATTCCCCCCCTGCCCTTTTTTTCCCTCCCACCACCAATGTCAATGTTTTCATCTTTTCAACGCATGAATTTCGAAATGACTCCCGTGTAAACTTCGACATTAAGAAATATCTCAACCCGCAATTTCTTATTCCAAACATGAATTGAAAAATGGGTTATTCCTTTGATTAATAAAAAACGAAATCTTTTCAAGGTATGAATTTCGAAATGGCTCTCATGTAAACTTCGACATTAAGAAATATCTCGACCCGCAATTTCTTATTCCAAACATAAATTGAAAAATGGGTTATTCATTTGGTTAATAGAAAATGAAAATAAAAATCCATGGCTTTAAAGATCGGCTTTTATAGTAATTTCATCGGTGTTGCCTATTTAAGATGTGATTCCTGATTATTATATTTCTCGAAAAGCCTTGATATGCGGAGTCGGTCTGGCGTGATTTTTTTTTTTTTTGATCGGCCATGGACAAAGTTTCAATTAATTGCGATTAAAACTACCGAAATCGTTAAAAAAAAAGAAAGAAAAAAAAAAACCTACCGAGATCGAATTTTTTTGTTTGGGAAATTCTCTTTAAGGGGAGGGGCAAAACCGTCAATGCGAGTCCCGGAGGCGGACATCATCGTAACTCCCGTTTGTAAGGTACGCAAAATTTTGTTTTTATTTTCTCTCCCGCGGACAGTACAGAACGACATCCGCCTCACCTTTCGCTGGCGAGTAAATATATAAATACATTATATATAATTATATTTTTTTTTTAATTTCCAAAGCTGCGGAGAGATGGAGATTCCCGTGCGACTCGCTCGCACCGTCTTAGCGTGTTCCGCCGGCTCCTAAAAAAGGAGAAGACATCATCATCGCCACCATCATCCACCGCTAGGAAAGCGACACGTCGACGTCACGTGCCGTTGCGCCCGTGCGAAACCGGGCAAAAAGACATTCCATCGAGCTCATGCGCGCCCGGGTCGGCGCGGGTCGGCGCGCCGTCCAAGAAGAATTCTTCGTCGTCGGGGCGCGACCCGGTCCGGGGACTCACGAAATGACCGAAATAGCCCCCCGCCGTCGAGACTGACGTGGCAAAGGAGAGAGGGGAAGCGGGTGGCTCGCGCGCGTTGGGCGGCCATTGGCGGCGTTTTTGGGGTGGGGGCGGCGATCCGCGGACTTTTTCTTTCTTTTCCTTTTTTTTTTTTTTTTTTTTATCTTGCAACTCAAAATTAACCTATAACATTGCAAAGTGATTTTAAATATATTCATATATAAGTTTTTTAAACGCTGCATCGTAAATACTACAAAAGTCCCAGGTCAAATCTATAGGGACAATATTGGGATTAACGAGAGTTGTCCTACATTTGAAATTTGTATCATTTTTGTTGTCGTCATGTCTCACTTCCTACTTAACATGAACTCAAGATATTGGAAACCAACTTGGAAAAAAACAATGTCAAGATTGACGTCAAAATTCTCCTTTATTACACCACACTAAACATCTGGCATGTTGACTTGGAGATATTGATGGTAAGATAGGGAAATTTATCACTCCTTAATTCACGAAAAGTAAATGATCTAATAGATATTTTTATAAAAACGATCATTCACTTAAAATAATTAATTGATAGAAAATATTTTCATCATTCATTGTAAATTTACACTTAATACTTTTCATTAATTCATTTTTAAAAGAAATATGAGCAATTGTTTGAAAAAAAAAATTGTTCTCATTAATCATTTATTTTAGCAAAATAAACAGAACCTTAGCGATGAATTGTGAAAACAAAAACTCGATTTTTTTTTATTTAACACGTCTCCAATTTCTTTTAATCCTGGAGAAATTAGCTTGACAAAATGCGAATAATTGGGACGCTACAAGGAAGCTAAGTCATAAAACCACTACAGTGACTAAGATCAAGTCAAAAGAGATCAAATATATCAAATGCATACATAAGTATGCATTTATTTAACACAAAAAAACTCATTCCGTACTCATGAAAATTAAAATATTATTTTAATTTCTTGGAACTAGGCACCCCAAGGAAAAAAAAAAAAAAAAAAAACTAATCCCATTCACGATGTGAGACCCCTATGACTCTATCCAAATTGCCCCGAATTCATGCTTCTATCCCCCATAAAAGAATAATGAGCCCGTTTGGTTTGATTTTGGGAAAATGCCATCGGGAGAATGCAAATATCTTTAAGGTAAAGGGATATGCGAAAATGTTACACCGTTTGGTAAATTGTAGCATTAAAAAGTAACTTAGCATAAACACAATTTGGTAAAATTCACATTTGTAATTGACTTTTAGTATTTTTTATTTTTTATTTAAGTCGGAAAATAAAATTCCATCGGCCAGCCAATCATCGGCCAACCCGGTCGCCGGCATTTGGGCCTGAGGTCGTGGAGGCCAAATCTAGCCTCAAGACCACCAGATCTAGCCGTCCGGCGTAGCCGCCTGGGAGCGCAAGCCAGGCGATGCCGCCTGGGTCATGGGTCTCGCCACCCCGGGCGGTGGCCACCAGGGACGCAGGACCCCCACGTGGCGGTGGCGGCTACCAGAGAAGCCGAACTCTCAGTCAGCGGGAAGACGAAGACAAAACAGAGAAGAAGGAAGAAGAAGATGAACAGTAGTCGATGAACAGTGAACGGGCATTTCCGAAATGCCCAGTGTGATCAAGTGTTCCTCAAATCATAATCTAACATAAAAGTTTTACTTTGGGTTGAAGAACACCCTTGACGGTAAACGGTAGACATAATTTCTTACCATAAATACACAGGATTATATTCAAGGCATGGTCTTCGGTGAACCCGACCGGAAGCCTGGCAACGAGTCGAGTTGGCCTGATCGGGTTTTCCATGGGGGTCTTGTTTCTTCTTCTCGTCTTTTTCCATCCAGACATGTAACGTTTATCCGTCTACTATCGCTATCACAAGCCAAGATCTACAAATTTATTGTATCCACCGTCTTCTCCCTTGTATTACCATCTCGCAGTGTCCCAACGTTCTTCATTCAAATCATTTTCAGTGAATTTATTTTCCATAACTATTTTCAGGTCTATTCTCCTAGTAGATCTAGGATTACCACGAAAATGGTCAATGGTTAATTTATATTAACAGCTGAGCTGATTAGTGATAGTAACCCCCATAGTCAATATAACTTCACAAAAAAACCTCTCAGAAATATCAGGTATTAAATTGACCTCGAAGTTAATACACAGCACCCATCAGAGCAGACATGTATTGAGCCATTTCTCCGAAAGCAATCATATTCAACTAATTATACAAAGAAAAATGATCTGAAACCAAGAAAATCTCTTGCAGACTATTCAAACAAAGGGTTAACGATCAGTGGCTTCGAGAACTTATCTTCTCACAATTTGTAGATATACCTTCATGAGTAATCATAGAGTGATATGCTCTTGTCATCAGATACACTAGCAAGCCGACCACCAGCTCTGACACCAGCACCCGCCATTGGTCGAAAGGCAACCCCCCAAACTTGATCCGAATGGTTACTCATCGTCTGAACGGCGGCCCTCATACTGAGATCCCACAGCCTCACAGTCCTGTCACTTGAACCTGTCGCAAGTGCTGCTCCATCTGGGCTGACATCAACACTCAATACCCAGCTAGCATGGCCAGACATGGACCCCACCAAGGACTTACCTTCAGAATCGTACATGTGCACATGAGCATCGTCGGATGCAGAAAAAAGCAGCCGTGGCTCAACTGGGGAAAATACGAGAGATCGCACTGGCATGAAGTGGCCTTCCAGGTGGTGCAGAAACTTGGCCCGAGCCACGTCAAATATAGAGATCGTACCATCCATTGAGCCGCAGGCAAGCCTTCTGCCATCAGGACTCCACGCGACAGAGAGGACAAACTTCTTGTTGCCTTTTTCGGAGGGTTTGGGCTGTTCTGGACGAGGAATCGAGAGGGTTGCAATCAGTTCCCATGTGGCAGTGTCCCAAAGCTTGATCGATGCGCTCCCTCCACCTGCCACTGCTAGAGTGGTGCCCTAGGGAAGAAGTATTACTTAGCAACATTGAGATATCAAAATTAAATTTGCATGTTGAAGACGAGAACAAAGCGGTACAGCATAAGGTGGAAAACAGCACAGAAAAGCCAATTAATCATGAAAGCCACTTGCACATTTTTAGTCTTTATTCATTGCTCATAAATTAAAAAAATAATAATAATCACCGGAATCCTTCTTCCACGAGCTGACCATTTAAGGAACATTCAAGCTTGATTTACAAAGCATCCAAACATTTTCATCAGCAGATTACAAAGATCAGATAGGATACTCAGGGCTTAGCTTTTTTAATGCCTGGATGTCCAAATAAATTCCCCCAAACAGCATCAATGACGCCTCATCATCTAGCAAAGCTTTGTAAACAATATCTTTAATGCACAATTTCATGCAGGCCAACTTTATGACCATCACCATATCAGAAGTGATTTACTTTCCGTAAAAGAAAGTAATCCGATACTAATAAGGAGCTCATTAATGACCATGGTCATGCATAACGAGTGTCCCAATTTGTCAACAAGCAAGCAAAAGCAAGGAACTGAGAAAACTTCAAGTAAGCGGATGTCAAATATGAAAAGAAAAGGAAATGAAAAAGATAATAACAACTTCATGCTAGTCACGATATTCTCTCCAAATACTGACCACAATAAAATCAGTGACAAGTTCAATCAGACAGTCAAAAAGTAGAAGAATTCCAACTCTTGTTTCAAAAATTGAGGTCATCTAAGTATTCTATTTTCTTCACACCCATGACATAACTTACTTCTACTTCACATGGTAAGCACTCTCTTGTGAAACCTGAGAATAAGAATTAGTTCCCTCTACCTTCAATAACATGATTTTTTTAAGGTCAACAAAGGGATTATAAACAAATGAGCGGACATATTTTGATATGTAAATGCTTTGGCAAAGGGGTGAAGAGCCCATGGGGAGTTCCTTGAGGGATTGGAGATAAGCCCAGCGCACAGGTTTGCCCTTTACAGATAGCAAGATCTAGATGTGTTGGGTTGGATTGCATGAATCACCACCAGTCACACTGGAAGAACTACAATCACTCGGTTTTTAATCCACTTTGACTGCTACAAGCCAACTACAAAAACCAAATCGGACGCAAGTCCCATTTCCGGTTCATGGGGTAAGCACCCCGGGTCTAGCTCATACAAAAACCCCAACATTCTTCCTTACTTTAGGAAACTCCTAAGATTCTCAAAATATCCTAGGAGTAGGAGCCAGTTAAAGAACCACCTAGAACATCATGGATGATATGCTCAGCGCACCTGCCTCTTTAATTCCATTAGATAACTCGCTCAAGTTATTAACTTGCTAGAGTCTTTCAACTCGAGTTTACATATACCGAAAAATCATCCGCATTTAGCCTGCTTTATTACATCTCCCGGGCCAGTGCTAAGTTTTCTCAATGCTTTACCATATTTAAGTCTCTTAGCTCAAGCAATCTCGAGAGTCCTGGGACTGCAGAAATCGCAAGTTGTTAAATTGAATCAGATCGTCCACATTAAATACCAGAAAAAAAAAAATTAAACTTGCAAATGCCCGCTACTCCAAAAACCAAACTTTAAGAAAAACTCCAAATTCCCACCATTCGATGTCCACTCAAATCCAACCTCCCTCGATAGAAAAACGAAAGCTCTGGAAATTTACTCACCTTGGGATCGAACTGCATCTGCCAGACTTCCGACGGCGGCGCCTCGAGCGTGGCGATCGTGGCGTTGGTGTCCACGTCGAAGACCCGGACGAAGCTGTCGATGGAGGCCGAGGCGGCGATGACGCCGGAGGGGTGGGCGGCGACGGAGACGACGCCGAGGAAGTGGCCGGCGTTGGTCCGCTCGAGGGCGAGCTCGTCGGGCCGCCAGAGCTTCACGGTCTCGTCGAGGGAGCCGGTGAGGAGCAGCGCCGGCCGGGACTCCGTCGCCGGGACCCACGCGGCGGCCCACACCGACTCGTCGTGGGCGTTCTCCACGGACTTGAGGCCCGCGATCTTCATCTCATTCGAATTCCGGCGAAGGAGATGGAGAGAGAAAGTAGAGAGAGAGAGAGAGAGAGAGTAGAGCTGGAGAGTGTTGGGGTTTGGTCGGAGCGAACCCTAATTTTGGATTTGGGGATTTTTCTTGTGGGGGGAGGTTTTGACTTTTTGTAGGATTTGAGTTGACCAGGTTTGGCAATCTCTAGCCAGAGGGACAGCAAAAACCAGAATGGGAATTGTTAATCTGAAATATTCATGTCCTTCCGATGAGAGAATGTCCATATGGTAAAACTATAATGGGAATTGATGATTTATATAATTTGTGGTTAAGTCTCTATTATTATTTGCATTTATATATTCGTAGTTAATTTTCTTAAGATTTTTTTTTTTTCTATGGAAATATTTATCATGTTTTTCGATATTTGGAACATTGAAAATGGTAAGTAATCCGAAAAGTATTTATAGTTAAAAAAAAAACCTGCACTTAAAGTTTGAAAAAAAAAAAAATCTCCTTTCTAGCAAAGGGCTCGTTAGGTAAGTTTCAAGTTATTTTGTATCACTGGACATCAAAGAACTCCAACCGAGTTCTTAAGAGACTTCAAAAATGGAACTTCTCTCAAAATATTTATCTTTGTTTTTTTTTGGAACATTGGAAATGGCAAGTAATCCGAAAAGTATTTATAGTTAAAAAAAAAAAAAAAACCTACACTTAAAGTTTGAAAAAAAAAAGTCTCCTTTCTAGCAAAGGGCTCGTTAGTTAAGTTTCAAGTTATTTTGTATCATTGGACATCAAAGAACTCAACCGAGTTCGAGACTTCAAAAATGAACCAATGTAGCTACTTATAGAGGGTAAAATTCATTTTCTTTGTTTCCTTGTTGATAAATCAACAAGCTGTGTTAACACTCGCATGATAGTTTCCATTTGGATAAGGCCTCGTTGATCATTGCCCTTAAGGTGAGAGGTTCAAAACCCAACGGGGGCGCTAGGTGCCTTAATCGCTTGCACAAGGATGGTGGTTCTCTTGTGTAGCCCCAAGGTTTGCTCGCCAACTACCTACTGTACGGGTTTCCCTGGGTCAAAAAAAAAAAAATTAACAAGTTGTGTTCTCATTTTTTTAAAAATAAATATATTTTTTAAATTTGTAATTTTTCCCCTTGGAATGGTGTTGAAGTGAAGAGCACGTAAGGTATTTGTTAAAATGTCAAAATAGATTCTACTTACCAATTCACTTCTTTCCAATATTAATTTTGAAACTAGAGAAAAAGAATGAAGAAATTAAATATTATGAATGTATCCCCCTTGTGCTTCTTTTTCCTATATTTGATTCTTCTTCTTTTTTCGAATCCTATGTTTGCTTTTAAAAAAGTACTTTATTTGAGATTCGTCCTTCTTTCATCATTAAACCAATGTTCATATTCCATTATATAATATATATTTTCCTTTTTATAGCTTAGTAGTATTACATGATTTGTCCTTGAAAAAAAATAATTTCATGAATAAAATCCAAATACCGGAAAACTGCCTCCCTCTTATTTTCACACTTGTAATCAAATAAGAGACAAATCAATCACTTTCCTTAAATATAATTCTTTCCTTCCACAAAAAGTCATTCATGTACCGACACACCCTTAGTTAAGGGTAATCGGTTCTCGGTTCGGTCCGGTTCTAAGGTGAAACCGAGAAGCGGACCGGGAGAACCGGTTCCCAAAATTGGGAACCGTGGACCGGACCGTTTGGTCCTAGGACTGGGAACCGGACTAGACCATCGGTTCCCGTCCGGTCCGGTCCGATCCAATAGAATTAGCATTTTCTTTTTTCACTAAAGAACAACCATTCACTAAATAACGATCATGCTCCGGACCAATCAATCCAATTCGGTTCCCGATGGATCTAATAAAACTACTCACACATGTTTTTTTTTTTTTTTGATACCAGGGAACCCCGTACAACTGGCAGCCGGCAGGTAAACCCTAGGGCGACGCTAGCAGATGACCCACCACCCCGACATCGCGCTTAAGATCACATGCGTTCTACGGGATTTGAACCCCTCCATCCTGAGTAAATGTCATAGGGGCTCTTATCCAACTAGGCCACCACAAGCGGTGGTTACTCACACATGTTTCAATATGCAAAATATTCAAACTTCACTTACGTGAATATCAATCATAATTTATGTGTTTCACGCTTAATTTAAAGCATAAAAGCCATGAACAATTTGATTAAAATTAGTGTTTGGTTTAAGTTTTATAGACAATCTCTCTTATATGTTTTAAATGTTTAGTCGATGTCAGACTCTTTGAAGTTTGAAGTGCCTTGTCGTTTGCAAGTGAGGAGAGCAAGAGAGAGAGAGTGTGAGCATGAGGAACTCCTAGAGCCTTGTCCCACATTGAGTAGAAGATAAAATTAACAAATAAGTTTTCTAAGAGTTTTAGTGGTCTGTTGGCCACATAAGATGTTGTTACCTCAATTGCAATTCCCATTGCAAAAAGTTTAATATATAATATTCATATATTATATGTGTTTTTATTATATTATATGTATATAAATTATATATAAAAAATTTTGGTTTGGTCCGGCCGATCTGGTTGGTCCGATTCCTACCTTGGAACCGGGAACCGGACCAACCGGCCACCAATTCCAAGATTAGGAATCGGGAACTAGACCGCCGACCATGGGAACCACCCAAAACCGGCTAGTCCGGTCCAGTCCACTTCGGTCCCGGTTCGGACCCCTACCCTTAGTTAGTTTCATGCTTATAACCATTGCAAGATTTGTTACACATTCACTCTTTATTCCAAGCGACAAACGCTATTAAGAATGGAGTTAAGCTTTTGTTCACGTTTCGATTGTTTTCATTCTTATCAACCAAACGAGATCTAAATGTTAATAAAGTGAAAAAAAATAAAAATTACGCTATTCTTACCCTCAAACGAGATCTAAACGAGATCTGTAACATTGAGGTGACGAAAATAATCTTGTGAGAACTAATCAATCAAAATTACAATAGAAAGAGTGAGAATTGCTATTTATTACAAATATAAAAATCATGCATTATCATGAAATACAAGACCGTGTGTATTAATCAGAACAACGATATTTTCTTTCACCACCTTATGCTATTTTTCCTTTTTTTATACAGACATCATTTCCTCTTTTTTACTTATTAATGTGCTGATGTGCACGAGCTAATTTCTATAAAGGATTTTTTTGTAATGGGTTTGAACCTCATTCATAATTTGTCAATTCACATATTCTAAGTATAAATTATAATCAAGAGTTCATAATTTTAATCAAAGAATTTCCGTAAGAAAAACATAAACTAAAAAATTGTAAAGTATAAGGTATTATTTCGGATTGAACTTTAGAGAAACGTTACAAATTTATGCAAAGAATTCTAGGTGAAAGGGTTTTCTTAAAAAAATATAAATAACGTTTGATGAAGTGTAATTTAAAAAAACATTGTCAAGCAATTTTGACTTAAATGTTATTTAGAAAAAATTACACTTAGTAAAGGATTTTTGCTAGTTAAAAAAAAAAAAAAAAAAATCTCAAACATTTGTCGACCGCCACTAGTAGGCCAAATCTAGCGACTTGAGGCCCTGCAAATTTAGGTGCTGTTTGACGGGCGATGGTCACTAGCCTCTATCCAACTCTTTCGTGCAAATCATAGGGAATATGAGAAAGGTAAAAGTGGAATAAAAATATTATAAAATCTAAAACTTACATTTAAAGTACTTCTAGATCTGTTTTGAGATTATGAAAATGCAATTGTATTTCCCAAAATTTTCCAAAAAAAATTGCTAAATGGTACTTGCATTTTTATTTTTATTTTTGTCGGAAAAATGGTACTTGCATTTACTCAGTGGGCTTTGGGAAAGTGTTCCCAAATGCACTCTTGTTTATTTCAGGGATGGAAATAGCAACATCAAAAAAGAATAGGTAACTTTTTCCTTTGAAGTTGGCATCTCTTCTTTGCCGCGAGTCATTCAATGAGGGGTAATAATGGCAATAATGGTGAAAGCCCATTTTCACCTACTGTCGGGACCCGCAGGATGACTTACTTGCTCGCCAATAATGACTTGTAATTCGATGATTAATTACGGATTAATCAAGCTTTAGCACAACAAACCAAGTTGCTTTCCCCTTAATCCTCAGTCCTCTCCAAGTTTCAAGTTCCTTCTTAATCTCCATCATTATGAAGCAAGAACAACTAAAATGGCCCGATCACATTATTTCAGAGAAATTTCCCACTTGACCCTAGAATGGTCAGACAATCTCACAATACCACGATCTTGATTTGTCAATTTACATACAAAATTCTTTGTACCACATGTATATCAAGACTCAATCCCAAGACTATGAGTACGTTTGGTTCAACTCTTCTAATGGTTTTCAACCTCCCAAGCCTCTCGAATAAATACTAAGATACGTGGTAAGTTTTCCTAATGGATTTTTGACCAAATGCTAACTTTGAAAAAGCTAAAAACCTAGTGCTCATGGAGACTAGCATTGAGTTTTTAATATTTGGCCAAATGATAAAACTAGTTTCCTTCTTCCAAAACTACCATCATTAATTTTTTAATTTTTGGATTTTGCCCCTTGTTATTGTTCATCTCTTTTTAGTAAGGTAGCCAGCAAGGGCAGCAATGAGACTAGATTGGGCTAGTAAGGTCGTGCAATCCTCTAAGGATCATGCAGCCTTAAGCATCGCAACCCACACAATTGTTACTTAGGTTGCGCAACCCAAGCGATAAGCCCTGAGGTCAGGTGACCCAAGCGACTATCCCCTAAGGTCGCACGACCATAGCCAAGGGTCACATAATCTTGGGTGATGGCTATTGACGCCATATCCGACCGGTCAACGACCTTGGCCCTTGGTCAAGAGATTTGATTTTTCTAATAAAAAAAGGAAAAATTAGACCCAAAAGTCATTTGCAAAACAATATTTGCCAAATACTATTTTAGTCAAAGTAATTTTACAAATGATTTTTTACTAAACACAATTTACATTTCCCTAAGAGACTTTAGGTCAAAAGCATTTGCATTTCCCTATTTGCAATGTTGTACCTCGATCAAGATTTAAATTCAAAAGGTACACAAGGCAAAAAACACTTTGAACTCTACAAATGTACTTTAGGATCCGATTCTTCGATCTTGATGGATAGAAAGCTCTAAAAGTGATCATCAAATGAGAGAAGAACACGCCGAGTCGATTGCCGACCTAAAAAGGGTGATAAGAAGTAAGAACACACGACTACATGATCCAAGAACAATCTACTAGGATCCCTCATCAACAACCGACCAAGTGGGCCCCCAACCGTAATCGGTTGCTTGGCCACGAAGGAAACTAACTACCAACCACCAACCGCTGGGTCAAACCTTTGACCGGCGCCGGTTAATCCTCTCTTTTTTCCCAAGTTTTCCAGCGTTCGATTGTCCCTTTCCCCCCTTCTTCGACGTGGATACCGGCAAACCCGGATAAACCTCGAACAATCCGAACCGACCAAGAGCTCCGGTTGGTTACTTCGTGTTTGTCGGCCTTTTTTTTATAACATTTTTTAATTAATATTTTTGACTTGCTGTTGGTGCTGGCTCGACTAGGGGCTTCCACGTGGCACTGGACTGCCAGCCCTACTAGGCTACTACTACGAAACTCCTACTAGAGAGGGAAACAAAGACAGCTCACTAGACCAAAGTGCAGTCCAAGACAATGACCGGAAACGGTTTTGTTCAATTGATCTTTCTAAACGAGGACTTTGTATTGATAATTGAAAAGGAAAAAATCATCAAAAATCTCAAATTATATTTGATATCACACATTTATTTTATATTTATGTGATATATTTATTCTCTATTAAGGCTTTGTTTAATGATTTTACAGTTAAAATAACGCCATTTTTATTTTATTTAAGACAAGTAGACGCCATATCAAACACCACTTGCTTTCTAGTGCCATAGAGATAAGTTTTTAATATCGTTCATGGAGTTTGCTTGATCAAAAGTAAATACGTCTCACAAAAAAAATTATGATAAATATATTACAATATGCATATTTTAAGATTTTTTTATGACTTTTTCTCTAATTGAAACTATTATGCAAACTTAAGAACTCTTAAAATCTCAAAACTCATCGGTTTTCGAATTCGAAAAAGCATGTGCCATCTGGGTCTTGTCTAATCATCTAAGAAATTGTTGTCTATAATAATTAATAAACCACATTATCGATAAAAAATCATGTTTGCAGAACGTTTATGAACTTGTCGAGAATTACTAAATAGGTTTCTATAATTTGAAATTTCACCTGGCACGATCTTTTTATGACGTGTATGCTCCAGTTTCGATTTTTCAAAGTACCCAACGAAATCCAATAAAATTGTAGTACCTAACCGTGTTCATATTGTGCCCATTGTCGATTTCTTATTCCCTCAGCTACTTCTCGTGATTGGCACCTGAAAGCAAATTGAATTTGCAATACGTGCAAAAGGTCGGAAAAGATCATGTGGATGTCGCGTGAATCCATCGATCAGGTTGCCTGAAATAAAATAAAAAAAAAAACCTCGGAGCACCCACGGGTCCCAACCAAAAAAACAAAAAAAAGGGTCTTCGGGTCGCCACCATAGCCACCCCCTCTCTCTCTCTCTCTCTCTCTCTCACTTTCTGGTACAATCTTCAAAGCTCTCTTTTTTGATTCCGTCGTCGTCCCAAATTCTCCGTCTTTATATATTCCCTTTCCCTCTCTCTCTCTGCCTCTCTCTCTGCGCATCGAAAAAGCTCGCACCTTTCTCCTTCCAGACCCGTCTAGCAAAAAACCCACGACACTCCACCACTCCCTCTGTCTGTACTGCGGTTCTGCGTTCTCTGTAGGCTTCCTGCGTATCTGGGTCCCCGTGTTCCTGCGGCTGCTCCTCCATCGCGTGGAGAGAAAATGCAAGGCGAGGAAGTCACTGTGCGCAACCACGCGGCGGCCGCCGGCGGCGGCGATGATCAGGCTCGGGTGATGGACATATACCCGCTGAGCAGCTACTACTTCGGCTCCAAGGACGCTCTCGCTCTGAGGGAGGAGACCCTGGCCGATCGCGTCCAGAGGATGAAATCCCAGTGACGTCTCGCTCTCTCTACCCATCTCTGCTTTTTGGGTGCTGCGCCTGTTTGTTGTCTTCCGTTGCGTTTGTGCCGCCTGAAATCGAAGTGGGTCGTGTCGCTGATTTCGAATCTTCCCCTGTTTTCTGTTCGTGGTGGTTTTCTGTTCAGTTACGCGGCTCATGGATTGAGGACTTGCGTGGAAGCCGTCATTGTGGTTGGTGTTTTTCTTCTTTTTTACTTCTGCTTCTTTCTTTTAGCAGCTGACGAGTCTGTACGAGGTAGTCTTGCCCCCTTTGCCTGCTATGGCATTCTATAAGTTCCGTTAACGACATTGGTATGGTTGCATTTGCACGTCGACTCCTTTAGCAAATTCAAACGGTCGGAATGACGATGATCTCGTGCGTCGAGATGTTTTTCCACTGCTTAGGGCTGAGTGCTTACGTCAGTGATCTACATTAGCTTGGGAAACTCAGGAAGGCGAATTGCCAAGCTGTCCCGCGTGATGCTTGAATGTTGGGGCAACGGCTAATTGAAGTTTCAGTTACTACGATTCTAGTTTTGTTCGGCGTGAACTACAAGCCGGAACTGATGTTGTAATTTGGATATGAGTTTTCTGCGGTGTTGGGTTGTGATCCGTGAAGGCAAATGCATTTCGGAAAGGGAGCGACTAATGTTTTTAGTTCCCACTTGCTGATATTCTGCCTTGAAATGATAAGGAGAGGCAATGAGCATACTTCTTAAGAATTTTTATGGGGATTATCTTAAACTTGCTCATTATGTTAACATCATATATATCTATGCTTGCATTCATTTCCTGGATGAGCAAAAATGCTAGGAATACTGAGAAGGTAGACAAAATTTGGTGGATGCTTTGAGAAATATATCATTTACTATAATCGGTCTGCCGCCTACCTGTGTTATTGCATTCCATGCCATTTTACATCTTTCCTTTGAAAGGCTGATGGATTATAACATACCCTAAGGATCCTGATGTTTCTAAAATAGGTTGAATTATTCAGACATCCTCATCTGTTGCTGTTGCAAGTAAGAAATTCCACTTTTCAGCTGCCCGGAGGTCGATTAAGGCCTGGTGAATCAGGTAATTTGGTAATTCTCCATGATACCATGGGGAAGACGAAATTGAGAAGGGATGATTCTTTTCAACAGGAAAATGTTGTTATTCACGCTTATCTTTTCAGATGTCGAAGGGCTGAAACGCAAGCTGACCAGCAAGCTTTCTGCCAATGGAGCTGGTGATGAGACTCAGTGGGAGGTGGATAATGTTTTTCATTTTGGTATCATGGAGCTTCAGGTTTTCATTACTTCTCATGCTGTATAGTTACAAATGACCTTTTGTTTCAAATGGTAGATTGGAGAATGCCTTGGGATGTGGTGGAGGCCTGATTTTGAAACTTTGCTCTATCCTTACTTGCCACCTAATATTAAGAAGCCCAAGGTTGTCTCCACCACTGAGACTGCTCACTTCAAATTGAGATTGATTAAGTTTCTAATTCTTTGTTGCCTGGTCTCTAGGAATGCACAAAACTCTTTCTTGTGAAGTTACCTGTAAGTCGGAAGTTCATTGTTCCTAAAAACCTGAAATTGCTTGCTGTACCACTTTGTCAAATTCATGAAAATCTCAAGGTATGCATCACTTCTTTATCAAGATGGATTGACTATTATGGATGCATGCATCTCTGTAGGGAATTATCTTGGTGCCTCCCGATTCTTATGTGATATATGAAATTCTGTTGCCAATGATATGTGAAGACCTTTTCTTCTTGCTAGATGAGAGATCTTGGAAATTATAACTAAAGAAATGTTTTTCCGTGAAGAGGTGAAATTATAACTAAAAAACGTTTTTCCATGAAGAGGTTAATTTTAGGAATACTACTACATATAAATTACTTCAAATGAGGAGAAATCCTGAAGTTTGAAAATGGAAACTTACCTACCCTATTAAGACCTGCAAATTCTAGTGTGGCTGAAGGAAACAATTTCCCTGGCTTACATGAGCTTTGCAGGTCACCCCACAACCAGAGTTTGTAATTTTGGTTTTGTGGAGTGAATTTGGCTGGTTTGTGTCTCCTGCCGTGGTCCTTGCTTTGGTGACCAGATCCACTGACCATCTGGGCTTAGCTTAGCAACTTCGATTGACTAATATTGTTATGACCCGGACTCCCATGGATCTGGTATGGAATTTGGGGTACCCATACTTGATGGTTCCCGTGCCCCGGACCAAATACGTTGATAATCACTTGTAAGGGGATAGGAGAGGATTGTGTCAGGCAAGGGCTCCAATTTGTCCTGTGACCTCGGTGATTACGATGCCCCCCCGACTTCATGAACTTACCTTTAATAGAAAAAGAATCCCTATGTCCTTCGTCATCTAAAGTTAAATCTCTGATATTGAAGTGTTTATCTTGTGGGTTACCCTTTTCTCTTGCCCTAGAAGTTGCTGTATGCTACAATATGATTCGTTTGGTTCAATCCCTGTTTGTGCAGACATATGGGCCGATTATAGCTGGAGTTCCCCAGCTGCTATCGAAATTTTCCTTCAACATAATTGATTCCTGAACTGATTGGGGTACTGTCTGCCGGTAGCAGGAGGGCTTATGTTCCATCAACTACTAAAGATACGTGTAGATAGTATAGTTTTTGATTGGGCATGGAGGGATGTATTTATCGTGCTATTAATGTTGAGAAGGGTGTTTGGCTTTTGACTTATGGTTTTACTCTTTTCTTGGATTCAGTTTGTACATAATGCCAAAGTTCTGCAACTCTCTGGTTTATGTTGCTCTTCATAGAAACTCCTCTGGACACACGATTATAGTTTCAAATCAACCGTTTGAATTCACATGTATGAGTTGTATTTCGTAGTTCGCTCTTGTGGAGTTTGAGGCGAAGTCCAAATATGTCAGTACTTCCAGTTGAATGTAAAGCTCAAGTGAGCGGCTTCATGTGCCAAGAAAGATACATTCATTGCTTCGCTTTACTTCTCCACCCAACGTGAAACTTTTTCGCTTTAGCATCATCGCACTCCCGCCCCAACATTTCTTAGCCGAGACACTGGCAAATATTTTCACCCCCGTTATGTTGATTATTTCCATACTACCCTGTACTCTGGTTATAAGCTTAGTCATCCTTGCGGTAAATTTGGCTAGCGACACCTTGTTGAAGTCTGTCCTACTCTCGGTACTTACAGGTTCTTTAACCTTGCCGTAAGGCTCCCAAACCTGCATTAGGATTTTCACTTGCTCTCATTTATCATAGACGTGGGTGGCTATTATATCAGCTTCCTTAGTGTTAACCAGAACTGAAGTCCTGATATGTTATGTGGTTAACTGAAGTCCTGATATGTTATCTACGCTTACCACCATGAGGCCCCCAAATTCCTTCCTCTATTTTTGTCTTTCCGAGGAGGAGGGAATAGGGGATAACGTTATGGAGTTTCCCATCTCAAAACAAATATCTCGACTATTTCTTCTCCGTAAGCCTCGTAAGAACTTGCTCAAATCATATTGAAGTCTTGTCCTACTCTCGGTACTTATGGCATGTTGATTCTAGCGTCATCAAAACCCATTGCTGTTCATTGACGTCATTGAGGAAGCTCCGTACCATGCTATGCTCTGGTTATGAGCTTAGTAATTCGACATCACCAACGCAGGACTTGCAGCAAATTTGGCTAGTAACACGTTGTTAATGTCCGTCCTACTCTCAGTACTTATGGCATGTTGATTCTGCCATCATCACTTACCGCATGCTGATTCTACCGTCATCAAAACCCACTGCTGTTAATTGACATCATGAGGAAAGCTTGTAACTAGACAAATTATCCGTATAGGCATATCATATCTCGATCTTGGAATCTGGAAATAGCATATTATGACAGACACACAGAAACCTCAGCCAAATGAAGAAGAGATATCGAGCCTGCCGGCTATGGAGGTTTTAACCAGTCGGTTCCAACATTCAATTGGCACCTGGGGTTCATCTCAATTAAGCATGAATGGGGAAGCCAATGTGACATGGCATGCATGCATGGACCACTCGGTTCAACCGAACTACCTGCTGTTCTCATAAGATTTAAAGGGGCATACAACTATGTATTCACAGTCCCTGGCTGTTGGGCCTCGGGTACAATCTTTTTCTTAAACTTTCTCTGAGCTTTCAAGTCAATTACTATTACAGAGATGTTGTCTCTGCTTCCCCTCTGACCAGCTAGCTTGGAAAGATAATCCGCGGCTGCTTGCGCCGCCGGGTCAGCTCCCTCGCCCCTTTCCGCAGGAAGGTTGTCACTGTTCTTCTTGTGCCAAAGGAGGATTCTCCTCCTCGCCAAGTCACAGGCCTCCTCATTAGTCACGACATCCCAGAGACCATCGCTGGCTAGAATGAGGCACTCGTCTTCTTTTGCCCGTGGAAAGAACACCACTTCCGGATCCGGGATGATTGAGGGCTTCAAGTATCTATCACCTGAGAATGACAAGAAAATGGTCAGCGAATAGTTGGAAGTTAGCGGCCAGTTCCATGGACAAACTGATAAGCAAGAGTCCTGAGAATAACGATTAAACAAAGTGGCGTGACGGAATGACGTCCTGGCAGATTACATATATGATTACTCTCACAAGTACCCCATATGTTCAAAACCCTACACTTTCTCTACAACAAATGTTGGCAATCTCTGTATTTTTTTAACACTGATTCACCCTGAACTTTTCGGAATAACCCCCTGGTGTTGATAATATGCAATAAAGTGGGGGCAAAAAACAGTCTATAAAGGGCCAAAAGCATGGGTCGTCTAGGGGCGCAGGCAATTAAGGGGGTACTACTGAAGCTCCCTGTTCTAATCAGCTATTCAAATTTAACACCAACCGAAGACTAAGGAGGAATAACCCTCCATTGGCGCTTCAAAATCTCTAGAAGAAGTTGCAAACATACAAGTCAAGGTATTGCTATCCTCGACATAGATAAGACTTATACTACAGAGGCAGAAAATAGGATCACGGACTCAAAAGAACCTACCTATTGCCCTTGACATTGCAAGAACGCCACAAACCCGGAATCCATCCCACAGAATAACTCTGCCACCACCAGCTTCTATCCGTGCACACTCATCTTCTCTATTTGGCTGAACAAAACATTCAAAGGCCACACAGAGGTGTAAGTGCAAACAGAAACAGCTGGAATTCATCACAATACTAAAAGATCAAAGAAAAGAAAAAAACACAACTCCAGCAACATGACTTACTTTATGATCTACTGACAGTGGCACAGTCTCTTTTCCGCGATAGAGAACTGCCCTTGAATCGCCACAATTTGCAATTATAATGTGTGTCGAACAAACTAAGCCAACCACAGCAGTAGAACCTACTGTTTCAGGGGCCATAGATTCTACGAGAGAAGGGTCGCTTCCATTCATGGATCTGGATACACCACCAACCTCATCATCAACCTTTAGAAAGCAATTGGAGAAGGCCTTCTCCAGTTGCTCCTTTCCATTACTCCAGCTACTTCCATTACGGAAGCCACGTTTTGCAACTTCCATCTCCTCCGCCAGAGCTAAATGTATCCTTTCCCGGCAGTAGCTAGCAACCTATACCAATAGAAGCCCTAATTAGTACTACATTATACTTTTATAAGCCATTTTTGCATTCTCATGCTTGTCATGTAAAAAATATGGTTTAGAGATTTAAAAAGCTATATCTGGTTTTTACCTGGCTACCACCATGTCCATCATAGACCCCAAAGAAATGAGCTGTTAAATCTTTGCCATGTTGATTTCTAAGTTCCAAATTTTGTCCACCGGCCAGCATCAGAGAAGGAATTTTCAAAAGCCGAGGTACCACTGCAACGGCATCTTCCATCTCTGGTCTTGTTCCACAGACAGAATTCAATCCCCAAAGCGGGACATAATCCACTTCGGAGACACTCCGGCTTGCAGTTCTCTGTAATTCTCGCTGAGACTCAAGCTTACCCAATTTATTCACATTGGAAACGCTCCCTAGTGTTGCATCACTGACATCAATGACAGTCATTGATTTCTTATCAAAACTTGCTTTCACCGGTACAAACTCTTCATGACAAGCACTAGTGGCATCACTAGCAACCGTATATGAACAAGAGTAATTGATAAATTGGCCACAAGCATATGAACTATGCACTTTCCCATCTTCCGGTGTCAACTTAAGTTCATTCTCCACTGTCTTCCAAAAAATACCACCTCCTCTAGACTCATCTTCATCAGTTGACACTGTCAGAACACCAAACTTGCCTGATTTACCGCCAGAACTCAAATCTTGGGCAGCTGCATGATCAGAAATAGAAGGCGACAACACCCCTGGATGGTCCGATAACAAACCAGCAGTGCTCGCAATAAACTTCAGTCCAGTGATTTCGATTTGGGTTTGTAGTGCAGATTCGTCACTGGTCATATTATTCAGCCTAAACGGCACAGCTAGCGTAGAAGATATCTCCTCCATTTATCACCTCTGTTGTTTGGCACAGCTTTGATTGCCTCAACCCTCCACAAAAACCTATCGCATTATTTTGCTGCTTTTCACTTGGGCTAACCTCCAAACCGCCTTTTAGAGAAATCACCTAAGTTGAGGAACATAAATCATTATAAGACAAACTCACAGAAGTCTGGAGCAATAGAAAACAAAGTACGGAGAAGTGAGAAGCAAAATTAACTCAAACCGCTAGGGGTGATTGGTTCCCGGTCCGGTTTGGTTTCCCTTTTTTGGGAAGGGGGACCGGACCAGATGGTCCTAGGACAGGGAAACAGCCTGGTCAAGTCCAATGGAACCAGCCAGTTCGCAAAATAAATAAATAAATAAATAAAATACTAAAGTTATTATAATTTTAGGATTTATTGCTATTTCTATATATATATATTTATTTTTTAAAAGTGTTGGTCCGGTCCATTGGTTTCCGGTTACCCTGGAACTGGGAACCCGACCGAAAATCACTACTTTCATTTTTATGGAATGGGGAACTGAACCGATGCCCCAAGGAACCGGACCAAACCAACCGGTCCGGTCCGGTCCGGTATGCTCACCCTTACAAACCCCAAGGAACCGGACCACACCAACCGGTCTGGTCCGATCTGGTCCGGTATGCTCACCCTTACAAACCCCAAGGAACCGGACCAAACCAACCGGTCCGGTCCGGTCCAGTATGCTCACCCTTACAAACCCCAATCTGATTCAACATCCATATGCCGAACTGGAAGAACATGGCCAAAAAAGTTTAACGTACGAAAAAGAGATGACCTAAAGCTTCTCTTTTTTCCCTCAAATCATTACTTTTCGTTAAATCCATGAGCAACATATGAGAATCTAACTGATTAGTTTCAAGGAAACCCGCTAACACAGAGAGAGTTAAATCCATGAGCTGATTCGTTTCAAGGAAACCCGCTAACAGAGAGAGAGAGAGAGAGAGAGAGAGAGGGAGGCCAAATGGGTTCATCATAAACATTTTCCGATTTGCCAACTGACACAAACTTCGCAAAGAAGATGGGTTGCCTAATCTGAGGAGATCTAGTTCATCTCTAAAGTCCTGGGTTTCTCTCTCTCTCCCTCCCTCTCTTTCTTCTGTTTTGGCTCGGATTATGTGGGTCTCTTCTTAACCTCATCCAGAAACTCTCAGATCAGTCAAGCACAAATCAAGAACAGGCATCAAATCACCAGACAAAGGAAAACACCTTCTTGATCGATTGGCACATCAAGAATCAACCCCAGAACCGCCTAAAGGTACAATCTTTCAAGACCCTTTGAACCACTCCCAAGAACAGGTAGATTAAGAAAGCTCAAGAGCCATAACTAAGCCCAGAAAGACAGAGAGAGTTGGGAAGTTGCTTACCCTCTCAAAAGCACTGAAGCGGCGTGTGGAGAACAAAAGGAAGGAGGGAGGAAAGGAGGAGGAGGGAAGAGGGAAGAGGGGAGAGAAGGCAAGAACAAGAAACTCTTAAAAGAAACCGCATCACAGCAGACCACAGAGACTTTAAACGGAAGAAGGCGAACACGTGTCCACCATCGAGAAACGAGACCCCATCATTCCAAATTTCATTGAAATCAATCCCACCAATCACATGCCAACAGGACACGACCCTCCAAACCCGATTTCAAGAAAAATTAAAAAAAAAAAAAGACAACTTTTTTTTCTTTCTTCTTTCATAACGGCGACCAGGCACGCGCACAAGACTTTCGCATTACCTCGACTAACCCATCTTTCCTAACGACACGAGGCAAGCTTCCATCATCACAACGACTCGATTGCATGCATTCGGGATTTTACATCATGTGTACACGTACAAGAAACCGAGATCACAAGGGAAAATTTTAAGGAGGACACGGTGTCCAAAACTACCTCTGGACGGAACCCGAATTGGTGGGAAAGTCGTAGGGAATTTTAAAGTAATGATTTTTAGACCCCCATTTTATAATAATGCGAGTTCTTTGGCTGGGTCCGGTGGGTACCCTACAAAATCAAGATTGATTTTGTGATGGCATCATACGAATTCTTGGACGGTCTAACTCGAGAGAGAGAGAGAGAAGGAAGGAGGCGTGGAGGGATGCGCAGGTGTCGCAACGAACCGGTCTCGATCCGCATCATCTTTCTTTTGAGCCTATTTTTTTTTCTAATCGCCTAGGTAGATCTAGGAGAACGACCGGGAGCGGAAAGTTGGCACAATGAACTTGGAATGCCTGAGTAGCGTATCGTGTCGAACTTAGATGATGGAAAGTGGAATTTATTAAAAATTGGGGAGAGGTGCTTGTTTTAGCCTTATTTGCCATATGAAAGATTTAGGGATGATCGATTCCTGTTCCGATTCAGTTCCATCCATGAATCGAAAACCAGAGCGATCTAATGGAGCCAATCATTTGGCAATTCCACCTATAAATTTTATCATTCGAAGGTAAATCTTTTCCTCCAAAACTTATTGAACTTGTTGTTATTTTAAGGTTTATTGCTTTTTTTGAGAAATTAAAAAAATATATAGTCGATTTAGTTCCCCTTGGAACTAGGAATTGGATCAAAAATTACCAATTCTATCTATATGAAATCGAGAATAGAACGACACCCCTAGAAATTGCTTGAACCAGCCAATCCAACCAATTCTTGGTTCGTCAGTTTGATGTGCTCACCTCTAGAGAAATCCCAAAAAATGTTAATTTTAGTAGGATAATCTAGCATTTTGATCATTCTATATCGTTGGTTAAAATTCGTTTTTCCATAGTTGGTGGAAATGGGATTACAAATGTGGGTACTCATCTTGTTTAGTGTGCTTTAGGAGAGATATAACACCCAATCAAAATATTAGTCCCATTTGTTAAAAAAAAATTAATGTGCTTACGATACTTTATTTAATAAATAATATTCGACATGAGAAAACTTAAAATTATCTAACTTTGCTCTTTCTGTTTTTCTCAATTAAAAATATCCACTTCTCAAAAAAAAAATTGTATAAAGAAAAAGAAAAAGAAAACATAAACTCCCGAAAGTGAGATATTCTTTTTTCCAATTTCACCTGTTTTAAATGATACTGATTTTTAGACCTCTTGAAGCATCAAGTTACTTATCTCATTATGAGGTGATAATTATCAAGACACGAGCCCTCTAGACATGGAAAGATCCCTTCTCTTATTTTAATCAATCTACAAGGTTTGTATATATTCCATGCAATTACAGATAGTCAGATTTTGCGATCGTGTCCTTAGGATATAAAAAAGTCAATGATGGTCTCAAAATGCCCGATCTTAGCAAATTCATGGCTCCAAATTTTACATGGACTATAACATAGGCGATGGTTGAATATATAAATAATTCAAGAAAATTGAGTGCATAGACCTATTATTCTTAGAATATCTGACTTGTTCCACTACTATCCTTAACCAGATAGATACTTATCGTATTTCAAGTGAGGAATAACTGCCACACACCTATATAAATCTGACGTATGTATGTATGTATGTATGTATGTCTCTTTTTTCGTGACAATTTTAAAAACAATTTTATTATTTTGTTGATGATTTTATGTGCAACATTCAATGGCCTACGAATATCTTGAGAAGATAAATATTTTGCTTTCCCAGAAAATCAATGTCGGTGAGAAAAAGGGAATTCCGCAGGGAAAAAGATTTTCGTTTTCTTTCTCCAGGAGAGAAGGATCTCTCCTGAACACAGGCATGGGCCAAAGATTTTTCCTTTTCAGAACTTTAATTTTCCTTTTCCTCTTCTTTTAACATTCAAGAATACCTCTGCAAAAACACGAAGACACCACAGATGATAAGCTTTCGAAGCCACGCCCGAATTGAAGTAATATTAATTAGATATTCGGTCGGTCCTCAGTTAACACGAAACGACTCATATCCCACGAGGGTATCATGCGGGTCCCATGTGACGCGAGTATTTGCCAAAATATCGAAATTTATGATAATGTATTCGATTGGAGGCGGAAGAGGTCAAAATTCCTAAAACTATTGGAGGTGACAGGGGCCGGTAAATTAGGTCTAATTCTCTAATATATCTCCAACTTTAAGTCAAATCTTATTTCTGTCGTGAACTTTTTTCATCTTAAAAAATTGTTGGCTTTCATTTGAAGCTTTATTTCTTTTTATGGAAATAAATAATCTAGAAAAATATTTTCCTCAAAAATGATCTATCGTATTCCGATGAAAAAATCATTTTCGTTAAACTTATTTTCTTTTTATGAGCATTTTCGAAAAAATATTTTCTAAATCATTTATTTTCATGAAAACAAACAGAGCCCTAATCTTAGAATTAAGTCTGTACTCGAAAATGACCATTGATTTATTCAAGATTCTCAACATAAGAAAATTATTGCCGTTCCATATGAAAACAGAGTTATTTAGCTTCCATCGAAGTTTACATCTAAAGAGTGATTTGTGGCAAAACCCGACAATGTCACCGGGTACTGGAGGATCGTTTGATCATCCAAGGATGATCTCTGGTGGTTCTTTGGTCATTTAAAAAAAAACAAAAATTTTGGTAACGGTGCAAGGATTCTAATAATAGCAACAATGTCGATAATTTCGAGGAAACTAGACACCGATTCTTTGACGTGAGATAGGACGAATTTCAGAATAACGGTGGAAGTGTGCGATTTTTCTTTGAGATCAAAATGAGTTCAGGACGGAATCGAAGTCGGATTTGAATTGGGGACACGATAGGCGCCTTGTTCCGTGGGAAATCTTGTAGAGAGAGAGAAGGCGGGAGATCGGGCCATTGAGGGGGCGCCACGTGAGGGGGTACAAATCCGTCGCAGAATCCGGGGTGGGTAACCCAAAGTGACGTGTGGATCATCGACAACAAAAGTTAGTTTAAGGTTAGGTACATCGCACTGACACCTCAACCTCCTCAAAATTCGCAAAAATAAATAAATAAATAATATAATTTTTTTTTTTTTCAAAAAATATATAATTAAATCTGTCCTTCTCTCTCTCTTAAAGTCGACAAGAAAAAGAAAAAGGCAAAAAAAAAAAGGGAGATCTTTTTCGGGCGCTCCTTGACTTTCGTGCCCCGGAACCTCATCTGGGTTTCCGCCACGTGTGCAGCCTCCGCCTCGGAAGCGTAGCATTCCGGATCTCTTTCCTCCCTCCCGCTGCGATTCCAAATCCGTTGACCAACAACGAGGCGAAGACCCAGCACGAACCGGCAAGGGACAGCGCGACGTCTGCCCTCCGGCATTCCGTCAATTCCCCTCGTTTTCCCAAACGATCTCCTTCCGCCATGTGTCCCCCTCGTTACACGGAAATCGTGCTTCGCCTGTTTTATTCAAACTAGTTTAGTTCGTGGAATTGTATCAAATTCCGTTGACCGATGGTTTCTATGACTTTGTTGTTTGGGTCGCAGAAAATTTAAGATTTATGAAAGAAAATTTTATGGAAAGTCATTTTTCGAGAAAATGATAATATTATTTAGTGTTTGACTAAGACATATATAAATTGCTGAAAAATGTTTTCCATCGCCTGATAAAAAAGATCTCATTTGATTTGATATAGCATATAACAACGTCGATCATCCTATGTGATTTTGGCTAGTGGAAAAATTTTATAATCTTTTTGTAAAAATTTTGATTTTTTAATGATTTTTAAAATTTATTTTCTATCTTCCTCTATTGACCACCAAGAACCATAGGTGAGCCTTGTCCTAGAAAAATCTATCTATTTTATTTAGTTATTCAATTAAATTTAAACCGATAATTCGTTATTGGAGCAGATAGCAACAACCATTTTATATAATGGAATTTTTTAATGTAGTGAGTAATAGCTCTAGGCGACGTCAAGTCTCACTTAGATATGACGAGACTCGAGCTTGACAAGATGTGATGACGTCAAGCTTGCCTAAGATTGGCGACAAGGCTTAAGCTCAAACCTCGCTCACTCATGCCTATGGCTGGTTGCATGAGGCTAGGTGATTAGCAAAGGAATAAGGATAAAGAGAAAATATATATATTTTAAAAAATTTTGATTTAAAAAAAAATTGGCCTCGATTGACCCTAGGTTTGGCCTTGGTATTACTAGGCCTAGAATCCAAGCACGGGCGCTAGTTTCCTGGTTGCAACCTTGATGGATCCAAGTGCAATGGCTAGGGTCTTAGGCCTGGTGTAAATGGACAAGGCACCAGAGCCTCGAGCTCAAGCGCAAAAGATTCGCCCCTACTGCTAAAAGCCTGAGAATGAGAGTTTGGGTTCCGATGCCCAAACATAGAGTTATTGGTTCAAGTATTGATATATAATCATATTTTGCAAAAATATTTCCTAAAATTTAGCTTTATAGGAAATTCCATTGATTAGGAAAATAATTTCCCTTGACTTATTCTTTTAAGCAAAATAAACGTCAAGAAACAAGAAAAATTGCAAAACAAGCAAAATGAAAAATTAATCACTCAAAACTGGTGAGTTATTTATCAACAATACCCTACCAACCGTCGTAATATTCAAAACTAGCAAGATATTTGTTAAGAAGGCCTTATCAATTGCCGCGATAATAAGTAATTTTAATATTTTAAATAGCTAATGTCACATCCTACGGGAGAAAAGTATTTCCATAATTCGGGACCAAAAGCACCACGTCGACGAAGTTGTCATTAAAGAAAAAGCAGAAAAGGACGTGGAAAATGTGAAGAGAGAACGCCGATCTTATCGTCGGTCGAGTTGATCACGGATGTAAGCAACCCTAAGGAAAAAACGAAGTCAATTATTAATAGCGAGGCCGATGTGACAGGATCTTTTTTCTTGGAACACCTGTCCGAGGCTCCTTAAACGCAACCCTTCCGCCCCCTCCTTTCTCTCTAATTTATGGTCTGGCCAACCCCCGGAAAACACATAAAAACTTCGGGGAACGTGGAATTTGACTTTATCTGATGATGTTTTGGCACCTTTTCTAGAAGAGAGGGGGGAGAGGCATGATGCTTTCCAATGTCTCGAGAAAATATCGTCCCCATCGAGACAGCTCGACGGGACACTTGTCAGGAAATGTGCCGTCACCCAATAATTATCGCGGAGAAGGTTCTCCAAGACAAGACAGTTTTTTCCGCCGGACCAGACAAGGCCGTCTTTGATTAGGGACAAGACAGGGAAGCTCCCCTCGTCAGCCGTAGCTCCCCTCATCAGCCGTGTCTTCGAGGGCACGAGTCGTATTGGGAGGTCCTTCAATGCAGTGAAATTTTGTCAATTCGCCTTAATTCGAATGTGTGGTATAGTCAGTTGATGCTTACAGCGAATGACAGTTGTTCTAGGATATAGACGGCTTAGGACCAGACGGGTTACGAGCTTAGCAGCACTTGCCACAAATAGGAGTGGTCTCGATCGCTGGCCCTCGATGTATCCGAAGATCAGTGGTCCGGTTTCGCATTTGTTTCCGGGCAATTCCTTGCCTGTGCTGTGACAGAACGGTCGTGGGGCAACAACATACACTAAACTACCCGGCCCCGATGACAACTGTGTTCTGTATTCAGCAGGTGAAATCGACATTTCGGAGAGGGCGGTCGTCATTAAAAAAAGTGCCAGATAATGGGGGGTCACAGTCCAATGAATGAAGGAACAAATATGGGGGCAGGGAACAAATTCTCGAGCATTATTTCCTCTTAATCTCCAAAATCCGACCGAGAAGATAAGAATGAAAATGTAGCAGCAGAATCACGCATATGAATATAAGGAGAAGTTAAAGTACAGCAACGCAAGTACCGGCTGCAAAAACTCGATAACACTTCATTTCCTATTCAAGTCGTAGTTCCCAATCGCCGCTAATCCATCAGCAGCTCGACACAAGTTAAGAGCAATAACAGGTACCTTACAAGGCTAGGAACAAGCAAGAGACACAGAACGAGGCCCAACCCACCACAAGCGAAGGCAAGTCTTTAGCCCTGCCAACCTGGGTAGTCTGGACAGCCAGTGAGTACCGAAAAATTCCTACGTCGATGCAAAACTTCAAACGTCACAGGCTACCAAATGACACGTACAGACGCTTTTTAACATCGCCTAAGATTCCAATATTACTATACATCAGCTTGAGTTCTGCGGGATATAAGGCAGTCAATGTCATTAGTAACGTAGCTTGGGGCGAAACCTGACTGAAAAATAAGCAGGTGCACCCCTCACCCTGCTGCGAGGATCTGGATCGTCTGTTATGTAAGCTGATCTGTGGAGTTGGCCACTCTTCACTGCGGCATCATGTCCCCTTGCGATGCAAGCATCTGCTTTTCGGGGCTGTCAGGGGTCAACTTGACAGTTGAGCAGTCCAGTCCAGTGTCACCTGAAAAGTTGCATGATCAAATTAACTTGCCATTCATCAATTGGAAAGCATGAAAAGTCATGTTAAGTGAAGTTGGTGAGGTGTTACTTTGGAATGAGTCGGTGGATGACCGTGCTGGTGATGAACTCCTCTTCATGTCAGAATGGACTACTCCACAGCCAACAAAAAGAAAACAAAGAGCAGTATAAGGCCATCAAGAACCAATTAGACGAACAAGGCATGTATGGGCATTTAGCAGAGTCGATATGAGACAATTCTGTTAGTCACATAATTACAAGAACCCAAATAAATGTCAAGATCAGGTCAGAACTCCCACCCTTTGGGGTTTTCTCTCATTTTTTGCTTACTAATCAGTCATGCATAGGGAGACATTCGATAGGCTAACACTAGGCTAAAAAAGTTGTTTTAATGGTTAGGCTGCAACAGTCATCGACGACTATTGTTGGCTAGGGCCTTTCTCTGCTACTGCATCATTTGCCTTTCCATAATTTTCTAAGAAATTTTACATTGACTAATGTAGAATTACATATAGGTGCTAGTGAGATTAAACATGGATACCGTCTCTCCAAAGCATAAAATACAAGCATACTTCAGGAACAAATGCATAATGGTTTTGTATACGTAGGTTTAGTAGAAGGAGCTGAGGAACAAAGGAACCTTCCATCAATCGAGTAATCAGTCTATCTATGATGCATGTTTAAATTAATAGCATCTTTCCTAATTTCATCTGGAATATATATGGGATTTAGGTGCCGCTGGACTTATGCCGTTGTCCATGGTCGAACGTGCAGGGTAAATCCGTATAGATGATGCTTCACTAATACCCCAAATCCTTGTTTTTTATTATACTCCATTCAACAAGCTTATCGCATCTGAACAGATGTTATTAAGAACTACTCCACGGAACATACTGCCCAGGCTTCATGTAGAAAAGCATTGAGAGATTAAGGCGACTGAAATTTCAGAATGGAGGAAATGTATTTGAAAAATCTCAAGTCCCATACCATAGAGATCATAAGCCCCCTTAAGTGCCTCAAAATTCTTGTATGTGTACCCAACGAAACTGAGATCCTTAGGTGTCAACAACATCTGCAATAGCCCACAGAATAACATAAGGTGGCAACTCACACATAGTCATGGGAAGTTTAAAGATCCAAAAACAAGAAGCTATCTGCAAATCAACAACGTCATTTAACGGCAGAAAAGAAAATAAAACAGCAAGTAGACTGGCAGATGACCTCCTACTCAAACTTATTGGAACTGAATTCACCAAACATAACCAAAGTTTTTAAAGTTGTATGATTTACTCTCCATTATGTGTTAATCATATGAATGATGCTGATGAGAAAGAATATTGTGAGTTTCACCTGAAACTGTCAACACACGCCTTCCCTACGTAGTAAACACAGGAGTTGGCTCAAAGCTTAATAACCTACACTTAGATTTATTCAGGTCTAGTAGCTTGCGCATCCTCCATAGATGACACTTGGAACAATCAACAAGCAGAATTAACCACTGCCACACATCTTCACCAGCACATTACGTGTCAGCGTTGTTCTATATATATATTGCACATTGAGGAACCCATAAGCCATGCAATGAGATCATTTCAGCCAAATCCATTCTAAGTATGTCATGTGAGACATGAGTTACTACCCAGGTCAGTTTAGAGTAAATTTTACTTTTCGCTTTTTGTCATTTCCTTCTCTTGGAGCTTTGAAGTTCAACTTTTACTTCATGTCAAACACCTGATAACTTTTAGACATGCAAACATAGAAATGTAGACAGGATAATATATTTTATCTATTCTAAATTTAAAACAATTTTTGTCGTTTTCAAAAATTTTGGAGGCAAAGAAAAAGTACTTATCAGAAGCTGAAACAAACTGACCCTCTCCCAGAAGAACTCAAAAGATGTCAGCATAACATAACATTGGTGGCACTATGGGTTGTTTGTGCAAAGTAATTTCGCCACAAGGTCAAATGGTATTTTCTTCCAGCTTGTCTTATAGAATACCAAAGTAAAAAGGATAGATAGTTCTCCTTGTGTATACTGGCAGAATACAAACATCCCCGAAAGGTAAAAATGAAGATTATAGCAGCCATCAATCCAACCAATTCTCCAAGGACATAAACATGGTCATGTGCAATTTCAAAACCCCAGCACCCATCTTTTGTTACCCGCTAATGCCAGTGCGTGCATGTGAGAGAAGAAGAAGAAGATAGCGATTAGATTCAAAAACATAGGAAAAGAGCAATTATGTGGTTTGTCTTTTAAGACAACTAGATAAGTTGACAGAAGATAAGTGATTTTCCAGTCACGCAATAGGATATTTCTATATTCTCAGAGTACCAGCGAAAAGGCATAGTTTAAATAACTTTTTACGTAAGAAAAGATTCTTCTTTACCAAAAAGATGGATGTCGAGCCAATTGTTCTTTCCTGAAGAATCCAAAAGATCCGACAGCATATTTTAGAAGGTTCAGGATAAACAAAAAAGATTTGTGAAAAGTACAGTTGTTTCTCAAACTTCCTATTAGTGATAATTTAGACTCGCCCCATCTAACTCACACACAATAGAAATATTGTCATCTAATGTCCACATAGCATGTAAAATGCTTAGATGTCTTATGAGGAAATTTCTAACATGAATTGCTCTTTTCACCTTAAACACATGAGCAACAGCAGCAGCAATCAATCATAAAAATCATATCAATCTAGTCAAGCGTTTTATATTCCCCACTGAACAATATTTACCTTCCTTGAAGTTCCAGATCCTGTCCTTGAAGGCATAGGAGGTTCCACCTATTCAATGAGTCAGATTGTTAGTATAACATACTGTTAAACTGGAACATCTATGGTCATTCTGGAGATATTTTGACAACACAAACTTAACTAGGAGAGGTAAAAGCATGAAAACTGCTGCTCAAACAATTGATCAAGAAAATTTTACTAACAAAATCATTTCATATAAGTATATGAAAGAAATTATGTCCGGTAGAAAAAAAAATATGTCCATTCCATTGAAGGACATTCCCATTGGAAACCATATCATGATTCCTGAACATGCAATGATATCAAGGAATGGAGTGTGTTGACTAATCACATTATGTCATGACCTCTTCTTAAGTAACATGAAAATCCATTTGATAGTCAACCACAAAGAATGACCTCCATAAAAGATAAGTGAAAGTACGCTAGCATCATTCACCTCGTCAAATTTCATGAAATTCTGTGTATCAAGTTCTCCATTGACCTGCGGCTTAAAAGCAGCTTCCAATTCGTAAAGTCTATCCCAGTCGATATCTTTGAACCAAGGATGAGCCTGATCAGTTCAGCTTTGAGTTATAAGCAAATGCATGAAAAGTGATAGGAAAAGGAATAGCACCATCAAATTAATGCAGCATACTTCAGCGTAATTTAGAGTGATGCTACATCAAATCAACAACACAACATACCTTGATCAGTTCTGCCCCTCGAGTACCAAGCCTGTGATCCACGTCACAAAGAAGCCTACAGATCAAATCCCTTGCTTCAGGTGACAATCTGGCATCCTCTGGAAATTTTAAATGATTTTTCCAATGTACAATCTGCAAAAAAGCAAAAAAGAAACATCACTGAAAAAGCTAAAACAGACAGAACAATCTTGGGAAAAGAAGCTCACTCAAATTGGCAAAACAGATGGATAGAATTAATTAATTGCTAAGAAAAAATCAGGAAAAGAAAGGAAGGGGAGCAAAATCGCTCCTCTACTTCGCTCTCTCTCTCTCTGAGAGAGAGAACTGATAGACTCATTCTTTCAACCTCAGCATCTTCACAAAGTGTCCCTCTTCCTAATGCGGTGGACCGAATTCCATAGACTAAATTCTATTATTGTAACATAATCACTGATCTTCTCAGTACATGAGGACATGAAGAGAGATTGCCGTGTAACACAGTCAAGGACACATATCTCTTTAGACAGATCATGGCCTGATGCAACTGAAACAGTTGAAATTGATCCAGAGGGAAAGATGGATTCACATTCTGAAGGAAAGATAGACTTTGCATTGGGGAGATTAATGTGAGTACATACTACAAATCATTAAACATTTCAAAACGTCCATGTATCGGCATTCTGATTACTTGTACCTGAAAACATAAACCACATCCTACATCTACAAGACCCTAAAACCAACAATAGGGACAACTCATGAAAAACTACATTTGGAAAATTAGAGGGGGGAAATAAAAAGTTTAACTGATTGTTATAAAAAAGTAAAAGGACGAATGATGGAAGCCATTCCTCAGCTTCCATAATGCTTCTCCCTTCACATCATCATTCAATTCCTCTAAAATAATCTGTGCAAATCACTTCTCTCTCTCTTCTCCCTCTTTTTCAGATCTTTCAGATAAATGATTTGAAAATGATTTCTTTCCAAACCCTTTTCCTTCTCTTAAATCCCATCGACTAAGCATACCATAAATGTGAATCAGGAAAGAAAGTTGACCTTTCTGCATGTCATTATTGGATCATCCGCATAGAATGGAGGATAACCAACAAGCATCTCGTACATGATTGCACCAAGCGACCACCTGAAATGAGGAAATTCAATAATAAGTCATCAAAGAAACTCAGCTCTACTTAAATTAATTTTCACATAAGAAACGCAGAATCCTAAATATGCATTTAGAGATGATAGAGAGTATCTAGTGGCATCATTGTTGAAACAAACAAATTCACACACAACAGAAAACGCCTTCAAGGCCTATAAGTCATTGAGTTGTGCCTGGTAAGGGAAATTAAACAAGTTCCTTTTCTTTTAAACAAAAATAGAGCACTTTCAAGTTCAGTATAGTCAAGTCATAATCCAAATTCCACTGAAGCATTTTCCTTCAAAAAACAATGTCAATTTTTTCTTTAAAATAATTTATGTCACAGCGACGCCTTTAATCTATTCCCTTCACTCGACTTATCACGCAAATGCAGCTAAGCTTCCATTGAATCTATAAAATTATTATGCCAATAGACATTATAAGTCACCATCTCCTAAGCATGTCATGTGACATCAGACAAATGATAAAACCAAACAGTCCCCACAAAGACGAAAATCAATTAGAAGGAGAATGACACTTGCTACTTCCTGGCATAAGTCACTAAAATAATAGGATATTACAGAACTTATGTCCTTGTCAGTTACAGTGATTTTCTCTTCCATTGTGCCGATAGTCCCTTCCAATAATATTTTTAGAGTGCAAACCCTTTTGTTCATCTTCTTTATGAGGTGAATGGAATCATTAACAAGTACAGAAAAGATGCACACTCAATCTACTTCTATGAGAAATTACATTTCCAGCATGCATTAAGTGGATGTACTGTTTAAGGGAACATGGAGTTTGTATTAATTCTAGTTTATACATGATGCTCATCTAAAGAACTGCTTTTGATTTTAAATAAACGGTTAATGGGTCAGGTGAGAGATACCAAGAACTAAGACAAACAACTGTTATTTAAAATAATTGCCAAGGTAGAGTATCTACAGAATCATCAACTGACCAGTCGCACTCCATGCCATATCCTTTCTTCAGCAGAACTTCTGGGGCAATATAATCAGGTGTGCCAACAGTAGAAAAAGCCTATCATTAGAGGCAATTAGAATCATAATAGGATAAAATAGATTTTCTGGGATCATAAGATTACTGGAGATAAAAAGAAATATGAGAGACTGACTAGAACTTGAACATAGCAACTAGACCAAAATTTTACCTCCAATCAATGGACTAAAGGTGTGCAACCTAGTGGTCAAAGGTTTTCCAATTTTTGAAGAAATCGACTTTACTGCTACAATGAGAAAGATTGTTTAATGTCAAAATGCATAAAAAGTTCCGCTTGATACAAATTATCTTGAAAGTCCATATTCATAGCATTTAAGAGATCAGGCTGTTTAGTATCAAAGAAAAGTCAAAATCCCAAACATTAAAAGCAAATGAGTAAGGAAACTTTAAAAATAAAGGTCACTGCAAATAGAAAGAACCCAACAGAGGCATCTATGTATTGCTTGGTCCTTTTTTTGACAAGAGGAAAGGACACTTTTAACTTGCAGGAATGCTTTCACGTACAAAATGCAAGATTTAATTTCTTACTGCAATTAGAGGTAATTTTTATAGATACATTAATTTTATTGACATCATATGAAAACAAAAAAAGAACTACAATACCATGCACTAGTACCATATAAATTCAAAGAGTCAGGTTTCTAGGCAATACCAGTTTTCTCCTATTTATCTGCCAATGTTGAAGCTGCTCGAGGGGACTTTTCCAGCGGCCCCCGTTACTAGTGTCGGGAAAGCGCCCATCAATGTCCATCGATTCAACGACATTGCCATCATCCATGGCTTCGTTTTCATCTATAGAATATAAATTTGAGCAGTCAAGAGGTTTGCACAGACCAAAATCAGAAAGCTTCATGTGACCATTTATGTCCAAAAGAAGGTTGTCTGGTTTTATATCCCTGCAGAAAGAAAAGTACATAGGTTAAAGACAAATTAGTCAGGAACAGTATTAAGAAATCATTGATACATATTGCATTAATATAGGAACCGAATCAAAATGTTTTACTGGTAGGAGAGTCACCCACAGGAAGAAAAAAAGAAAAAAAAATACCTGTGAATGTAATTATGCTTATGAATGGATTCTATGGCAAGAACACTTTGAGCAATATAAAATTTGGCCACCATTTCAGTCAACGTCTCCTCTCTCATAAGCAAAGTCATCATGTCACCACCAGGCAGATATTCCATTATCAAATATAGATACTCCTCATCTTGGAAAGAATAATACAGTTTAACAATAAAATGGCTGGCAACTTCTGCAAGCAAATTCCTTTCAGCTCTAACATGTTCAACCTATAACACAAAAAACATCAATGTAACTACCACGTCTTTTCGAGATGAAGAACAGGAAGTATAAAAACACAGAAATAATATTCTCTACTATGGCATAGCCAACGAAGGAGCAGGAACAATGGATCATGACCCAACCATCATTCACTTAGAAAACAAATGAAAAGAAAAAGGTAGTATAGTGTTAGCCTGGCTGAATGGCCGGTCGCCACGCAATTGGAATCTGTGCCACATCGTAAGAAATGAGGAATTTGTAAATGTGCTTGTTAGCTACTAGCAAAAGAAGGCAGTATGATCTCTACTTCGTCCATGATCATGAAACAAGCCAGTGACAATTAATAAATCACTGAAAATGATCAAGCATGCTACATTACTTAGTGTTTCCTTCTCACCTGGCCTCGGCTAAGCATTTCTGACTTCTTCAATTTCTTCATGGCATAGATATTCCCTGATTTCTTTTCACGGCAAAGTCTGACCTGCATCCATATGCACCTTAGTTTTAGCACTCAATGAAAAACAGGGAGAAAGAAATGTCCTCGAGCCAAATGTAGTTAATGTGTCATCGTATCCACATTTGCCTAAGTGGATCCATGCATCTTTTTGAAACCTAACATGTCCACCCCCTTCCTCCCACCCCCCAAATCCAAGAGTGATCCTAGCAACTAGCAGAACATAATCAAAACTCCTTAAAGATGCTAAAAGTCGAGTGAAGAGAAAAAATGACAAGGAAACATTACTATCGCAGTTGCTGCCCATGCAACTATATTTTATCCTGTTGCATTGCAGCTTAAATAAGAAATAAATGGATGCTAGATAAAAAGTGACAATACATATCCTTGTACCTCAAGAAAGCATGGTTTTCCCTTAAGGGACTCCAGAGATTGACATTACTTTTAACAAACCCAAAAAATAGAGGTGCAGGATGCTAGGCCCCACCATTAGCATGTATTATTCTCACAACCTGAGGTCTAATCTTCTTTTGGCTTGACATTGCTTTTCCAGAGTAACATATTACAGCAGATTAAGTCACTTTCTTCAGCATCAGAATCAGTATATACCCATCTTGACTTGTGCATATCAGAGTTTGCAGCTTAAGATGTATATATCTTTAACAACTAAATTCATCAAAAGCAACAATAAGTTCTGCTTCCACCACAATGAAGCAAGTAGAAAGAAAAAAAGGTAACACCGGCAACTGAGACACTTATTGCCACTACAAGCACAGTACTGCCACCTTCACTAATTTGTGAGAGACATATACATACTAACATCTTGCTGTATATTTGACCTATATTGATACTAAAAGACATCCCTTAAGGGCCTAAACAATAATCATCCCTGAAACTTAAATTTGTTGCTCCTATTTTTTATTCCATGACAAGCAACTGATAGCATATGATCAGCATCTCCGACAAAAGTTCCCAAAAATTAGATGCTTCCCATTATAAAGCCATACCTAACAGCTCCTTCAATATCTCCTATATGATTTCCTACTTATGCGGAATTCAAGGAAAGCAGCATACAAATCACTCAACCACATTGCTCTGATAAGTGCACTAATATTCCCAAGAGGATCTCACATCTAGCACAGATTGAGATCAGTAGAGGAAAAGAACATCCCTTTCAAGATACATTCTTTTTCCTTTTCTCTATATTGTTGATCATGAATCTGATGTCACCTGTTTCAAATTATAAAGTGCATGTTCCCACACGTGAAATCATCTGGCCTGTTAATAAATTTATTATAGCATGCATTAGATGCGTTTCATTCTGGCCTGCCTAGAAGGAACTTCCTCTAGAACTCAAATTATTTTGGGGACTATCAAAAAGCATACAGAGCCAACTTCTGAAATTTGAGAAGAATATCATACTATTGGTTTGACTTAGCATCAGTTTTTAAAAGACAAATTTATTGATTGAAGTGATTCAAGTTTGGCACATGTAGCAAGTACTGAACCTCTCCGAAAGCTCCTCTTCCTATGATTGTAAGTAGCTCAAAATCATCAACACATATCTTGTGCCGTTTAAGTCTCATGTACTCTGTCTCCTTCCGTTCCAAATCCTTTAGCAAATTCATCTGTTCTTCTTCGGGTACATCTGAAGAGGCTAACTTTCTTTCCAGCACCAAGCGCCTGGAGTGAATAATATTTGTCAGGAAAATAGGAAAAATAAATAGTCACCAGCCCTGGATTCTAAAATAAGATATCCAAGTATCTGTATTATCAACAATGACTATAGCACTCTTAACAACAGTAGGCAAGAACTCATTTTATGAACCGATATACAGTCATGCATGTAACCATTGATCTGTGAATGACATCATGACAAAAGAGACATCAGAAAGGTCTCATGTGAAGTGTGAGAAGTGAACAAAGAATTATCAGAGATCACATTAAACTGCACGGATTTCATCTTCTGAAGCATCGAAATTCATCATCTGAAGCTTTCTCAATCTCAAGGTTGAAAAAGCACTTTAGCTTCCAAATCCAACCTTTTCTGAAATTTCTTTCTTTTCAAGGTTATCATGCATCTTTTGCATAAAAAGCACATTTGCGACCAAAAAACAGGATGCGACACTGTAGACGTGAACACCGACATCTAGAGACCTCAGGTGTAAGGAGAACGAACTTCATGAGTTGTCCCGGCTTATCGTAGTCATCGCCCATTTATCAACACGCTAATGTTAAGACGTGGAAACATATCCATTCCTTGAAATACCCGCCCGATCTCCTGCAGCATATTTGAAGGTCCTAAGATTGGATAACCACTACAGGTATTTTCTTCTATGCCACCAACATTATCTTTCTTAGCTACATGCCATTCATAGAAGTATCAGACGTCGAATTCATCCACTGCAACATATTAAACCACCATGCACTCCTACTCAACATAAGGTGGCTCCACTTATCGTCTCATGATCTCTAAGAACAATAAATCGGCTCCTTCGAGCAACTTCCTAAACCTCTTCAAATTTTCAACAATCATTTCCAAAAATGTCCATATTCGACCAGGACGACTCGCATTTCATCCTACACAATGCAAACATCAATCAATTCTAGCAACATGGAGACTCAACACCGCCAATCACAAAGGAAAAAGCAGGCATGCGATCGACACGCCGAAACGACGAGGTCGCACTCGCGCGTCCCGAAATCCCCAAGCGCAAACCCCACGGATTCCTCCGAAGAGCCGCGCTCCCGACCGATAATCCCCGCATTTTCCAGCTCTCGAATCCAGCAAAATAACCTCGCGGAACGCCGGGATTCCCCAATCTCACGCGCCGGACTCATCGAAGCCGCTCCCTCCCGAAACGAAGACGCGCGAGAAAATCCGCGGGAGAAAATTCCGTCGCCAAGGGACATGCACGAGGCGAGGGCGGACGGGGAAACAGGGGGGGCCTCACCTCTCCTTCCGCTGCCGGATGTGCTTCATGTGCGCCCGGTAGTGGTTCTCGATGAACTGCTTCGCCGCGGCGACCCTCTCCATCGTCAGGCTCGAGCCGATCTCCTGCTCGTCCTCCTCCATTGGCCCGGCCGCCGCGGCCGCCACCGCCGCCGCCGCCTTGTCCGCCGCCTCTCCCTCCGCCTCCTGGCGATTCTCCATGCCTCCTCCTCCCGCCCTCTCTCTCCCTCTCGCCGTGGAAGAAAAATGCTCTCCTTCGCCTCTGTGCGGTTCGCGAAATCCTTCGGAGTTTTTTTTTTTTTTTTTTTTTTGTTTTAAGGGATCGCGACAACGCAGCAGGAACTAAAAAACTGCATCCGCATTGGGGTATTTTCCCCTTTTTTTTTTTTTTTCTTTTTTTAACTCCTCACCCGCGGTGTAAATTGTCGCTCGTACACGTGGGGGAGCCCGATTGGTCGGCGCCGGAAAAGCTCGTGGGCTTCGAACAGGCGATAGATTCCCTCATGCGAGGAGCCTAGGAGGGGGTAGGCGCACGTACGAACAGCACGGAGCGCGGCTCATCACGCGGCCCCACCTCGATGACAGGCTGGACGGGATTTCGGTCAGGGTGGGGCCCCCACGACCGGAGATGGAGATCCGACGGTCGAGAGCGAATCTCAGGAGGAAAGAGGGGCCCGGATCTTCCGGGTTCCGTGCGGGGAATGTGTGTGACGGAATGTCGTGCCGTGGGAAATTACGGATTGCGTGGCGTATTAATTTTAATGTACGTTCGACTTTAGTGGAATTGTAAATTCGACGTGATTGTACGAGATTCGTTTGAATTTAATGGTTTGCATTTATTTTGATGCACTGTATTAAATTCCCCAGTACGACACAAAAATTCTTTAGGCTCTCTAATAAATCACGTCGTAGAGTATAAAGTAGATGAAAGTATTTTGGGCATGACATTTTGTTTTTTTTTTTTTTTAATGACCTAGGGAACTTGTGCACCGTACCAACACGGACAGTCTCAGTAAGCCCAGGGTGACGAGCCCCACGGGAGAACCCACTACCATCGTGGAATGGGTAAGACGCCAAGCGTCACCACAGAAAGTCGAACATTTTGTTCTTTTTTCATTATTGCCACTAAGAAAATCGTTTGATGAATCTTGCACCTATTGTAGTTTTATGAATTCATTCATAAACTTTTCAGTTTTTACTAGTCGAGTCTTGAACCATTTTAAGTTTTGTTAATGAAGTTTGCTGGGAAAATTTTGTATGGAAATTGTTAAGCATACGTCATTTCTCCTACATAGTACGATTAATGTTGATGTTGACAATTTTAATAATATCTTCAAGTTTTTTTATTAATTTTTTTTTTTTTTTTCTTTGTGAAATATATTGCAAAATATGAAAATATTTAGAATTCAATTGCCACAATTAAAAAGTTTATAATTAAATTGACAAAAACACCATAAGTTTATAACTTTTTTGGTAAGTTTCCCTATGCCACCTGATCCCCTCAAAATTAAATGAAACCTATTAATTTTTCTTTTTTGGAAAGACCAATATATGATTTGAATCGAAATATGTAGAATAAATATAAAACTCATTAGGTAATTTCCCATAAAGCTGATTGTGTAAATTTTGTTTTAATCCACTAGAGTATGCTATAATTGCTCGATCTTTTTTTTTTTTAAAAACTATTATTAGTATCAAAAATATTTCGGCTTAATAAATTTATGTGAAGGCATGTAAACCATCCCTTCCGCATGCATAGACTAACCATCAAAATTAGGGTTGTGCAGCCAATCTAGTTCAACATGAGAACCAAACCAATCGTCATGGAATCAGATTCAGTCTTCGATTCCAATAAAAGTAGGTCCTAATTCCCGATTAATTTAGAATCTTTACTGTGCATGTAAGTTGAACTTACTAAGTTCTAAGTGTTGAAGCCATCTTTGCACCTACATATAAGAGCTTGTTTTATAGAGTTGAATGAAGATGATTGATTTTTTCTTCATTAAATGAGCTTAACTTGCCTATCGCTTTTATATTTCTATTTGTTGTGTATCGATTCTTTACTTTGAGTTGTTTTGTTACTTATATTGTTTCATCATAACTACTATTTGTCTTAGTTTTCAAAATTAAAGAAGCAAAAAAACAAAAAGAAACGCATTCCTAGATAGACCTTATAATTAGTCGGACAAACAAAGTATATTTCAATGTCAGTTTCCAAACAAACACAATAAACTTTAGGGAAAAGACCATCAAAAACCCTAAATTTTGCCAAAAGTGACAAATTTACTCCAAACTTTTTTTGTGACATAAAAAACCTTGAATTTTGCTAATCATGACACATTTATCCTAAACTATTTTTCGTGACACGAAAAACCCTAAACTTTTATCCGTGTGACATGTTTACCCCAAACTATAAGGTATTTTGGTCTTTTTATTTTTATTTTTTTTATTTTTTTCTTCTTCTTTTTCTCTCTTCCCTCCGCCGGCCATGGTGGAGTTGGCAGAGGGAAGCCAACGTCCGGCAAGGGCGGTCCTCGTTGGCATTGAGCGAGGGCCTCCCTTGTTAAATTTGGCGAGGGCACCCCTTGCTTGAGTCTGATGAGGGTGGCCCTCGTTGGCATCGAGCGAGTGCACACCTTGCTCAACGTTGGCGAGGGCTGCCCTCACCTGATGCCAAGCAAGGGCGGCCCTAACTAGCTCGGGCGAGGGTGACCCTTGCTAGACTCTAGCTTCCCTCCACTAGCTCCACCAAGGCCGGCGGAGGGAAGAAAGAAGAAAATAAAAATAAAAAAATAAGATGAAAATGCCTTTAGTGGGTAAATGCGTCACAATTTGTAAAGTTTGGGGTTTTTCATATGACAAAAAAAAAAGTTTGAGGTAAATTTGTTACTTTGAGCAAAGTATGGGGTTTTTAGTGGTCTTTTCCCTAAACTTTAAGGATGTGAATGATAATTATTCTATTCAAGAAATCAATTTTTGACAAAAATTGAATTTTTTTTTATTTCTATTCATTAGATGATTTTTTGAACAAAAATATGCGTTTGATAACGATACAAAATTTTATTCTCGGAATAAAAATGCATTTGATAATAACTCAAAATTTCTTTCTCTCGGTAGCCAACGACTAAAGGCGGGCTTTGGGCGAGCAGCCGGCGAACGGTAGGTGATTGGCGGGCGGGTGGCGGATGGTGGTTGAGCGGTAGCCAACAACAAATGGGTGACCAGCTAATAGGGAGGGCAAATGATGAAAATACTTTCTATTTTTTATTCCTGTTTTTATTTCCCATTGTGAGATATATCACCACTTAAGAGTCATAAAATGATGCTATTTCTCTTTGTGTGAAGCTACCCGGTTTCAAAATCACTCTCTCGTTTCTCTTCCCATATTTGCACACAACCTGCACGCCGTTGATTGAGGACCTACAGAGTCCATCGCCAAGGCTCCCAATTGTTACTGAACACTATTTTCCTGATGATGGTAACAACTAAACTCATTGGCTTAAGGTTTCAGCACTAGCGGTTGTTTCCCTCTATGCAAGGAAGCAAGTCCTTTACGACAGCATTGCAAGAACTTGGATGCCGGACCGGGTGATCATTCCTGTGGTACTGATCATCGTTATAGCTATTCTCATTGTAGTATACTTCTAGTCCAGGAACCCCATTCCCCTACAATGCAGATTGGGGACGTGGAGATAGCAATGGGAAACCTGCTCGCAGCTGGGGAAACATTTGCTTGAAGTGAACGTCCTAAAGGAGCAAAAACTTGCGGTGTCTTTTTCCCGTGATGTTTATGCATTTGCATTTCGAATTCTGGTGGCTCCATTGCACTTAGTATAATCTTAACGTAATGTAAAATGCACCTACAATGGATTGAGATGCATTTAGCACATATAACATAAGATATGTTCCGTACGAGGAAGTTTGACAACATGTTATGGGGCATGCAGGCGGCAATCGGACAGTGAGTGGGCGAGTGATTAGAAGAGTTGTTATTTCTCATTTTTGTTAAATAAAAAAAATGAAATTGTGTTACCAAATAGATTTCTATTTGTTTTGTGTTGATATATTACTTTGAATCATTTTGCTACCCATATGGTTTTCAAAATTAAAGAAGCAAAAAACAAAAATAAACCCATTCATGGGTACCTATAATCAATCGGACAAACAAAATATATTCCAATGTTAGTTTCGAAATAAATATGATAGGTTTTAATTGCGCAAATGATTAACATTTTATTCTAGAAATTAATTTTTTTTTTCTATTTCTGTTTTCCGGACGAATTTTTAAGCAATAATACATATTGCATAACGATATAAAATTTCTATTCTCAGAGTAAAAAATACGTTTGATAACAATACAAAATTTCTCCCTCCTGAATAAATGATAAGTGGCAAATGGGCAGGTGAGGGGTGGTCAGGTAGCGGGCAATTTGCGAGCGGGCAACGAGCGATCGGCGAGTAGGTGACGAGCGATTGGTGAGTGAGCGAGCGGGTGGCAGATGGTGATCAAACGATGGATAGGTGACCAGCTAATAGTGAGGGCGAACGATGAGAAATTTTTTTGTTTCTCATTTTTGTTTTTATTTCCCATTGTGATATGTATCACCACTTAAAGTCATAAAATGACGTCATGCCTCTGTGTGAAGCTGCTCGAGAGCACAATCACTCTCTTATTTCTCTTTTTGCGTTTGCACACAGCTAGCGCGCCGTTAACTAAGGAAATACAGAGTCCATCTCTAAGGCTCTAATTGTTACTGGACACTATTTTCCCAACGATGGTAACGACTAAATTGATTGGCTTAAGGTTTCGGCACTAATGGTTATTTTACCGGCTAATAATTTTATTCAAAACCCTCTATGTGTGGAAGCAAGTCCTTTGCGGCAGCATTGCAGGAACTTGGATGCCAGAGTGGGCGATCATTCTCGTGGTACTGTTCATTTTTGTAGCTATTCTTATTGTAGTATATTTCTACCTTGAGGGCACAACAACTTGTGGTGTCTTGTTCCGGTGATGTTTATGTACTTGGACGTTAAATTCTGGTGGTTCTGTTGCACTTAGTGTAATATCAATGTAATGTAAAATGCACCCGCAATGGATTAAGATGTAATTGAATGCCTTTTAGTCGCAAGAGAAGCTGTTTATTTTGCCAAGGGTGCGTTTGGTAACGTTTCTGTTAAAAAATTATTCGAGGGAACAAAAATAGAAAAAATTATTTTCGTTTCGAGGAACAATTTTTGACCAGAAAGACGAATTTGGTAAACTTGTTAGGGAATAAAAATATGAATAGAAACATGTTTGGTAAATTTATATATTTTTTTGTTTCTTTTAATTTTTAATTTTTTTAATTTTTTCCTTTTTTTTTTTTTTTTTTCTTCTTTTTGGCTGTCGGCCTCCGGCGACCGACCGACGGGGTTGGTAACCTCGCCCAGCCACGTCGACCGCCAAAGAAAAAAGAAGAAGAAAAGAAGAAGAAAAGAAGAAGAAAAGAGAAGAGAGAGAAAAAGTGTTTCTTCAAAAGTGTTTGCGTTTTTTTTTTGTTTCTCATTTCCGTTTTTTTTTTGTCTTAACAAAAAAACAGATTTTCAACAAAAACGCAAACAAACAGATTTCTATTCTTTTTTTGTTCCCGAGAACAAAAAAACAAAATTTTTGTTCCCGAGAACAAAAAAACAAAATTTTTATTCGTGAATAAAAAAATGGTTAATACCCTGAAAAATCCTAAACTAGTACACTTATGATAAATTTACTCTAAATTATTTTTTGACCATAAAAAACTAAAAACTGATATATCTATGACAAATTTATCCCGACTGACTATAAAAAAACTATAAACTAGTATATTTATGACAAATTTACTCCAAACTAATTTATTCGACTGCAAAAAAATCTCAAAATGGTAAATTTGTGGCAAGTATACTCTATGCTAAATTGGATTAATACCACAAAAAAATCACAAAAATTGTAAATCGTGACAAACCGAGAAAGTAAAATCCTAAATTTGCAGATACGTCAACTGTCGCGTGTCATTTAACTTAATAATTTGATAATAAAATTTAACAAAAACTAACAAAAAGTAAATTTGTCATAAGTGTATCAGTTTATGGTAAATTTGTTAAAGGTATACCAGTTTGGGGTTTTTGTGGTAAATTAGTTTTTCTTGTGCTGAATGGTCCTTCGGTTTTCATAATCGGATGCGTGTGCGGCCCCCGCCTCGATGACGTGCTGCTCGGAATTTTGGCCGGGTGGGGCCTACCGGAGAAAGGCCAGCTCGGCGATCCTGGAGATCCGACGGTCGTGAGCGAATCTGAGGGAAAGAGGCCCGGAACTTCGGGGTTCCGTGCAGAGGATGTATGATGGAACGTCATGCCGTGGAAAATTACGGGGTTGCCTTGCGTGTGGTGGAATTGTAAATTTGACGTTACTCTACGAGAATCTATTGAATTTAGCGGTTTGTATTTATTTTGATGTAATTTATTTAAATTCGCCGGATACGACGGGAAAATTCTGTAGAATCCCTATTGATAAATTTCATCGTCCATCCACTTATCTGTAGAGTATAAAGATAAATTTCATCGTCCGTCCACTTATCTGTAGAGCATAAAGTAGGTGAGAGTATTTGGACAAAAATAAGGTCTAATCACAATTATGACCCGACTTTTTTCAAAAAAAACCTCAAAGTTTAGGTTTAGTCCCAAACTTGCCCCAAACCATTTTTTTTTTTTTTGTCTTGTAGAAAACTCCAAACTTTAGATCTAATCTCAATTCCGCCTCGAATTTTTTTCTTATTTCGAAAAAAAATCCAAATTTTAGATCTAGTTTCAAATCTGTCCTAAGCTTATTTATTTATTTCTTTTTGGTCTTGGAGAAAACTCAAAACTTTAGGTATAGTCCCAAATTCCCGAACTTTTCTTTTTTCTCACAAACCCCAAATTTTATATCCAATCTCAAATCTGTCACAATTTTTTTTATCAAAAAGAAAACTCATCAATATTTACTCTAGTCTTAAATTTGTCCCCATTAGCTCTCTGTCAGAAAGTCACAACTAGTTGTCTCTAATTTTTATATTCTATATCAGTTTTATTTTGAATATAATTTTCCATGTCTTTCATGTCTCTTTGCCAATGTGTATTTATTATCACTATGGACATGCCACGTTAATTTGGGATTGGACCATGGGGGTAGATTTGAGAATAGATTAAAAATTATTAATTTTTTTTTAGAAAAAATAAAATTTGGGGTAGATTTAGGATTGGACCTAAAGTTTAAGGTTTTTTCCAAGATAAAAGAAGTTCAGGGCTGATTTGAGATTGTACCTAAAATTGGGTTTTTTTTTTTTAGACAAAAAAGTTTAGGGCAAATTTATGATTAGATCTAAAGTTTGGAGTTTTTATAGGGAATTGACCCCAAAAGAGAATGAGATACATGACATTTTGTTCTTTCTTAGTTGATTATCTTGCATTTATTACACTTTTGTCAATTTGATCATAAACTTTTCAATTTTATTAATTGAGCCTTAAATCTTTTCACATTTTGCCAATTAAGTCCATGAAAAAAAAAATTGGCGAAAATTGTTGAAGCATATGTCACCCATTCTACATAGCACGGTTAGCGCTAATGTGGACAATTTTTATAATATCTTCAAGTTTTCATTATTATTTTTTTCTTTTCAAAATCTATTACAATACGTGAAAATGTTAAGAACTTAATTGGCAAACTCGAAAATTTTATGGTTGAATTCGTAAAAGTACAATACGTTGAGGTGGGCGACAGGTGGGTGAACAGCAAGTGACAGGCGAGCAGCGATTAAACAGCCGGTGATTCATAAGTAGGCAGCAAGTGATGAATGGTGATTGGACAGTTAGAGCGAGCAATGAGAAGACTTTTTATTTCTCATTTTTTGTTTTTATTTCCCGTGAGGTTTATGTATTTGGATGCTGATATGGTGATTCTGTTGCACTTAGTGTAATATCAATGTAATGTAAAATGCAACTGCATTGGATTAAGATGTATCGAATGCCTTATAGCTGCAATGAGAAGCTGTTTACGAGTTTTCCTTTTACTGAATGGTCCTCAGTTCCTCTATTTGGCTTACCACTTAAAAACTATGAATGACTCTGTTTTAGCAGGGCAACACACCATCCTTTCCTCCTTTTGGGTTGCAACTTAAAACCAGTGAGCAGCCATGGTTTTAGCAGAGCATGGTGAAATCATTGAACACATATAAAATACGATATGCTATGTATGAGGAAGAATGAGAACAACACAGGTGGGCAAGTGGGCAGGTGGCGGGTGGGGATGGGCGAGCGATGGTCGAACAACGGGCGACGGGCTAGCGGCGGTCAGACGGCGAGCAGCAAGCGAGCGACGAGTGGACAACAATCAAATGGCAAGTGGGCGAGCGGCAGTCAAATGGCAAGCAAGCGGATGGTAGGTAGGCGACCAACTGGTAAAAAGAAGAGTAATGAGAAAAGTTTTTATTTTTTTATTTCAGAATTATAAAGTAAAAAAAATTACTTATGATTTTCGTTTCAAACCTATTTCTTGAGTGAAATTTTGTTCTATAAATAGAAAAATAAAATCGCGTTACCAAACCGATTTCTATTCAAACTTGTTTTCGAGAATTGATAATTAGAAAAATGGAGAAACAAAATGGTTATTATGCGCGCCCTAAGTTCCACAAAATTGAAAAGCGGTTCTTACAAAGTCTTAATTATAGAATTTAACAATTTTGGAACCAATCACACTTGCTCAAAATAACTTAAATTGGGATACGTAGTAATTGAATACTAAAATATTTACATCCCGACTACTCTCTTGATATATGGTCAGCTTTTCATAGTTTAATATTTTTTTGGGTAACTCACCACACACTCAATTTGATAATATGATATTAGCCAACACTTGTTGTCGAATAAAATGAAATTAACAACGTGTACTTCTAATCAATCAACATAACGAATTAGTCAACAGGCATGCGGTCCTATTGGTAAAGGAATTGGGACGGTGAGGTCAGAGAGCATAACGTTTGGAATTCGATTCTTGTGAGCATTGCACACGTATGTACATAAATGAGAAGAGTAAGACAAAAAAAAATAAAATATAACAAATCATAGTTAATGGGGAAATGAAGATAAAATTGGCTGTTTATACATCTTTTTTTGCGAGATTCACGTGGCACCTGCATACAAAAATTCACCAAATGTAAGGATGAACTCGAGAGCTACAACAGCGGTCAATTTCAAAGATGCATAGAACTTTCTTCCTGGTCAAAGTTGAAGAGCTGAAGAAAAAGGAGAAGGAGAAGGAGAAGGAGGAGAGATCCTTCCTCATAAATTTAAAAAGTCAACTCAGCGTGGGGCACCGCCCAAACCGGATGGCTCGCTTAGGGAATCCACTGAAAAATCCCTGCAGCCGCCAAATTTCTTGTCATCATGAATCAGATCGAAGCATGGGATTCCCTCGTTTTGTCAACCTCATCAATCGAAATCCCAAAAAGAAAAAAAGAAATTATTTGAGCCCATTTAGGAAGACGTTTGTATATAAGGAATATACACATGGATTATACGAGAAATGATTAGTAAGTATTTCTTGTGTCGAAAGTATAAGTCTCGATTATCTATATTGACGAGAAGATAAAAACTGACGAAAATCAAAATAAAGGAGGAGAATATTGAGAGGGACACGTTAACCAAACACGAAAACGTGTATGAATTCCGTATGTTAGAAACCATCCAGGTCCCGTATTTTCCTAAAACCCCAGCCTAATGATCAAAATCACTTTATTCTATACCCACATCCATTAAAATAATAAGTATGGTCAAATCAAAAATCGAAAAAAGCAAACTGATCGAATGACCCAAGCTCCGATCCTACTAGAGACCGCTATAGAAAAGAAGTGCCGGCAAGCCCATGGTGCAACAGGTTGTGCGCGATCTGATCCCGGGCCTGCGCGGCGGCGGCCGACCGGACCGGGTTGTCGGGCAGCATCTCATCGTCGAAGATCTCGAACCTTGTGTCTGGTTCCATGACCTCGTTCCTCGCCTCGCAGATGTTGTGCAGCACGCAGCACGCCCCGAGCACGACCGGCAGGTCCTGCAGCTTCACCTCGGTCCGCTTCTGCAGGCACGCCCACCGCCCCTTGAGCCGCGCGAAGGCCTCCCGCGCCACGCCCCGGACCTCGGCGAGCTTCTGGTTGAACGCGTGCTGCGTCCAGGTGATGTTCTGGTGCGTGTAGGGGACGAGGGCCCAGTCCGTCAGCGGGTGCCCGGGGTTGCCCACCACCCAGACGTCCTTCAGCAGCCCCTTGCCGGCCCTCTGGTGCAGCGCCGACTTCTCGAGGACCTGGTCGTCGGGCATCGACCCGGGCCACCCGATGCACACGTCCGTGAACACGCCCCGCGGGTCGACCACGCCCTGGACCGTGATCGTGTACGTGGTCTTCTGGTTCCGCTCCGTGTGCCGCCTGTTCAGGTACGCGGCGACGCTGATCTTGGGGGCGATGATCGGGATGTGGGTCGTGTACATTGCCCCGCACACGCGCGGGATGCCCGACACCGCCTCGAACTCCTGCTTGATCGCGGCGAGCTGGCCGGCGTCGGGCCACTGGAGGAACTTGGGCATGAGGACGTTGCGGATGGCGGAGCAGACCTCGAGGACCAGCTTGTGGCACGTGGAGATGCCGAGGCCGAACCGCTTCGACACGAGGCGGAGCGGCTCCCCCGTCGCGAGCCGCCACACGCACACCGCCACGCGCTGCCGCACCGGGATCGCGTCCCGCAGCATCGTGTTCTTCTTCGTGACGGCCGCGTCGAGCTCGTTGCAGATGAATTCGAAGGTGGCCTTGCTCATCCGGAACTCGCGCCGGAACTCCTCCTCGGGGAACTCCGGGCTGCTGCACTTCTCCCACCAATCCTTTGACCGGTCCTTCACCCAAAGCCGCCGATGCTGGCCCACGCCCTGCGCCGGCGCGTCGTCCTCACCGCCCTCCGCAGCCACCGCAGCCGCCGAAGCCGCGGCTGCGGCTGCGGCCGCGGCGCCCGACTGCCTGGCGCGCTTGTTCTTCCTCATCTCGAGCTCGCTCGCGCCGTCGTAATGCGCCTGGAATTGGCTGTAGTAATCCCCGGCCGCTTGGACCTCCCGACCGAAGTTCCAATCCAGGGTGGCCTTCCCCCGCATCGAGTCGGCGAAGAAGCTCTCCCTCTCGCGCTTCTCTTCCTCATCGAGCAAAGAGAGCGACGCCACGATCTCTCCCACCGACCCGCCGCCATCGCCATTGCCGTGCTGTCCTCCTCCTTCCTCCTTCCTGCGGCGCTTAAAGGGCTGGCTCCCGCTCCCGCTCCCGCTCCCGCTACCGCCCGCGCCGAACGAGTAGCCGCCGCCACCGCCATCGCCGTCGCCGTCGCCGGCCGGGGCGAAGCTGGCCATGTCGGGGAAGAGGAAGGTGGAGAAGGGGGAGAGATCGTCGGGAGCGTCCTGGTTGAGAAATGGGAACGAAGTAAGCTCCATGGACCGGGTGGTGGGGGAGAAGAAGAGATCTGATGTATGAACGGGGAATGTGAACGCCTAAGGGGAGGCTGGTTTGAATACAAGTCATCGGAAGTGGTCGGAGCATTTTATACGGTTTGGGGGAAGCGTGTGCGGTGGCCGTGTGAACGCGGGGGAAAGTTGGAGATAGTCTCTGTAGCCGGAGGTGACTTGACTTTTGAATCGATTAAGGTTCTTTTTTAATTTATTTTTGGGAATAGTAAACGCGATCCTGGGTTTTGTTTACGCGGTCGGGAGGAGGTTGATGGTTTTGTTTTGGCGTCCTTTCTCGTTTTAAATTTAAAACAAATTAAGAATTACAAAAAAATGAAATTGGATTTATTCTCGACGCTGCTGCGAATATAGAGAGGGGGAAGAGATGGAGAAGTTTCGCGGGGTTGCTTATCGATGGAATATATGTACAGTCCCAAAAGCGAGTAGACGTCCGTCGCGAGGCTTCGGAGTCGGAGACCTCCTTCCGTAAGCTATCGGAACCGCCGGAAAATCTATGAAACCCGCCGGTTCCAACGGATTCTAAAGTAATTTTTAACGCATTGAATATTCGGTATAAAACTTTAATGGCTTTCCACGGTATATATCAACTTTGAGAAAAGATTTATATCAACTCACCCTTATTATTTAAATTTAATAGTTTGTATGAGAATTTATCTTGGCAATTGGGGCACTGATAGTCTATACAATGTTAAATCTAATCATATATTTTTTTATGCATGGGAGCAATTCTTCTATCGACGAGTCGGAGATCATTCACCGGTTACGGCTTTCGTACGTCTAAATATAATAATTCGTAAAGAGAAAAGAGATTGTAAATTATTAAATATTGTACATTTACCTTACAGGTATATTAAGTGATACTTTAGAGCATGAAGAAAGGTCGATCTACAAGTCCTGACCAATCATATTACTATATTGCTACCAACCAATCTCTCGAAATTTTATGGAATGCGCAAAGAAATTAATAATTCAATTTACGGGTCCACTCGATCCAGTATTTTATATTTCCCACGTCAATCAATGGACAAGTGGCAGTAAGATATGTCATGGCTTTTCAAAAATCAACCGGTAGGAGTCTAATTGACTCTCCAAAGCAAGTCAAAAGATAATTAATCCCTTTTGACTTCCGCACCGAGTGTAATCGCATGCATTCACACTCTTGAATAATGTTTCTAATTTCGCCCCCACCATTTTTTTGTATTTGGTAAATCCTACCGGAACTGTGTGACACCGTGTGATGTGGAACAGCCCAACATGTTCTCGACACGTCATCATCACACTTCCGGCCGTCCCGCTCAAACCCCAGGTCACCGCTTACGGCATAACAACATGAAAATTCCTCATATCGCATGGACTTTTCAGGATAAAAACCGGATTTTCCTCATTTAATGGCCACAATCGTCAAATGTAATCTACCAATGCGCTCTCAACTTCATCATCTTTTAACTACTTTTGTGGAAGCCATGCTATTTAAAGTTCAAAGAGGCTTTTAAATTATCTATTTCCAATTATGCGAATTGAACATTTCATAACATAAGTATAAATCACGACAACTACAATGTGATTATAAATTTTACAAGATGCGATTATTTTTATGAAGAATGATTGATAAAAATAAATGCAAATAAAAAAGTTATTTTGCGAAACAAATTGAATCTTATAATCCGCGTCTTTTCCTTTTAAGTGTGATATTTTCCAAGTGAGAAAATGTCAGCAGTTTATTCGGTCCTCACTTGTCAACACGGGAGTATTTCGAGCATGTGATCATGCATAACAACGATGATAAATCGGAATAGTCAACAGGTTCATTAGGATTAAAACATGGGCAGGTCAATAACCATGTTTTCGTACGATACAAGGAGCCATTCCATTCCAATTCAAATTCAAATTCAATTCAACGCCAGCTTGGCGATTAGTGTTTTTTAAGGTACGAGCCCTTTCCGGACATGACGAGGAAAGTGGCGCGACCCTTCGGGCGTTCCCATTTGCGGTTGACCGGTCTACCGAAAGTCAGCAGGTCAACCAGCGTCTGGAACCGTCAAATGTCAAAACTGAACGGGCCATCTTTCCTTTCGGTTTCTTCTTCTTCTTCTTTTTTCTTTTTCTATTTCTTGTCGGATGGAGGAACCGAAAGTCGATGACTCCGATTGCTCTTTGATGGAAGGTCAGAACCAGATGGGTATCCGACATAGGAGTTTGACATAATCAACAGTAGATTGACCTGATCACTTACTAAAATTAGGGTTTCCATAAGTTTATGATTAAGAAAGGCGCTTTCACATTACTATTTTTAAATTTGTGCTAAGGTGCTTTCTGTACTGACAACTTTGATATTTGACTAATAGCACGGAGAGAAATGACTATATCGTGAAGAAAATGGTTCAATGAAAAATTTTGACAATTTGCCCATTTTTTTTTTTTTAAATTCGTGGCTTTTAAAATTTTACTTTTATGAAATGAAAAATGGCTAAACTTTTTAAAATACCATCTTGAGAAGGCAATTTTTTTTTTTCTTTTAGGTATGATAAATTGGGAAGTCTCTAGATTAATTTTCCGCCTCTCAACAATTTCCTGAGGCACTCCTCATATTGATGGCGAATTTTGGATTTTATCAACTTAGAGTAGGTAATAAGCTCTGTTTGTATTGCAGAAAATGAATGATGTGAAAAATGTTATATTAAAACCGATGACTCGTATTGCCCGAAGTAATCAGTTAATAAAAATTGTTTATATTATCAATGATAATTTATAGTTAAGTATTTTCGTAAACGATGAAAATATTTTTCATCTATTCAATTTTGCAAGTAATTATTTTGAAAAAAATTTCAAAAATGTTTATTTTTTTGGGGAAACAAACGAAGGGTGCGCATGTTTTTATTTTCTTTTTTTTACATTTCTAAATAAATAAAAAAATGTATTTTGTTAGGAAAACAATTTTTGAATAAAAAAAATTGTTTGGTAAATTTGTTAGTAAATAAAAAATGAACATAAACACGTTTGGTAAATTTTATTCTTTTTTTGTTTCTTTTAATTTTTTAATATTTTTATTTTATTTTTTCCTTTCTTTTTTATTTTTTATTTTTTTTTGCAAAAGCCTCGCCTAGCCACGGCCAGCTCGGCCTCGCCGGGGTCGCGATGCTCGGCCTCGTCGGATCTGGGCGAGGCTCCGGCGAGGTCCCCGACCCTCGACGGCCGGTCGCCGGCCGTGGCCAAGGCCGGTGACCGGCGGAAGAAAAAAGAAGAAAAAAAGAAGAAGAAAAAAGAAGAAGAGAGAGAAGAAGAAACGTTTTCTCAAAAATATTTCTGGAATAAGAAGTAAGTTTTTTTTTTTTTTTTTTTATTCTTTTTGTGTTCCGGAAAGAAAAGAACATAAACGCGTTTTTTGTTCCCAGGAATAAAAACATGCAGCCCGAAATCTGCGGACTTTTTCCAAGGGATCGATTGTCCCATAGTCTCTATCAACCCCCTCCCCTCTTTCTCTCTCATCTCGAACGATTAAATTTTCTGAAATACCCCTTTAATCACAATCAATCCATTCACACAGAGCTCCAAAAAGCATCCCCAATTTTGCAAAATCCCCCTGAACCTTCCCACGAAGGACCGGGAACCTGTGGCTCCTATTCATTCCTGAATTTTGAGGCCGTGGTTGACTCATGCTGCGCATACACACAGCCTTAAAATAATAATAACAATTATCAAAGGCAAAAAAAAAAAAGGAGCAAAAGCAGAAGAAACAACCCGTTCCAAGATTCGTGGATCCATCTCCGCTCGATCATGGCGTCTCTGCTCAGCCCATCATCACCTGCCGTACCTCTGCAGAACAAGGTAGGTAGATAACTTGCTGCTGCTACAGTTATCGTTGACTAGTTCCTCCTTCGATCCTCTGTTTTTCGATTCGTCCGCGTGAATCTGGGTCGTTTCTTCGTCGGTCGGTGCCGAAAATTCACGTTCTTTTTTGCCCGTCTGCTCGATCTCATTTGTCTTCCGGTGGGTTCCTTTGAATTATTCCCGCGGTTTCTTGATCTGGGTCACTGGTTTTAAGTCGCATCCGCTGCGTTCTCGTCGCCCTTTGAGGCTTTGGTGGCTCTTGTTTGTTCGCGCTCGAGAATTGAGTCGGTAATCGATACAGGTAATGGGTAAGTTTAATTGGGTATGCGTTGTTCGTGGCTGGGAATGGAAGGAGGGGGAAAAGTTTAAATTTTTATGGAAGGAGATACGAATTCATATAATCTCTCTGCATTCTCGGCTTCTTGTACATGCTTGCGGTTGCACAAGTGAAAGTTGTTCTCCAATGCCAGCTTCCTTGGTTGGCTGAAAACTGTTTGATGAATTTTCTCCTTTGCAATCAGGTGAGCCATTGTAAAGGTAATGGCCTGTGCACGAGCGCACCACGAGCGGCAATTCGACGTGGTGCGGTTCGAGGTGGCGGCAGATGCCGTCTTGCGGTGAAAGCTCAAGCGACTGTTGAAGGGGCAATGCTAACGAGAGAAGCAGATGCGGCGGCCAACAGAAATGGTGATTAGACAGTCGTTTCAGAACTCCTGTTTTCTCGATGCACTTTTGATTTCGCACTAGTGCTCGCGTATATCTAGCATCTTAGTCTCCTGGCAGTTCAAAGTAATCTGGCTACTATTCTTTTACTTTCAAAATTTTATCTGCTTAAGCAATGGAAACGGTTTGGTTCCGAGTATCTCTTTATGGATCGTGTCACTTCCGAGTGTGATTTACTGAATTTTGTGCATTAGCTGGTTGACATCAGATGGAGAATTGGAGTTGACGAATTGAGTTGAAATGTTAACCTGCCTGTTCATGTTGAAGTCCAAACTGTGAAGCACATCTCTTCTGTACGGTTAATTAGGAGTTCATGAGTAAATTAATCGGATCAATCTGCTTAGCAAAACAAAACTCATCCGTTTCTTTTCTGTGTTGTGGGTGGAGAAATAACTCGCAGAACAACTGATTGTCACTCGTTTGCTTGTCTGATCTTGTCAAAGAATGATCATCTCGTAATACTGAATCCACAAGGTTGTAGAAGTTCTTGTTTGATGGCATCATTATGCTTTTGTGAGCCTTTGATCTTTGGTAACATCAAATGTTGATGCAGATATTGGTTTCCTCAGCATTCATCACGTAGGAATCCTATGTGAAAATCTTGAAAGGTCGCTCGATTTTTATCAAAACCTTCTTGGTAAGTCCTACTTCCCATGCCAACATTCAGGTACAAGAATACTACTTTTCGAAAGAACTGTCATGATTTGTCGATCTTTTCTGTTAAGTTAGGTCTCGAGATAAATGAAGCACGTCCGGATGACAAACTTCCCTATCGTGGTGCGTGGTTGTGGGTGGGTTCTGAGATGATTCACCTGATGGAGCTCCCAAATCCAGACCCGTTGACCGGAAGACCCGAACACGGGGGCCGAGACCGTCATACCTGCATCTCTATTAAGGACGTGTCTAAGCTGAAGGCCATCCTTGATAAAGCCGGTACGTAAATCTTTCCTTACTCTTTGGCAAGCAGTACACGCATCTCATGAAGCACGGGCATTTAATTCATTGGATTTATGTTTTAGAACTGCGCAGCGACTAAGTTGTGTACTCGTTTGGCCATTCTACTTGCAGGCATTCCTTACACGCTTAGCAAGTCGGGGAGGCCGGCGATTTTCACGAGAGATCCGGATACAAATGCTCTCGAGTTTGTGCAACTTGATTCATGAGACACGTTATCATACATACCAGCATTTCGAGAGTTCGTACTTTCGCTCCTTTGCATCCGATATCTCTGCACTCACAGACTCTTATTCTGTAGTATTGCAGTACCATACACAGATATGTACATAATATCGCTGAGCTTTATGTGATAAGCCTGGTTGGAGCGCCTTGGCCATTCCCCGCGCCTATGCAGCTAATCGAATTTTTCGCTCCAATCTTCTCTTACCAAAGCTTTATTCGTTCTTCGATGCCATCATCGATCTGACTACGCCTTCAGTCGGAGAACTTTACATAAGAGCATGCATGCGATCATTTAGGATATGGAGCCTCTCGAAGATTAAGGCAGGTTGGCAAAGGGGGCATGAACCATCAGAACTCTCCGCTTTTCCGGATGACGTTTCGAACTTGAGAGAACCCGAAACCAGAAATTTGATGGGCGAAATCTATGACAACGACCCATGGTGTCGCGAATGGGATCGGGCAAGCATCGCAGGCCCAAATGGCTTCGCAATCCTGTTTCGGCCAGGGAGATTTCGTGATTTAGCCTCTGTTGAGATCATTCATACTGCCGACAAATTGACTATGAAAACAACTAATGCGTGTCGAAGGGCCAGAAGAAGGCGGCAGGATCAGCTCGTCGCCCGAATGGTAAAGTATCGATCGCGTCGATGATTGGATCGTTTGCAATTTGCGAACGTTGCGCAAGCCGGTCGTGTTTTTTAAGAGACTGAACAAAGCCTAAAAAATCGAGGTGCAGATGCTTTGGGCCGTGCTTTCATTTGGTAATGGTCAGTGCCGTGATACGCACATCTAAATGAGTGGATTGCAGTTTAAGAAATGTTTTGCATCTAGACCGGTTTCATCGATAGCAGAAGAGCCCGACTCTAAAGTGGTGCTAGCGCTCGACTAAAAGAATATCGAGTCAAAGAGCATGAGGATGTTTATAATATTTTGGCCCGTTTGGTTTGACTTTCTCAAGGGGTTTGGGGAAATTTTTTTGTGTTTGGCAAATACTTTTAAAAGCTCATTTGCCAAATATGAGCATTTCCAATGCTGAAATCTGAATGTTGGGGAGGAGCTACTTTGAGTATTGGCATTTTAGAGATGCAATTTCTATTGTTTATCGCATACTGTTTATCTTCTTCTTCTCTGCCCATTTCTTCCACACTTGAAAGTTGGGCTTCTTCGGCAGCTGCCATTGCCACCTAGGGGTTGTGCATCCCTGGTGACCATTGTCTGGGGTGGCGTGATCCGTGACCCGGGCGGTGTAGCGCGACCTTTGGCGGCATTGCCTGGCGCATGCAGACCAGGTGCCGTCGCTTCGGTCCGCGTGACTCAGGTGGCATCACTTGGCTCATGTGCGCTAGGTGACATCACTTGAGGTCGTGGACCCAGGTGACGTTGCTTGAGGTCGCGACCTCAGGCCCCTAGATCTTAGTGGTTCGGAGGCCAATTTTGGCCTTTGCGACCTCAGACGACGGCGTCACCTGAGGTCGCCGTTGAAACCGAGGTCGCGCCCCTAGGTGGCGTCGCCGAGGTCGCGACCTCAGGCAGCTAGATCTGGCTGTCCGGCAATTGGCCGGCAGTTAGCCAATTGCCGGATTTGATTTTCAAATTAAAAAAAGAAAAAGCAAAAGCCCATTATAAATGTGGGTTTTGCCAAACGGTGTAACATTTCGGAAAACCCATTTACCTAAAATATATTTGCATTTTCCCAAGGGCATTTTTCCAAAGCCGAACCAAATGAACCCTTCATTGACTTGACAATAATTTATCTAGAGAGGTCTAAACTCGACTCGATTTGATATAATTCAATTTGAAATTGACATGAGCACGACACTTTTTTATGAAATTTTTAGGAAAGTTATTTTTCTCTAATCACGTTGAAAGATTCTGATGATGACGTGAAGGGGTCGCCAAATGTGTAATTGCTCCAAATGAAAGTAAATGCTAACACAGCTTTGAATGACAGTTTGACTATTAATAAAACAAACACCCATGTAACAGATTAGTGGAAGGCTCCTGCAGTGCTTAGGCCTACTATTTTATCTTTACCGTGTCTCTTACTTTAGCAAATGATAGAAATATAATCTTCTATACCATATAAGTCAATTATAGAAATTATTTCCGAAATTCTAAAGTTTAGGTTATTTCATAAGTAACCTTTTCCTTTTCTATAGAAAGCTTGTTTCTTGATTCTATTATAATTTAATCGGCTGTTGGTTACAGCTATCAAAACCGAAAACATACCGATAATCTTATCCCAAAATCGCACGTCAAGTTTTTTCTAGTCAATAGCATTTCAATTGGTAATATAAGATTAAAGTATTTTAAAAGAAACTATTTCCTTGTTTTATGAGAAGAATTTATTGGCAAGTAAAGTCATAATTTGTGGAATTTTCTTCAATATATTATTTTCCTATAATAATATAAGAAGTTGAAGCAATTACATTCTTTCAATGGTTTAAATTTTTAGAATAGTTGGTTTTGATTTCACAAAATTTTACAAGGTGTTAGAGTTGGACAATCTAAGTTTGGATCTTTTCAAACCATTATTTGTCTCCCTTGTTATATCACCCCCTAGTGTAAGTTCAATTAACATGTGAGGAGAAGTGTTAAAATACTAGTAAAGTCCAGCTTAGGTGTAATGCAGAGTGTTAGTATATTAAATATTAAATTACGTCTTCATTTATCAATTGAACCTTTTAGAATAGTTAGTAATGAACTTGCAAAATTTTACACAAGGCACATGGATGGTGCAGCCTTCCTTGTATATGTGTTTTGTTAAATTAGACTATTTTGATTATACATAGCACCATGCTACCATAAATTAGATTGTCAAAATAGGACGTAACACCATGCCTTTATATATTAGACTCAATTTAACCCATATTTGATGGGTTGGATAGTTATATCACCTAGTTTTATTTAGTAAATAGGTTATATATCGGTTTTAGATGGTAAGACCTAAAACAATAAGTGTTAAATGGGTTCATAACTTAGACTCAACTCAACTCTAAGACCCTCTCTCGCCCTCACTTGATCTCGTGCTTGCTCACTTTGCTCTCACCTTAGTTTGGGTATAAGTTTTCCTAAATTTGATTAAATAAATGAGTGTTTTATAAGGCCATCAAATGGGTGGGTCGGGTTGAAAATGATCCGACCAATATGACCCATTTAACCTGTTTTGACCCATTTTCATGTAATGTAAATTTGATGATCCATACCTGACCTGACCCTTATTATCTAAACACATTTATATTTAACTCAATTTAGTTACTTAAATAAAAACTTCACACCAAATTTAAAAGTAAATAAAATAAAAAATGTGAAACACCTTTAAATTGAACTACTTTTGAAGAACTCTTGATAAGAAAAAGTTTGATGAACTAATAATTGACATGAAAATAATATTTGCTTATAACAAATCTTCTTGAATGCGAGAATGCATAGCTTCTTAATTGTAATTGTTTTTAATATTGGTTGATTTCTTCATTTTAGTTCACCAAGTTAAAAATTACATTATGATGTTTATAATTTCTATTTATCAATTTAAATAGCATCAAGCTTCGTCTAAAAGTACTTATCCAATATGTATACGGATATCTATCTACCAAATATCATTAAAAAAATTGATTATTTGATTATTTGATTATTTTGAAATTATTATTATTTATTTTATTTTCTTCTTTTATCTTTTCTTTCTTTTTCCTCCTCCTTCTTCTCCCTTGTTACTTCCTCGACGGTGACTGGCCAAGCCGCAGTCTAGCGAGATCAAGGCTTTGCCTGTCCAGGGGAGCCTAAGCTACCGAGCTCCGTCGCGGCCAGTGAGCTCGGGGCTTGGCTGATCTAGGTGAGCCTAAGCTCCATTGCAGTCGACGAGCTTGCGGCTCACTAGATCCAGGCAACCCAAGCTCGATCATGGCCAGTGAGCTCGCGGCTCGACGATCTAGGCCAGCCCGAGCTTTGTCAAAGTCGGCGAGCTTGCGGCTCGCTAGATCCGAGGCGAGCCGAGCTCGCGGCTTGCTTGAGGTTGACGAGCTTGAGATCAATGACAAAGATGGCAGCGTGACGGCGGGGTAGGCGGTGGTTGCAATTAGGGGTGTCAACGGTTCGGTTTTTTTGAAAAACCGAACCGTTAAAAAAATCTTCCAAACCGAACCGAAACCGAACCAAAATTTCGGTTTGGTTCGGTTTGGTTCGGTTTTTGGTTTTTAACCTTTGGTTTTCGGTTTTTTTTCTTTTTCTTTTAAACTCATATTTCTCCACTTTTATTTGTTGGTTTGGTTCGGTTCGGTTAACCGATAAAAATCGAACCGAACCAAAATTTTTTAATTTTTAATGAAAATCGAATCGAAAAAATAGAATTTTTCAGTTCGGTTCGGTTCGATTTTCGGTTCAGTTCGGTTTTCGGTTCGGTTACTGACACCCCTAGCTGCAATCGGTTGGGATCGGAAAGGAAAGGGGGTACTCTACTTATCCAAAGATTTGCAGTCATGGAAGGAAGAGAGAATTGAGGCAGAGGCTCTGCTGCAGAGGAGGAAGGCCATGGGTTCAAAGTGGGTTTCTTAATAATCCATTTAGACTTATTTCTTTTTTTGCTCTACTTTCTATACTTTATAAGACCATTTGTGACCTATATTTAATTTTCACTTGACCAATATATGACTAATTTAACTAAAAATGAGTCATAAATCATAATATGGGTTTATGACCCATTTTGCCAGCTCTATTGTTTTAATAAAATAAGTTGGATTGGTATGTAATTGGGTATTGATCACTAGATTTTTATTACATAAAAATAGGTTAAAATAAATTAAATGAGTAAATTTGCGTCGGTTATTTTTGATTCGACGACTCGGTCCATTCCTATGACAAGACACACACACACACACACACACACACATATATCGTACTGTTTTAGCTTCATGAGGGATTCTAATCATGAGCTCCAAATTTCTAAGTTTATATGAAAATTCCAATCTTAGCCTTATATTTATATTATTTGAATTCTATGTTTCTCATTCAGAAGCAACCCCCACGGCCGGGCGCACGTACTTGTCGCGTAATGACTTTCAGTCTATATTAGTCTTCTTCGAATACATTATTTTATTTCATTTTCTTAGGATTAGTTTTCTCATGCTAATCGAGGCGAATTTTTAAATTGGGTCACCCGCAATGTCGGGTTTTGATTATTTTTTTTCACCCCGTCTCCTCCCTCTCATACATTTGAGTGTACAAAGTGCTTTTTGGCTTTTAGCATATCTTATAATGGTAGCTTTCGTCCGACTTTTAATTAATCAATTGAATACATTACATCTTGCCGTTTGTGTAGCTTCTGTCTATTCATGAAATGATTAGATTGATTGAAATCATATAAGATCGACCCCATTAATAACTTTTGCAAACTCCACATATAGTGAATTCACACGAATGATATATAGGTTTACTAAAGTTAATATCATTTAAATTTTATGTAAAATAAAACACAATAGAATCTTAAATTGGGTCATATTCAATATCCGATAAAAATCGATCGCATTATTATACTTATCAATTTGGTACATCGATTCGATATACTTAGCAATAATCCTCGTGCAGATTTACTTCACCATCTTTTGGTCCTTAGTGGCACTTTTCTCTAAGATCCCTGCGAATTCCTCCATGTACTTGTTTTGCAACTCCATGTCCCCAAACACTTCCTTCATGGCCCATGCATTTGCCCTAATCGGCTTGCCCTCGGGCTCCACCATGACCTGCTGGATTGACTTGGCCACCACGTTGCCCGTGAATGACCCGTCCGCCTCATCCCGGGGCACCTCGAACCCGACCCGCTTCTGGTGCAGGAACCGGGCCATCACGCCCTGGTCCGCGCTCCCCCCGGAGAATAGCACCAGGGGCAGCCCGCGGCTCAGCGCCTCGATTGTGGAGTTCCACCCGCAGTGCGTCAGGAACCCGCCTATTGCCTCATGGGCCAAGATCCGAGTCTGCGGGGCCCAGCCCGCCCAGACGAACCCTCGGTCCGAGATTCGTTCCTCGAACCCGGCCGGCACGAGGCAGTTCCTAACCACCCAAACGAACGGTAACCCGGACTTCTCAATCCCGGCGGCCAACTCGTTCGTCAACTCGCTACTCAAAATCACTTCGGTTCCAAGCGCGATATAAAGCACCGTTTTCTCGCGCTTGGCGCTGAGCCAACTTTCCAGGGCTTTCCATTTCTCATCGCCGGCTCCAACCTCGTCTCGGATAGCTGGCGTCACTAGCCCGATTGGAATCGCGGGCTTCTGGTAGATCTCCGGCAACAAGCTCAACGGCTCCGATTCGAACTCGCGGCAGCTCCTCACGATCACGAAATCGCAGCCGTCGATCACGTGGCCGAACCTGCAGAAATCGGAGACCTCCTCGTCCATGCACCGTTGGTGCTTCAGTACCTCATAAAGCCTGAAGCAAGCTGTGGACTCGTACGGGATCCACTTCGGCACGCAGGTCAGGTCCTCTGGCTTATGGCACCGGCCGCCGATGAGCTCCGACGGCGGGCCGAGGAAAGCAAGCGTGGTGGCGTTGACGGTGCTGAAGAACACCGAGCGGACCCCGAGCCGAGCGGCGGCCTTTGGGAGCCAGTGGCTGGCAAAGTCGTGGATCACCCAGTCAATGCGGTCGTCCGAGAGGAACCGGGCCAGGGCTGGCTCGAGCAGGTCGTAGGCCTTCTTGAGGTAGGGGACCGAGTCAATGTCCAAGTCGGAGGTGGACTCGGCGGAGCTGGGGAGGTTGGGGACGCGGGGCAAGGGGAGGGAGACGAGGCGGACGGAGGGAGGGAGTTCAGGGTGGGCGCCGGCGAGGCGAGCGACGTTGCCGGGGGTGGTGAGGAAGGAGACGGCGTGGCCGCGGAGGGAGAGGAACTTGGAGAGCTCGAGGAAGGGGGTGATGTGGCCGTGGGCGAGCCACGGGAACATGGCGATGTGAAGGCTTCGCTTCGACTCGCTGCCCATGATGGAGAGAGACTGCAGAAACAGAGAGAGAGAGAGAGAGAGAGAGAGGAAGTGAGATTGTAGACGACGACGGTTTGGAGGATAGAGGGAGATTTCTAGGGTTTTATAAACCGGGTCACGCCTTTAGAGCAGGAAGCGAAGATTAAAATAATGTTTTCGAGGTTTGAACAACTGAAGATCCACGATTTGTGATGTGGGGGATCCGATGCAAACGCTAAATATATAAAGTAACGTCATCGTAGCTGACGTATGGGATGATCGCAACTTTTGCTCTCTTTGGCTTGGGCCTCTCCTTTCCTTTCTTGGCTATGTTTCATCGTTTCTCTTTTGTTTTTTTCATTTTTATATCCATGGGGGAGTGACCTATTTGAGGTCTTTGAGTTGCGGCCATTCTCGAAGTGAACCGCCGGAAGGAAAACTAACGGATTACTATCTGTAGTGGGAGCTCTTCAGTGCTTGGCCGCGAGAAGTCCGGGATGGCAGCGAACGGCGATGGGGAGGCAAAGCACGACGACGAAGTGTGTTTATGTTGATAGTGGCGCAAAGCAGAGAAAAAGTCTGATGTGGAGTGGATCTCCTCTCTTCGCGAATGATGGATACTCTCAAGAAAGAAAAACTGGCCTCCTCTTTCTTTAAATAGTAAATGACACAAATGATCTGTTAACTTTGATTCGATATGCAATTTGGTCTATGAAATTTGATCCAATGTGCAATGTCATCCTTGAACTTTAATTTGTTCAATGCGGTTTTTAAACTTGAGGTATATGTTAATTCAATCCCTAGATTGTATGAAAACGTTCGATATTGTACTTGAACTTGAATCAATGAAAAGACAACATTGAACATTTCATACAATCTATGGATTAAATTGAATAAGTGTCAAAGGTTCATGACCACAATAAATAAATTAAAAATTTAGGAATGACATTGCACATTGGGATGAAATTATTCCTTCTTCAGAGAAAACATTACATACTGAGCCAAAATTTTAAGATAATTCACATGATTATTCCTTCTTCAAAAGCTTTGGCCGGCCAAGCATGTATGATTGCCGTACGAGATGTGATCACTTACCCATCGAGCCAACACTGCCTTTCCTTTGTTTATTTTTGGTCGTGTCTTCCTGTGGGGTGTGGACTTCTATCTGATGAATGTGCCAAGTCTTTCAGTCCCTTTTTATATGTGAGAAGGTGAAGCTTTCGAGGAAAGGAAACTTCGCTTCGACTTACTGCCCATGATGCGAGAGAGAGAGAGAGAGAGAGAGAGAGAGAGAGAGAGAGAGGTTGCAGGTGAAAGTGTGAGATTGTAGACAACCGATGATTTTGGGTTGTTGCGTGATTGAAGATGGTGGGAGATTTCTTGGGGCTTTATGGACCGGATCGAATTCCGGGGCACGCCAGTACAGTAGTAATCAAGGTTAAAATATTGTTTTTAAGGTTTGAATTGAAGACCTACGATTTATGATGTGGGAAATCCGATGTTAATGATGGAAATAATATAGTAAGATCATGGCTGACGCATGCGGTGATTGCATCTTTGTTTTCATCGGTTTCGGCTTCTTCTTTCCTTTCCTGGCTATGCTTAGGGTTTCATCGGTTTTCTTCTGTTCTCTTTCATATCCATTGAGAGCGATCTTTTATAGCTCTTTGAGCACGTCGACTACTTTTCGGTGACAGTTTTGCTTTTTACACACATTCGGTGATTATGCACGCACATATGAAAAGGCTTTTTAGCTTGTTGATTTGACAAAATGATTGAATAACTGTGTTTATGATGTAATAATACTAGATATGGTGAAGTTTCATTCATTGAGATGAATGTGGGTAATTATGTATATGTCAACTCAGTTTCATGTTTAGGGTTAAACGCAGTGCCAAATTGGCAAAAGGACTTGGACATTTCTAATCCCTTTGGGAAAAAGAACGTGCGCGAGCCACTCGAACCTTTTCTTCAACTGAGAATCTTGACTGACTTACATCAGCAAAATCCAGCCATACAAAGACAACCGATTAATTCTTTTAAAGGCGGTGAGGGCTATATTGAGGCTAATAAATGTAAATGTGCGGTTTTGAATTTTGAGCAAGAGTAGAATAATTAAGAGCGCCCTCTTAATCTATTTTCTTTAGACATACATTCATATCCAAACAATTTGGCTAGAATACTCTGAGGAAGAAGAGAAGAATTGGGTTTTGAGCTATAAGAAAGAGAGACAACGAGGATTGGCCCCTGTTGAACTCAATCATATCATCAATATAGACCTCTTTCTCTTTATAAGTAACGAATGTTGGGAGGTAGTGAGTCTTGTCTTCCTTGCCCTTGCTCAGCTTGGCGACTCGTAGAGGTTGCCTTTTGAGAACCAGAGATTCTGGATTCGGTCTTCAGCAGAATTGCTAAGCTATTGCAATCTAATCTCGGGTGAATCACCTAAGATTTGACTAATGTATTATTAAGCCTAAAATCGGATTCTTCCAAATCGATACAAATTCGTAACTTAGGTTTAAGTTTTTAACATGTAAATGATTTTTCAATTAGAAGTCACCATTAATTAGTTTATAGTAGGTCGATTATACATCTAAGTAAAATAATGAGAGAATTATTTTACTTTTACGAACTAAAGATTGTGAGTACGGAAACTTGATTACATCTAATGCCTTTTGGTATTGTTCTTTTCATGAAAATAATGTTTATCAAGCCCAAATAAGGCTCCAATCATTTCTCTAGAATCATGGACACCACTTAACCAAGGTAAGGCAGGCACCACCTCTCCTAAATTAGCCTTGCCACCCAAGAACAAGCTATCGGACCATTTAGAAAGGCCATCATGGAGGGTTTGGCCTATAAATAAAAGCATCAATCCTTCATTTCCAACCTTGGCTCATTTCTCACACTTCTCCTCTTCCTTGCACGCCCCTCCCTCTCTCTCGGCCACTTTCTCTCTTGTTGCTGCTTGCCCCTTGTCATTTGGCCATCGCTCAGTCTAGTAGTAAGTGAATTCCTTAATCTTGGTTAGGGCGTTATGCTATGTCACTCAGACTTGGATGTGTTCTCACTTGCGCTTGTATGAGTATGTTGACGACTGTTCATATATGGTTTGCTTACGTGCTATTGTCCATGAGCCAAAACATGCTCCAGGCCACGTAAGGGATCACACTTGGTCTTGAACGGACGTTGAGGCATGACGGATTGGACCTCGCTTGGCCTCAAATCAATATTGAGGTGTGTCGATCCAAACGTTGCTTGGTTTTAGGTTGGTGCTTAGGTGTAATGGGACAAGCCATGAACTTTGGGCCATGCCTAACATATTGTATAGTTATGGTTTTGTAGGTCATGACACTCACTTACAAGACACATCTTCGGGCCTTGACGCATCGACTAAGAATACAATGATAAGAAGTCGGATTGCGTGATGTTGTCGCGTGGTCACACAGTGGAAATATTCGTTGCTGATGAATTTCGAAGATGTTGCCTGATAGATTTCAAACGCTTGGTGGATTCTGGAAAAACTAATGGATTTTGGTTAAGTTAATAAATGAAGTTTTGTGTGCTTTTCTCTATGTTTTGTTTGATGTTTTTGGATACTTCGTGCATCAAAGGTAAGCTGAACCATTCTTATGCATATGATCAAGATTAATGGAACAGTTTGCTATTAATTTCCCATCAACACTTGAGACGGTGATAGTTGCATACTTTGTTCGATGTGAGGCATCCTCCTAAATGAAGTTTATTGAGTTTACTTACTAAGTCCATGACTCTCTCTTTATTTTCTCCGGATTTGTATGTATGGATTTTCCTCCTGTTCGTTTTGACTTGCTTGTTGAAATGGAAGTGACCATCATCGATATTATAGAAGCAGGAGCCAATACCGCCTATCGTAGATGCACTACTACCATTTGGGTCGAGGAGGGCCTCGATGACTTGGTTCCCCACTATTACATGGCGTGGTACGCTTGGTTTGATGGTGACCTTGTTGGACCCTTTCGTGGGTTCAATGGACCGCCAAGGCCAAAGCGATGCATCCGCGTTTGGTGGGATTGCGTTAAGTACCTAGGAGGCCAGCCCAACGAAGGGGAATCGATTTTGGAAGTGCAACCTCACTAGAGGAGTTAAAGGTACCCCAACTTGTGCGGTGGAAAGAAAAAGGACCTATAATAAAGGGTTTGTACAAAGCACTAACATTGTATAATAGTAGAGTGTGTTTATAAAGTGTTTTCCTAACTTCTTGTTGTTGTTGATGTTGGGTGTTTATTATATGAATGCTTCCGCATGTTCATAATAAAAAGATAAAAGAAATGGAATGGCAATGAGTCTAGGATATCACAACAACAACCATTGCCGGTCGCATCCCTGTGGTTAGGGAGTCCGAGTATGTGAAAGTATCCTTTAATGGTATTTTGCAGTTAATTAAATTATAAGACTAGGTGAATCGGCCACATCCACACTGGTTTAGGAAAAAAATTAATATTTTGATTTTTTTTATTAAGCAATAGAAAGTGTAGTTGAAAAGGATCAAAAGTCAATGCCTGCATGGCACGAGAGAGACACATTACGTCATCTCATGCAATAATATAATTTTTTTCTTTGGAAAACTATAATTTTATCATGACGTGCCTTGAATTATACATGAATCATGGGATGGATATTCTCGGAGATATTCACTTAGGTTTTTGTCTTTTAAATGCAAATACGAGGAAAAACAAGCGCTAATTAATGTGGTTTTGGCTCATAAACTTTGAGTTAAGGCCTTGATATTAAGGTTTCGTTCCTTTTGTGAAAAATAAATTATTTAAAAATATTTTCTTACAAACGATTATTCATATCACTATAATTATTTTCATCTTTCACGAAAATATTGAGATATAAAATACTGTTAATAATGGAAATATTTCCATTAACTAATTATTATAAGTGATATTAGTGATCATATAATCTTTAGTTTTTGAGAGACAACTTCGACAAACATACAATCAAACGTAATTATACCAACTCGAAGTGCATAAAGAAATCCAAATCCATCATTTACTTGTTGCTACATTATCCTTGGTGGAGTCATCACTTACTCTGTCTTGCAAATTTAGTTGACCATCTTGTGGTCCTTACTGCAACTCCATGTTGCCAAACACCTCCTTCGTGGCCCGTGCGGTTGCCCTTATTGGCTCGCCCTCATGCTCCACCATGACCCCCCGGATAGACTTGGCCACCATGCCGCCCGTGAACGACCCGTCCGCCTCGTCCCTGGGCACTTCAAACCTGACCCGCTTCTCGTTCAGGAACCGGGCCATAAGGCCCTGCTCTGAGCTCCCCCTGGAGAACAGCACAAGGGGCAGCCCACGGCTCACCGATCGACAATGCGTCAAGAACCCACCGATCGCCTCGTGGGCCAAGATCCGTGTCTGCGGAGCCCAGCCCACCCAGATGAATCCCCGGCCCGAGACTCGCTCCTCGTACCCGGCCGGGACGAGGCGGTTCCTAACCACCCAAACAAATGGTAACCCGGACTTCTCAATCCCGGCGGCCAACTCGTTCGTTAGCTCGTGGCTCAAAATCACTTCCGTTCCAAGCGCGGCATAAAGCACCGATTTCTCGCGCGTGGTGTCGAGCCAACTTTTTAGGGCTTTCCATTTCTCATCGTCAATCTCCAACCTCCTCTCGAATAGCTGGCGTCAATAGCCCGATCGGAATAGCTGGCTTCTGGTAAAGCTCCGGCAACAAGCTCAACGGCTCCAATTCAAACTCACTGCAGCTCCTCACGATCACGAAATCGCAGTCGTCAATCACGTGGGCGAACCTGCAGAAATCGGAGACCTCGTCGTCCATGCACCGCTGGTGCCTCAATACTTCATGGAGCCTGAGGCAAACTGTGGTCTCGTATGGTATCCATGTCGGTACGCTGGTCAGGTCCTCTGGCTTCTGAAACCGGCCGCTGATGAGCTCCGACGGCAGGCCGAGGAGCGTGAGCGTGGTCGTATTGAAGGTTGCTGAAGAACGCGGAGCCAACCCCAAAATGAGCTGCGGCCCCCGGAAGCCAGTGGCTGGCAAAGTCGTGGATCACCCAGTCAACACGGCTGCCAGAGAGTAAATTAAGACTGTCAAAATAGGACATAACACCATGCCTCTACATATTAGACTCATTTTAACCCATATTTGATAAGCTGGGTAGCTACATCGCTTAGTTATATTTAGTAAGAAGTTCATAGATGGATTTTAGATGGTTAGACCTAAAATAATATAAGTGTTGAATAGGTTTATAATTTAAACTCAACTCACCTCTATGATCCTCTCTCATTCTCATTCGATTTTACGCTTGTTCACTCTGTGCTCTCACCTTAGTTTGGATATAAGTTATTCTAAATTTGGTTAAATATATGAGTATTTTAATAAAATAAGTTGGTTTGGTATGTGATTGGATATTGATTACTAGATTTGTATTGCATAAAAATGAGTTAAAATAAATTAAATGAGTAAATTTGGGTCAATTATTTTTGATTCGACACAAACTAAACTCAGTCCATCCTTATGACAAGACTAATATATACGTGTATATATGTGTGTGTGTGTGTGTCGTACTGTTTTAGCTTCACGGTGGATTCTAATCATCAGCTCCAAATTTCTAAGTTTATATAAAAATTCCAATCTTGGCCTTATATTTATATTATTTGAATTCTATGATTCTCATTCAGAAGCAGCCCCCACGGCCGAGCGCACGTACTTGTCGCGTAATGGCTTTCAATCTATATTAGTCTTCTTCGAATACATTATTTTATTTCATTTTTCTTGGATTAATTTTCTTGTGCTAATGGAGGCGAATTTTTAAATTGGGTCACCCGCAATGTCGGGTTTTGATTACTTTTTTTCACCCAGTCTCCTCCCTCTCATGCATTTGAGTGTACAAAGTGCTTTTTGGCTTTTAGCATATCTTATAATGGTTGCTTTCGTCCGACTTTTAATTAATCAATTGAATACGTTACATCTTGCCGTTTGTGTAGCTTCTGTCTATTCATGAAATGATTAGATTGACTGAAATCATATAAGATCGACCCCATTAATAACTTTTGCAAACTCCGCGTATAGTGAGTTCACAAGAATGATGTATGGGTTTACTAAAGTTAATATCATTTAAATTTTATGTAAAATGTAAACACAATCAAATCTTAAATCGGGTCATATTCAATATCCAATAAAAATCGATTGCATTACCGTACTTATCAATTTGGTGTATCGATTCGATATACTTAGCAATACTCGTCTTGCATATTTACTTCGCCATCTTTTGGTCCTTGGTGGCACTTTTCTCTAATATCCCTACAAATTCCTCCATGTATTTGTTTTGCAACTCCATGTCGCCAAACACCTCCTTCATGGCCCATGCATCTGCCCTAATCGGCTCGCCCTCGGGCTCCACCATGACCTGTCGGATCGACTCGGCCACCATGTCACCCGTGAATGACCCGTCTGCCTCATCCCGGGCCACCTCAAACCCGACCCGCTTCTGGTGCAGGAACCGGGCCATCACGCCCTGGTCCGAGCTCCCCCCGGAGAACAGCACCAGGGGTAGCCCGTGGCTCAGCGCCTCGATTGTGGAGTTCCACCCGCAGTGTGTCAGGAACCCGCCGATTGCCCCGTGGGCCAAGATCCGAGTCTGCGGGGCCCAGCCCGCCCAGACGAACCCTCGGTCCGAGACTCGCTCCTCGAACCCAGCCGGCACGAGGCTGTTCCTAACCACCCAAACGAACGGTAACCCGGACTTCTCAATCCCGGCGGCCAACTCGTTCGTCAACTCGCTACTCAAAATTACTTCGGTTCCAAGCGCGATATAAAGCACCGTTTTCTCGCGCTTGGTGCTGAGCCAACTTTCCAGGGCTTTCCATTTCTCATCGTCGGCTCCAACCTCGTCTCGGATAGCTGGCGTCACTAGCCCGATTGGAATCGCGGGCTTCTGGTAAATCTCCGGCAACAAGCTCAACGGCTCCGATTCGAACTCGCGGCAGCTCCTCACTATCACGAGGTCGCAGCCGTCGATCGTGTGGCCGAACCTGGAGAAATCGGAGACCTCGTCGTCCATGCACCGCTGGTGCTTCAGTACCTCATGAAGCCTGAAGCAAGCTGTGGACTCGTACGGGATCCACGCCGGCACGCAGGTCAAGTCCTCCGGCTTATGGCACCGACCTCCGAGGAGCTCCGACGGCGGGCCGAGGAAGGCGAGCGAGGTTGCGTTGATGGTGCTGAAGAACACCGAGGAAACCCCGAGCCGAGCGGCGGCCCGGGGGAGCCAGTGGCTGGCGAAGTCGTGGATCACCCAGTCGACACGACCGTCCGAGAGGAACCGGGCCAGGGCCGGCTCGAGCAGGTCGTAGGCCTTCTTGAGGTAGGGGACCGAGTCGATGTCCAAGTCGGAGGTGGACTCAGCGGAGATGGGGAGGTTGGGGACGCGGGGCAAGGGGAGGGAGACGAGGCGGACGGAGGGAGGGAGTTCGGGGTGGGCACCGGCGAGGCGAGCGACGTTGCTGGGGGTGGAGAGGAAGGAGACGGCGTGGCCGCGGAGGGAGAGGAACTTGGAGAGCTCAAGGAAGGGAGTGATGTGGCCGTGGGCGAGCCACGGGAACATGGCGATGTGGAGGCTTTGCTTCGACTCGCTGCCCATGATGGAGAGAAACAATGCAGAGAGAGAGAGAGAGGAAGTGAGATTGTTGACGACGATGGTGGGAGATTTCTTGGGGTTTTATGGACCGGGTCACGCCATTAGAGCAGTAAGCGAAGATTAAAATAATGTTTTTGAGGATTGAACAGCTGAAGCTCTACGTTTCGTGATGTAGGGAATCTGACGTCAATGGTGAATAGAATGTTAATGTGTATTTTATATATATTATAGAGTACTTCTATAATTATGTTTCTATCGGTACCATTTCTGTAATTAACTGCCTTTATAAATACATATAATTCGTTATTCTCTCTGAGTCTAAGCATCAACATATAATCCAATAAGATCATCATAGCTGACGTATGGGGTGATTGCATCTTTGTTCTCCTTGGGTTGGGCCTCTTCTTTCCTTTCTTGGTTATGCTTAGGTTTTGTCGTTTCTTTTTTGTTTTTAGTTTTTATATCCATGGGGAGTGATCTATTTGAGGGCTTCGAGTCACAACCTTTCTCGAAGTGAACTGCCTTGTGGGAACTCTTCAGTGTTTGGTGGCGTGACGTCGGGAGCTGCAGCAAGAGTGGCGTGGAAACAAGACATGACAGCGAACGGTGATGGGGAGGCAAAGCACGACGATAAAGTGTGGTTATGTTGGTAGCGGTGCAGAACGGAGAAAAAGTTTGTTGTGATACGGATCTCCTCTCTTCGTGAACGATGGACACTCTCTAGAAAGAAGAACTGGCCTCCTCTTTTAAATAATCTATGAACTTTGGTCTAATATACAACTTGATTTATGATCTTTAATTCAATGTGCAATGTTGTCCTTGAACTTTTAATTTGTTCAATGCGATTTTGGACTTTAGGTACATGTTAATTTAGTCCCTAGATTGTATGAAAATGTTCGATGATCTGTGAACTTGAATCAATTGGAAGGACTATTGAAAAAATATTAAAATACATGAAAATAATAATAACTATTGAAAATACATTGCAAAAGATTAGAAAATAAAAATAAATGTCCGAGGCATATAAGTATTGTCCTTAAGGACAATTTCGCCCTTTGAAGTACGAAACTTGGTGCGTAAGGCTTCAACGGCTATTTTCCCAAGATACAATAGACCTTTTTTTTTTTTTACTTTTCACTAAATATTAGAAGGAACAGAACAATATTATGTGTATAACCAAACAAAAAGAAATAAAAATATATGAGAGCATGGGGCATCTTCAAAGATTGTGGTTTGAAGTTTAATTTATGTTTAAATAAGAGAAAGAGAGAGCACCGTCATAAATCAATTGATAATTAAAAGGATGGCCATTATAAAATAATGAAGAGTTTATGAAATAATAAATCAAAAATTATAAAATCGTTAGACAATCGTTATGCGGCCGTTATAAAGTCGTTATATGGTCGTTACAAAGCTGTTGTATGGCCATTGTAAAACCGTTACAAAAAGGGAAAAAGCCACCAAAAACCCCAAACTTTGCCTCGAGTGACAAATTTACCCCGAACTTTGTTTTGTGACATGAAAAACCCCGAAGTTTGCTAACTGTGACACATTTACCCCAAAATTTTATTTGTGACACAAAAAATCCCGAACTTTCATTTGTGTGACGCATTTACCCTAAATCATAAGGGTGTTTTGGTCTTTTTACTTTTTTTTTTTTTCTTCTTCTTCTTCCTTCCCTCTGTTGGCCATGGCGGAGCCGGCGTCCGGTGAGGGCCTCCCTCGCCCGACGCCGGCGAGGGCACCCCTCGCTCGACGCAGGCGAGGGCGGCCCTCGTCGGCGTCGGGCGAGGGCGGCCCTTGTCGACGTTGGGCGAGGGCGGCGTCGACGAGGGCCTCGTCGGGTGAGGGCCTCCTCACCCGACGCCGGCGAGGGCGGCCCTAGCTAGCCCTGGCGTGGGCAACCCTCGCCCCACGCCGGCGAGGGCGGCCCTCGCCCCGACGCCGACGAGGGCGGCCCTCGCCGGCGAGGGCGCTTCCCTCCGCCCGGCCAACGGGCTCCACCATGGCCGGCGGAGGGAAGAGAAAAGAAGAAAAAAATAAAAAAGAAAAAATAGAAAGAATAAGACGAAAATATCCTTGATGGGGTAAATGTGTCACAGTTAACAAACTTCGGGGTTTTTCACATCACAAAACAAAGTTCAGGGTAAATCTGTCACTTGAGGCAAAGTTGGGGGTTTTTTGTGGCTTTTTCCCTTACAAAAATGATGACTTTAATGACGGTCATAATTTTTAATAAATATTTCAAAAATATCTCACAAGGACAACATTGAATAGTTCATATGGTCCATGGATTAAATTAAATAAGTGCCAAAAGTTTATGGATCATATTAAATAAATTAAAAATTGGGGATCACATTGCACATCGAGTTAAAGTTCAGAGACTTTATCGAACAGATTTAAAATTCAGGGATCACATTACACATTGGGCCAATATTTTGAGATGATTTATGTCATTAACCATTCTTTAAAAGCTTTGGCCGGCCAAGCATGTATGATTGCCGTGCGAGATGTGATCACTTACCTATCGAGCCAACAATGCCTTTCCTTCGTTTATTGTTGGGCGTGCCTTCTTGTGGAATGTGGACTTCTATCCGGTGAAGGTGCCAAGTCTTCCCGTCCTTTTTTATAAGTGAGAAGGTGAAGCTTTCAAGGAAAGGAGTGGATCTGACTTTCCATTTTTGAGTACATATCAATCGAGCTCGAATGGAGTAGATCGACTTTCTTTTTTGATCGCATACATAAATATGTTTTGATCGACTATTGAGCTCACCCATGTGCATAGCATATGATATTCTCAGCTGTGATAAACCGACAGGATTGCCAGATTCTAAGTTTTTGTAGGCTCAAGAGACAATCTAAATTAAGCTCAGATCTCCTCCTACTAGCAACATCCACTATGCGCCAATCCAATTTCAATGTAGTTTTTGTGGGTTTAATGAAATGAGAATGCTCCAAATACACAATTGCAATTTCAACAATATTTTTGTTTAGGGATTGGGGTCAATTCCTAATTTTAATATGCAAGGGCCGCGTGAACATTCTTGTAGACTGAAAACCCTATTTTCATGGAAAAATTATGTCAGCCCACGTCAGTAAAATGCAGTAATGTAAAAACGACTCATAAATCTTTTCAAAAGCTTTGAGGTCTATATTGAGACACGAATAAGCGTAGATGTGCGGTTTTTAATTTTGAGCAAGGGTAGAATAATCAATAGTGCCCTCTTACTCTATTTTTTATTTAGACATACATTCATGTCCAGAGAATTTGAACAGAATATTCCAAGGAAGAAGAGAAGAAATGGGTTTTGAGCTCTAAGAGAGACAGCGAGGATTGGCCCTTCTTGTCCCCGAGTGTCGACAGGTCACGAAAACTCACTGCCCATTCACACAACTCCTACAGAAATTGAGTTACGTGCCAACTTATCTCGTCCATGCGTGCACGTTCCCTGTGGAGCTTTAATTTTGTGGGGTCAACAGCAAAAAGAAAAATTACTCGAATAGGAAGTATGTTCCATTCTAGGTAAAATTGAAGAAGTTACCATCTACTTCTCGCTATAAATTGCAATTTCTGAAATTCATTGGTTGTATGCTGTAAAATGTCTTTCGATTTTTTTGTTTTTTTTTTCGTTTTTATTATAATCTTTGTATTTGATGAGCGGTTAAAAACGTGATGCAATCTCCAATCTCAAGTCACCTGATTTTTTTGACACTCAAAGGGGGCGCCATATAAAGCTTCCATGTGTCAACCCTACTCATGCATATGCATAATGTCGATAACCATAGGTTCAATTTTTGTTTTTTTTTTTAGAAATCTTCTTTTCTAGTGACATTACCCAATGGATTTTATTTTTTGGCATCAAATTAAGTGTTAGGCTTGTTCAATTAAAGATTTGTAAATTAATTTCATGATTGAGACAATGGAATGCAATTACTTTCTCGTGCTGAGACTTGAGATAACTACATGATATTGCTTATATCAAGTTTCGAAATTTTAAGTTTAGTTTGAGGTCTAAAGTGTGTACCGACTTTCATGTACTGGGATTTTTTTTTTTTCATATGGACGCGTACAATTTATGTTGAGACTGAAAAATTAGGAGGTACTTATTTTTCATGTGATCAAGTAATTCAAAGAAATGATATAGTTACAAAATATGGAAAAACTCCTTATATTGTTCAATATATGAAATCTATGAAAAGGTACAAGGAATGTGAATATGTAGACGTGACCCCAAATAATATTGTATTGTAAACAAAAGCATACATTAAATATTATGCACTACATAGCGAATAATGAAATATCAAATAATCTCATTAGTATGTCCAATGATATCTCCAACAAATATTATATCGAAATCATCCCCAAAATCAAGCTTTGAGTAGTAAGTGAAGGTAGCAAATGAATAGAGCAAGTCATAAAAAGTTTGGACCAAAATTAATTAATCATGTTTGTCAAATTTATGCAATATAGTCTAAAAGGCATATAATTGACACGATCCGAACCAATAAAAATCTCCCCTGTTTAACTCATATTTTAAGTGCATCGACCAAACCGCCACAATCACCGCTCAGTTGATACCATCATCACCTTATTGCCTCTAAAAACATTTAGCCAATTTCTAGGGAGAAAAACATGAACCTAAAAACCTCAGCAAAAAAGTTTAAATTTATTTGCATATTAATATAAATAGAAGAGGAAAAAAATGGGGAAAAAGCCACGAAAAACCCAAAACTTTACCAACTGTGACACATTTACCCCAAAATTTTTTTTTGTGACACTAAAAACCCTAAACTTTAGCCCGTGTGACACATCTACCCTCTGTTAGGGTTCCATGAAAAAACACAGTTAAAAATCCTACGTGGCCTTTGACGTGGATGACATAATGCAAACGGTGCTAACGTGGCACCCGTTTAAGAAATAAAACTGCGTCGTTTTACATCTAACGTGGCTAAAGAAATAAAAATGCCATCGCGTGCCCCTCTAAGGCTTTTCATTCAAAACTCCATCCTCCATGTTCAAGAGTTCTCTGAGGCTCGACTCTCTTACATCTCCATGAATGAGCCCTTTACTTGTGCTCTATATCTCTCTCACTTGCTATGCTTGAAACTTCCATTGCTCCATTGTCCCCCCCCTCTCTTCCTCTCTCGTTGAATTGAAGAGCACGTGTGCCCCAAATTCTAGGGTTTATTCATGCTATCTCTCTCTGGAAAATCTCATTTGCTCTCTCGATTCGTTTCTCCACGTTCTCTAGTGGTCGATGTTCCCTCTCCATCTCTCTGAAGCTTCGTTCATTGGTTGGCTCATTGCTCCATACAAGACTCGCTCGATTTGGGACTCACTCGAAGAACCTCGATTTTAGCTTGGTAATTCTCTGAATTTGAGTAATCATAGCTTTTGGAGTGCTTGTGGTTTTTTTTTCAGACCTCGTTTGTCTAATAAAGTTGACGGGAAAAATGGTCAAAAAAAAGAAGAGTTGAAGAGCTTGTGGTAATCGAAGAGTTGTTTGTATTTGATAATGCCATCGCGTTGGGTCTTAAGCATGTTTGCGTAGAAAAACTCACATGTCAAATTCATATTTCTTTAGAACATGATATACTGTTAAAGCAGGTAACCTTATCTTTATAGGGAAATGTATGAGTCTTCTGACTTTAGTCTCTTGCATACAAAGAGATGGAGCGTCGTATAGGGGAAATGACAAATAGAGTTGATATTGAAATAGTGGATGACTTCAAGGCTGAGATTTGGGGTGGAACAGGGGGTGCTAGCCAAGGTGGAGATAATGAGGCTAGAGTTGAATTAAGCGATGAAGTTGGAACTGAATTGGTGTTTAGGCCCGAGGCGAGGCTTGATTATGTTTGTGCTAGCCAAAGTGGAGATAGTGAGAGTGATGATGACTTTTATTTTGAGAGTGATAATAGTGAGAGTGATGATACTGAGATTGATTTATTAAGCCGGATGTGTGATGAACACATTATATCTAGAGATGAGGAAGGGATACGGGATGGTGAGGGAGGCGACATTTGCTATTGATGATAGACAAGAAGACATGAATGAGGATGAAAATGATGAGGACATTAAAGGGCATGAAAATTTCAGTCCTCTTGACTCTAGAGATGAGGAAGTATGTGACCAAATAAGACATTTGACAATTAGATATGACCCTAGCTGTAATCATAGAAAATTGCAATTTCAAGTAGACATGAGATTTTAGTCTCATACTCAATTTAAGAGGGTGGTGCAGATATATGCAATCACAAATGGTTACAATATTAGTTGGAAGAAAATGGAATTTAAAAAGATGCATGTGAAGTGTGTGACCGGATAAAATGGTCCCTTTATGGTAGTTGGTTCAACAAAGAGAACATTTGTTGTCAAGACTATTGGAGAAAAACATACTTGCCCTGGAAGCATGAGAAATAGAAGTGCATATTACATATGGCTTGCAGAAGAGTTCTTGCCTAAGATCAAAGCTAATTTGAAATATACCACAGCACAATTGCAAGCAGATGCAATGGAGATGTGGGGGACTCATGCTCAATAGAAGAACCTATTATAGAGCAATTAATAGAGCTCTTAAGACTATTCGGGGTCCATTTGTTGAGCAATATAAGTTATTGGCATCTTATAAAGCTTAATTGGAGTAATCTAGTAAGAACATCACATTTCATCTTTTACTTAGACAATCGCAAAACATGTTTAAGAGATTTTATGTGGGCTTTGAAGGGCTGAAAATGGGTTGTCTAGAAGGTTGTAGGAAAGTAATTGGACTAGATGGTTGTTTTATTAAAACCGTAGTAAAACAAATGCTACTTTATGCTGTTGGAAGAGATGGAAATAATTAGATGTTTCTAGTTGCATGGGTTGTTGTTGAAGCAGAAACGCAGGACAGTTGGACTTGGTTCCTCAAGTTTCTATTTACAGACTTTCAAGTAGGTAGAGGTGATGATTGGGACATTCATAAGTGATCAACAAAAGGTAGAATGAGTCTCAAATTTCATCAATTTCTTTATAATAGTCGTTGAATTATGTCTTGCAAGGCTTTATTAATGCATTTCACTTATGTTTTGCAGGGTCTTATCAATGCAATTTCTTCATTGGCTCATTGTGTAGAATATAGGAATTGTTCAAGGCACATTTATGCAAACTGAAAAAAATTGTACAACGGAGAAACATTTCAAAATTACTTTGGAGAGTTGCATATGCCACATACGAGGTTGAATTCAATATAGAAATTGAGGAATGAAGAGGGAGTTTGTTGATGCCTATAAAGATTTCATGAGGCAAGAGTCGGAGCATTTTTGCAGGGCATTCATAAAGGCTGGGCGAAAATGTAATGCCATTGAGAACAATTTGAGTGAAATTTTCAATGTATATATTTGCAAGCAAAGAGAGATGCCAATTGTTGATATGTTAGAGGCAATAAGAATAGCTTTGAGGGTGAGAATGTATGAGAAAAGTCAGTTGATGATGGGTTCCCAAGATAAATTATGTCCACGAATTAGGGTGAAGGTCGAGGAAGCAAAAATGAAGTCTAGGTATTATGTTACCAAACCATGCATTGGGGAAAAATTTGAAGTTGAAGTCAATGATGATCAATTTGAAGTAGACTTGAGAGGGAGGACATGTGCTTGTAGGCAATGAGATATCTTAGGAATACCCTATAGCCATGCTATCTTATGCATTAATTATATGAAGTATGAGATTAATTGGTATGTTGATGATTGTTTCAAAAATGATGCTTACAAAAGATGCTACCAATTTCCATTACTGACATTAAATGGGAAGAAAATGTGGCTGCTATCCACTAAAGAGCCAATATTGCCTTCGCCATTTAGAAAGCTTCCATGGAGACCCAAGAAACAACACAATAAGCAAGGTGAGAATGTTGAAAACAGGACAAGAAATGGGAAGGCCATAGTTAATCCAAATACTAATTCGAATAAATTGGCAAAAAGTTGGGGTAATCATCTCATGCTCAAATTGTCAGGACTTGGGACACAACAAGAGAACATGTCTGAAGCCTCTTGCAACAACACAAATCAAACCTCCGGTAAGAGAAAAAGAAAGACCAAGAAAACTTATATAGGCCCAAGCCTTCGATACTAACATGGTTTCATGACAATACTTATTGTAACTTACTCATGCTTTTCTATGCAGGGTAAAAGGGGGAGACCAAGAAAACATCCAAGACCAACTATGGTGAAAAGGACATCTACCAGACAAGGAGATACGAGAACACAAGAATCTACAAGTTAGACCGACCATGTCTCACCTGAGGCTTTTGGACCATGTGGAACTCAAGAATCTACAAGTAATGCTCCACATTGAAGTATATGTAAATTCCATCCACTTGTTCATAGCCAAGAAGCTGTTGCTTGCTCCTTTTTGGTTGTAATCCAAATTCAACACTAACATAGAATCTCGACCGCTTATGCTTGTTTGGTTGTAAATGAAAACAAATAGTGCAAGCCTTTTGACTGTAATCCAAATTCCTTTTTGATTGAGCTGCAAGAGTTCAATTTTTTTTTTTTTTTTTTTGTAATCCAAGTTAAACACTAATTATAATCACTATACAATTGTGGATATGCTGATGTGATGAGATTATTTATTTTGCTTTTAGCTGAGACTTCCACTTTCCCTCGTTTCTTCTATCACTTTCACTTTTCTTCAGGATTGACGATAAAGTGTGTGAAGGAAATGAGAATCTGTAGAGTGAGGGACCTACTTTAGTGTTATTATCTTTTTGTGCAGGAGATTAAAGCCAAGAAACTACTTGATGTCATAATAGGAGAAATGTTGAGATATGACAAGAATGATATGTGGCAACTACAAGAGAGTCACTTAGTTTGAGCAATCTTAATTATATGGAGGATGAGTACCTCAAAGTTCAAAGTTCAATTGGGTCATGACAATAAAAGTGAAAAAAAAATTGTACATTAGTGTGCTAAAGAAGATTTTGCACATACAATGACAAAAGAATATTCAAGATGTTACAATCTTCGGGGCCAACTTGATCAAGCCCTCTACATAGATCACAAGAGAGAAAGTTCCAAGTAGAAATTCTGATTAATGCCTAAAGCTGTCTCATTGAGATGTACAACTTATTCCCATATTTAAGAGGATAATCTCAAGAGCTAAAATTACAGGGTATGAGTTTTTTCTGTTGTTTGGCAATCTTAATGAGCAAGTTGTTTTTGAATGGGTTGCTGAGGTGCTTCGCAAGATTCTCGACAAGTCCCTCCCCGGTAACGTATGCTTGCAAGAAGAAACCGAGCATGAACAACATGACGAGGTGGCTGTTCTTTATCTCATTTGCCTTGAGGATGGTAGCATGGTCCAAGTCCTTAGCAAGACCCGATGGGTCAAATGGACCACCTTGGTGGAGTTTGTCCTCCAAATCCTAACAAGAGAACGAAGAGAGAATTAGTGGAAGAAAGAAATGTGAGATGTTAAGGACCAAATGGTGTGTTTGCGCAACTATATTTGTAATCTAACCACAACAAGTTCACAACACAACATTGATATTTTTTGTTTGACTGAAAGCAAAAATTGGTCTACTTTCTATATTTGAAAAGTTAAAGCTTGTGATGATTAATGATGAAAATCATTTGAGGATATGATCTAAGTTTTCTCAAAATGGAACAATAATAATAATAACAACAAAGCATTTGACACTGTGGCAAGGTATATGTACTCTACCAAATCACTGCATCCAATTCAACACAAGTCTAATGTCTCTTATGATTGCAAATTTATGCTCAAATTCACTGGTCAAGGCTCGAGACTACCAATTTAATTCTTACTAGTTAGTTCAAGGCATTGCCTCGCTACTTATGGCTAACCTTACGGCCAACATGGCAGCGTTCAATTTTATGCACTTGCTAACGGATATGCTCTTACTCAAGATACAAAAAGTAGTCACTAGACAGGGATTCAACATGTCAGTTCTAAAGCAATATGAATTTGGCATGTCAATTTTTTCTGAGCAAACATGCTTAAGACACAATGCGGATTTTGAGATGGAGAAGAGAGAGGAAATGATCTAACCCCATCTATGAATCCAACCCTCTCATCCTTCTTCCCAACTTTAAATTCCTAGACCCAATAAGCAGATCATCCTAGAAACTCTCAGCATCCACCATTTTCTTTTGAGGTTTTCTTGATACACTTCTTACCCAGAGCCTCTTGATACACCTCGATATCAGGGGAGCAAAAGAAAGGGGGATATATTATCGAAGGGAGAATCCTAAACCAACGCGCCATCCCTTCTTAAGTGGTTTAGATGGAGCACTTCCCAGCTCAGCCATATTTGGCCTTGAAAATCAACCCGCCTAACGCCAAATCGGTGTTGTCCCTAGCGATGGATGACACCACAATCTCTTCAACTCTATTTTTTGACCATTCTCCCGTCAACTTTATTAGACAAACTGAGGTACAAAAAACACCATAAACACTCCAAAAGCTATGATTAGTCAAATTCAGAGGATTACCAAGTTAGAATCGAGCTTCTTTAAGCGAGTCCCGAATCGAGCAAGTCTTGTATGGAGCAATGAGCCGACCAACGAACGGAGCTTCAAAGAGATGGAGAGGGAACATTGACCACTAGAGAACATGGAGGAACCAATTGAGAGAGCATATGAGATTTTCCAGAGAGAGATAGCATGAACAAACCCTAGAATTTGGGGCAAATGTGTTTTTCAATTCAACAAGAGAGGCGAAAAGAGGGGGGAGGGAACAGTGGAGCAATGGAGCTTTCAAGTAAAGCAAGCAAGAGATGCATGGAGCACAAGGAAAGGGCTCACTTGTGGAGATGTAGAACAGTTGAGCTTCAAAGAGCTCTTGAACATGGAGCATGGAGTTTTGAATGAGAAGCTACTTAGAGAGGGTGAGACACACGATGGCCTTTTCATTTCTTCAGCTACATCAGATATAAAATAACACCGTTTCACTTCTTAAATACCATGTGAACGCCACGTGAGCGCTGTTTGCATTCCGTCATCCACGTCAACGGCCACATAGGATTTTAAACTGTGTTTTTTTCACGGAACCCTAACAGAGGGTAGATGTGTCACACAGGCTAAAGTTTGGGGTTTTTAGTGTCGCGAAAAAAGTTTGGGGGTAAATGTGTCACAATTGGCAAAGTTCAGGGTTTTTGGTAGCTTTTTCCCAAAAACAAAAAACTGCAAGGTTTGATGTGAGACGATGTTGATCTACGATGATGGTAGTGACCACCGGAGAGATGGCTGCGTCACCTTCATCGGAGGACAACTATCGTTGTGCATCTCGTGAACTATGTAGCACCAACACTCTCCGGGAGCCTTCGTGTCATGTCCGACAAGCTCTGACACGTGTCTGACACATTCCGACATGCTTCGACATGTGGTCAACGAGTGTCGAAAATTTGACACATGGTCAACTCTCTTTGACACGCGATTCCGACACACACGAAATCAATTTTGAAAATTTTAAATATTTGAGGGATCAAAATGTAAATATACAAAAAAAAAAAGAAGAAGGAGAAGGCTAGTGGCTGGGCATCGCTATTGTTGCCACCATCGGAGGGGGCCGGCGACCTTGCTAGCCATAGGCCGGCGAGGGCCACCCCCTCACTCGGGCCCAATGAGGGTCGCCAGCCCTCGCCTAGGGCTGGGGAGGTTCGCCAGCCATAGGCAACGGCTGGCGTCGCCCAGATTTGGGCGAGCCTTGCCGGGGCCGGCAAGGGTCGCCCTCCCTCTACTAGGGGTGAGCAGCGGTTCGGGGTCGACCTGGACCGACCCGGACCGGCCCAACCCCGCCGGGTCCCGGGTCCGGGTTCCAAGGGGACTGGTCGGTCCTCGGTCCTGAAATTTCAGGACCAACACCGTGCGGGTTGGTCCTCGGTCCTAGGAGTTTTGGGTTGGTCCAACCCGGACCAACCCTATATATTATTTATATTATATATTTTTATATTTTTTATATAATTTTTTTGGTAAGGAATAATTCTTTTATATATTAAAATGGTCAAACCTAAGTAAAATTAGGTTAAAGTTGACTCCTCAACTCACCGTCTTGGACAAACGGCATCCAAAAGGCGTGAAGATTATGCCGTCAAAGTCTTCACGGCGTCCTCCTCCACAATCCAAACTCCAAAGAACGTTCTCCAAGTCCACAATCCAGAGTGTTCTTCACCGTGAAGACCATGGAGTCTTCACAAAGGACGGACTCGCAACGTCCAAAACGGTGGAAAGTCTACGCCGTAAATCTCTCGCGGCTTCCTTCCCCAAGGTATGTTCTCCTCCATTTTGTCTTCTTTGTTCTTCAAATTTGCCAAAATCAAAAGTAACAGCATCCTTGCTCGCCTCACGGTTGCTCGCGCCGCCGCCTCTGGTTGCCCGTGCCGCTCGCGCCGCTCACCGCTCGCGCCGCCGCCGCTTGCTACAAGCCCTTTGCTGTCGTTGCTAGCCTCGCTCAACCCTCGCCACTCGCCACTCACCGTTAGCCTTGCTTAACGCTCGCCGCTCGCCACTAGCCTCGCTCAACTCTTGCCGCCGCCGGTTGACGCTCGCCCCACTCGATGCTCGCACTTGCCGCTCGCCACTCGCGTCGGTCGCCTCGCTTATCGCCGAGTAAATCGAAGGAAAAAGAAGAAGCCCTAATTAGAAACCCTAACGCTCGCTCGCCCTTGCTTTCCGAACACAACTTGGCTAGTGAGTTCTACTTTGTGCTTCATTTGAGATCTTCAACCTCATGTATGCTCTTGATTTGTGTTGATTTGTTTTTTCCATGTTTGCTTCGTGTACGTGACGGGTTTGGCTGGGTATTAGTCGCCACTCGCCACTCACCGCTGGCCTTGCTTAACGCTCGCCGCTCGCCGCTAGCCTCGCTCAACTCTTGCCGCTCGCTAGTTAACGCTCGCCCACTCGATGCTCGCACTTGCCGCTCGCCACTCGCGCGTCGCCTCGCTTATCGCCGAGTAAATCAGAAGGAAAAAGAAGAATCCCTAATTAGAAACCCTGACGCTCGGCTCGCCCTTGCTTTCCGAACACAACTTGTCTAGTGAGTTCTACTTTGTGCTTCATTTGAGATCTTCAACCTCATGTATGCTCTTGATTTGTGTTGATTTTTTTTCCATGTTTGCTTTGTGTACGTGTATGAACATGGCTGCAAGTGTATGAAAGCTACCTGGATTTTCTAAAAAGCATTTGATGAACGCCATTGTCAAACATTCCCAATGCTAGACGTCTTGAGAAGAACAATCAACTTCATTGTAGTCAGGCCCATATGATGTAATTTTCGTTGTCTTTCCCAGTGTATCAATTGAATTACTTTGCTGATCAGTAGGTTGGCTCTTAATGGAGGTACACTCCTTGGCATTTTTATCTGTTTTAATTACTCACTCGGGAACACATTTTTCTGTTTGTTTTTTAAGTTTCTCACTTACAACAGGGGGACTTGCCTGGACTGTCTGCCTCTCGTCAGTCGTCATGCCCTCTACTCTCTGTTTGCTAACCCAATCATAGTAGCGCGCAAGCATTTTGGAGACCGGTCTTTGAGCTAAGTTCACGATTGTATACCATGGGAGACATGATCAATCGAAGTCAGAAAAAATAATTTGAAGTTGTGCGTATATCACAAGAGGATCAACTTCTTGGCTCTCTTTTGTGTATTTCCTGATTTAAAAAGAGCAGGTTCATGGGCTTAGCAACTGAAGCAAGGCCACTCAATTTGACAATGAGCATACAATTGGTAATGCTAAAAAAAAATTGTAGCATTTTGGGATGAAATAAGAATTTCCTACAAGTATGGGTTCAAATTGTCCTGTGAATTTTCTAAGAAATTGGCTTTTTGGTTGCAGGCTCCATCATTGTAGTGCTAACGACTTTCCCAGAGAATCGACTTAATTTGGCACAAGAATCAAGCCAAATTCACTTGACTTGGGAGTCGCGTGGCAAGGTAAAAATCACTTTATTATAGATATGCATCGGCAAACTCTCTAAACTTTATGAACTCATCATTATCGAGTAACTATGGATGCTACGTAGCTATAGTTTAATCTGAATAATAATTAAATTTCAGAACAAAGTGCCCACTTTTTCTTTTTCGGCTTTGTGTCCTTTTGCTCTTTTGACCTCAATTTATGATTTTGTTGATTACTTCAGCTCCTCTTACTATGTTTAGGCCTTCATAAATTCTGCTCGATGCCTCATGTTGGCAAATATTCGGATCTAGTGAAGTGCCTATCACAAGGTTCTGATATGCTATTCTAATTTCTACTACTAATTTGAATGAATCACACCCTTGAAAAGTGGTACAACCTTACCTAACATGAGTAACTTTCCGTAGATCCCAAGTTTGTCAATTTTCCTTCTCTTTAGGGAAATCATTCTAAAGATCCCTTTTTCTTTATCACTTAACTTCTGCATTTTCTTTCCTAGTAAAATTTCTTTTTCCCCCTCAACCTTTTCCTTGTCAAGACTAGTAGCGGTCATGGTTCTCAACCACCCAACATATAAATAGCTATTTGATGTTGCATTTTTCTATTATTTGCTGCATGTAGTTTCTGAATAGCTATTTGATGTTGCCACCTCAAAAATGAAACCATAGCTGATATTTTTTGTTTCATCAGTGATTGCAGCGCTGAAGCTTACGTGCTGGTACTTAAATATTCAGGTGAACTTGATGGATTTAGATAATATTTCAACTGAAGTGGAGGGATGCTACGAGATCAGTCCTATGATGGAATCGTCTAGCCATGGATGTGAAGAAAACTTAAAAGAGTCAACCAAGGTATCCACTAATCATCCTCCTCTTTGTAAGAAGCGAAAAACGGATAAATCTATTGCGTGGGATAATTTTTCAAGAATCATAGATGAGAAGACAAAAAAAACATGTGTGGTAAAGTGCATTCATTGTGGAAAGGAGTACTCATATACTGTTAACAATGGTACTTCAACAATGTTGAAGCATTTGAAAAAGTGCAATAAGTATCCTCCCAATATAGATAGGAGGCAAAAATTGTTTGCACCACGTGATGCAAATGTGCTTGGCAAGGCAAGGGGAGATACTGGTACTGGTAATGACAATGGTAATATCTTAACAACATGGAAATTTGATCAAGAGCGGTCTAGGTACATGCTTGCTCGGATGCTCATCATTGATGAACAACCATTTTCTTTGGTTGAGCGTGCTGGATTTCGTGATTTTATTACTGAGATACAACCTCTCTTCACACATTTGTCACGATTTACGGTAGCTAGAGATTTCATCAAGTTGTATATAAATGAAAAAAGTTCTTTGAAGGCTTTCTTTGGTAAGCTTAGATCAAGAGTTGCACTCACGACTGATACATGGACTTCTGTTCAAAATCTGAACTATTTATGTCTTACTGCACATTTCATTGATGAAGACTGGAAATTACACAAAAGGATCATCAATTTTATGGTGATACACAGTCACAAAGGCAGGGAGATTGGGAAAATACTTGAAAAATGCATCTATGAATGGGGAATAGAAAAAATGTGTCTACAATCACAGTGGATAATGCTAGTGCGAATGATGTTGCCATTGATTATTTGAAAGATAAATTTTCAAGAGATGGGTCATTGGTCTTAGCTGGTGAGGCTTTACACATGAGGTGCACTGCTCATATATTGAACTTGATTGTAAAAGATGGCTTGTCTCGAGGTACGTGATTCTATTGCTCGCATCCGAAACATTGTTAGATATGTGAGGAGTTCTCCCATGAGAGCTAAAGCTTTCCAATCTTGCATTGAGGTTGAAAGAATCACTCATAAGGGTTCGGTTTGTTTAGATGTTGCCACTAGATGGAATTCCACTTATCTCATGTTACACACGGCCATAAAATTCAGAAAAGCTTTTGAAAGGATGGCAGAAGATGATTTGTCTTTCCAATCCGAGCTTAGCAATGATCCTCCTAAAAATGAAGATTGGGAAAATGCCACTATTCTTTCCAAATTTCTGAAGCAATTTTATGATGCTACCAATCAAATGTCGGGAGTTTATATACCACTTCGAATGATCATTTTGAGGGGATAGCTTTTTTATATAAATATTTGAAAGATGCAAGTAATGCTTTGGATCCCAAGCTTAGAGCTATGGGTGTGAAGATGAAGGGGAAGTTTGATAAATACTATGGGAGTTTGGATAAAGTAAACATGATGGTTTTAATTGCAGTGGCATTAGATCCTACAAAAAGATTGCATTATGTGAAGTTCTGTTTTGAGCAAATTTATGATGACGAAGCAAAAATTGAAGAAATGCATGATAAGGTGAAGTACGTGCTGGAGCGTTTATATGTATTTTATGAGCAATCTTTTTCTAGTCATGGTCATCAATATTTGGGTGGTCAATCTATACCTGTTGATAGTAGCAGTGCTTCCAATATCGATGGAAATGATGAGAGTGATGAGGTTAACATCAAAGCTTGGCGAAAAAACTTTTTCCACCAAAAGAAAAGGGGGCGCGATGACAACAAATCGGAGCTTGAACGGTATCTTGAAGAAGAATCTGAAGATATTCTTGATCTTGACATTTTGATGTGGTGGAAGAGTACTGGTTCAAAATATAAAATCTTATCTTTGATAGCTCGAGATGTTTTGTCCATTCCTGTAACTACCGTTGCTTCAGAGTCAGCTTTTAGTACTTCCGGCCGTGTGCTTGATGGTTTTCGAAGTTCTTTGACTCCTAGAGTGGTGGAAGCTTTAATTTGTACTCAAGACTGGTTGAGAGCTGCTCGTGTGCCTATTAATGTTGAAGAGTGCATTGAAAATGCTGAAAAGTTTGAATTGGGTAAGCTTAAATTATGCATATTTCTTTTTCCTTGTTAATTCGTTTGTAGATCTAATGAATGAATTCTTTTTTTCAGATATGGATTGTCTTACCAAGGAGATTACCATCAATAAATAGAGCTTGCACATTGAATGAATATATATGGTGAGATGTTCTATTAATAGCACTAATACTAATGGTATTTATAGTTTAGTTGAACAATGCCGCATTGTTGATGGATGTTCCTGATCTTGCAGAGTTGGATGTTCGATTTGCTTTTTGTGAAGGAACTGATTTTACTGAGGGACAATAAGAATCTGGACCGAATCGAACAGGGGATTACTGATTTGATATTGTGGATAGATGTCGCGAAATCGACACACGGTTTGGTGTAGGGTCTCTCTCGCTTCTTGTCTTCTTGCTTTGCTCAAGTGTGATGAAGTCATTTTTTGTTTGTTTGGCTTATGTCTACATGGGTTTTTGATTGCAAGAGCACCTGGTGAAGGGTGATATTTGATTATCTTCGTGATGGCTTATGTTATAAGCATTTTCTCTGCAATTTGCCAACTGGGGCTTCTCTTGTTGGGGTTATCTTTCTTCTCCAATTCCATCTGTCAAAGGTATAGTCTCACTCTAGCGTTTGCTCTGTTTCTCCATTTGGATAAATTTGTGAGCTAAGGTGCAGCGCGATGCAGGAATAATATTGAGAAGAGGCGTGACATCCAGTTAAAATAAGATGACATCTTGAGAGTGGCTAGATTGATACTTCCGCCGCTAATCTCGCAATTTCAAAGAGGCGAGAGCTTTTCTCAGAGAGCCATCCATGACCCTAAAAATACGTCGTGGTGGTGGGCTAGTATTCATGTTCAATCCTTATATGCCGATTGCTTAGGTCGTTCATCCTTGATCGACTTTTTTTTTTTTTTTCCCGATCGTAGCTCCGTTTCTCCTTCTTGGAGCTGAATATGGCCATCTCATCACGCTTCGGAGGCTATGCGCAATTGGTTAGTGAGAGCAAGCTCATAATTGTACTGCACCAAAGTGAGAACCTGTTTTGCAATGAATATTAATGCCTTATTCTTTTTGACTTTGAGCAGGGTTCTTTGTCAGCTTCACGGCCCCGAAACTATACTTGCGCTATTCAGCTCGGATAAGCCAAAAAGGTACATACGTTTGCGATAACGTATATAAATTTTACCCGCTTATGCTTATAGACTAAGCGTACCTCGTTTGTATAGTTGAGTGCTCCAAATGGTGGGTTCTTGAAGCGTGGGTTGCTTGCTCCCACATGAAAATCGTGGCCGCATCAGCAATCATGGCGTTCTGGAACCTGACGACTATAAAAACTCGCTTGCTCACAGGTGAACTTAAAAAGACAAGTCTCTGAAATTTAAGATGCGGTGTAGACTTTTGTGAAGTAGTTGTTGACGACTAAACTTGTTCGAGCATCGTTGTCTACTTAACTTGACAGTTTGGTATTGGTCTCTTGACAGCGTTCATATCGTCGTGGTCTCGCGTTACCATCGACAACATTCGGGAGCAAATCTTGAAGTAGCTGCAGAAGCTGAAAAGGAAGATTTAGCACAGGAGCAGCCAGACAAGGCTATAGTTGTCGCAGAAAAGATGTCCTGTGACTAGTGCCGAGGCTTTATCAGCGACATCCGAGACACTGTTGTACTGTCCGAGGAGTGTTGTAGATCTTGCAATGCGAAAAATTGGTTCTCCCCCCTCCGGTGAATAATCTGTCTGTAAAACTAATACCTTTTCTGTATAATGTATATTCTATTCAAATCACTATGGCTCTTGCAATTTTGGAATGTGGGCATTTAGATAGACCGTAGAGTTAGGCCTGTTTTTTCCTTCGTCCTAGTGGCTTATCTACCGTTGGAGAAGAACCGGGAAGCTTTGTGTTTGATCTAGTTATGTATATGCATGATGAAAAAAATTCATTAGATCTAGTTATGTATATACAAGACTAAAAAAAAATTATTGAGATACTTTTTTTTGTCTTATATGCTACATTGTCGATTTCATACACTAATTGAGATACTTTTGTAGGTTTACTTTTTAGGGAGTATGAAAAAAAAAGATGAAAAAAATTATAGATCGGTCCCGGGTTGACCCTGGAACCGGACCGAACCCATTGGGTCGGTCCGGTCCTTGGTCCTAGGCTCAATAGGGTCGGTCCTCGGTCCTAAAAATTGAGGACCGACACTGTACGGGTTGGTCCTAGGGTTAGGGGGTGGCCCGGACCAACCCGGACCATGCTCACCCCTACCCTCTACCGCCTTGCTGGCCCCCTCTGACGGTGGCTAGGCACGCCGTTGACGGGGGCAGCAGTAGTGGTGTGCCCACCCACAACACTGGCTATTTTTTTTTTTTTCAGTTTTCTTTTTTTAGAATTATTTTGGCTTTTTGAAAAGCCTTTTGCTATGAAAGAAGTAATAAAAAAAAATGCTACACCTGATAACTAAATAAATTTCAAATTACCATTTCAACATTTTTCTTTAAATAATGTTTCCCCCTCTAAATCTTATGTATTATTGTAATGAAAGGCAGTTAAATTTGTCAAATTAAAATAATTAAAGATATTTACAAATATTGAATTAATATTTTTATTGTAAATTAATTATGGGCTCTTGTTATATAAATACATAAATAAATAATAATAATGTGTCGGAACGTGTTGGAATTCTCTAGTTTTAAGAAATGACATATCGACGTGTCGTGTCGTGTCGCGTGTCATGTGTCTGTGTCGGTGCTACATAGCTCGTAAAGTGAGGGGCCTTTAGTTTCATGGAGCATCTCTTTGGCCCTTTCTACTTGTAGGCATTTGACACAGCCTAGTTGACAAGGCCCGGTAGATGGATGCGTTCCAGAAGATTTCCCAAACACTAGGCCATGGCCCATCCGTGTCCCAAAGCTTGAGCCCATCCTTGGATGGGTGACCCTCAAGCTTCTCAAAGTAAACGACCCTTAATGGTGCGTTTGGTAACGTTTATATTTTTGGGAACAATTTCTGATTAGAAATGATTCTTTTGTATTTTATTCTCGGAAACAATTTCTAAGTATTTAAAGCCATTTGGTACTTGTCCAAAATTTTAATTCTTGGAATAGAATTGCGTTTGATACCGTGTTCAAATTATACTCCAAATCATTTTATTTTAATTTTTAAAGAATTTTATTACTTTTTCTTCTTCTTTTTTTCCCTTTTTTTCTCCTATTCTTCTTCTTCAAGTGGCCAGCTTGCCCGCGACTGGCAAGACGAGGGCCAATGACCTCACGGAGTGTCGCTGGCCCTTGGCGAGGCTAGGCGAGCGGCCTTGCCATTGGCTGGCTTGCTTCCGTCGAGCTCGTTGGACCGGTTGCTGGCGACCGGCGGCGGCGGGCAGCGGACAGCGGCGAACGGCAACTGTGGCGGTGGTGATAGATGAAGAAGAAGAAAAGGGAAGAAGAACAAGAAAATAAAAAAAAAGAAAATATGAGCTTGATTCTAGAATTGTTCCGGGAACAAAAATCAACTTTTTTTATTTATTTATTCTTGATTTTGTTCTAAATTTACTTCCGGGAACAAAAATATAGAAATTTTTTTTTGGGAATAAAATTTTTACTAAACACGATTTTGTTCCAAAAATACTCCCAAAAACAAAAGAATAAATTTTTTTACTATTTGGCTGGTTACCAAACAAGGCCTAAGCTTCCCAAGGCCCTAGGGCCTCTTGAGTGTTTTTGTATGGTTATATAATGATTACGAAGATTCAAGCTTGTTAGATAAAAGGGGAGCTCAATGGTTAAGGTTGGCCTCGCACTTGTATAAATAGGAGCCCCTTCCCTAAGTCGTATCACATCATTCACAAGCAAATAAATGCTATCGAGCTTCACTCTCTATACGATTTTTATGAGTCAAGTTTGTGCATAAGGCTGATTTGGGAGAAATTCTGAAGTTGCATGGGTTAGGGATCGCGAGATTAATCGATCCATGACACATTCCTTACAAAAGAGATTTGGATGCAAGTGCCGTACTTGAGCTTACGCAACACGATTCACGGGATATGAAATCATGCTCACGCGAGCATTTTGGAAGCTCATCCTTTCGCTGCTTCGCATTTCCATCTCTGCACTTGCAGACGCTCTTAGTTCTGCGGTATTCTCAGTACCTATGTAGCACCGACACGGACACGTGACACGTGACACGACACGACACGACACGCCGACACGTCATTTCTTAAAAATAGAGAATTTCGATACGTTCCGACACGTTATATATTAAATATATTTTTATATATAAATGCATAAAAAATAATAATAATAATAGCCTAGAATTAATTTACACGAAAAATATAAAATAATATCATTTATTATTTTAATTTGTTACAATAATACACAAAACTTAGAGGAAAAAAGCATTGTTTAAAGAAAAATGCTGAAATGATATTTTTAAATTTATTTATTTATCATATATAGCATTTTTTATTACTTCTTTCATAGTAAAAGACTTTTTTTAAAAATAAAACAATTCTAAAAAACAAAACTGAAAAAAAAAAAAAAATGTGACCCCGTGCATGTATATTTATAGCAATTTTATTACTTCTTTTATTACTTATTTTGTGCATATTTATATTTTGACCACTCAAGTATTATAAATTTTAAAATTGACCCCGTGCGTGTCGGAATTGCGTGTCGGAATTCTGGACTCGCGTGTCGGAGCGTGTCGGAAAGAGTTGACCACGTGTTGGATTTTTCGACACTCGTTGACCGCGTGTCGGAGCGTGTCGGACACGTGTCGGAGTGTCGGACACGACACGGGCTTCCGGAGAGTGTCTGTGCTTCATAGCTCAGTACCATGCACATGTATGTTCATGGTACAGTAGAGTTTTATGCAATGAGTTCTAATTTCCCTTGTTGTGTTATTGGTGTGTTGGCCATTCGCCGCCCTTGAGAAGGATTTGCTCTGTATAGTTCACGGGGTGAGAAGCATTGCCCGAGTTCGTCGCATAGTCATTAACCTTGTCAATTGCAGCAATTTGATTTTTCGCTTTGGTACTCACTTCCTTAGCTTGCTTTATCCGTTCTCGGATGCTGTCGTCGGCCGCACTACACCTCTGCATCGCAAAAATTTGTGTAAGAGTGTGCACGAGGTTTCTCGGGATATGAATCCTCTCGGTTTAGGGATAAATTTCCTTTGGAGATTATGACTAGTTGGTAAAAGGAGCATGACTGAATATAATAGTTAGGTTTTTTGAGAAAACTTTTCCGGCTATGAATCCTACTGCTTATAAAAATGAATGAATACAAAAATTTTATTTTCGTGAAAATGTTTAGTCATAAATGCATTTTGAATGATGGATATGGGGTGTTGAGATCAGCAAGTCACCTGAGAAAAAACTGGTGGAGTCGGCCTTACAAATTATCATTGATAAGCGGTGTAATGGACTAATAAAAATTAGATAGTTTGGAATTTCATTGGGCAGCAAGCAATTAAGAATGTGAATGATAATCATTATGTTTAATAAATTGATTTTTTTTTTAATTTCTATTCCTCGAATGAGTTTCCAAGCAAAAATATGCATTTGATAATGATACAAAATTTTTATTATCAATATAAAAATTCGTTTGATAATGACACAAAATTTCTCTCTCTTCAGTGGTGGCAATTGGAAGCAACCACCAAGTGGCTGGCAACGAGCGGTTGGCATTTTGCAGCGATGGACAAGAGGGCGGAGAATGTGCAGCGGATGGTGGGTGGGCGTATAGTGAATAGTGGGTGGGCGGCGGACAACTGGTGGGTGAAGGGTGGTCGATCGGTTGGTAATAAGGGCAAGCCATGAAAAGAGTTTTTATTTTTTATTTTTATTTTAGAAATTAAAATGTAAAATAAAAATATTTCTAATTTTTGTTCCAAATCTATTTCTGGAGTAAAAAATTTATTGTGGAAATAGAAAATTGAAATTGTATTATTAAACGGATTTTTATTCTAAATTTATTCCTGGGATCAAAAAATAAAAAATAATAAAGAAATATAATGATTGTTATGCGCACTGTAATTAGTATAAGAAGTTTAGTCTTGCCTTGCTTTCGGTTGGTATTGGCTACTGCTGCTGGAAGTGGTGAAAATCGTCACATTGACATGTGAAAGTGAGAGTGAGATGTAGGAACGACAATTCTTGATGCGACACAAGAATACTATATCAATTAATTGGGAGAAGTCTGAACATGACTCCATGTGATGGATGCAATTTGAAATTAATATGAATAAACATTTTTCTTTCACTAATTTTTAACGAAATTATTATCTAATTATGTTAAAATATTTCGGTGATGACAAGAATAACAGATACGGACAAAAAGACATGACATGGATAGCCGTCCCAAGTGAGAGTAATATTAACATGGTTTTGAACAACAGTTCGATAGTCTTGAAGCAACCGTGCATGTTACAAAGTAGCGGAATACTTGCGCAGTGTTAGCATTTTGATTTGCGTACTTTAGCAAATAAAAAAGAGAACTTATATCTTTTATTACCATATAAGCAGAGTTCATTTATATGCATAATATGAAATTCTCACTTGATTTAAGCTCCGTTCATTTTACGGAAAAAATATAACGTTTTTTTAAAATATTTAAAGGAAGCAACTTTCCAGAAAAATAACAATATTTTCTGATATTAAGATGAAATTTGAAAATGAAGTAAAAAACATTTTTTTCATTTGGTAAGGAAGATCTTTTCCTCCCTCCCAATAATTTTATTATTATTTTATTAATTTTTTTTTTAAAATTCTTCTTTTCTCTATCTGCCGTGGCGACACCAATGGCTACCGACCGACCACAAGTGAGCTTGAGTCTCAACCTAAGGCTCCAGCTCGCTCAAGGCTAGTGAGTTCCAACTTCGCCAAATTCGGTGAGTTGGGCGACCTCGGGTGAGGCTTAAGATTTGTCTATTATGGCCGGCGACCAACCAAAGATGAATGAAAAAAAAAAAGGAAAAAAATTAAAAAACTTAAAAACTTAAAAATTATTTTTCTAAAAAGAAAAAAAAATAAAAAGAAAAGATATTGGTAAAAAAAATGTGCTTGGAAATGAAAGAAATAGGATGAAAAATGTTTTGCGCTTTCTTAAAAGTGGAAAACATTTTTATCTATTTTAGAAGATTATCTTTCATTGATGGAAAATGTTTTCCTCGATTAGTTCATTTTTTGTGAAATGAACGCCCAAAAATTCAGAAAACATTTTGCAAGAAGTTATTTTCTACGAAATGAATGAAGCCTTAGAAAAGTTGTTTCTCTAACAATTGCCTAGAGAGTCAATATAAATTGCCCTCATCTAACAATTGTGTTAACTAGTGTTCTTTATAATCAATCGAGCGAAGTTCATAACTTGACCTCTGATCCAACAAAATATCAAATTTTGAGCAGAGAGGCACTACTCTGCCTCTTTTCGATTCTGCATATGGAGGTAAATATTGATCTCTACAAGTGCGCACGTGCAAATAAAGGGCCAATTCCCTAAAAAATCATAAACTTTAGATCTAGTCCCAAATTTATCCCCAACTTTTTTCTGTCTGAAACAGTGATGAGCCTAAGATATTACAAGAACAACCCCCGCCAGTCGCATCCCTGTGGCTAGGGAGTTCGAGTATGTGACAATATCTTTTAATGGTATTTTGCAGTTTTAATTAAATTATAAGACTAGGTGAATCGGCCACATCCACAATGGCTTAGGAAAAAAATTAATATTATGAATTTTTTTTATTAAGCAATAGAAAGTGTAGTTGAAAAGGATCAAAGGCCAATGCCTGCATGGCACGAGAGAGACACATTACGTCATCTCATGCAATAATATATTTTTTCTTTGGAAAACTATAATTTTATCATGACGTGCCTGGAATTAACACGAATCATGGGATGAATATTCTCGGAGATATTCGCCTATGTTTTTGTCTTTTAAATGCGAATAGGAGGAAAAGCAAGCGCTAACTAATGTGGTTTTGGCTCATAAGCTTTGAGTTAAGGGCTTTATATTAACGTTCCGTTTCTTTTGCGAAAATAAATAATTTGAAAAATATTTTCTAACAATCATATCAATATAACTATTTTCATCTTTCATGAAAATATTGAGATATAAATTACTGTTAAGAATGGAAACATTTTTTATTGACTAATTATTATAAGTGATATTAGTGATCATATAAACTTTAGTTTTTGAGAGGCAACTTCTCAACAAACATACAATCAAACGCAAGTATACCAACTCGACATGCATAAAGAAATCCAAATCCATCATTCACTTGTTGCTACATTATCCTTGGTGGAGTCGTCACTTACTCCGTCTTGCAAATTTAGTTCACCATCTTTTGGTCCTTAGTGAAACCTTTCTCTAAGATCCCTGCGAATTCCTCCAAGTACTTGTTTTGCAACTCCATGTTGCCAAACACCTCCTTCATGGCCCGTGCGGTTGCCCTTATTGGCTCGCCCTCATGCTCCACCATGACCCGACGGATTGACTCGGCCACCACGTCGCCCGTGAACGACCCGTCCGCCTCGTCCCTGGGCACTTCAAACCCGACCTGCTTCTCATGCAGGAACCTGGCCATAAGGCCCTGGTCCGAGCTTCCCCCGAGAACAGCACCAGGGGCAGCCCGCGGCTCAGCGCCTCGATTGTGGAGTTCCAGCCGCAATGCGTCAGGAACCCGCCGATCGCCTCGTGGGCCAAGATCCGCGTCTGCGGGGCCCAGCCCGCCCAGATGAATCCCCGGCCCGAGACTCGCTCCTCGAACCCGGCCGGGACGAGGCGGTTCCTAACCACCCAAACAAATGGTAACCCGGACTTCTCAATCCCGGCGGCCAACTCGTTCGTTAGCTCGCAACTCAAAATCACTTCTGTTCCAAGCGCGACATAAAGCACCGATTTCTCGCGCTTCGTGTCGAGCCAACTTTTTAGGGCTTTCCATTTCTCATCGTCATCTCCAACCTCTTCTCGAATAGCTGGCGTCAATAGCCCGATCGGAATAGCCGGCTTCTGGTAAAGCTCCGGCAACAAGCTCAATGGCTCCAATTCAAACTCACGGCAGCTCCTCACGATCGCGAAATCGCAGCCGTCAATCACGTGGCCGAACCTACAGAAATCGGAGACCTCGTCGTCCATGCACCGCTGGTGCCTCAATACTTCATGGAGCCTGAGGCAAACTGTGGTCTCGTACGGTATCCATGCCGGTACGGTGGTCAGGTCCTCCGGCTTCTGAAACCGGCCGCCGATGAGCTCGACGGCGGGCCGAGGAGCGTGAGCGCGGTCGCATTGAAGGTGCTGAAGAACACGGAGCCAACCCCAAGCTGAGCTGCGGCCCCCGGGAGCCAGTGGCTGGCGAAGTCGTGGATCACCCAGTCGACGCGGCTGCCCGAGAGGAAGCGGGTCAGGGCTGGCTCGAGCAGGTCGTATGCCTTCTTGAGGTAAGGGACCGAGTCGATGTCCAAGTCGGAGGTGGACTCGGCGGAGCTGGGGAGGTTGGGGACGCGCGGCAAGGGGAGGGAGACGAGGCGAATGGAGGAGGGAGTTCGGGGTGGGCGCGGGCGAGGCGAGCGACGTTGTTGGGGGTGGAGAGGAAGGAGACGGCGTGGCCGCGGCGGGAGAGGAACTTGGAGAGCTCGAGGAAGGGGGTGATGTGGCCGTGGGCGAGCCACGGGAACATGGCGATGTGGAGGCTTCGCTTCGACTCGCTGCCCATGATGGAGAGAAAGACTGCAGAGAGAGAGAGAGAGAGGAAGTGAGATTGTAGACGACGATGATTTGGAGGATGGCGGCAGATTTCTAGGGTTTTTATGGACCGAGGTCACGCCATTAGAGCAGGAAGCGAAGCTTAAAATAATGTTTTTGAGGTTTGAAAAACTGAAGATCCACGATTTACGACATGGGAAATCCGATGTCGATGGTGGATATGATATAAAATAACATCATCGTAGCTGACGGACGCGGTGATTGCATCTTTTGCTCACCTTGGCTTGGGCCTCTTCTTTTCTATCTTGGCTATGTTTAGGTTTCATCATTTCTCTTTTGTTTTTTCCTTTTTTATATCCATGGGGAGTGATCAATTTGAACTCTTTGAGTCGCGAACTTTCTCGAGGTGAACCGTCGATTAGCATACGTAGTGGGAGCTCTTCAGTGTTTGGTGGTGAGACGTTGGGGGCGGCAGCGAAAGTGGTAGGGAAGCAAGACATGGCAGCGAACGGCGATGGAGAGGTAAAGCACGATGACAAAGTTTGGTGTGATATGGATACTCTCTAGAAAGACAAACCGGCCTCCTCTCAATGTAAATGACACAAATTGTTCTTGAATTTTGGTCCGATATACAATTTGGTCCGTGAATTTTAACCTAATATGCAATATTGTTTTTGAAATTTTAGTTTATTTAATGTGATTCTTGAACTTTTGATACATGTTAAATTTAGTCGGTAGACTATATGAACAAATTTAATATTGTCCATGAACTTGAATCAATGAAAGGACAAAATTGAACATAATCATACAGTTCAATGATTAAATTGAATATGTACTAAAAGTTTAGGAACCACATATAATAAATTAAAAGTTAAAGGATAATATTATATATTGAGCTGAAGTTCATTGGCCAAATTGAATGGATTTCAAGTTTAGGATCACATTACACATTGATCCAAAATTTTGAGATCATTGATGTCATTAACCTTTATTTAAAAGCTTTGGCCGGCCAAGTATGATAATTGCTGTGCGAGATGTGACAACTTCTCCATCGAGCCAACAATGCCTTTCCTTTGAGTGCATACTATGTTGATCTGACTTTCCATTTTTGAGTGCGCACGCACATGTGTGTGTGTGTGTATTCGATCGACTATTGAGCTCACCATGTGCATAGCATATGATATTTTCAGCCATTGTGATAAACTGACGGGATTGGCCAAATTTTAAATTTTGTAGACTCAAGGGATGATATAAATTAAGCTCAAATCTCCTCCTACTAGCAACATCCACTACGCGCCAATCCAATGTCAATGTAGTTTTTGTGGGCTTAATTAAATGAAAATGTTCCAAATGCGCGAATGCAATTTCAACAATATTTTTGTCTAGAAGTTGGAGCCAATTCCTAATTTACATATGAACGGACCATGCGAACCTTTTTCCTTAAGTGAAAACGACAGCTTCATCGAAAAATTATGTGAACCCACGTAAGCAAAATACAGTAATGTAAAGACGGCCCATAAATCTTTTTAAAAGCTATGAGGTCTATATTGAGATTAATAAGTGTCGGTGTGCGGTCTTGAATTTTGAGCAAGGTTAGAATAATTAGTACTGCCGTCTTGCTGTATTTTCTTTACACATTCATTCATGTCCAAACAATTCGAATAGAATATTCTAAGGAAGAAGAGGAGAAATGGGTTTTGAGCTCTAAGCAAAAGAGACAGCGAGGATTGGCCCCTCTTGTCCCCGACCCAATCACGCAACTCCTACAGAAATTGAGTTACGTGCCAACTTATCTCATGCGTGCACGTTCCCATTGAAGCTTGATCGAAATGCTTCATGTGACCAAATTTCCGGTTATGATTAAGTTCGTCCTATTAGGGTTTGAAGTAGAAACATCTTTCCTTCGCTTTTCTGCCTGTAATTTAACTTCGATTTGAATTTGTCATTGTCTTGCTTCACCATGCAAATCCATCGATAGATATTGTTAAAGAGTGCTTCAAAGAAATTTATCAAAACAACCAATCAAGAAAGCTTGGCTACTTTTTTTAAAAGAATTGAGGAATTTTGGAATGAGAATTATGTCCTTCATTGTCACAGAAACGCAACATATATACAAGAAGATATAACTATTAAACAAACTCCTAATTAGGCTAAACTACCAAAATTATAAGGACCACACAATAAAAAAAGATATGCACACAAAACTTCCTAAATAAACGGCCTAAATAAGGGCATATCACAACTGGCTTTCCAATACTTTCAATACCCATTATGAGCCGTCTTATTATGCATACAAGCCGATCAAGGCCAGGCTTTGACTGAACAGTCACGGACTATTTCGATTAGATCTGAATAGTTTGAAGAGAGAGAGAGAGAGAGAGAGAGACCACCGCGCTTCGGACAATGGTTGTAATTAAAATGGGTTTTGAAACGGGCAAGTACCTACCCCATTAAAGTTCACATGCAGTTAAGCTTCCATCTTAGCAAAACACAATCTTTTAACCCGTTTTGAAAATTTTAGGCAACTCATTTACCACTCGATTGTAAAGTTTTAGTTAAAAAAGGGTGGCCATCGATTTTGCCATATTTATAAGCATCTTATTTTCGCCATGGCCACGAGGTCACTGGGTACGTCATTATATAAACTGAAGTTCACCTATCTTTGTGGGCTAACTCATCTCATGAAGAAAATTTTGTTTTGTCATCCGTATGATGGTCCAACCAATCATTGAAAACCCTCTAATTATATGTGACATATCAAAAGCAAGCCGCCGACAGGAGTTTTCATTAGTACTTAGAGAGTTCAACACAACTCGGTTAATCATCTAAGGGTTACGTTTCGACCATAAGAAGAAAAGGGGAATGAAACTAAAGATATATTACATATTTTTTGATGACTTCATGAGCTCTAAAAGTCTTTTAAAATTCCTTAGATCTATATATTACATATTTTTTGAGACATGGTATAAGTAATAGGGTAACAAAAAGTTTTTCAACGCTCTAGGGAAACCATAAATAGACACTTTAGTTTATTTTTAGATAAAGTAAAGTATGTGATATGAGAAAAATTTGATCAAACCAATTGATCGACAATTTTGGGAAATTTTGGAGAAGATCAAGAAATATCAATGATCTTATCCATATTTTAAGATAAGTTATGAATGTACAATAAAAACGAAAAACTAAATGTAAATCATTTGCATTATTTGTTTTAGGATTGCATTGGAGTTATGGATGGTACACATATCCTAGCAATGGTATTGATGTACAATCAAATTTGCTTTATTGGTCAAAAAGGAAAGACCACTCAAAATGTGTTTGCCACATGTAATTTGAACATGGAATTTATTTAGATTTGTACCAATTGGAAAGGACAAGCTCATGATACTCATATCTTTTATGATGCTATTGGAAGATGTAATGCACAATTTCCCCATCATTCTCCAAGTTCGTTAATTAATGGTTATGCTTATGTGGCATATGTTAATTAAATTTACATTATATTTGTGTATGTAAATATTATTTAGTAGATGTTAGATATCCAAATCCCACGAGCTATTTGGGGCCATATACAAAAGTTAGATATCATTTGCCAGAGTTTCGATAAGGTCCTACACCTATGGGTTATTAAGAAGTGTTCAATCATGTCCGCTTCGTTCAGAAATTGAGAAATTAAGCGAGCCTTTGGCGTGTCAAAAATGAAGTGGAAGATTTTAACTACTATGTCAAGTTATCCTTATGAAAAGCAAGTGCAAATTGTCATAACTGTAATGGCTTTGCTGAATTTTATAAGAAGAAATGCCATAACTTATATGGATTTTGAAACGGTAGATTTGGATCTCAAGTATAGATATTCGATTGACCATGATGCTTTAGATGATAACGGCACATTTACATGATGAAATAGCTATGAACTTAATAAATAGTTAAGGAGATCTGTAATATTTAACGATAACTTATTTCTGTCCTTTGAACATAAGATATCATATTTACTGTAATGAAATTGCTCTCTTTTTAATTGAGTTTGATATGATTTTTTATTTAAAAATTTGTTAATATAACTATTATACATTATCTCAACTTGAAAAAAATATATCAAATTTACAGTCATTGGTTTTTATTTTTTTTATTTTAAACAAATTAAAGTTGCAAAACTTTAAAATTGGCACATGAAAGGACTTTCTAAATGTATGTATTTACCGAACAATATTTCCCCCAAGTTACTTCCTAAGGCATTTTTTCAATTACAATTTATCAAACAGTATTTGCATTTCACCAAATCTTTTAGATTAAAGGCCTTTATATTTCTCCAATGACATTCCCTAAAATCGAACCACACGGGGCCACTGAAATATCAAATAATACCCCTAGTATATCTAATGATATCTTCAACAAATATCATATTGAAGTCGTTCCCAAAATCAAGCTTTGACTAGTAAGTAAAGGTAGCAAATGGATAGAGCAAGTCGAACTAGAGAATGTCAAATAGAAGTTTGGACCAAATTAATTAATGACATTTATGAATTTCACGCAATATAACATAAATGACGAATAACTAACGCAATCCAAACCAATAAACATCTCCCCCGTTTAACTTATATTTTAAGTGCATTGATTAAACCGCCACCATCACGACAATCGATATCATCATCACCTTATCGCCTCTAATAAACATTTAGTCAATTTCTGCAAAAAAATAAATCATCTAAAAGATTCAACAAATAAAAAATTAAAGTAAATTAAAATTTGTTTGGCACATTAATATAATTAAAACTAGAAAGAGGTGCAAGTAGTATGGATATGGGACGATGTTGATGTGGCAGTGGCCACCGGAGAGATGGTTCCATCACCTTCGCTGCAGGTAGAAAGGGCCAAACAAATGCTCAATGAAACTAAAGGGCCCCCGCTGCGAGACACGGCCCAGTTGCCGAGGCCCACCCAATAGATGGAAGGTTCCGGAAGTTTCCCAAATGCGGGCCGTGGCCCATCCGTGTCTCAATCTTGAGCCTATCCATGGACTAGTGACCCTCAAGCTTCCCAAGGCCCTAGGGTCTCTTGACAACTATGTAATGATTATAGAGATTCAAGCTCCACCGTTAGATCATAAAAGAGATGAATGGCTAAGGTTGACCTGTACTTGTATAAACAGGAGCCCCTCCTCCTAAGTTGTATCACTTTATTACACTATCAAGCTTCACTTTTTATACGACTCAAGTCAAGTTTGTGTGTAAGGGTGATTTGGAAGAAATCATAAGGTCACACGGGTTAGGGAACGCGAGATCAATCGACTCGTGGCACATTCCTTACGCAAGAGATCTAGATGCACGTGCTCTATTCGAGCTTATGCAACTTGATTTGTGGGATACGAAATCATGCACGCGCGAGCATTTTGAGAGCTCATGCTTTTGCTGCTTCGCATCTCCATCTCTGCACTTGCAGATGCTTTTAGTTCTGTAGTATTCTCAGTACAATGCACATGTATGTTCACGGTACAGTCGAGTTGTCTGCAATGAGTTCTGATTTCACCTGTTGTGCTGCCGGTGCATTGGCTGCTCCCCACGCCTGAGAAGGATATGGTTTGGATATTTCGCAGAGCGAGAAGCGTTGCACGAGTTCGTCGCACAGTCATGAACCTTTTCAATTGTAGCTAGTTGATTTTTCGTTCTGGTGTTCTCTTCCTTAGCTTTATCTGTTCTCGGATGCTGTCGCCTAGTCGGACAACTCTTTTGGATCAGAGAAGTTTGCATAAGGGTGCGAACAAGGTTTTTCGAGATATGAATCCTCTCAGTTTAAGGATGAATAGCCTTTGGAGATTATGACTAGTTGGCAAAAGGAGCATGAATGAATATAATTGTTAGGCTTTTTGAGATTATTTTTGGGGATATGAATCCTGTCACTTATAAAAATGAATAGATTTTTTTTTTTTTATAATCCATGAAAATGTTTAGACATAAATGTGTCCTGAATGACAAAAGGGAGGTGGTAGGATCAACATGTCACTTGAACGAGAAAGTACTAATGGAGACGACTTCGCAATGTATCACTGAAATGCAATGTAATGGACTAATCCAAATTAGATGGTTTGAAATTTTAGAACATTGGAGAGCGAGCAATTAAGGGCACAAACGATAATCATTTCATTCCAAAAATTGATTTTTTCTATTTTTACTCATTGGACAATTTTGAGAAAAAAAAATACGCATTTGATAACGATACAAAATTTATATTTTTAGAATAAAAATTTGTTTGATAACAATACAAAATTTATATCTCTTAGATGACGGTGACTAAAGGCGACCGACAAGCGGCTAACAATGGGCAATCAACGGATGCGGTGGCGAAAAAGTAGGCAGCGAACGGGCAACAAATGAGCAGGCGGCGGGTGTGTAAGCAAGGGTGCGACGAATAGTCAACATATGACAAGTGGTTGACCTACTAGTAGTAAGAACAAGCGATATGAAAAGTTTTTATTTCTCATTTTTTTTAGAAATTAAAAAATAAAGATTTTTTTTTTGTACTCCTTATTTATGTTCCAAACCTATTTTTAGAGTAAAAATTTGTTCCAATAATAGAAAAATAAACTTGCATTACTAGATGAATTTTTGTTCCAAACCTTTTACTGGAAATAGAAAAATAAAAAATTCGATATATAAAATGATTATCATGTACATCCTAATTAGCATGAGAAGTCTAGTTTGGTCATGCTTTCGGTTGGTACTGGCCATTACCACTGAAAGTGGTGAAAATCGTCACATTAACATGCCAAAGCAAAAGCGAAAAAGAGATGTAGTAGCGACAATTCTCGGTGCGACACAAGAATACTGTATCAATTTATTGAGAGAAGTCCGAACACGACTCAATGTGATGGAGGCAAATTTGAAATTAATATGAATAAACATTTTTCTTTCACTAATTTTTAACGAAATTGTTTTTTGATTTCGTTAAAATATTTCGTTGACAACAGGCATAACAGATACGGACAAAATGACAAGTCATGGATAGCCGCCCCAAGTGAGAGTACTATTAACAGGGTTTTGAATAACGGTTTGAGAGTATTGAAGTAAACATGCACGTTACAACTTAGCGGAACACTTGTGCATTGCTTAAGCTTACCATTTTGATTTGCTTACTTTAGCAAAAAAAAAAAAAAAATGAACTTATATCTTTTATTACCACACAAGCCGAATTCATTCATATGCCTAATATGAAATCCTTGCTAGATTTAGCCTCCATTCATTTTGTGGAAAATGTGGTGTTTTTAGAAAATATTTTCTAGAAGCTACTTTGTAGGAAAATAACAATTTTTTTCCGAGATTCTACTAAAACTTGAAATGAAGTGAAAATATTTTCTGCCATTTGGTAAGGAAGGTTTATCCTGCCTTTCAATAATTTTTTTATTATTTTATTTTTTAAATATATTTTTAAAGTTTTTAAATTTATATTTTAATTTTTTTTTTTCTTTTATTCCTTGATTAGTCATCGGTCACACCAATGGCTTGCAACCGGCCACAAACAAGCTCGAGTCTCGCCACAAGCCAGTGAGACTCTAGCGAGACTCTAGCTCACTCGGGGGCTCAAGCCTTGCTAGATGCAACTAGTTGGGCGACCTCGAGTGAGGCTTGAGTCCCTGCAAACTGTGGCCAGCAACTAATGAAGAAGAAGGGAGAAAAATAAAAATTTTAAATTTTGATTTAAAAAAAGAAAAGAAAAGAAAAGAAAAGGTGTTTGGTGAAAAAATGTGCTTGGAAGTGAAAGAAAGAGGATGGAAAATGTCCTCGCATTTTAAAAAAGGGAAAATGTTTTCACCTATTTTAGAAGATTGTCTTGCATTGATGGAAACTGCTCTCCTCGACCAGTTCATTCATGAAACAAACGTTGAAAAATTCTTAAAATGTTTTATAATAAGTTGTTTTTCATGAAATGAATGAAACCTTAGAGAAATTCTTTCTCTAAAAATTGCTCAAAGGGTTAATAGAAATTGCCCTCATCTAACAATTGTGTTAACTAGTAATCGTGGCTGAGAATTTAATTGAGCTTTTAGTCCAATAAAACTCAAGAAAAAACCAAATTAGAAAACCCTCAAAAATCATAGCTTGACCTTTGATCCAACATAATATCAAATTTTGAGCAGAGAGACACTACTCAACCTCTTTTTGATTCAACTCTGCATATGTAGGTAAACTGACCCAGAACCTTGACACCAGTAGCTAGTAGCGAAAGCGAGAGTAAACTTTTGAGCAGAGAGACACTACTCCCAACCTCTTTTTGATTCAACTCTGCATATGTAGGTAAACATTCATCTCTACAATTACACACTCACTAAAATAAGAGTGAAAGAGGAGGAAACCCTAACTTCCGGCAAATCTTCGCTCATTAGAGGGAGTAAATGATTTGAAATTTTTTTTTCTATAAATAATTACTTACATCACTATAAACATTTTCATTTTTAGGAAAATGCTTGAGACACAATTTAGTATTGAGAAAGAAAACATTTTCTATCGAGTAATTATTATAAACAATACAAGTAATCAATTTTAGGATACCATATTTTGATCTTATTCAATCTGAAAGGTAAATATAACAAATCTTAAATGAGTCCTTTTCAATATACGATAACAATCAATAACATTTCTCTATCTTGCAAATTTAGTTCAGTCTTTTGGTCCTTAGTGACACCTTTCTCTAAGATCCCTGCGAATTCCTCCAGGTATTCATTTTGCAACTCTATGTTGCCGAACACCTCCTTCATGGCCAGTGCGGTTGCCCTTATCGGCTCGCCCTCATGCTCCACCATGACCCGCCGGATCGACTCGGCCACCACGTCGCCCGTGAACGACCCATCTACCTCGTCCCTGGGCACTTCAAACCCGACCTGCTTCTCGTGCAGGAACCGGGCCATAAGGCCCTGGTCCGAGCTCCCTCCGGAGAACAGCACCAGGGGCAGGCCACGGCTCAGTGCCTCGATCGTGGAGTTCCAGCCGCAGTGCGTCAAGAACCCACCGATCGCCTCGTGGGCCAAGATCCGCGTCTGCGGGGCCCAGCCCGCCCAGATGAATCCCCGGCCCGAGACTCGCTGCTCGAACCCGGGCGGGACGAGGCCGTTCCTAACCACCCAGACAAACGGTAACCCGGACTTCTCAATCCCGGCGGCCAACTCGCTCGTTAGCTCGTGACTCAAAATCACTTCCGTTCCAAGCGCGATACAAAGCACCGATTTCTCGCGCTTAGTGTCGAGCCAACTCTTCAGGGCTTTCCATTTCTCATCGTCATCTCCTTCATCCTGTCGGACTGCCGGCGTCAATAACCCGACCGGAATCGCGGGCTTCTGGTAAATCTGTTGCAACAAGCTCAACGGCTCCGATTCGAACTCGCGGCAGCTCCTCACGATCACGAAATCGCAGCCGTCGATCGTGTGGCCAAACCTGCAGAAATCGGAGACCTCCTCGTCCATGCACCGCTGGTGCTTCAATATCTCGTGGAGCCTGAGGCAAGCTGTGGACTCATATGGTATCCACGCCGGTACGCAGGTCAGGTCCTCCGGCTTCTGGCACCGACCGCTGATGAGCTCTGATGGTGGGCCGAGGAATGCTAGCGCTGTCGCATTGAACGTGCTGAAGAACACCGAGGTGACCCCAAGCCGAGCTGCGGCCCCTGGGAGCCAGTGGCTGGCGAAGTCGTGGATCACCCAGTCGACGCGGCTGCCAGAGAGGAAGCGGGTCAGGGCCGGCTCGAGCAGGTCGTAGGCCTTCTTGAGGTAGGGGACCAAGTCGATGTCCAAGTCGGAGGTCGACTCAGCGGAGCTGGGGAGGTTGGGGACGCGGGGCAAGGGGAAGGAGACGAGGCGGACGGAGGGAGGGAGTTCGGGGTGGGAGCGGGCGAGGCGAGCGACGTTGTTGGGGGTGGAGAGGAAGGAGATGGCGTGGCCGCGGAGGGAGAGGAACTTGGAGAGCTCGAGGAAGGGGGTGATGTGGCCGTGGGCGAGCCACGGGAACATCGCAATGTGGAGGCTTCGCTTCGACTCGCTGCCCATGATGGAAAGACTGCACAGAGAGAGAGAGAGAGAGGATTGCAGGTCGACGACGATGACTTGGTTTGGTGCGGTGTTGAAGATGGTGGGAGATTTCCTAGGGTTTTATGGATTGCAGGTCGACAACGATGACTTGATTTGGTGCGGTGTTGAAGATGGTCGGAGATTTCCTAGGGTTTTATGGACCGGGTCGAATTCCGGCGCACGCCATAACAGTAGTAATCAAGGTCAAAATAATGTTTTTGAGTTTGAATTGAAGACCTGCGATTTATGATGTCGGAAATCCGATGTCAACGGTGGAAAGAATATAGTAAGATCATGGCTGACGTATGGGGGGACTGCATCTTTGTTTTCATCCGTTTCGGCTTCTTCTTTCCTTTCCTGCCTATGCTTAGGGTTTCATTGGTTTTCTCCTGTTCTCTTTTATATCCACTGAGAGTGATCTTTCGGAGCTCTTTGAGCACGTCGACTACTCTTCAGTGAGAGTACTTAACTTTTTATACACATTTGGCTATTATGCATGCACACGTGAAGAGGCCTTTTAGCTTGTTGGTTTGACAAAATGATTGAATAATTGTGTGTTTATGATGTAAGAATACTAGATATGGTGAAGTTTCATTCATAGAGATGAATTTAGGTAAGTATGAATTTCCATTGATTCACGGGTCCCTATTCCTTATGAATGGAAGACATAAAGGATTTTTGGTTGCTTTTGCCTTGTGTCTCCATATGAATGGAAGACATAAAGGATAAGAAAATCACAAGTGTCATGACTTTTGTACAATACTCACTATGACATTTTTTTTTTCGATCACTCGAGTGTTACATGGATGAAAAATTAGATACTTGAGCGCATTTCTGGTGATCAGTCCTATATGGCTTTTTAAAGAAAATTTTCAGTCCAACGTTGGCTTTTTATTTATTAAAAAAAAAAAAACCAGGTACAAAGTGGAAAATGGACGAGACAATGTGGCAATCGGGACTAAAACGACGACGGTATAATACAAAAAATCATGGCCCCGGCTGTGCGTCGAGGAGAAGCTCTGCTTGATCAGCTTCAGCTCCTGAAGGTTGAACTTGCAAAGGTATGATCCGCCGAGCGATATCGAGAGGTCCTCTGAGTTTGCCACCTCCTTCTTGGGCCTACACTTCTTGGTTTCTTCTGCGGTTTTACAACCGCTTGTGACCGTAGACGTAGAACTCCATGAGATTTTCTTCACAGCCATTTGGAAAAAAGTTTTGGACTGAATTGATCCATGAACATCGAGACTTGTCCAGCCCTTCTTGAATGTGGACACTAAGCAATCGTCATAATCATCTTGACTCTTTATTCGCTCGATCTGAACCGCTTCTCTTCATTGCAAATTTCAGAAGCTAATTTTGCCCCAATACTTCAATTTGAGGTTAAAGTTTGAAGAATTTTGCTCCCAATTCATCGATTTGGGATTAGGGGAATACAAGTGGAGTCAAACCACATTGTTTAAGGATTGTTTCATTGACTTCATTTTGCCAGGATGATTTATACTAAATTAATGCCAGGTTGAATTTTCAACAACACAAATTGCCGATAACACTCAAGTGAATGATTTTCAACTAATACGACATTCAAATGATAGAAAAAAAGTTATGACATTCAAGTGAGTACCATATAAAAATTATACAAATTTGTGGTGTTCATGTTCTTAAAGAAAAGTGAACATGATAGACTCGAATTCAATCCACGGGGCAACATTCTGAAGTGGGTATTGAGTATCGACTAAAGTCCAATGTTATCAATAGGAGCATTATAGTTGAAGCACTGCGTAACCCTTTTTCTAGGGTGTTTAAGGTAACTGTGGATATTTTTTAGACAAAAGAATGGAAGCAAACCGAACTGGAATAGTATTTAACGTGGAATGAGTAGGTCTTTCATTTCGATTTGTAAGAGTTGTCAGAATGGAGATTCGTAGTCTATAAAGAGAAGTCAACGATCAAATGCGGCGAAACATTTTGTCTATGGTTATATGGGAGTGGAAGACAGTGATTGTCTGCTTGTCGTCTCTCCGGTGACGGCTCCAATTAGCACTCTTCGATGATTAGTCAATGGATTAGTTCAAGAATCGATACGACGTCATCTCTGGTCCACCAAACGTTTCTGGACCAACGTTTCTAAGACATCATGGAGCATTGCATTAGTTTTTTCAAAATGCCTCTCTCTCTCTCTCTCTCTCTCTCTCTCTCTCTCTCTCTCTCTCTCTCTCTACACCTAGTCAAATAGTAATTATGCTTGTAATCGGAAATGATGTTTGAAACGGGCAAGTACAGACCCCACTGAGATCCACATGCAGGTAAACTTTCATCATCGCCAACGCAATAAATCAACCCGTTCTTGGAAATTTCGGGCACCTTATTTACCACTTGATCGTTTAATTTGAGTATATGAAAAGAAATGAGCTGTCGATCGATTTTTACCATTTTCATAAGCATTGTATTTGCTCCGTGACCATGAGGTCACTGCGTATGTCATTATATAAATCAACTGAAGTTCACCTATTTTAGTAGGCTAGGTCATCAAGAGGAAGAAAAGTTTGTTTCGTCATCCGTGTAATTGTCCAAACAATCATTGAAAACCCTCTATTTCTAGGTGACGTTCAAGGCCATCGGACGGTAAAATAGAAAAGAGGGAGACATCAATCTAGGACTTAATTTTGCCGCCATACCACCGAAAAAGAAAAATTACCCGAATAGGATGTCCATTCCATTCTAATATTATCGCGGGAATTGTCTATTTGCTTTTGTTTTTAAGATTATTATGTTTATGTTTGACAAGAGGTTAAAGGTGCGATGCAATCTCCAATTTTTGCTATAAATAAAGTAGCCCAATCTTTTGAGATTCAAGACGGGCGCCATTTAAAGTTTCCCTTGGTTGACTTCATAATTGCACATGAATAATTTTGAAAAGAGAACTGACTAAATGATTGTCCTTAATTTTTTGTGAAATTAATAGCCTATTCCGAATCATTATATATATATATTATTGTGAGGTTCATTCCTTCAAAAATTTATTGCTCATAATATGTAGCTATTTTCACCATATCCTAAAAACTGTTATACTAACAAAATCCTTTTGAAGATCCATAGTTTTATAATTTTTTAGGAATCTTCTTTTCTGGTGACATTAAATGATGGAATATATTTTCTGGCATCAAAGTAAGTGTTAGGCTTGGTCCATTACACATTGGTAAATTCATTTCAAGATCCAAAGAATAGTAGGCAATTACTTTCCCATGCTCGTGACTTGAGATAATTACACGATACTGTTAAAATCAAATTTAAAAAAAAAAAATCTTAAGGTTTAGCTTAAGGTCTAAAGCATATATCAGTTTCAATGCGTTGGATTAAATTTTTGCATACAAAAGCGAAATTTTTTTGAGGTGGTGATCGTGTATTAAGAAAAGGGGAAGGAAGATGCCTAGATGGAGTTGCAAGAAAAGAAAAGTAAAGGAGTCGATCGAGGCGTTGACCATTGTCTAAATGAACACAATCTGTCGAATTTCTTCTTTGATTCTAACGAAAACGAGTTTGAATTTGTAGAACCGAACCCTTAAAGATCAACATCGGTCGGACTTCAATTTTTCAAATAATTTCAAACTGTCCTATGAAATTTGAAGGAGCTTATTTATTTTAACGTTGACAATATGAGTCGAGAAGTAGAATGCGGTACTCACCTGGCCACCTTCGATGTAAAATGTCGATCCCGTCGGCTTCCAAGAGGGGCATGGCTCGTGAGCGTTCTTCAAATGCACCCGATCCAGAAGATGAATTCAGTTTGCGGACGGGGATGGCGGGGAGAATGTTCTCCACAAACAGACTTCTCTCCATTGAGGGTGTTCCTGAAAATGAATGAGAGAGAGAGAAAGAGAGAGGACGTGGGGTGACAGAGAGATGGTGAGCACACAGAGCTTCGAGCATGGGGACAGACCATGCAAGAAAAGAACCCTCTGTGCTCACTCTCTTCTGTCACCTCCACCCAGAAAAAATATGGGACTTACTCTCATCTAAATCGCGACAGCATACACCATTGTTTGCACGTATTCTTTCGAGTCTCTGCTGAAATATTATCTCACATCGCTTATTCTCTCGTGTTATATAAACAGAAGAGACAGCTGAATCGAACTGTGGATCTGCAGATGTCGTCTCGAGGGGGGCCTTTTATAGAAGGCGGTGGTGGTGTCACATGACGTGTTGGGAATATATCGTTGAGATCTTTATCGTCCCAATGTTCTCGCCTTACGAGTTTAATAATCAAAAGCAGCCCCACCGAAATGCTGGTAAAGTCAGTCGAGTGTGTCCTCTTTAGCTCATATTCTCGCTTTAGTTCCTATTCTACAGAACCTCTTTGCCATCCACTCGTGTTACCATTGCTCTTTTTGGACAATTTCCGAATTCTGTCATCGATGTCCATCCTATCTTGTGTTGGGTTCGATCATTGGGTGCGAAGGACATCATGGGAGGACAAGAACCCTCGGCGTGAAAGGAGAGATATTAGGGGCGCACAAGATCACTATTATGTTTTTCTATTTTTCTATTTTTATGTTTCTAAGAACAAGTTTGGAACATAATTCCATATAATGATACAATTTCATTTTTCTATTTTTGGGACAATTTTTTAGCCTTGAAATGGGTTTGAAACAAGAATGAAGACTAGAAATTTTCTATTTTTCTATTTCTAGAATAGAAAAGGGAAAAAGAAAAAACTCTTCTTATCCCTCGCCCTCGCCACTCATGATCACCATCAGCCACTACCTATCGATGTACGATTCTATATTGACGCTTTCAATTCAATTGATTAAAGATGTTTTATCTTATGAAAGAGTGGAGCACAGTGAATGGAAAAGAGTATGGAAGGGAGATATTTAAGAGGGCCTAACAAGCGAATTTATCTTCTAAGAATAGAAATTTTGTATTATTATCAAATGGATATCTTTGCTCACAAGCTTATTCAGGAAATATAAATAGAAAAATCTATATTTAACTAGAAATTATTTCCATGAACTAAATAATTATCGTTCACGTCCTTACCCAGGAGAGCCCAAGTTTTACTTTGGTCTAATTCAAGTTACTAATTGGATGCTCCTAAAAGAGCAGGAAATACGATTAGGGGCCCATGCAAGAACCTTAGGACTTCATATTACCCCTTTGATCCGATTCAAAACGAACTAGTGCATAGAAACAATAGTTCCATAGCCAAAATTGGATAACCCAAATTATTAAATCGTGAGGTGTTGAAATATTATCTCACATTACTCAACAACGAGTCCTACATGCTTTTTATGTACATGTGTTCTCTTTCCACGCATCATCTTAAGTTTTTAGGTTAGACTTTCTAATATGGTATCCTAATCCGACTTACATGTGAGAGAGATGTGTTGAAATATTATCGCTTGGTCAAATGACAAGCAACATTGCCAATTCCATTCCCTCCTCATCTTGGAACCAAAGACTATCATTTCTAATAGTGTGGTTGTCTCCACATAAGAGAATAGATCAACACTAGACAACGTAACACGACGGATTACTTCTTTCGGGGGAGGCCAGGCCAGGGCAGCTCAAAGCATACGAAAATGATATTCTACAAGAAGCACAGGTCCTGCCCTCACAAGAATGTGCCGTGATGAAAAGCAGCAGAAAAGTATAAATGCTTTAAGCAATTGTAACAGGAACCACTGAAGTTGCTCTGACCAATTAACAATAAAGCAGTGCTAGATCGATATCTCGCCTTTTGCACATTCCATGCCGAGCATATTTCACTGGCCACCAAGATTGTGAATTCCTCCTCTGCTTTAACTCCTTTTACTACATCCGATTCTCTTGCGTGGCAACCGTACTGGATTTAGTAATCGAAAAGAGGAACCACAACGGATTAAATAACGAAAAGGGTAAGGCATATCGAGCATAGGAGAATCACATCACGTAGCTTAAGTTGATTCATGACCCTCGAGCAGATTTTGATCAGTCGAGTTAACATCATAGCATTCCCCCTAGATGATATTCGTTAGCACCTCTTTTGTTGTTTCATGATGATGGCCTTCGAGAAGAGAATCCCAGAGATTGCAGACGGAAGAATATATCTTAAAGGCCAAAGTGGAACCATTCCTACCTCTGAGATAATAGATTGTACGATCACGAAAGTCAACGGGGGTTTACATAGTCATTTAGTCCGATGCAATGTCAGTGGAGAAAAGGGCATGTGCATGGATGATGAGGCTAAATCTAACTGATTATCCCCACTTTGCTTGAAGAAGTTCAATATTTTCCAAACCAATGGCAAGTTGACAACTGAAAAGAGATGAGACCCATTAGCAAGCGACGCTGCCTTGCTCCGCTATACATCTTGGAACTATCAATCTCGACGCATCATTATAATCTCTGCAAATGGGTCATATTACGCGTACAATTGATATCCAGATTCGTCCTCCAAAATTGACTAGCTCTAATGATGCTTTAACCGATATCCCACCCTAGACTCTATGGGTCTAAGAAAACATATACGGTTGCTACATTCACAAGGAAGATAAACACGACGAACAAGTGTATATATACATGTGAATACTTAGTAGTGAAGGGCAGGATAGTCGTGGCTAACCTGGGATGCTGCCTTAACGAGGAAACAGACAAAAGCACTAGATTGTAAGATAAGTTCTTATCATAGTTGCTCCCGTGGGATCAGAAAGGAGATGCCTGACAAGGCCCTTTCTCATGTCATTTGGTGCTATGACAAACATATAGAAAGCAAAGAGTACAAGGTCAGCCGAAGAAAGAGTTGAGCCCAGGAAGCCTTGCCACATCCTGCAAAAAGACATGCACATTCCCATGTGAATTATTTCTTCAGGAGACACAAAGGCAGGTCCCATTGCTTAAGCTTTCCATCACACGTGATAGTAAGTAAGCTTTGCAATACTGGTATTTTCAAAAAAATCGAAATTTGAAAGCCCAGTTCTCCTTACAAAAAAAGAAGGTCCAATTCTCGTTCAATGTGTATGTTCTTGTAGAAGTCACATAGTTTCTTGTGTATTGCCTCTGCTATTATTATATGGAGAAAAAATCCTTATATGATTCCCGCCCTTGGCTCAATTTGTGTGTCATTCTACGGAGCTCAACAGTAGAATAAAGAAAAAATCCTTAAAAGTAACCGAATTAGTCATCTTGTATTTTCCACGGCATGAAGAATAAAGAAAAGCTACAAACCTACGTGGTCTATTCCTCAAAAGTCTTGACAAATGTGTAAGCTAAATCACAAAAGCCTATTACTTGACAAGAACTCCTGATAAAGAAGATGCCATTTGGTACTAATATTCTTGGTTAATTCTGAGATATATAGCATGAATTGAGCAAGGTGCTTACTTTTTTGTCAAACGAGTTCAATTCTTTAGATGCAGGCTACCTAATGCTTAAAAGTATAGAAACTTCTATTTTATGTTCACTGACATATATCCAAGCGTTTTTAGCTCTGTAAACTCTGATGGAATGTCTAAGTTCTCTTATGCGAAACAACAGTAGGGCACTGAGGAATTACCATCTAGGCAAACGGAAGAACGTATGAAAAAATGTTCTGATTCCCTCAATATCCAGCTGCAAGATAAGAGCCAGTCCAAAGAGGAAAAACGCCCTTTGCCGTTTCCTTTCAAGTGGCCACAGGGTGTTCCAAGCTGATAAAAGATAGTCCACATTAAGATAACTGTAAACCAACTGAATCTCATGAATGTATTCTTAGAATCCATTCAACAAAGTATTGTTAAGATGTGAAATATATTCCACCCCATCCTCAAATAGCTTGAACTTGTCTGAGAAGACAGTTTCTTATTCAAATATAACACGATATCACCACGAAAGAGCTTGAGTTTGATTCCTTTAATCCCTCTTTCATTCATTTATTGGGTCTCCTGTATTTAACGTGATGGAAAAAAGAATTTCAATTTCACCCATGTGTAGGCTATTAAGAAGGCTACTTCTCCATACTGCCAACCTTGGTTTGAGAGAGGAAAGAAGTGGGGTTTGGGTATAAGACAAAACCATTTGAAGAAGACAGATATGCACTAATACATAATAAATATGATTTGCCAAAAGATTATATTGCTAGAACCAGCGAGCAAATAAAATGAATCAAACCTCACTAAGCACATGCAACTTTAGCTGAAGGCATTGTGACGTTTCTTATAATCAACACTTGTTTTTGAATTAATGCCCGTCTTTTATGGGAAACTGTTATATATTTGTAAGAAAACTTGTTTTTTGACTCTTTCCCCTGGTAGATGATTCTGCTTATGAGTATTTTCTCTATTCAGATAGGCATCACCAATTTTCCCAGCTTAATGATAAAAAAGGGTATTGTATACGAGAAATCTACATGATGTGTGATAAAAGAACAGAGTAGGGTAAAGATGAAGATGGAGAAATAGAAGGAACACCCCTCAAAGAAATTCAAAGAAAATAAGCAACGATGACAATAATATGATGAACAAGATACATGGTAGAGAATGACAGGGCAATGTTCTTATCATCATCGGAAGGTTGAGCTCATTCAACTTCAGCCATCAGGTCATTAGACTACAAAGGAAACTTGCTGCTACTTGTCCATGGGAAGTGAGCTCTCTAAGTTATTAGTGGCTATGCATGTATTGGTGTACAGAGGGCAAGCAAATGCTTTAATGCATGACTGACTTGGTGCTGTCAACATATTATCCGTACTGGGAAAAGCTTTGGTTCCAAGCTCCCACTGATTCTAGAATAAGGGTTTCCATTTGCAAAAGGACACACGAATAAAAGCATAAATTTATATTCAAAAAACGTCCAAAGAGACTCACACCAATTTGATTGACTTGTAGTGCCTATCTGAATCCAAGAGTCAAAATTCTACAGCCTCAATCAAATAAAAATTGAAGCAGCATGCACCAACTCCCACAATTGCAGTCTATATTCAGCAGAAAGTTTGTGCACATTGCATTTGATAAAATTGTGTAAAATTATTGGCACTACTAGGAAACTGATTGTGAAGAAATGCTAGACAGAGAGAGAGAGAGAGAGAGAGAGAGAGAGAGAGAGAGAGCATGTACCCTGCATCGAGATGTTTCCATTACTTTGTTCATAAGCTTGAGCCCCCTTAACTTGACCAGCCTTCAAAACATTTGCAATTGCAGATGCATAATTAGGAGCTTCAGACAAGGATCTCACCACAGAATAGCCTGTTCAAAAACACGCACATGTAATTTAGGCAAAAGAGAAAAATGTTAGATCAGCTTGTTTTTTCTTCACCTGTAGCTGGATGCACCATGCAGGCAGCAGCACCAAACGCAAGATTCTTCTGTTCTGTATTTGGCAAGGATCCGCCAACTGGGATATAAGACCACTCCTGTATAGGGTATCGAAAATATCAGATGACTATTTACATGAAATTTCACAAGTATATCGAGAATAGATATATTATGTTATCACAACTGCAAAATGATGCACAAATGTGCAACATTAGCAACAGTGCAAAATTGCACATTTCCAGAGAAGCTGAAAGGTGCATGCACTTCATGTGAAATTGTCAAGTTTTGTCATGGAAGGGTTAATATGTACGCACTTTACACTTCCTGAAGGAGCATAAACCAACTCGTGGTATTATCCAGACATCTCCGTATAATAAATTTCCTCGTGTCTAAAGAAACATTAAAACACATACGCACGTAGACTGTCAATTAGAGTACATCTAAAGATAAACATAGCATCATGTTTTCTTGATGAATTCTTAGAATAAAGAATATTATAGTGCAAGACTAAGGCATTGTGAAAAGGTTATTTCCTCAAGAGTACATTTAAGGATACAATGGACTCAGACATTTCTCACATAAATCATCAACATCAACACCATCATCAACAACCTGTTATGCCTTTGCTTAGTTACTGGAGTTGGTTACAAATGTCCAAGTTAACTTGTTAAGCACCATAATAATTGCAAAATTCACACATAAGAAAGTGCTTAATGACATTGTAGACTGCAAAAATATATTAAGTAATCGTAGTATGGATTCATATATTACCTCTTCATAAGTTTTTGTAATTCTGACACCCATCGTTTGTAACCTAAACATCAGCCTTTCTTTTAGTACATCAAATGGCATAGCCTCTTTTGAAGCCAAACAAGTTTCCTATAGGACGTCTCTGTTAGTATCACAAGCATTTGGATATGTAATGTCATTCATGCTGTAAAATATTTATCAGAGGAAACCTCGAAGAAGACTCTGGTGGATGACATAGGCATGGCATACAGAAAAGTTGGAGAATGAACTTCTGAACAGGGAATTTCTTGCTTGCTATAATCTCTATAATCCATAAAAACCATCAGATCGGGATCATATGGATTATTTTCCACCTGAAATTGGAAAGGAAAAATCCATAAGCAAGGGGTAAAAACACAATATTCAAGCACCATGAAATGAACTTTCCTACTTTCATTATATCATAAAAGTAGTAATAATTATGCTCAGAAGGGTTTTGCAAATTATAGATATTTCAACCTCCTGCTCCATTTTAAAAGTCAGATGAGCATTAATGCAGTTGGACCATACTCAGTTCAGTTAAAGATAAAATACTTCTAATAGAACAAAAAAGTAAACACCCAGTTGTCACATCAGATTACAAACCATTCTTTCACTGTAACAGTCATTTCAGTCTGAACATTAGTGCATTTACATTGAGCTACAGCGAGACAAACTAGGAAGATACCACCATTGGTATATTTCTCTGGTATGGATAATTGGAGATTATTTGATGACCCGAAAGCTCAAAAAGTGAAGTTCACTTCTGAGTGACATTAAACCTACATAGGAACTGTACATGAACATTTACACGATATAATACCTCAACCTCCACTCCATAAGCTGTCTGGAGAGAAACCCTTGGACCACCCACCTCATACTGCAAAAGTTTCCCTGAAGCCGCTCCAGATGCAACCGTAGCAAGCCTATAATACTATGCTAAAAGCTTCAGGTAAAGGAAATGAGTAAAGCTATGCTGACAAGAATGTAAAAATTGTGGAGTTTTCCTCTGTTACCGGCATGGGATGACAACGTTATGTTCACAAACAACATGACTATACCCATCAGCAGCTTCAAATATATTTTCCACTTTAGAGCTCAGGAATGAAACACCTGACTTGACACACCTAAGGACAATTAATAAGGATTATGTATATATGGAGAGTGTTCTATGAGATGGACAAATAACAGCCAAAAATCATAGCCATGCTAACCTGTCTAGCAACTCCTCATGAAGAAGATGTCTACTAACTCGTCCATATGCACGACCAATCAGAATTGGCTCGCTATCATCAAGGTATACTATTGTGTCCTTCCAGACATGCTCGATACAATTTGCAAGTCCAAGATCTGAAAATGGAGTCTTAGTTTCCAGTTAAACTCAATACAGCACAAGCACTAATTTCATGAAACGTTGAAAAACATTTTACTGATCATGACAGTTTCAACAACACTTCCATTGGGCAATAACTTTAGGATAATAGCAATTACTTAGAGAAGCTGGCACCAGCTTATAAAAGCCAAATGAAGGTGACAACATAAGGGGAAACTTGGATAAGCTGATATACTGTTGCTTTTAGAAGAATGCAATTTCAGCAAAAATGAGACCTAAGTGAACTGAAATAAGGGCATATTTCCTTCTTTCCATGGGGAGGGAACTTGTTTCTTCAAATACTAAAAAAATGAAAAGATAGATTATTAACCGAGGCATCGTCATTTATGTAAACTTCTCTAAAGTTATAGATGGAGGAACGCTGACAGAATAGGCTTATGCTCAAGAACCTTTTATTCCATCTTGATCCTCACTGCTGACATCTATTATGCCGGACTACTGGCTTCCTAATTGGAGATGAAGAGCTCTATTACAATGATGGCATTTTACAATAGAAAACTTAAACTTTGAGAGATTGCTTGTACCTTTAAATTCATCTTCCCATACACCATAGTTATTCGTGAAAGGAAGATCCGGGCCAATGAGCCCAACGCTCAATCCTAGCGTCGCAGACTCTGCAGCCAGAGCTAGACCAGCAGGACCACAACCAATCACAACTAAATCCAGTGGATCATTTCCTAGCGAGATCGGTGGTAACTGCAAAAGTAGCCAATAACAGGGGACACCTTCAACATAAACATTAGGCATGAAACAGAACGCGTAATGGCACGAACAGAACAGAGATCACAGCAGTCGCAGTAGTCAATAGAATCGAATCGATTAAATATAAGCATCTCAAATGAGAATCTGATCTAAACATGATATCTTCCAAAACCGCTTAAATAAAGGTGGCTGCCCATGCAATCCATGATAATAGCAAACCTTCTTTTAAATGCATTACTTGAAGATATTACCGCGAAGGGACTACATGTTACGAAACCTTCAAAGCATAAACGAACATTCAAACGCATATCGAGGGATAGTGCTCGCTCACTACACCAATTCACCATGAAAACTTATCGGTATAACGGTCGCCAATATCTACATCAAGGATCAGGACGATGACTACTCCTATTTCTTTCACTTTGAGCGTTTAGTATAAGCGCCATCCGCATGCTCTGCCTCTGCAACACGAAAAAAAACACCAGAATTCCAACAAGCGCTACTACGCTCACCGACCTTATCAGCGATTCTAGACTGGCTGTCCATCGCCTTGCCCCGCTGCATTCGCACGAGGCACATCTCCGATCCCCCGGCCTTGACGTAGTCCTCCTCGTCGGCGAAGCCTTCTCGGACGACGACGCAGCTCTCGCTCCCGGCGCCACCGGCCCTGACTCCGCACGCTCTGCACCGCGCGAACGACGCCGCGCCCTCCGCCCTCCTCGCCGCCGCCCGAGCCCGAGCCCGAGCCCTCCGCCGCGAGCGAGGCGGCACCGCCATTACCGCGAAGTGTCGCGCGCCTCCGGTGACGCACTCCATCCCCCTCCCTCCCTCCCTCCCTCCCCGCTCCGCGCCTCGACGGTTCTTCTTCTTCTTCTTCTCGCGGGAATGCGCTTCCCCCCCCCCCGGCGCCGCTCACGCCATCACCGCCGCTCGGAGGTCGCCGGAGCCGAATGCTGGCGGGCTCGAGCGTCTCTCTCCGTCGTTCTTCTCCGTGTTTTTCTCTGCGTGTATCAGAGGAGGGAGTGTTGAGGATACAGGATAGAGTTTGGCGTCTGGGTGGTGAGGGAGCTGTCTCTCGTGGCCCTTTAAATGTCGCTCAGCTGAGCGGTTGCTGTCGTGGTGACACGTGGAGGGGCGCATTGACGGGGCCTGAGGCGTTGGAAGACTGTCGACGATTGTGTCTCGTCAAGAGAAACGCGGTCGTTTTCTCTCCTTACGAGAACCATCGCGAAACTAAAGGCCCTTTGGTAACACTGTTTGTTTGATTATGTTCTTTTATTCTTCGAAACATAAAGAGAATATAAATTCATTTGGTAAATTTTTTGTTTTTGAGAATAAAAAAAATTTCTTATTCCCAAGGATTGATTTAGAATAAAATCAAGAAGTAGAAAAAAAGTAATTTTTATTTTTCGAAAATAATTTCAAAATAAAGCCTAACTCTTTTCTTTTTTCTCTTTTCTTTTTTTTTTATTTTTCCTTCTCTCTTCTTCTTATTCTCAACCGGTCATTGGCCACTACCGACCATCACCATGGCCATCAATAGTCGTCAGCAATCAATTGGGTGAGATCCAGCAAGCTTGCTAGAGGCTCGCCTGACCACTGAAAGCCTCGGCCTAGCAAATCTAGGTGAGGGTGAGCCTCACCAATCTCACCCAGGCGACGCAAGGTCAACCTCACTAGTCGGCATGAGACTAGGCCTTGCCAGGCCAAGGTGAGGTCAAGCCTCGCCTAGATCGATGAGGTCGAGGGTAGTGGTGGCCAAGCAAACCTTCAACAAACTCGACAAATCTTGCCTAGCCAATCATTGGCCACAAAGAATGAGGAAGAAGAAAAAGGAAAAAAAAAAAATAAGAAAAGAAAAATAATAAAAATATAATAAAAGCGTTAATAATTAAAAGAAACAAAAAAAAATTAAGAGTCATACCAAACATATTTTTATCTTGAGAATATAAATTTTAGACAGATTAAGAAATATTTTCAAATACTCAAAAACTCATCAAGGAATAAAATCTAAGAAAACCATTTATGGTAAAAAATTATCCTGGAAACATAATGGTTACCAAATGCATCATAAACCGATTAACATTTTATTTTTCTTCTATAAAATTGTTGTGATGATTTTTTTTTTTTTAATTTATAATCATTCATTTGCAAAACTTGTTTCAGCATCTTATGTATTTGTTCAAAGCATATTGTTGTCTCACTAGGTTTTTACCTAATCTAATATCAACATAAAGTCTCCATGATTTTTTTTTATTACATTTACGAACGCTGATGTTCCAGGAAAAAATCACAGGTACATGATTCTAATATAGTAAGAAATATCTCCATCACGTCATTTAGCTCTTTACGGATCATTATTTTGATTATGCCTTCTATATTCAACATAAAAGTCTTTATGTTATTATAATTTGGGATGATTGTATATTTGACAAATAAACATGTCACCATACACCATGCACAGACGCGAAATTCCTCAAGCTTCTGGCCAATTTCTTATATATCATGTTAAAGCATGGCTGTTCTTCTCACGTTTTTGGCTTTTCAAATGTTTGTTATTGCTTCATACTTGTCTTAGATACATGCCAATCGAAAAACCTTATTTATTCAATTATTGTAATTAGTGATAAATAGGATATATTTTTCCTTCTTAACATAAATATTTCTAGTTCACAAAAATTATTGGTTTCTGAAGCATGGACAATCCTTCTAACCCTAAAGACCAGCAGGACAAGCTAAGCTATGCTCTGCTAGTTTTTGTCAATGGCCTACTACCAACTAAATCACAACTCCTGCAAGCATCAAGTTCAGTTGTTCTTCCTGCATCTTTTTTTGGCCTTCGGGACTGTTGGGGTACCTCGTCTGTTTACGTTGCCCGATGCTACGCTGCATCCAATTTGGATCTGGACGATCTGGTCCGGTGTTTGTACTAGAACTCAAATCTGTTAAATGTTCTAACGGCTGCACTCGAGCTCTCCTGCCGCCCATTTGATTTGCTGCAAAACCCTTCATCGTACTTCTTGAAGGAACACGCAAGTGGCATGAAACCCCGGCCAAATTCAGTTCAACGAACATCATGTGTCAATCGGATTTCATTGACAAATGAAACATAAAAGGTATCATCCGCCGTTTTAGAATAGATATAAGAGAGTAAATGGAAACGTGAGAAGCACTTGAATGGGGGAAAAGTGTCAAAAAAATCATAAATCTTTGGGTTAATACCTTGAAAAACTCCAAACCATAAGACACCTATGATAAATTTACCTCAAACTATTTTTTTTGACCACCAAAAACCCCAAATTGGTATACCTTTGACAAATTTACCCTAAACTGGTATACTTATGACAAATTTACTCTATGTTAGTTTTAATTAAATTTTCTTGTTAAATTATAAAGTTAAATAACACGTGACAATTGACCGGTATATCAATTTGGAATTTTACACTCTATTTGTCACAGTTTATAATTTTTGTGATTTTTTTGTGGTATTAATCTAATTTTTAGAAGGGTATATTAGTCACAAATTTATCAGTTTTGGGTTTTTTGTGGTCGAATAAATTAGTTTGGGGTAAATTTGTCATAAATGTACTAGTTTAGGGTTTTTTTATAGTTAGTCGGGGTAAATTTGTCACATGTGTATCAGTTTGGGGTTTTTCATGATCAAAAAAATAGTTTAGGGTAAATTTGTCACAAATTTACCAGTTTGGGGTTTTTTAAGGTATTAACTCTAAATCTTTTGTATTTGTGTCAATTTAGTTCTAAACATTTTTTCGATGCCAATTAAGTCCTAAACATTTTTACGTTGTGCCAATTCAGTCCTTTCCGACCAATTTTGGCGGATTTTGCTAACTAAACGCCGGCCGACTGACGTGGCCTAATCAACGTTAACATGGACAACTTTTAATAATTTTTTTCTTTTTTTTCTTTTTTTTTTTTCCTTTTCTTCCTCTAGCCGGTCACCGGACCTCGGCAACCGACCACCTTGCCAATGGCCGCCCTCGAGGCCTAGGTGGCGAGGCTCGCCCTCACCGAATCTAGTGAGGCTCAAGCCTCGCCCATGGCCGGTGAGGGCGAGCGAACCTAGGGAGAGAAGGGAAAGGGTTAGATCTCGGAGGACGGAGGACCCGCCGTCGTGACCGTTGCTCCCCGCAGCCGCCTCCTCCCCCCCCAACACCATCGCCTTACTATCCTCGTCAAACCCCGAGCCATGGGCAAGGCTCACCCTCGCTCGCCACTTAGGCCTCGAGGGCGGCCATTGGCGAGGTGGCCAGCAAGGTCGACCTCAACCTCCCCGGCCGTCGCCTCTAGTCGGTCGCCAAGGTCCGGCGATCAGCTGGAGGAAGAAGTGGAAAAGATAAAAAAAATTCTAAAATATTAAAATAAAAAATTCAAAAAAATTAAAATATTATTAAAAATTATTCATAATGTAAAAATGTTTAGGACTTAATTGGTACCAAAAAGGTTTAGGACTAAGCGTTTGGTTCAACAAAAAGGGGCCGGCCAAAATTGGCCGGAAAAAATACTGAATGTTTGGTAAATAACGTAAAAATGTTTATAACTTAAGAGTTGTGAACCCAAAAAGATTTAAAGATTAAATTGAACCAAACGCCTTGTTTTAAATCAAGACAAATGTAAAATGTTTATAACTTTTTTGGCACTTTTTCCCTTGAATTGTTGTAGAATCGTCATTGCTCCCTTGGAAAGTCATGGCTTTGCTGCTTTTGTGGGTTGTCTTCGTAGATTATTGATCTTAACTAGATTCTTAGTTAGAAAGTTGCGTGAATTTAGAAATACTGGCAATGAGAAATGAGCACAATTGACCCATCACGTTATACTTTAGCCGTCATCGTACCTTAAATGTAATAAATGAAAATAGAATATGAAACTGAGTGAGATCACAGATTAGTTGATAAAATGTCATGGCCAAAATGCCATTGTCCTTAAACTTTTCCTCCGTTGATAATTGAAGAACTTTAGCACGTAGCGCAAACTCACATATGAGATGGCGAGGTTGTTCCCAGATTTCGTGTTCATTCTTCGTAAGCAAGTGAAAGAAACCTGATCCCGGCCGCCCTTTTTTTTGCCTCTCTTTCACTGTCCATATGGCTTGAAGGACTCCAAAAGCGATGGCTAGAAAGCTGATTTGACTCTTCAGGTTGAATGCCCGAGATTCAAGTTCCCCGTTACGTTTTGGCGGCACAAGGCATTGAATAGAAACCCCGGCACCTATAATAGGCCCACGTGTGTCGGACCGGAGGTTCTCAACGGCACAAAAGACCGAAAGGTAGAGAAAATGATCTGGCACGAAGCTTGAAGGGGTCTAGGATTTTCTAAGAGTGCTCTAGAACAGCAACATGGGAATGTATACTTATATTCTAGAGCATCTTCATAATTAAATGAAGGCAATTGATAGATGAGGAATTGTGATATTAGGCCCTCCCCTCAGAAGCAGCCAAATGGTGCAACATGAGAAGGAAGCAATAGAGCATTGTTTTTTTTTTCTCCTCCCAAAACGCTATTCCCATATTGCATACGCATCTCCTTATCAATTAGCCTACAAGATACATAAGAGCTTCAACTTAAGACCCATTTGATGACCTAATCCACTTCAATTTTGTCCCGGTCATAAGGAAGAAAATTGTTTGCACCACTTATGAATCATGAATTACATATAATCACAGTCATCGATCATCATCGTAATGTGAAGTTTAATGGAAAATTCATGAAATTAATAGCTGTGATTTGTTGAGATCTAGGAATTAGACAAAGTCTGAGAGTAAAGTATCCCTTTTTCTTCTTTTCTCTTATTATTTTGAGATAATTATATGTGATCCTTAAACTTTGATTAAATACATAATGTGGTTTTCAAACTTTTATTTTGTTTAATGTCATCTCCAAATTTTTTGACAAATGTACAATCTATTCTCTTAATTGTATGAAAATATTCAATGTTGTCCTTGAACATTAGATGATATTGAGTTTAATGATTAAATTGAGTATGTACCAAAAGTTTACAAAACATATTAAAAAAATTAAAAGTTTAATGATCACATTACATATTAATAAATTAAAAATTCAAACATATATTGTACGTTAATTCAAAATTGATGACCATTTCTATCATTTTTTCTTGTGATAAGTGTATTAAAAGTTCTAAAACTTGTTAAGAAAGTATAATTAAGTCATAAAATTTTCAAAAGGAATAATTAAGTCCTAAAATTTTTCACGAAATTACAATCGAATCCTAAAACTTTTAAAAAGTATAATTAAGTGCTCAAACTTATCAAATTAATTAAATGAGTCATTCTATTGATTGTGTTTTTTTAAAGTTGTAGGACTCGATTATACTTTTTTGATAACTTTTAGGACTTAATTATACTTTTTGAAATTTTTAAGATTCGATTATATATTCATAATAATTTTTTGGAAATTTTAGGATTTAATTATATTTTTATTAAAAAATTTAGAACCTTTAATAAAGTTATGCTTTTTTATCTTTATATTTGCCTTCATTTTCCTTTGAATTGCGCTAAGCTGCGGTCAACACTCAAAACCAGAAGCTCAAGTGGCCAGCGCTTCCCGCGGATTCGAGAAATCCGCAGATCGGCGATGCGCGGCGGCGGCGACGCGACGGGCTGGGACGAGGACGCCTACCGGGAGAGCGTCCTGAAGGAGAGGGAAGTCCAGACCCGGACCGTGTTCCGCGCCGCCTTCGCCCCCTCGCCGAGCCCTAGCCCCAGCCCCGACGCCGTCGTCGTCGCCTGCAGCGACGGCTCCGTCGCCTCCTACTCCATCTCCTCCTGCCTGTCCGACCACGTAAGTCCGCCGCGGAGCTCTCTCGACGTGGCATGTTTTCCGTTTATTTCCGAGCTAATCGCTTTGTACGATAGCGTTTTCGAGGATGCGACGCGCGCGTGATGTTTGAATGCGGGGTTTTTGCATGTCCGAGATTCTTAATGTTGGCTTCGGATTTTTCAATTTCGCGTAAAAATCGTCGGATTCGGAGCTGTAGTCTGCTCTGCTCTGCTCCTTTAATGGGAAAAGCCGGCCAAGTTTTGATTTTTTCGGCAGGCAATCGAGTTCGTTGAAGTCTTGAGGTCTCTATTGTTGTTCTATGCATTCGTCGTGCGGGTTTTGAATTGCGAAATGTAATGTGATTTTTTGTGTACTTCAGAGATTGCAGTCGTTGCGGTTTGCTGACGCGAAGTCTCAAAAGTGAGTATGCGTCGATTACTAGCCGATAGGTACTGCTTTACCAGTTTCGGTTTAGAAGGCGATACTGACCGGACTCCTTTTTACAATCTGCGGTGGCGGCCTGAACTGTGGCAGCGTTCTAGAGGCGGAACCCACTTGTTTCCTTCAAGGGCATGATGGACCTGCCTATGATGTCAAATTTTATGGCGAGGGTGAAGATTCTCTTCTACTGAGGTACATGCCATCTAATACATCTCATTATTTTCACTTGATCTTCTTTCTTCTCTTCATTGTTAAAGAAGCTTATAGATACTGTGATTTTATCCAATTTGTCTGCACTGCCAATATTGCCATGGTAACTCCAATCTTGGATGGATGTTGTAAGCAAAGTCAAGGCCATGTGACTACAGGAAGGTGTGTAGATGTGGGTATTCTTTAGGCCTTACAGGTTTAGCATAATGAACGAGGTTGCTTTGTTTTTTGATAGAGCTAGTCTTTTCATCGTATATGGATAAGCTCTGTGCATTATACTTGAGTAGCATTCTTTGTAAATTAAAAAAAGAATCTGATGATATCATGTAATCGTGTAGTTGCGGTGATGATGGACGGATTCGGGGGTGGATGTGGAGAGACATCACAAGCTCAGAGGCGTATGATCATTCCCAAGGTAGTAGTTATGTGACTTTTTCTGCTTCACTAAGCTTAATTGCAAACGAAGGAGCCGCATAATCATTTAGCAATCTTATTTACTTGTTTTTGTTTGGAGATTTGACCACTTGGCATTTCTGAGTCGGGTGGCAACGGCACATCTGTTGAGCTTGATACTCTTGATCAGTAGGAATATTGGATTATGGTTTTTCTTTCTTTCTATATATGTTAGGAATAAGCATCTTAGTGGGGAAGTGTGCATCATTTAAGATATCCTCTGGCAAGGTACTTCGAAATGGCAGATAAAAAGAAGAAAAATTGGAACCAAACTGAACTCGGGAAGCTTCAATTTTAGTCCTGTGCAATAGGTTTCACGCTTGCCACTTTTTCGATCACTTCCTTGTTGCTAGATTCAAGGAAAAAAGCCATGAAATATGGCAATTATCTCCACACCTTCTTCATTCCTTTTTTGGAAGTTTTGCACCATTAGTTTGTATTCCATGGCAATGTGTACTTTTTGCCTGATGTCTAGCCTTGTTAGGTCACTGCAAAAGTGCCTTTTTCCCGGCATTATATTCTCGTTAATTTTTGGCATTGCTATTTACTTGCTCAAATTCTCGGAATGCCGTTTTATCCTTGTTTCGTGATGGATATCTTTGGGCCACAAGATAATTTGATGAGTCAACAAATGAATACTACTAATTAAGGTTTAAGTATCCTCAGCGATGTAAACATTACTCTTTATTTATTTTGCATGTCACAGGAAACAGTGCAAAACCAGTACTTGATTTGGTCAATCCCCAAAGTAGGTGTGTACTTCGTACTTAATTTATTTGCTATAACTATTTGTAGTCATCTTCATATTTTTAGGTATAGCTACCTGTGAAAATGGCTTATTAGCGTTCTGACAGAAAGTTTTATCTTGATGATGATTGAAATTGGTGAGAATAAAAATTTTGGGCATAGTGTCATTATATAATCCAGTCTCATTCCAACGTAGATATCTATGGTAAAGTTATCAGGGAGAAATCTTCTCTGACGCCAGACTAACTTGGTATGATCTGTCAGATAGCCATTTAAGTTGAACTACACTTCTCGAAACACTCTAGACATCTCTTGGTTCCCCGTCGGATTCATAATTGTACATATGTGAAAAATCATTATATCCTAAATTCTTAAGCATAGTTATCCATTTCAACTGTGCTAGGATTTGACTTTTATTGTTTGTGAATTATATTTCTTCTTCTAAAGATCAAATATGCCTTACATCTTCTCTGATATCCTCTTTAACTTCTTTTTGGCATCCTTACTGCCTTGTAGAGGTCCTTGGGGCGCCCTTTCACCAATCCCTGAGAACAATGCCGTGGCTGTAGATGTTAAGGTGTGAGAATATTTAGCTTCGTGCTATTTGTGCTCATGTGCTGATATATTTTCCTCACATGTCCCTCTACTGATGTTTATAACTCTCTTTTGAATAGCGGGGATCCATTTATGCTGCAGCTGGTGATTCTTGTGCATATTGTTGGGATTTGGTATGCATAATCTTTGGTGTATAACATTTAACTTTGCATTTTTGTTGCAAATTTTATGTCCCCTTTTCATCTGAATTTCTCAGGAATGTGGTAAAATAAAAACTGTTTTCAAAGGGCATTCTGACTACCTGCACTGTATAGCTGCACGGAACTCTTCTAGTCAGGTTGGATATGTTTGTTTATTTGATGCTCTTCATTTCTGTTGCAGTCTTCCCCCCCCCCCCTCCTCCTTCTCCTTCTTCCTCCTCCTTTTTTGTTGGCAGGGTTGTTAATGGTCTAGATTTTCAATTTCGTTTATCTCCTATCCTGAGTTGTTGCTTGCATAATAAAAGTATCTTCTCTTGCAGATTATAACAGGTTCTGAGGATGGGACAGCGAGACTATGGGGTAGGAACCCCCCCCCCCCCCCCCCCCCCCCCCAAAAAAAAAAAAAAAAAAAAAAAAAAACCTTCCTTCCCCTTCCTTTTTCTGTATTATGCTGCGATGCTTCTGTTTGGCATTTTTGAATTGTTGTTGTACTCTATTGGGTTACTTTTGGTCGATGGTCTTCTTCTTTCCTTTTTCCCCCCTTCTTGACAGGTCTAACATATAGTCTTTCTGTTAGATTGCAGAAGTGGTAAGTGTGTCCAAGTGATTGATCCAGACAAAGACCATAAGAAAGGTTTCTTCGCAAGTGTTAGTTGTCTTGCTCTTGATGCAAGTGAGAGTTGGTTGGTAAGCATTCATATTTGCAAGTTTTCTTAGTACCTTTAAATACCTTCATACTTGGCAATGGTTGTTGCAATTAAAATTATAACCTTTGGAGCTTTTTTGCTTACTTTACTTCCTCCCATCTATTATTTAATTTCGAAAGCATCAAAATTTTGATGATAGAGATTAATTTATGTATGTGATCCTTTTTGACTGGTAAAGTACTTCTCTGGGAGGTTGACCTTCAAGCTCAGTCAAATTATGAGGAGTTATATTGGTGTAATAAATTAGTGTTTGGCATGTAGCATTTTCATTATTGATGTTATGCCCCTCTAATCTTTTCATTTTCCATGCAGGTCTGTGGTCGGGGTCGGGATTTATCTATCTGGAGTATAGCTGCTTCTGATTGCATAGCAAAAGTCTCAACCAATGCTCCTGCACAGGATGTCATATTTGATGATAATCAGGTAAGTCCATTGTAATTTTATTTGCTGAATTTCTTACATACAGTTGTACCGACGTCTTGCTCATTATATGAACTTCGTTTCCAAGTCAGCATTACAAGGTTTTGTCTGCCTCAATGCTTCACTCTTTTGCATGACCTTGCTATCCTCGGCTTACTCAAGCATCCTATCCAAAAGGATGACCATTGTCACATTTGGACTTGAGTCGGTCTCTTGCCTGACCTTGCTACCCTGAGTTTACTTGAGCATCCTGTCTGAAAGGAAGACTACTGTAGCAATTGGATTTGAAAGGGTTCAAATTTCTGACAAAGAACTTAATGAAACAGATGAAATAATAAAAATTTGGATGAACAGTAATATTTAGGGCTAAGCAGTTCCTACGAATGTTTTTCAGTTTCTGACTTCCAATTTCACGAAAATTCTACATCAAAGTGAGCTGAAATGACAAAATTTTTCTGTAATTGGTAACATTTTTGCAGGTGATGTTGATTTATCATACGTGTTAGTAATAACATATTGGTAAATCCCATTATCTTGTTAGGAACTTAAAATATATTAGTAGATTGCGGATTTGTAGAATTGTCATGAATTTCATTGTTATGGATCTTTCTCAGGGCTCTGTAATTGGTAATACTTTTGCAGAATCCTTATCCCACGTCTGTCTTATGCGTTTAGTCTTCTGGTGGTTGCCTGCCCAATTGCACTGAAATAATTTTTCCCAATTGCAGATATTACTGGTTGGAGCTGAACCTTTGATCAGTCGTTTAGACATGAATGGGGCGGTTCTTTCTCAAATACATTGTGCACCTCAGTCGGTGTTTTCTGTTTCTCTGCATCAATCTGGTGTAAGTTCCTCTTAACTAGCCCTCATCATCTGATTGCTTCTACTGCAAAACTCACAACATCTGACTTATGACACATATCATCTCTTCCTAGCACGTCAATGATGAAAATATCTCCCTGCATGTCCTGAAATTCAAGCATTTAAATCCTATCGGGCTTAATATCTTGTTTAGGTAACTGCAGTCGGGGGTTATGGAGGTTTAGTTGACGTAATCTCCCAGTTCGGAAGCCACCTCTGCACATTTCGCTGCAAATGCATATGAATGGAAAACCGCATTTGATCGACATGATATTCTTGTAACGAACCTGCAGTGCTAAGCCCATGCCTCGGAGGAAATATGGTTGCTCCAAAGAACCTTGTGCATTTGCCTTAGTTAGCCTTATATGGCAAGGAGTTGACCTCACTTTTGCTAAAATCTGAGGTTTTCGATCTGTGGGCTGCTCTTTTCTTTCACTAAGTTTGACGAAGAGGGTGCTTGCTTGCAGCCCGAACATGCCCATGAAATGTAGTAGCGTAAAGAAAAAGGAGAGCTCAACTTCGTTATCGCAGGAGACTTTTTTGTGGACCATTATACTCCTTTTGTTAGATTTTTCCTTCTAAAATTTTGTATCTTGTAAAAGATTTGGTGATTTCAACGTTTAGAAGGCTAATTGGTTCTAGTCTTTTCTTAAAATAGATACAATATCTAGCATGTGCTGAAAAGGAGTAACATCGGGTTATCTAATTTTCTGTGGTATTCGAATCGGATTGAGAACTTCTCGACATGCAAGAAAACACATCACAAGTGTTTTCCAGGTTTGTTTGTGAATTATCAATAACAACAATTTATATCTGAATATTTTTATAGACAATGAAAATATTTTTATTTATTTAATTTTGTTAACAATACAAATGACCTTATTGAGGAAGATATTTTTCAAATTCCACATTGGTGTCTAAAATCTTGCCTTTTCTTGTACAACAAATATTCGCCTTTCAATATTCGGCAACGGGTTAATCTTGTTCCATATTCGTTATTCAGCAATTATTAAACAATATTTAGTTTTCATTTTCAGCCTTTAAAATCTAATATTTGTGCACTTAAGATTCTCAACGCTAGAATATAAAATTATCCCAAATAAATAAATAAATAAAAATCAACATATGCCTCAAAAAATGCCATTGTGTGTACGTCCACAAAAAGCTTTCCAAACATAGTACAGCATGCAATGCTTGTATTCCTTTTTTCTTTCGCCACATGCAATCCTCGTGTTGATAGAATATCTCTCCCTCTTCTCTCAATGGCTCTCTAAATTCGCTTCATTTATTTTGCCGAAGATATTTTTTTTTTAAGATATTATCTTATATCGATTATATCGCTTATAATAATTTAGCCAACGAAAAATAATTTTATTAACTATAATAATATATATTTAAATATATTTAGAGACGATAAAAATATCCTTTCGTTTATTTCTTTTAATTTCTGCTAACCAAGATGGGGCTACGGTGGAGTTATAACAAAATTGTGGGCTTTTCAGCTTGGTGGGCTCAATCATTTGAGTTGGAGTGGGCCCCTCCAACCTGGAAAAAAAGGCCAAATGGAAAGAAAAAATCTATAAAAAAATTAAAAAAAGAAAAAGAAGGGAGAAACGCGACGAGATCGCATGCTACTCTTTCCCAATTCCCACGCCCCGATAGAAATAAAAAAATAAATAAAGAAAATGGAAAAGGAATTGGGAATAGGAAAAAATAAAAAATAAAAAATAAAAAAAATTACAACCTAGTCTCTCCCCCAATCCCTCCCTCCCTCTCTCTCTCTCACTCTCCACTCGTTCTCTCTCCTCCGCCGTCCCTAATTTCCTTCGTTATCTCTCTCTCCCTCTCTCTCCTCGCGTCTCACTTGGCATCTCGCTCTAGATCTGAGGAGAAGCTCCCCCAGCCGCCGCCCGATCGCCGCCGCTTCTCCGGTCGCCTTCCCCGCCTCCGCCGGCCCACCGATCGATCGATCCCTCCCGTCCTTCCTTCCGTCCGTCCGTCGAAGCAACCGTCGTCGACATCAGGTTCCTCTCTCGCCCCCCCCCCCGGTCGATCGACCTTCGGGCCGGCCCGCGAGGGTTCCGGTCTCCGACCTCCGGCGGCCGCGTTGGGTCCCCGAGCTCGCGGGGCCCGTGGTCCGCGGCTCCGGCGTCGTCGATCTGCGCGGTTCTCGGAGCTTTTTCCGCGGCTGTCGATTGCTTTGCTTTCTGGCCGGTTCAGGTTTTAGGTTTTGGTGGATGCGCTTAGTTTTTTAGGGGATTCGGATGGGTTCGGTTCCTTTTTCTGTGTTTCGGTTCGATTTTGGTGTGGATTTATAGTTGGATCCGGGCGGTCAAGTTTCGAGCTTTGGCTGCTTTTCTGCGAGGAATTTCTCCTGTTGCCGTGGTTCCCTGATAATTTCTGCGAGTTCCTATCAGTATCGTGTTTTCTCTGTGTTTATGATCGCTATGTCTTTTGATAATTTCTGCGAGTTGCTATCAGTATCATGTTTTCTTTGTGTTTATGATCGCTATGTCTTTTGTAAATCGACTCCTTTTGGTTATTTTGCAGCAATGGCAGGATTAACCCCGGAAGGTTCGGCGTTCGACTCTCGTCAGTTCGATGCTAAGATGAGTGAGCTGTAAGGAACACTTGCCTCGATAGTTTGGAGTCACTTATAATATTTATTGATTGTGGAATCTCACGTACTTTGAATATCATGCCTTGCAGACTTTCGGCTGATGGGGAGGATTTCTTTACATCTTATGATGAGGTGTATGAGAGCTTTGATGCTATGGGCTTGCAAGAGAATCTCCTGAGGGGCATTTACGCATATGGTATATATGACTTTGGGCTCCTGTTTTCTTTTCACCTAATTATTCTCCTTGACAACGGATGGGCAATGTGTTGTAGAGTGTTGTAGAGCGTAGAAAGTGTGAACTGAACAACATGGGAGAGTTAAAGCTAAGGTCTTTACCTTTTTATTAAGTGTCACGCTGATGTGTTTTTTTCTTTTTCTTTTCTAAAAGGGAGAAGAAGAGTTTTTATGAGTTAGAAAGCAGGACTCATGCTTCTTAAGCAATCAAGTTTTTCCGTTGAGGAAACATCCCCTTCAATGTGCCCTATATTGCTTGTTTATTTGGCTTTTGATAAGTGACAATTAATGAGTGATGAGTAGCAGTAGATGTGTACACAGGCAATGCACAGATGAGATACTGAGGAGAAAAAAAGTTGCTTTAAAAAAGTAAGAAAAAAGCATATTCCAGCATCAAACTAAAAATTTAGCAACAGCATCTTTCCAGCCACAAGTTCCACATAGTACTTAGAGGAATGCTGACATTTTTTATTTTTTTAAATTTTCCTTGCAGGGTTTGAGAAACCCTCAGCAATTCAGCAGAGGGGAATTGTACCATTCTGCAAAGGTTTAGATGTTATTCAACAGGCTCAATCAGGAACTGGAAAAACGGCCACTTTCTGCTCTGGCATTTTGCAACAACTTGACTACGGTCTTGTGGATTGCCAGGCTTTGGTTCTGGCTCCCACTAGGGAACTTGCACAGCAGATTGAGAAGGTCATGCGTGCTCTTGGAGATTATCTTGGTGTCAAAGTACATGCTTGTGTTGGTGGAACCAGTGTTCGTGAAGACCAGCGAATCCTTTCTAGTGGAGTTCATGTTGTAGTTGGTACTCCTGGACGTGTTTTCGACATGCTCCGAAGACAATCCCTGCGTCCTGATCACATCAAGATTTTTGTTCTGGATGAGGCTGATGAAATGCTTTCACGTGGTTTCAAGGATCAGGTGCATTTTGAGCCTGCAATATTGTGGTGTTGACCCTTCCCCCTTCCCTCTCTTGCCCTCCTTTACCTCTCTTCCTTGTTAACCATTTTTGCCTGCAATACCAAATCTTTTCTGTGATGATCTCCATTTTTTTTTTTTGTTGAACTCCCATAGAAAGAGGTACATAATTTATTATTGATCATCAGGGCGACGTTTCACTTGGTCAGATGTGATTATTGCATGTCAAGTGTTTTGCAGTTGTTTTGGTCAGCTTTTTATTCTACGTCTGTTATGTAAAGAAAAGGGAAATTGGAAGGTGGGATATCATGGTGTGCTTGGTCATGCTCCCTCTTCCAAGCTTAACTTTGATTTACAAAAATAAAGATATAGATGCAGAGGTTGGTTGCTTTTCTTTTTTGGATCATATCTGAGAGAATTCTAATTAGTATCTTGTTCTTCAGATCTACGACATTTTCCAGCTTCTTCCATCAAAAATTCAGGTTGGTGTATTCTCTGCCACAATGCCACCTGAAGCCCTGGAGATCACAAGGAAGTTTATGAACAAACCTGTTAGGATTCTTGTGAAGCGTGATGAGCTCACTCTGGAAGGTATCAAGCAGTTCTATGTCAATGTTGACAAGGAGGAATGGAAGCTTGAGACTCTTTGTGATCTGTATGAAACTCTAGCTATTACCCAAAGTGTCATCTTTGTAAACACCAGGCGCAAAGTTGACTGGCTGACGGACAAAATGAGGAGCAGAGACCACACTGTATCAGCCACCCATGGAGATATGGACCAGAATACCAGAGACATCATCATGCGTGAATTTCGCTCGGGATCATCCCGCGTGCTAATCACCACAGATCTTTTGGCCCGTGGTATTGATGTTCAGCAAGTCTCGCTCGTCATTAATTTTGACCTGCCAACACAGCCTGAGAACTATCTCCATCGCATAGGGCGTGGTGGGAGGTTTGGAAGGAAAGGTGTGGCCATCAACTTTGTTACAAGGGATGATGAGAGGATGCTGTCTGATATCCAGAGGTTCTACAACGTGGTCATCGAGGAGCTGCCGGCAAATGTTGCAGATCTCCTGTAGTAGGAATTTGCGTTGCTGTGGTAGGGAGCATGAGAAACCCATCTTGTGAAAGAGTAATTCGATGTGCTATGCTTTCGTTTTGACTTCTCTTTGTCTTATAGGCACAGTCTTCATCATAATTTTGAAACTAGAACTATGATATTTGAGTGATATGGCATGAAAGCTTGCGTTTGCAGTATTAAGTCTTTTATTTGAGCTTGCTGCAAAACTTATTCTGCCTATGCTTTTGGTGTTCATGCATTGCTCGAATTTTTGTTCTGCCGTACTTTGTATCAAGAAGGTCTGTAGTTGCTCGGGTTTTGGGCCACTTTGCTGAGTTTTACCTGTGACCTTGTCAAATGTTTAAGCATATGTCAGTCTGCAATGCCGGACTAGTACCGTCAGATTAGAGCTGAAGCAGGAGACCTTTTTCTGGTCCTTATGGCACGTTTAGGAGAGCCGCAGAAACTTCCAACTCCACGTCTCTTTACTGATCTTTTGTGGGTCATATTCAATCTCTATCCAGCAGGAACGGCCGGACGCTGACAAGTCTACCTTCCCCGGTACTTCGTGGGAGCCGACGTTTGAGAAATTGCGTTGCGTCCAGGGCCGTCCAGCCAAGGTTTGACTGGTAGGAAGGATAGGCATGTGCCGCATCTCTTTCCTTCTCATGGAAGGAAACTTCAGACTGAGTAGTTTCAGCGAATCATTGCCTTCCCACTGTTTGTTCTACGCCTGCATTTACTTGAACTTCGGTTTACTTGAACTTCGGTTTAGGCCTTCAATGGTCGGCCGTTGTTGGGTCAAAATACCTACATCCTAGATCCGGTCAACTCCTAAACATGTCAGCCTCCTTACGACATTATGGCTTCACCCTCTGTTCAATCATAGCCTAAGGGGGTCGATGATTTAATCATCAGCAGCTTTTGTCAATTCCAATAATGGCAAAAACACGGTTCATTTCTTGTTTTGGGGCTTTGGCACAGTGTCTGACCATCGAAGGGAGAACGACCCTGGCCTCATTTTCTCGAAATGAAGTTTTGGAAAGTAGTATCGATAAGCGTGACATTTGGGGCTTGTTATCGCTTTCCAAATCCGACGTCGGGGCTGACGTGACGTAACATCTTTTACGTTGACATTTCTACTAGCTGGGTGCACGGATCTCCCGTCCACATTTCTTCGGTCTTCTAAAAGGGACAATTTAATCTTTTTGTCAATGAGGGCGTGATCTGTTAACGACGGTTTCCAAGCATCCGAGATTCTAAGGAAGGGCAGTTTACTTAGGCGTGTCGGGATCTCTCGGTTTGTACCAATGGGCAGCTTGCGGACGAGTCGAAGGTTCGGGAGTCGTTCTCAAACGACTTATTTTTTCCCCTGGGATGTTGTTGCACGATCGGTTCCGTGAAAATCCAAACTTTCTTTTTCTTTATAAAGTATACCGACGTACAAGTTTGGGAAATCTTTAATGCCTCATCCGTTCGCTTTGGAACATTTCGCCATCCTCCAAAGGTAAGTTCTCTTTCCCGCCGGAAAGCACGCGGAAGCGATCCATCGCGTGTCGAAATCGGTCTAAAGAGTAAAAAAGGGCATGAAATACGACAAGAACTGCTTCATTTGATTGGTAAATGTAATGAATAACGAATGGATGGATGTTCGGGAGTAAATAGATGAATTCGCTTTCGAACATTTTGTTCCTAGCATTGAACTGTCCGAAACCTCTTATGTTTAATAAGTAACACTTCGTATTATGTGAATGGAATCATATAAAATCAATTATAGTGTCCGAAACCTCTTAAGGTCGATAAGTAGCACTACATATTGTGTGAATGGAATCACATAAAATCAATTATAGCGGCTAATTTTGCTGTTAAGAAAATCATTTCATACATTGGACACACACCTAAAATTTATGGTCGATAAGTAGCACTACATATTGTGTGAATGGAATCATATAAAATCAATTATAGCGGCTAATTTCGCTGCTAAGAAAATCATTTCATACGTTAGACACACACCTAAATGCGCGTAATTCACTCGTTCTCATAAAGTATTTCACGATTTTGATCGAAATCACGGTGCATACACTCGAATCGACATAAGTGGTTGCATCGTGCGTCATTGCATGCATTGGACACGCACCTAATTACATTCAGTTTACTCATTATCATATAACATTTCACGGTTCAAATCGGAATTCACAGCACATATATCCGAACCAACATAATTGGCTACACTTTGTGTCATTGCATGCATGAACACGCACCTAATCGCGCGCAATTTACTCATTCTCGTAAAGCATTTCCCGGTTCAAATTGGGATTTGCGATGCATGTATCCAAATCGACGCAATTGGTTGCACTATGTGATTTTTTTCATTTCATAGTGTCTTTTATCGCTCGATCCTAGGCGACATCTTGCTTGGATTGTTTTTGCAGGAGAGGAATGCCTTCGAAACTTACTTTCGCTACGAAGAAAGAAAAGAGAACAATCATTTGTATCAGTCGAAATAATTAACCAACAAAAAAAAAAAGTGTCCAGCCTGAGCCGCCGGCCGGTCCGGCGGGAGAATTTTCCGGCCAGACGGCCGGCGGATCTCGAGGTACGACGAATGGATAAAAAGGCCCAAGCATCGATGAACCAGGTCTCGAAAAGAACTTTCCTCTCTCTCTCTCTCTCTCTCTATAACTTCACCTCTTTACCTCATCGTCATCACCACCTTCGCTTGGCGTCGTTTAACCTTCATCTCTCTCTCTCTCTCTCTCTCTACCTTCCAGATTGCAGACCACCGCCTCGCTTCCCCGCACATTCCTCGCCACTTTCTCTCTCCTTTGCATGGGCTCTTTCTCTCTCTAGCACATACAGCAACGCCAACGCGCACCGCCATATCTCTCGAAGCTTCCGTACGTGCCCGCACCATCCCGCGGCTGCCGCCGTGATCGCGCCCCCGGCCGCTGCTTCAATGGCGATTATGGACTCGCTCGAGAGCGTCGGCACTGTCGAGACCGTCGGCACCGTCGAGACCGTCGCCGCCGCCGGCGCCGCGGATCCGAGCCTCTCCCTCCGCAGGCGACGCGCCGGCGGAGGATCGGAGCCGGCCACGGCCGGCGCCGAGGACGCGGCCGAGGATTCGCGCGGCGGCGACTCCGCGGCCAAATCGGCTCGCTGCGACGACGGGGATCGCGGCGGCGGCGCCGGCGGCGAAAGCCCGGCGGAGTCGGCGAATTCCGCGAGCAACGAGAAGGCCGGGCGGGGCAGGGGAAGGCGGAGGGCGGGATGCGGTGGCGAAGTTCGCGTACCGGCCGTCGGCTCCGGCGCACCGGACAGTGAGAGAGAGTCCTCTTAGCTCTGATAATATATTCAAGCAGGTCAGCGCAGCTCGTGCTTTAGTAATTCAGTTGGAATGGGTTGACTGCAGATGCGCTTGTAATTTTACGTCGTGAGTGCCTGTGCAGAAGCATCGGAAAGTGGCTTTGCTTCTGAATTTCAGTTTACTTGTAGGATTTGGCAGCTCTTTGTAACTCAAATTTCTAGCTTAAGTTTTGCTACTGCGGAAATCTGAATTGTTGCTAGATCGGGTATTATTCGAAGTTCTTCGTTAGAGTTGGAGAGATTCTGTTGATTAGAACTGTTTGCAAGTATTGATTATTGGTGTCTCATATCGACACTTGCTTGCTATCAGTTCTTTCTAGTGAAAGATAGGCCTTTTCTCCTGCGAGCTGTAATTTGCAATGCTGCACCATTCTGTAATTCTTCTCTTCTTCTTTTTTTTCTTTTTTTTTTCTCTTTTCCGGTTGAGGTGTGAAGGTTGAGGAAATGGTTTCATTCCACTTCGCTGCATTCCCACTGTCTGCAATTCAGGGGAGGTCCCTGGTTGCATTTGACTTCTAAATCAGCTCATATGCAGATAATTTTTTTCATTTCCAGTTGGGTCTGGGGACGCTGCACTGTAATTTACCTGCTAGAATGCATAAGTGTGGTTCTCTTTTCAACAGAGTAATGGTTTCTATATCAGTTATCCAGTCATAAATATAGAAACCATTTGAGATTTTAAATCCAATTGGTCATGATGCGTCATGCTGTCAGTAGAGCTTTTAGCCATATGTATAGCCTGAACTTAGAATGTGCACGGCTAATATCCACTTCCTTTTTTTATGACAGAGCCATGCTGGTCTCTTCAACCTCTGTATAGTAGTGCTTGTTGCGGTTAACAGCAGACTTATCATTGAGAACCTAATGAAGGTTTGACTCATGCAATCAATTGAATTTTTTTTGTCTTTTAGCTGTTACAATCAGCCCAAAAAATCAGATGAATACTTGTTTGATTCTTTTAGCTCATGCTGAGTTTCCCTAATGCTCATCCCTCTTCTTTTGATCCTCGAGGTTTTTCTATCAGGACCCAAATTTTGGATGTTTACTTTTTAATTTCTCTTGCAGTATGGATGGTTAATTAAATCGGGTTTCTGGTTTAGTTCAAGATCATTACGAGATTGGCCGCTTCTCATGTGTTGGTAATGTGTGCTGGCTGCTGCTTTTTTCTATTAATGCTAACGACTTGACCTTGAAATTCCTATGAACTGATTAGCTCCTTATTCTTCTCTTCTACAGCCTCTCACTACCGATTTTCCCCCTTTCTGCTTTTCTTGTGGAGAAGTTGGCACAACATAAGTATCTTCCAGAGCCAGTAAGTTAATAGCACCATTTAACAAATATTCTGTTCGTCAGGTCAAGTTGCTATGCTGTTTTAAGGAAAGAATAACTACTTAGAATACAGATTGGAAGCAACTTAAAATCAACATCTTGAAACTTCAGAAATGTACATAAATCTCCAGCAGACAAACCCCTTCCTTTCTTGATGTGAACATATGGTGTTGAAATGACGGGCTTGTATTTGCTACTAAATTGCATCTCATTTAGCGCTTGGCAGACTGATCAGAATAAGAGTAGGGACTTCAAAAAGGCAAAGGGTATTCTTGAGTCATGCAAGATTTAGTTTTTATGTTGAAGAAGTAAAAATGCTAGGCTCAGTGCCCCTTGTCCATTAATAGATCTGATTTCTGGGTGATTTTACTAGCATTCAAAGCAATCGTAAAAAGTATTAGCAATTATTTCAAGAGGCCACTTTGAGCAGCGCTTATTCTTATGGCCATGGTCACTTTAACCTGTTAGTTCCTAAGCTTCTGTTTCCACCTGTCCGTTCTTATCTAGATTTTTTAAGTTGAAACTATATTCATAGAAGTTCGAATGTTAGATATTTATCGGAGATTAGCTTTATTAGCCAGTATTTGTCCTTCTGATGCTTGGCACAACAGTACTTCAGGTTGCTTCTGGGGCTAAATCTGGGAAAGCAAAGTACAGGACATTTGTCTCATCTTTGACTCTGGCTTATGCTTGCAGGTTATTGTCTGTCTCCACATTATTATTACAACAGCCTCTGTTCTTTATCCAGTTCTTGTGATCCTCAGGTTGGTTTTGCATCCTTATTAACTTCCTTCTAGTGTGCTCTCGTCTGCAAGTTTGGTAGTATGAACATTGAGCTAGGTTTCTTAATTTTCCTTTGAACTTGATTTGTCAGCATCCATGTTCCAAATTGATATCAATTTTCACTGGATGTCAGGAACCCCTCTCTCTTTTGCTATTATTTTCTTATTTTGTTAATGCAGCTGAAACTGGGCAAAGCACCTTTACAGAATGGATGCTTCCTCTAAATTTATTCAGACGTGTCTAATATCTTGTATCTCTTTGAAGTTGACATCTCTAAGGAGGTTAAAATTAGTTAGCACTAGAGAAGTCGTTTTTATATTCTATTAGAAAAGGTTGTTGGTAGGAGTATCTCAGTGCTTCAACAATCGAGGTGCTCGCATTGGCATCATTTCATCAGCATAACATCAGGGTAGATCAACAATTTGGCAGCATCCCTTCAGGTCCGGTATAACATGAGGAGCCTGATGTCAAAGTGACTTCAATTTGTGCAGATGTGATTCCGCTGTTCTATCAGGTGTCACGCTGATGCTTTTTGCCTGCATTGTGTGGCTAAAATTGGTATCATATGCTCACACAAGCTATGACATGCGGTCTCTTGCCAAGTCAGCTGAGAAGGTGACAGTTTATTATATGAAGTTACTACTACTTTCTGTAAAACAGATTTGTGTGAATAAACTTAACTTAAATTTGATAGAATTTGTACTTACCAAATCTGCTACAATGTTGAGAAGCTGCTTTATAATATTTTGTGTCGGCATTCACTCTAGATGCCATTTTATCTCTGTGGTGCTCTCCTTCTTTTGTTGTTATGTCAATCTGTCGATTGACAAGTGCATCTTTCATGAAGCCTCTGCTACTTGTCAATGATGCTCTATTTTATGCCAGGGTGACGTTGTTCCTAATTCTTTGAATTCGGAGTACTTGTACGATGTTAACTTCAAGAAGTTGGTCTACTTCATGGTCGCTCCTACATTGTGTTACCAGGTAATGGAACATTGAGTGTTTGTTTTCTCTCTGTAGAGCATTTTATTGTCATGAATTGCTTGTCTAGAATGTACTGGTAACACAGTCAATTGCAGATTGGCGTGTTTCCCCTATTTTAATGATACTCAGGGGTTTCTCAATTGAGTTTGTGAAGTAATTTTTGGGTGGAAAGCTGATTATAGGGTGCCGAGTGGTCCTTGGCTGGTTCTTAGTCCTTCCCTCATAGGTGAGGTGCCATAGCAGGCCCTCTTGTGATATTGAGACCTATCTTAACTCCCAGGCCTGTGTGCACGGCGTAAAGTATTGCTGAGTTTTAGATGCCATAGCCCTGCACTTCTTAAGAGCAAAATGTGGCCGCTGGCAAGGTTTCTCTTTAATTTTCTCACCAGATAACATTTTCTTGATTTTCATTTTGGTAATGGGTTTAATATGTCTTATGCAATACTGCGAAAACATAGAAAGAAAAGCATGAGGGAAGCGCAAGAGAAATCTAGCTGTTCTTTGTACCAATGTTGAGATGGAAAGGTCTTGTTTTCATCTATTTCTTCTGCTGCCTTCTCTGATGATGGTTTAGCTGTCATATATATGGTTGGTGTATTGCTTTTCCATTGCAGAAGTATGCTTTTTATTGCTCACTGTAACTAATTGGTGGAGCCCAAATATTTCATCATTTGTTCATGCCCATTTAGCTTTGTATTGGGATTGTGTTGGCACTTACTTTCTTTTTCTTTTTTTTTCTTTTTTTTTTCGGTAATGCTATATGGTAGTCTTTAAGAGCTCTTGTATTGGTCATGCTGTGTCCTCTTTCTTTTGTGGCACAAATACATAGGTAGAACTCTTACATAAATGATGAGGTTGGAAAGCACTTTACTAATGATGATGCACCTCTATGCAGCTCAGCTATCCTCGCACTCCATGCGTCCGAAAAGCTTGGGTGGCTCGCCAACTTGTCAAGTTAGTAATATTCACTGGAGTCATGGGGTTTATCATTGAACAGGTGAGCTCCTATATCATTTGATGAGTAGTCCATATATTTGCAGATCTGACCTGTTCTTGCTGGCAATTTTTGCAGTATATAAATCCTATTGTCCAGAACTCACAACACCCTTTGAAAGGAAACCTTTTATATGCCATTGAGAGGATTTTGAAGCTTTCAGTTCCAAATCTATATGTGTGGCTCTGCATGTTCTACTGTTTCTTCCACCTCTGGTATTATCTTCATTCCTCAAAGAAGCTTTTCCATTTCCAAGATCCATCAAATAAATTAGAAGCAAAAATTTGTCTCCAAATCTTTATGAAACATGTGAAGCTTGTCTCTCATGGGTGTAGTATGAATTCTTTGTACATGCTGGCAAAAAGGAAAAGAACTTTTATGCACAATAGTTTTAGGATTTTCTCATTTCTTTGATTATTGTAATAAAGGATTTCAAGACATATCTAAGGGTTTCTCCAGGTTAAATATACTTGCAGAACTTCTTCGTTTTGGTGACCGTGAATTCTATAAAGACTGGTGGAATGCAAAAACAGTGGACGAGGTAATGTCACAATACTATATTTAGGTTTCTTGGTTTTTTATTGGTGCCTTGCTGATTTCAATTATTTGTCATTTGTGGTCCTTCCATGCTCTTGAACTTGGGGATATTATCAGTACTGGAGACTCTGGAATATGGTATGTTCCTCTGCTTGTATTTGTCTCATGCAAAACTGGTCATGTTTTTGGCTCTAATGCTGTGGCCGTTTCCTAGTTCTTTCTCGAAATATAAAATCTTTAATGTGTAATTTATCACCACCTGCAATAATATTAGCCACGCATGGTTTTAGTTCAATGAGGCCTTTGCTTGGATTTCTTACAAGATCTCAGACGAAACTCTCCATGAGTTTTATAGGGGAATAGAAACTTCCCATTACTTGGAAAACCTTTATTTGTTGACTGAACTGAGGAAGTTCTGGTTACAAAAGTCATGGTGCACAAATCTTCTTCTTGTCTCATCTCAAAATGAGATGGTAGTATTGTGTGCCTGGCACCTTTAAACTTGTGGTCAAATAGCAACTTAACAAGGTGGTAAAATTTACAAGAAAAGAGAGGAAGGAGCCTGCTGCCTAGTTTTCTGCTTGTCAACACATGTCTAATTTTTCTTGAGTTCCGTATCATGGAACAAGATTTAGCTTCAGGTCATCAGCAATAAAAAGTATGATCCTTATATTTTTCAGCCAATACTTTTTGTGCAAAATTATTATTATTTTTTTTTTTGGTAAGTTTGTGCAAAATTATTATTATTTTCTTCTATTCCTATTTCTGAAACTTTGTTGCTCTAGATTGTAAAATTACACTCGTCCAAAAGAAGAAAAGAAAATGCTGCTCACATGCTCCCTGATTGCACAATAAAGCCTCTAATCTTTTTGAAGAACTTGACATATGAAGATTGTTAGTTATTGAATTTCTCGTTTGTTGCAGCCTGTTCACAAATGGATGATTCGCCACATATATTTTCCTTGTTTGAGAAATGGGATACCAAAGGTAGTTCATCCCTCTCTTTGCTTTAGAATGTTTGCATACTTAAGTGTTATGTCCAGGCGGTGTCTTCTCCTACACCACCTATTGATACTAGTGGAGTAAGTTGACCTTCAATGTCTGACACATAAACTTGACCTTTTGCTGAATACTAGAATAAAAAACTGAAGCATCTGAAGCTGCTTTACTTTGGGATATTAGATGAAAAAGAATTGTTCTTTCTTTACCTTAGTACTTCTTAAATATCAGTTATATATTAGTCTCTGCAACAAAGAGCATAAAATTCCAACTATTCGACAGGCTTTCTTGGAGACATAATAATCTTAAATTAACTTGCCACTCTAGTGCATGTTTGATCCCCTCGGGGATTCCAATTTCCAATATTCAATTATCTCTGCATCACGTTGTTCAAGAATTGTCTGCAAAATTATTTATCTTATTTGTCAAGATTTCTTATATGGATGATACTCTCTGTTTAGAGATCACTCTCCTAATTGGGTGATCTTCACATTCTCAATATGAATGCTACAATGAACTCATAAGACCATGAAAACCGGGACCCATCAGGTGGCCAATCTATCCTGTTGGTCTTTGTTTATCCAGATTTAGTGAGTATACGGGTTATAGGCTCTTATCTCTTTAGTTTTTCTTGATAAGCAATTTGTCTGTCAAAGTGCTCTATGGCTAGAAGTGGTTGATAATTTGCATATGGCAGTATGTTCATGTATTTTCCACCTCATCTTTCTTTTCAATCGGTTGGGTGTGAATTCTTCTGCTACTTTAATTTTAGAGTCTCTGAAATAAATTGCAATTTCTTGACCAAGACTCTAATCTTTTTTTCTTGTTTGGTTCTCTTCAATTTCAGATGGTTGCTGTTTTGATTGTCTTTTTAGTGTCTGCAATCTTCCATGAGGTAGGCCTTTTGGGATCATCGTGTTTATTTCATTTGTATTTCACCAAATAAGGTATCTGGTTTTTTCTATTTGTCTAGAATACTTAATGGATAAAATGCTCTTATGACCTAAGCAAGAAATAATGTGTTTCTAATTTCTCTTTTGATTTTGGGTTTTGAGATTAACATGAATGTAAGGTAATAGTTCGGTGGCAATTTTCCCCAACCTAAGTCTGTTGCTGGTTGATACTTCATGACTAGAATATTCTCAGGACGTGAGCAAGATATACTGAATTTCTTTTATTCTGACTTGATCAGTTGTGCATAGCCGTCCCTTGCCACATATTCAAGTTTTGGGCATTTATTGGCATTATGTTCCAGGTAAGATGATTTAGAGCTTGACCCACCTCATTCTATTTCTGTATGTACCATCGAACATGTGCGGAGAGAACTGAGTTACGCACTTCGTAGCATCTCTTTCATATGGGGATGGGTTTCGGATAGTCATTTATCTAGAGCATGTTTCAGCTTGGTAAATATTCTTTGGACAGGTTCCTCTGGTGCTGTTCACCAATTACCTTCAAGATAAGTTCAACAACTCAATGGTATGGCATCGTTTTCCTTTATTATGTCGATTCATTCGCCCACTTCATCTCGTGTCCTGAATCCATATTCCTGAGTTCATATTTCAGGTGGGGAATATGGTCTTCTGGTTCATATTCTGCATTCTCGGCCAACCAACTTGCCTCCTCTTGTACTATCATGACTTGATGAACCGAAAAGGGAATATCGCTTGAGCTCTTGCGACTCCTCTCGCCGGAAAATGGAGCTGGTTAGTCCCAGACTGCGATTTCAAGCTCCCCGCTGTATCTTCACTCTGTATGTATTCATCACAAGTTGCGGGTTACTTGTAAAGAAAGGGGGGGAAAAGCAATTTCTTTAAGCACGATGACTAGTGTGGCGATGACTAGTGCCACAGTCGGAAGCAACAAGCCGACCGTCGTAATAACTGAAAAGCAGAGAATGGGCGCTGATTCAGTATCGCATCGTCTTGTCTTGGTTATGGCGCTTCTCATCTGTGTTCAGTTCTATAATGTTCTAGCGACATTTTTCATCTACTTCTCAATTTACCTTCACTTTCGTGATTCCAACATGCGGAAGAACCGAGTTATAACACTTCAAAACTGACCTCTCACCTGCATGTCCGATCTCTCGAGGAATTTATCCTTTCTCCTCCCGTATCATCTTTTTCATTGAGGTTTCTCTGCGAGCAATCATTTAAACCTGACTCATGTTCGAATCTACTTCACCATTACCACCGACTCCCCGTTCGAAGAAACTAACTCCCATCAGCATTTGCATAGCACGCACCGTCTCAATCGAGTGGACCGACAATCCACATTTTCGCCTAATTTGGATGTCCACAAAATAACATTTCGCACCTCTTTGCCACAATCTAGTTGCACGAACAATCAAACATGTCGATTTGGAAGTCCTCCGTTAATCGAGCCAAATGGAAATGAATGGAACATTCAGCGACTGTTGGGACTGTGTACCGAGTATGATTCAATAAACAAATACAAGGGCCAATTTACAGGGCCAAAAGAAAATTCTGAAAATCAATATTCGTGTTATACTGCTAAAGTATAACTTAAAAAGGGAAGCACACGGAGACAGCGATTGCCGGAGGAAGTCACAGTAAAAAGGACTAAAAAGGTTAAAAGGAAAAAAGGGGCCAAGGATATCCATCTCCCAAAGATGACGCATCGCGCTTCGCATGATTCCACTTGTTGAATCCAAGGATTTAAGATTCCAGCAATATATAGCAGCACAGCGAAGCATACCATTAGATACCTGGAGTTGGATGCTTAACTTGGTCAATTCCCCAGAGAGTAGCCTATTCTACCACAAAGTCTGCATGGAAGGTTTCTTGATTTACAACGATCCGAGAAACTGGCCATTAAAAATGAACCCTCTCGTCACTGTCAAAGTGGAGCCTCTCAATGCCCTTTAGGGCGTTTTCATAATTCTTAAGGTGCACCGCATTTCTCCCGGAGGATGATTGCCTAGGGTCCGATGAACCAACTGGCGAACTTCTTTGGCCACTTGAAACCTTGCGGATTGCTCCGGGACTGGCTTCTGTCGTGCGAGCACGATGGGAATCAGACTCACCGCCCATAAATGCTTCACGGCTGCTGGAAATTGCTGCCCGCCTTGACGATCCACCTGAGCGCCCCAAAAATGCTGAACTTGATATCTATGCATTCCAAAGACACATCGTGAGCTATGTGAACAAAGAAATGTGGACTATTATCTATACCACCACATAAATGTTTCATGTATATTTAAGAGGTGATATAATATTTTTTCAAAATAGTTACACCAACTAAAATACATGAAACACTCACTTAATTGACCATTAAGCAAAAGTTACAATGGACAAAGTCACAAAAATAGGTGTGCCCACAAGATCAGCTTTCAACTACTTCAAATTTGTTTCTGCGTTCTTGAGTCCACCCAAACACTTTACTAGGATAATTCTACAACCAGAGTCCGTTCTGCCTGAGTGTCTGCCAAAAAAGTCTTGCAAAATCTTCATTTTCCCATGCTTCTCTAAATTAAAATGTAAGTTATTATGAAACTAACAGCAAAACTAACAAAAGTCCCAGTGCTTTCTGCTGAAAACCATGCCCTTCACAACCCCAAACGTTCAAATAACAAATACTCACATGAGGTAAGTAGCAATCCAATATAGATGCTTGACACCCTAGCAATGACACAATGATGGGTAATATTACACACCATCTGATAACAATGCTCGACACCCTAGCAACAATTCACTGAAACCACAGGTGGTTCTCCATCCTCAACTGAGGGTCCATATGAAGATCAGTATAATGCAGCAACTTCACCAACTTAATCTGATCGCACCCAAACTGCTCCTACACACATACTCGAAAATATACTTGTTTCTCTTCAATACATGAAGATTCCCAACTCATCCAAAAGACGAGTAATTACCAGTGCTTCAGACAGGAACCTCTGTTTATAAAAAAACTAATTTCTTGATATGTTTGGTAAAAAAGGGCAGAAAAGAAAGGCAGAACTGGAGTTGAATGTAGGAAAAGAAACAATGATTTCTTCTGCCTGTCTAAAAGGAAGGAAAATGACATTAATTCACCAATAATCCTGCACAATTTTGCCTTTCTGAGTGACCATTAAAGACACATTCAGAAAGCCCATGAAAATATACGTCTTTCTCCCCAATACTCCAAAAATGAAAAGAACAAAATATGTTGACCCAGGAAGGGTTTTTCCACTCCAAAACTTAGCGCCTTTTTCCCTTCCATTCTGAAAAATTGAAGATAGCTTTCCTTTCCAATAGTTTGCCTAGTAATTCTATCCTTCCACTATAATTCCAAATAGTGTTACCAGCTGTTTACCACTGTTTCCTCAGAAATTGCACCATCAGTTGTTAAGCAAATATAATAGAACATCCAAGAGGCTCTTGGACTATCTTTCAACAAAACTTAGCATAAATATATTTTTCATACTATGCATTTAGTATAACACAGAGAAACATCAAGGTAAGACAAAAGAATTACCATTGCTTCCTTGGAAATGGCACCATCATTTGTAACTGGACTCTTCTGCTTTGAGAAACTTCCAGCAGTTGCAGTTGCCCCAGATAGCCTTCTTCTAGAAGGATCCATAGATGATAAACCGATTGGACGACTGTCTTCTCCACCTGGAAAATTCCAGTCTTAATGCATATTAATTGGGAAAGTTACCAGGGAAAAGTCAACAGGTAGCAAGCACTGACAATTAGGAAATTTAAACATTCAAAATTTAGCTCCTACCTGTCTGCTTATCCACATGGCCAGCAACAGGGGGAATCCCAGAACTAGGTCCAGCACCAAGACCCTGACAGTAGAAACAAGGACTAATCATTTTTAGCTAAAGTAAAGGAGCCAACAGTAAAGAAAATGGGAACGAAAATACATCACATCATATATATTCTCCCCTCCTTGCCACAAAAACTTCCAAAGTCTCACTCAAACTTGCATTTTCTCCATTTTTTCCACTTTCCTGAGCAGATCATAAATGGAACTCACCAGTGCACGAGATGGGGGTGTTGCCATTTGAGATTGCTGGTATTTCAGTATGGTCCAATCAAACACATAATCAAACTGGAAACCTGGATAGGCAATCAACTTGCAGAATGAGAAGGCGGAATTTATGCTGTGGCTCACTTACAGATAATGAAATGATCTACATAGGCAGTAAATACATAAAATATTCTGAGAATTCATTGGTAGAAATGTATACAAAACCTTCACGTATGAAGAGGTCACGAAATAGTCTCTTTAAGTAAGAATAATCTGGCTTATCATCAAATCGCAGTGAACGGCAATAATGAAAATAGGATGCAAATTCTGTCGGATAACCACGACACAGAGCCTGTAAAGCATCAACATCCATGAGTCCATAAAGCCAGAAATGACCTCATATGCTCATGAAGAGACAACATACCTCGATTGAAGTAGAAACCTTTTTCTCACTAATCTTCTCATACTTTTGTTTTTTGGTTCCGGCTTTCAATCCCTGCCAAGGGAGACTGCAAAGGAAGTAGGAGCTCTAATTACTGAAACAAACTGAAACCTATCACCTAATCTACGATATATGATATAGACAGCGACAGTCACCTTCCTCTTAGGAAATACATAAGAACATAACCAAGAGACTCTAGATCATCCCTCCGACTTTGCTCTATATAGACCAACAAAAGAAGGGAAAAAATCAGTAATGAAAGGAAATAAAACAAACAAGAAACCAACACCAAAAAAAGAATAAGTCACCCCACCAATGCCAAGATGAGTGTTCATGCTCGCATATCTTGCAGTTCCAGTCAAATTCTTGTTTTCCCTGGATGTTCAATAAACGAACACAACAAGCAACTGCTTACCGTGATAACCAAAGCCTCGAATGGTAGAATTTGTTGAGACAAACACCAATATATAATAAGTTGAAATCAGAGCAAAAAAAACAGTTGATTTCTTTGAGGTGACAACAATGGCAACAGACACCAGACTCCATAGTCCATATGGTCTTGAGTGGCCACTCTAAAACATAATAACTGCTGCTGTAGCCTCCACCAGTTAACTGGAGGACAGAGAGAGTTGGAGAAGGCCATAATTGACTTCACACATGGAATAAGCAACTCACTGTCCAGTCTAAATTTATTTGACATTCCATACTCTACACCTCATAAAGATTGGGTGGTGTGACAAGTTTTTCATAGTTTTTTTTTTTGTTATTTTTGGTCATTGTCCTTGTATGATCCTCGTGTACAAGAACAGATTTTCACTAACTAACAAAATATCTCGGTTCGAAAAAGATAATGAATGCAATCATCACAATAATACTGCCTCAACAATGCAGGGTTAAGCTCAACATGACTGCAAGTAACATCATCTTTATAAACTCAGACAAGGATGGATGCATGACCTTCATTTCGATAATCATACTGATACATAACCCAATGCCAATGGCAAGAAGAAAAGTACGAATACTAAAACAAGCACGTAAGCAACAAACAAAAAAGAGAATTACTTCAATAGCTTAACTCACCTGTAAGGAATGTGTTGATGAGTTGAGCTGTCTCTGTATTTCTTGGCCAGCCCAAAGTCGATAACATAAACCTGAGGACAGGTATGGAGAGAACCACATTACAGCTTACTAGGTCCAAAAAGAAATCACAAAGTAAATCCAATATGTCAAAGCCATAAAAAACCTGATTGGCTCGTCTTCCCAAGCCCATCACAAAATTATCTGGCTTGATATCTCTATGCAAAAATGACTTCGAGTGAACAAACTCGACACGGTTAATCTAATAAAAACATAAGTGTCAGCAGGGATCAAAGACACTACAATTATAACCACGAAAATATCGCAAGTAAACGAATCAAACCATTTGATCTGCAAGCATCAAAACAGTCTTCAAGGAAAGTTTCCTACTACAGAAGTTAAACAAATCTTCAAGGCTGGGTCCGAGCAAATCCATCACAAGTACATTGTATTCTCCCTCAACGCCAAACCATCTTACATTCGGAATCCCAGCTGCAAAGACACAGAACGAGTAGTTAATGTAACAGCATTGACGGAACAAGTTCAAAATTCAAAGCCGTGGAGAAGGAACATTACTTCCTCCTTGCAGGATCCGATACAATTTCGATTCATATAGCAATTGAGGATGCTTTGTCTTGATGTTCTCCTGAAAATCACCAGACCAGTAACCCATTATAATAATCACTCTATCAGCGTGCATACCAGAGAGAAAAAGCACAAATGCAAATTCTAGCTCCACCAGAGACACGATAAGAAGCACCACCTTCCCCATCCATAAAAGTTAGATCCAATAGAACAATTTCCTCCTCCAAAACTGGTTATATGACTACAAATAGCTATACAACATGCTATGATGCATTCCAAATCAACCAAACTATGCTGTAAGGTCTCTCAAAACAAATTCATCAAAACAAGCACGAAGAAGAAGACTCTAAAGGCCACTCACAAGCTTAATGGCGACCTCTTCATTTGTCTGTATATTGGTCCCTGCACAACCACCCAACATCAGCCAAATACAGCCAAAATCCCAAGAAACAAAAAAGGCAGAGAGAGAGAGAGAGAGAGAGAGAGAGAGAGAGAAAAGTTAATCGGCAAAATCAAGTCAACGACGGACCGAGGTAGATCTCTCCGAAGGAACCACCGCCGATCTTCCTGCCCAGCCGGAACTTGTTCCCCACGCGAGGCTCCATCGCCGCCACGCCCCGAGAAAGCACCGATCCCAAAAACCCTAACTTCCGGCCCCCCCAAAATCCACGCCGGAAGCGGCCGCGCAATCAAAGCGCCGACCCACGCCGACCCGCGCACGCGCGACGGGCGAACGAAGGAAACCAACCGCAAGCGAAACCGGCGAAGCGAAGCCGGACGCCGGAGTCAAAGGCTCTCGAAGATCTAGGGTTTCCTGGGCTTCTCGAGGCACGAATCGATGAGGAAAAATCAAAAGAGGAAGAAATCGGAAAATGCCGAATCGATCGACGAAGCTAACACCACCGCCGCCGCCGCCACGCTCCTCGTCCCCGTCGCCGTCGCCGTCACCGTCGCCGTCATCTCTCGGTGGCTCCCATCACGTCGACGCTGCTCCGCTGCGCTCGCATTGCGCGCAAAAAAAGGGTACGATCCGAATCCGAAAAGGAAAAGGAAAAGGAAAACACGACTCGAGGGGGAGAGGAGAGGGTGGGGAGAAGGACAGCGAACGATGTTGCCCGGTGGCTCCCGTGTGGCCCTTTTTCTCTTTTTGATTTTTCGCCCTTTTATTTCCCTCTTCTCCTTTTTCCTTTTTTTTTTGAAAAATCCCAAATAGAAACCCAAAAAATCTTCTTTTTTTTCTAAAAAATTGACCTTAAGTGAAATCCGTCACAAATAAAAACTCAAAATGATCATTTAATCTTAAATGAGGTCTTATTTGCCAGTCGATGAACAAATGCATCTTCAATACATATTCTGATGGGTAAATTTTTTTTTTTTTTTCGATTGTCTTATTTTTTTTAGGGGGGGGTGTTAATGGGTGTGCTATTCATTATCTTCATCGTCCCCTGTTCGACTTCTTCTTGCCTAGATTAAGATAAAAAAACATCGGATTTGGAAAGGGCCGGGGAGCATCAGTCACTAGTAAGGGCCAATGAGGGGTGACCTTGCTAATGGCAACAAGGGGCGACATCCCCTGTCTCCGCTCGTCATTCCATCAATAACCTCGTCTTCTACTAAGACTACGACTGGACGTTATCCCTTCCTTCCACCACCACTCCCAAATCTACTAAATAATTATTTTGAGTCTTTATTTGAAACAGATTTCACTTTGGATTATTTTTTTAGAAAATGAGAGCACTTTAAATTCTTATTTGAGGTTTTCCCCATTTTTTTTATAAGAGATAATGATATAGATAATTCTATGATTTTCGAACTGTCAAATTTTTCAATGTAATTTCTGAAATTTAAACTAAAGTGCAACGTGAATGATAACATTAGACATTGAGCTAAAATTTATAAACTATATTAAACAAACTAAAAATTTAAAGAGCATGTTGCATATTTAGTCATAATTTAAGGATGATTTGCAACATTTGCCCCTTTTGAAAATTTCGTTATTCTTATTTTTCCGCTTTTTCGCTTTGCATGAAAAGGAGCGCGGCGTTCAGATACTTCAGGGGGACCAGATTTTTTACCTCCTCTTTTCCTTGTTTTGGGTCCCTTTCTTCATCTTCTTTTTTCGTTCTATTATTAAATTAGAAAGAAAGATTTTTCAAGCTTTGATATTTTCTCGCGGCCTCGAACCGTTGACCGCGAGAACGCGTCAAGATCAGCTCAACCGCTGAATCGTTTTTGATTGATGACGTTCGCCCGATGAGCCAATTCCAACATCTCGAAGGCTTGAGCAAAACTTCTGAGACTAACTTCTATGTAGCTGTTGATACGGTCCAACATTATTACAACAAAAGTCCGCCACGTGGCGATGTCGGAAAATGTTTTCTCGAGAGATGAATCGGAGCCCACGCTCCGAAAAGGGCAGAGGAGCTTTTCGCTTTTTACCCTATCGATCTGTAGCGCCATAGAAAGGAAAGAATCAATTGTATCTTTATCGGACGTTCAATTACCGCAAAAAGAAAAGAACCTTTCCGTTACAACATGTTCATAGCTCTCTGAGATTCAAAATCTAAGTACTCTGCATTCGGCTGCCCGGCGTAATTGTAGACGTCGAAAACCTTGTCCTCCATGGGAAGGTTCCCGCTCTCAGGTCCCTTGAAGCCCTCCATCGGCGAAGGCCAAGGAAGAGGGGCCGGGATATTGGAGCCCGAGACTTCTTGGCTCATGCCGAGAGCTGCCGGGTTTTCGGGTGGATTTGCCGGGGGTCTTCGGTTGGACGCAGTGAGAGAAATGGAGACCGATTGGTTTTGCTGCATCTGCTGCTGATTCTTCATCGGAGATTTGGGTCGGAGAGCCTCTATTTCGGGAGTGGTCACCACGAGATGAGGAGCATCCGGGGGTGGGTTTCGCCCTCCCCCACCTTGCCATACCTTCCCGTCCTTGTCCGCAAAGTTCTTGATGTATGCCTGAAAAGCATCAACATCCAATTTTCAATCGTCACTTGAAGAGTAAAGCTAGCAGAAAGTACCAAAATTCTGATATGCCCCCAGAACTTTTGGTTACAAATTCAGTCTTTAGGTTCCATATCATGGCAAGGATTTAGTCATTTCAATGAGGTGGGCAGTGAGGTGCAATGACTGGGTTTGTCTAATGTTTGGTAAAGTAGCAGATTTTTTTTGTGAGGTTGAAAACCGTTCTGAAAGGTAAACAAAAGAAAAATAGGAAAGAAATTCACGGACCATCAGAAAGCGAGTGGACATACAAGCATGATCGTACACTGGCAAAAAGAGCCAGAAAAGCTTTGGGATTCCGAGCAACTTCCAGAAGAAAAGTTAAGAATACAACAGACAACTGAACTGATCATGACCAACACAGCAAAAAGCCCAGCGTGAGAGCACACCTTAAGATCCGGTTGGAATGTCATGTTATTCATCAAAAGAAGGAACAAGCACCAACTTTAGACATAAATAAATTGTTCGGAAGAACATGTTAATAGTCTTTAACTAGTCTTGCGCAGTCAATTTGAAATATCATCGAGTTTATCGTTCACTTCTTGTCCATCAAAATCTAGGCTAATTTCTGTCTACACTGAGTAAATTTATATAGTCATTCAGTGGCACTATTATTCTGTTAGACCAAGGCCAGGCTTACTAGGCAGATCAAGAAGCTGATCACAAAGTGGCAAGCTTCTTCAAAGAAGATGGCAACATTTGTAAAACAAATTCAGCAAACCAAATACTGTACCTCAGCATTAAAGTTTGAAGAGGATAGTTCCTTGCCCACTGTCAACCAACCAGTTCGAATATTATGGTCTTCACCGAACAGTTCCAGCCTCCTGCGGCCAAGAGCAAAGTGCTCGATTATGCGATACATATCTTCAGGTTTCTGGGTTGAACCTGCATCTCCATTAAATTCAAGAAACATACAAACATCAGAACCCCCTGACGTGACAGGAAATGATGTCGACACACAAGCAGCCAGTAAAAGAACTGCTGAGATAAGGAAAACCAGTTGCTCAAAGACCCATTGCAAACCTTTGATTGGAGAGTCCATTTGTGACTTCTATGGAAATGCATACAGAAAGTAAGATGCTTTCCTTAATTGTATGCTTCAGAAGGTTATGGTAGACTGATGGTGCATTATGAAGACAGGTAATAAGTTTGCTAACACTTCAATGCAGCTTTGCATCTACTCTTTGATTTTCCGTTTTTTCTTTAGAAGGGTGGGCACCATGTGAAACCAAAAATCAATTTTCAATTGTGCTTTGGCAGAATGGTACATTTTGTCAGAAAGTCGAAACTGCTTGAGGAAACCCCTCATTCTTTCATGTTAAAAGTTTGGCTCCAGAGTAGAAGATTTGCAAGAAAGGTCCAGCCCATTGATTAAATCGCTTAAATAATACACTAGCTGACTCAAACTTTGCCAATTGAGATGGCAGGCAGGGGCATCTGGGAGGAGCCTTGAGATCATGTATTTCCTTCACAGAGTAATTGCATTATGCTTTTGGAAAAGAGTAAAGAAAATCACCTTTGATAATCTAACCGCCTGTTTACATCTAAAGAAAAAAGCAGCTCAGTTTGCTGAGCATGTGTGTCAGAACTAAAATGGCAGGGGGTCAATTCCTCTTCTGCCACCCATGCCACTAATAATCTTTTGCAAAAACCCAAGATGCAGTCACAAGGAGGTGACTCGTTCACCAGTTTAACCAGTTGAACCAGGTGAACTATAGATTTGACTAGTTCTAGACTTCCAACACTAACAAGTACTGGACCGTACCAGAGGAGAGACAAGTACCAGTTGAAAATGCAAAATACTACTTATATGCTACATCATGTTTAAGTAGCCTAGCACAAAATTGAAGGGAGTAGACCAGCCACTAGTGAGTTCAAAATTTGTATTTCACTGAGTATGCTAGGAATAGATATAAACAGCAAGCTCCCAGTATGAATTACTGACCATAAGGGGGTTCCTCAGCAATTATTACATCGGTATCTATGTTTGCATGAATTATGTGACCGTCAGTACTGCGGCGAACTGTTCCTTTAATGCCCATCAAGCAATGTTCCTTCATCACAATGACAAGCAACAGCATATTAGCAGATGAAGACATTCAAGGGGCATACAGTAGAAAATGACACATGAGAAAAACTAAGACAAAGTGGCAGAACAAGCATAGAATCTAAGGAGAAAACCCACTTTAGAGTGCTGAAACAATGTGTGAGAATCATGTCGTAACCCCGGAGTTGCATTAGTTTTATTCGTCTTGACCCAACAGATATCCTCACATCTTCGAAATCCCCACTGTTACAAACAATAAATCAAATTAACCATCGAGCACCAAAACCTAAATATACCAATTAAATAAACACCTAAAAGGAAGCGTCAGGCTTGATCCATACCTTCTTCAAACATTGACGGCCTTGTTCCAAACCCACTCCATCTCCCACCCAGAGGAAAATAAATGACGGGGTATCAGCAATTGCCTACGAACATGAAAAGACAATTCATTTCCACGAGTCAAAAAATAGAACTGAGCATTTCCCCACATTGTTTGGGATGTTTCATTATTTAATCAAGGAAATTGGATATAAAGTTCAACAAGATACTCCCAACCAAGAAAATATTTCATTTATGATAAACCCAGAATCTAAAGAAATCAAGCATAATCTCATTAACATAGTCCCTTGCAAACATTTTCTTCTTTCCTGTTTCAGCCAAAACTATATTTACGCATGAAAGCAGAAGTGGGGCGGCAATATCTTCCATCCCTCAGGGTTTGGGTCCTTCCTTAAAGTAAACACTAATGCCTACTATTGTCTATTTCTGTAACTTTAAGCCATTAACAACCCCGGCAGAAAATTGATAAGTTCAAATCTATAAACAAGCGGTAGTCTTAGTACCTCAATCTTCAAATTAAGTATTTCCTCAAATGTCCAGTATTCAGTATGATCAGCAACACCAGGAGCACGATGAACATATTCTTCCCAAGGAGGATCCACAAGAATGACATCGAACTTAGTTCCAAAGAACTCAGGAGTAAGCTCGAATTCACGGAGATCGCACTTGTAATACATAGGAGGAGAAGCAGCTTTAGACACAATCTCATCCTTCTTCTGTATAAGCTCCCTAAGCTTGGGATAATCCTCCACAACATTGGTGAGCTCAAGCTCCCGAATAAAATTCTGAGGTCGCATTCCAGTGTCAACAAAATTCTGAGAGTAATCATTTTGCTCCCCTCTTGAAGGAGCTTTATGTGAAGGTCCACCTGATCTAGGGGGAACCCAACCCCCTGAAGCTTTATCAGGTGGCGTTCCTCGTCCCATTGGTCCTGAAACATTAAAACCAGGGCCAGGTATGTTGGCAGGCCCACCTCTTCCAGGCCCAGATTGATTATAGTACATTGCAGGATTGGGTGGTGTCCCCAAATTGGGAGCAAACCTAGGGACTGATGGGCCCTGAGGAACGGGAGAGAGGCCAGCTGGAACCCCTAACATATTCACATCAACTCCTCGAGCTCCATGCCAAAATGGCGGAATAAAGACACCCGGAGAAATAGGCGGACCCGGGGCAGGTGACATACCAGGAGTCATAGGCCCAGGAGGCGGCATCCCAAGTGGTCCAAAAGATGCTCCAATCATAGGTATTGGGATTGCCACTGGTTGGTTGTCTCTTCCGGTTGGCCGACCACGTCCAATCCTGCCTGGTCTATTGCCTTTTGCCCCTTGATTAGGCCCTCTACTAAAGGATCCAGACTCCTGGTTAGCAAATGGGGGCTGTGAACCACTGCTAGACACCTGGCCACCAGGAGTACGGGCAGGCATAGGGCCCTTCTGTCCTCTCCCTTTCCCTCCCTGGAAGTCACCATCATCTCTCCACATATTCTGATCTCTCATTGATAAATCATCCTCAACATATCTTTCCTTTGCATCTTCACCAGATGGAGCGGACCCATAAATACTAGATCTTGCCCTTTCTTCCCGTGCATGCCCCCATTCTTCCTCAGCTGAAGGTCCTTTCGTGTCGGCTTGCTGACCAACTTCAAATCTTCTAGCAAAACTAGATCCGGCATCAGCACTAGCATAATCAATAGGTCTGGTCTGAATCTCTATAACATCGTAATTATCATTTGAAATCCCATAATTCGACGAAGTTTTCACAGCTTCACCTCTACTTCCATCTTTCCTATTGCCAGACCGACCATGAGACCTTTCATTATCAGGCCTCTCACGAGCATATCTGCTACTTCTATCAGGGGTCCTGGAGCGGTGGCTTCTCGTACTTCTCTCTCTTGACCAAAAGCTTCCATCTTCATCTGTATGGCGAGACCCATCCCGGCTTTCAGTAACATCCCTATTTGTAGGAGTCCTCTGCTGTCTGTGTTTTTCATTTTTCTCCTTGCCTGTTCTGTCCTCATAATTAGCCGGACTTGCCTTATTATCCTCTTCTACGGCTTCCGACATGCTTCTACTCTTACCATCATGTCTCCGTTCATCCTTTCGGTCAGATCTCATACCTTTGTCAACTATTGAATCTGTGACCCTCCCCTTACTCTCACCAAATTCATGTCTAGCTGCCATACTTTTGTCCCTGACACTCTCATACTTGTTGTCAGATGTCCTGCTACTTCTGCCATCATTTTTTTCGCTAGTACTTTCTTTAACATCCACATCATCCCACCTTTTCTTTGAGCTCTTTACATACTCAAGAGACCCATGGCCCTTCTCATGGCTGCTTTCCTTCCTTTCTGAGTACTTCAAATCTTTATCAGATGTATCCCCCTCATGAGACCTATCATGTTTGCTTCTACTTTTCCCCTGGGAACTTTCATACTCAGATGACTTTGGGGTCAGTTTTCTTCTGTCACTTTCATCAACCCTGCCATGTTTACTCCCCAGCTTGTCTCCACCATCCTGCCTATTTTCTACTTCTCCATCCTGATACCATGAACTCAACTTTTCCAAAGAACTTTCCTCTTGCTTTCTCTTCACCTGCTTCGAGCGCGAGTCTTTTCTAGTGTCGAAGTCTTCTTCATCGCTCCCAGCTCTGCTGGAACCAGTTGATCTCTTTCGGCCTTCATATTTATCTCCAGAATTTCTCCTCCTTCCACTGCTATCGAAACCGTCAACATCATCTCCACTACCAGGTTTTCTGGACTTGCTTGACCGCTGTTTCCTCCTGTCACTTCCTTCCCATTCAGCATCATCCCCAGCCCTGTCACTTTTCCTATCAATATCATCTTCTCTATCTTTTCTACCGTAGCTCTGGCTTATATCTGGTGAGTCCATGGGAAAAGAATCGCCAAAATCTAATTCATCTATAAATCAATCAAACAGAGAGAATGTCCTTGGGAAGGCCCAAGTGACTTATTTGAGACTTCAATCCTGTAACCACACAAACCAGAATGCGCAAATCAGGTACATTGAGCACAACAGTGACAACGTACGCTGAAAAGTAAACCTTTAAAGCGACAATGACAGACATGTGTAAGAAAGTAACTAAAGGAAATGCAAAACCTCCATCTGAGAACACAATTCGTGCACATGCACGAAAAAGACAAAGTTCATACCATCTGCCAGTTCCACTACGATCAAAGCAGCCTACTGGAAACAAACTACGACACCAAAAAAACAGCAACAAGAGAATGGAAGCAGGAGGGCATCATCTACAGATAATGCTGCTCGATAACAGAAATTGCAGGCCAATTACCGCGCCAAAAGACAAGTGCAATTCAGGATTGAACATCGCAACCAGCCATTACCCACTGTCCGGTCGGACATGAAAGCCCACAAACATCAAAATGACCTAGATTCGTTAAAAGAAACGCACCCAATTGACATAATCCGGAAAAAATTCAAAGCCCTGAGCAGGAGAAAGCACGAAATGAGAAACCCGCATGGCTCAAAGCCACAAAAATGCCACACACGGCAGCAAAGCCCTAACCTTTAGCCCGCTATCCAAGGAAAAACGATACTCCAACTTTCAGACAATTCGTCGAACAGGTGGAGTGATGCGGGCCGAGGACTGCTCCAACTGATGATTCAATCGAACCTTCCCCGACGAACGTCTCTCCTCCGAATCGATCACCGAATCGACGACGATGCCGAAGCCGCGAGGGCAGAAGGCCTCGCGACCGATGCTGCTGCAGCAGCCGCTTCCGTCCTCTTCCCCTCCGCCGTCCCCGGGTCGCTGGCCGGCGAACGGGAACCGCCCGAGAGCTCGGTCGCCGACGGAGCTCTCCGGCTACGGAGGACGGCGGTTCTCGCGGTAATCCGATCTGCAACCGCGATTCGGCAAGAAGTGGTGGGGAAATCTTGTCGGATCCCAGAGAAATTAGGGTTTTCTGAAAGCAGATATACTTTTAATAAACCCCCAAACCAAAGTCGGTGGGGTGTTCATTTTCTATCAATTTGTGCAATTTTGAAAGGATTCAAGTATTTTGGGTTTCCGAACCAAAAAATAATAATAATATTTTTGAGTTAAATGAATTTAGGGTATGAGTTTTGGGAATCTATAGCAAGTGAAAAATTAAAATTTGAAATCAAAATACCATAATTTGAAGAACTTACTCGTATGTATGTAGTTCTCACTAAGATCTAATTTGCGTTTGTTTGTGTTCCTTTTTTTGTTTTTAAATATTTTTTTTGTTTTTTTGTTCCCTTAACAAAAAAAAAGTAAATGCGTTTGGGTGCGTTTTGTGTTTTTTTGTTTTTAAAAAAGAAAAGCAAAAAACACAAATGAAAACACTTTTTTTTTTCTTTTTTCTCTTATTTTCTTGTTCTTTTTTCTTTTGGCCGGCCGTCGCCGGCCTCGGCCATGGCCGATGAGGGCCAACGGCCTCGCCCAGCCACGGCGAGGCTCGCCGCCCCGGCGAGGCCGACGCTCGCCGTCCCCGGCGAGGCCGACGCTCGCCACCGGGCGAGGTCGGCCCGCCGGCTCGGGCGAGCTCGAGCTCGCCCGCCATGGCGAGGCCGACCTCCGCGCCGGCCTGGGCAAGCTCGATCTCACCCCGGATCCGGCGAGGCCGAGCTCGCCCGCGACCGGCGAGCCTTGGCTCGCCTAGCGGTGGCCGCGAGGCCGCGCCGCCCGCCGGATCAAGGCGAGCTCGGCCCGGGCCGCCGGCGACCGGCCAAAAAAGAAAAAAAAATGAAAAAGAAAAAGGAAAAAAAAAGAAAAAAATAGAAAAAATAAAAGAAATAAAAAAATTATCTAAATTTACCAAACATGTTTGTTTATTTTTATTAACAAGTTTACCAAACACGTTTTTTTGTTCAAAAATTGTTCCTAGGAACGTAAAACATTTTTTTTATTTATGTTCCCGAAACAATTTTTAAATAGAAATACAACCAAACGCGCCCTAAGGGCCCGTTTGTTTATGTTTCTTTTTTATTTTTTTTTTTTTTTTTTAGGAACAAAAAGGAACAGAAATGCGTTTGGGTGCATTGTTCCTTTTTTGTTCTTTTGTTCCTAAGAACAAAAAGAAACAAAAACAAGAAACACAAATTTTGTGTTTTGTTTGTTTCTAAAACACTTTTTTTCTCTTTTTCTTGTTCTTTTTTCTTTTGGCCGGCCGTCGGCCTCGGCCATGGCCGGCGACGCCGACGAGGGCCGACGGCCTCGCACGGCGAGGCCGACCCTCGCCCTAGCCACGGCGAGGCCGACCCTCGCCCAACTACGGCGAGCCTCGGCCTCACCGAGCCACCGCCAGGCGGCGGCCGACCTCGCGCCGGCACGGGCGAGCTCGATCTCGCCCAGATCCGGCGAGGCCGAGCTCGCCCTAGCGGTCGGCTAGCCTCGGCCTTGCGGATGGGCGAGTCGCCTCGCCGGGCGAGTGGCCGGCGGCCTCGCGCCCGGGTGGCGGTGGCCTCGCCTTAGGCGAGCTCGATCTCGCCCCGGATCCGGCGAGGTCGAGCTCGCCCCCGGCCGACGAGCCTTGGCCTCGCCGGATTTGGGCGAGTCGGCGTCGCTGGCGATGGCCGGCGAGGCCGCGCCGCCCGAGCTCGCAAGGCGAGGCCGACCCTCGCGGCCGGCCATCGGCCAAAAGAAGAAAAATGAAAAAATGAAAAAATAAATAAAAAAAGGAAAAAAATAAATAAATAAATAATAAATAAAAAAATTATCCAAATTTACCAAACATGTTTCGTTTATTTTTTATTCCCCGAACAAGTTGACCAAACGCGTTTTTTTGTTCAAAAATTATTCCTCGGAACAAAAACACTTTTTTCTATTTATGTTCGAACAATTTTTAAACAAACGCAAACAAACGCACCAAAGGAACTCATAAATGTTACTATGGTTTTTTTTTTTGAGCTAGTATAAATGTTACTATGGTTAGTGCTCGAATCTTGAATGCAATTCACAAAAAAGTCGCACGTTGAATTCACGCCCAGCTACTTGCACGTGCGAGACACGCCACTCTACATCAATTACCTAAGGACTGAAACTCATGGTTGGATACAAAACATATCTATTTCCAACAAAATTAGAAAAACTTTGGACCGACTTCTCAATATTCTTTGCTTTGATACAAAACACGGTCCAATTTGGACTTTCTTTTAATTTCCCCATCCGGATGTCCTTGGATAAGAGCTAAACATTCTAAATAGGATATCTTCTATATGATTCGTTTGGTGCTCAAACACGAAATATATTCTGATGCTTTTTATCCTATTACTCCTGATTGAGTTTTTATATGTTAATGCTTGACTGAGTTTGATTTTTTTGTGACAAAAGATTATGCGTCTCATTTGTTTTATTGACCAAGCTTGATTAGCTTTGATTAATCAATGCTCAACCATTTTACGTGTAAAGGCTCTAGGGTTGGAAAACTAGCGGTCGACTTCTATATCCAAGAAGAAAAATATTCCTTGCTTTGTTAAGAAAGTAAGTACAACTTGGATTTTATTTTAATTTTTAAATTTAGATGACCTTCCAATAAAGGCAGGACGTCTTAAATAAGACATCTCTTATGTTATTGGTTTGGATATCAAACACGAGATATATTCTATTACTTTTCATCCCATTACTCATGCTCGAGTTTTTATGTGTGAATGCTCGACTGAGTTTGACTTTTTGGCGACGAAAGATTATACATCTAATTCGTTTTATTGATTGAGCATGATTAGCTTTGATTAATCGATGTTCAAGCTTTTTACCTGTAAATGCTTTAGAGTTGGATTAGTGATGTTATAACTTCTACATGTGGAGATCATGCTTTTGAAATCACTTAGCCATTTGAAATTTGAACACGTTGAGTACTCGATTCCTGACCCCATCGAACACATCATAACTTGACTTTTCTCGAAAAATTAGTCATGTGTTCACACTAAATTATTAACACATCTGACTCAATTACATTACCCATGTGCCCACAGCTTATGTCGGTAGACATAATTTTACACTTTTTTATTCCTCTCTTTTTGACTATCAATAATTTTTACATGTGCGGTGTTTACGACTGTTTGTCTATTGAGTGTGGAACGTATCAAGGAAACAATTTGTCAAGTTGAATTCTGAAGAAGGTTGCATGAACATTTAACCTTAAAATTTAGTTAGATAGGCATGCGGTTTAATTTTGAGAAAAAGAAATTTCTTATTAACGTATTATCTGATGATATTTCCGTTCCATCTTTTTAATTATTTTATGGGGGGATATATATGTCTTGAATTGAATGACATGTTTTCAATAGAAATAAATTTGTACATTAATAGAAAACTAAAATATCCATACAAACGTTATGTTTTAAATAATATGTAATTTTTCTTTTTTAAGAATCTAATGTAATTTCAATAAATAACTCTAGATGTGAAACATAATTTATTCACGTATTAAAACGATCGACGCTTGAGATTTTGATTATAATTAATTATCAATCTAATAAGAGTGGCAACCACATGCATGGAGCTAAGTGCAACGGGTTGGCGAACGAGAGAGACCAAAAGAATGAGAAAGCGAGCGTCAAGCAAGAGAGAATCGCAATTCGAGAGTAGGAACACGAGAGAAGCGAGTTGCTAACTCGAGAGGAGAGGGACGGAGTAAAACATGCAAAAGAGAAATAACGAAAAATGCAACACTTGGAAGGAGAAGAAATTAGAATTTGCTCGAATGGGTTTTCGTTTCAATTTGAGATTCTTAACTTAGAGCCTGAAATTGAATTAGTTTTCGCTGGTTCAAAAAGTGTGGAACCGGAAATCAAACCGGATGCATTATGCCTAGTCAGCTCAGGAGTGAGGATCCTCTCCGCTTAGCTTTCTCTTTATATATATATAAAAATATATATTTTTATTTTTATGTTCCAGATGGATCATGGATGGATTCAATGTACGATGGAATTGGGTGATCCACAGAGCTTCAATGGTCGGTGGTGCTGAATGGACATGGCGGCGGCTCCCTTCTTCGACAAGGAAACCGCGGGACCCACCCGTCGGATCAGCACGCGATCCAACGGCCGTCGTTCATCGACAAGACGAGGGCGCGCGCGCGAGCCGCGACGGCGGTCCCCTCTCCGTTTCGGACCGAACATCCCGTCGGGTCCCCGTCCCCGTCCCCGGTGTACGGACACCGGGAAAGAGGGAAGGGGAAAGCTCGGGCCCCGGCGCACGTGCGGGAAAAAAGGTACGAGAAAAAAATCGTTGCCCCCCGTAACGACAGGACAGCCCCTCTGTCGTCCCTGCCACGCTTTTCTCCTGCTCTGTCTCCCTAGATCTCCCTCTCTGCTGTTGACTATCTCTCTCTCTTCTGTGGAAACAATGGCGTCTTAGCTTTCTCTCTCTACAATCCAGCGACTCTCTCTCTCTCTCTCTCTCTTCTCCCTCGTGCCGCCATTCGAAGCGGCGCTAGCCGGCTCTATTTCTTCTTCCGCGCGACCGACTCTTCTCGCGCCGCCGTGCGTGCGTGCGTGCTCGCGTTTCGCGTGGTGTGGGGGGGGGGGGGGTGGCATGGACTACGGACCGGCCGCGCTCTCGGATTCGAACGACGCCAGCTACAGCAGCGGCGTGTACTCCACGCTGACCTGCGGGGAGGGTCCTTCCTCCTCTTACTCCCCCGACGCGGCGGCGGCGGCGGCGGCGGAGGCGCAGGCCCTGAGGAAGCTCTCCGACAGCCTCGAGTCGATCTTCGAGCTCCCGCGCGCCGGCCCCGGCTGCGGCTCCGGCTTCTCGTTCTCCGACGCCACGATCGTCGCCGCCGACGGCCGCGAGGTCCCCGTCCACCGGTGCGTCCTCGCCGTACGGAGCCCGTTCTTCGGGGCCAAGTTCTCGGGGAGCCAGAGCGGGGTGAGGCTCGAATTCAAGGAGCTGGCCGAGGATTTCGGGGTCGGGGTCGGGGTCGGGGCCGAAGCGCTGGTGGTTGTGTTGGGGTATCTGTACAGCGGCAAGGTGAAGACGTTTCCGAAAGGGGTGTGCGACTGCGTGGACGAGGAGTGCCCGCACGTGGCTTGTAGGCCAGCCTTGGAGTTCCTGGTGCAGGTGCTCTATGCTTCGTCCAGGTTTCAGATTCCTGAACTGGTGGCTCTGTATCAGGTATATCAGCAAATTACTCGTGTCGTCTGCTTGTTCCTGTCATGTTGCTTTTTTCGGACGATTGATGGCGACAAGTTGCCGACTTTTTGCTTATTCAATGGCAAAGAGGACGTTCTCGGAAAGTTCAGATTTTGAATTTGCGTCTGAAGAGATTTTATCATGCATTTGAAGCGAAAGTAGCTGAAAAACTTGAGTTCTCTTGTGGTCCAGTAGTCAAAGAAAGGAATTAGGAGAACGATCTGTGCCTTTTGTTGTGTAGTTGCTCGAGTCAGCTGAGGCTTATCTATCTGCTTCCACCATCATTGGCCTTTGAGCATCAGCCTTAACGGCTGGTAGCTTAAAAGGAGGACCTTTCTTCTTCTTCTTCTTCTTTTTGCGTCGAGGTTTAAATCCTCAGACTGCAAAGAAGTGGCAAAAGGAGTATAGCAGTCTACTTCTTTTCCTTTTTCTTTTTTGGGTTTTTGAAAAGCTCTCAAGAGTGGTTGTTCTATGAGCTGAGCCTCAGACAAGATTGGTATGCGAGGGCCCCTAGAAACTGGGATGACTTTGACTAGACCTATGACCTGCTTAGTGAAGAGCATCTGACAATTTGGAGCTCTTTCATTTTAGCCTTTTGCATTTAAATTGACTTAATGGGTCAGTCGTTTCAACTTCATTGTTTGTATAGTTCCCTTCCTACTTTTTTTTTTGGTAAAGAGTTCCCTTCCTACTTTGATGTCTTGCATGGGGTCAAATGTTTATTTCGACACCCCCTTCAATATGGCGATGTGCCTGAAGTGACCTTGTCTAATGTCAAACTGCTCAGTATTGCTGCAGTCGTTGGAAAAAGATATTGGCAGAGAAAACTACGATAAAGAAATCTAGATTCGGAGTTACGGCTAGAAATGCTAGATTATTTTTCTTGAAGTTTTAATTGCCAGAACATGGTTGCATTGTTCAGTATAACCGAATCAGACTTGTTCATTTGCAGAGGCGCCTACTGGACATTCTCGACAAGGTTGCCCCAGATGACATTTTGCTTGTGCTATCGGCTGCAAATATATGTGGTGATGAATGTCATGGATTGCTGGCACAATGTTTAGAATATGTCGTGAGGTCTGATCTCGATACTGTTACCCTAGAGAAAGGCTTGCCCTGCGCTATCACTGAACGAATCATCAGTGCCCGTTTGGAAGTTGGTGTGAACATTCCTGAATGTATAAACTTCCCTGACAAGCATGTGAAGAGGATTCATCGGGCCCTGGACTTGGACGATGTTGACTTAGTCAGAATGCTGCTGAAGGAGGGCCATACCACTCTGGATGATGCGCATGCACTTCACTATGCTGTAGCATACTGTGATGCGAAGACCTTGACTGAGCTTCTTGATCTTGGAATTGCTGACGTGAATAGTAGAAATGCAAGAGGCTTCACAGTTTTGCATGTTGCTGCGATGAGGAAAGAGCCAAATGTTATTGTGTCTCTCCTAATGAAGGGAGCTCAGCCTTTTGATCTCTCTCCTGATGATAGAAAAGCTCTTCAACTATGTAAGAGGTGCACAAAAGCTGCAGACTACATGGAGTCTACCGAGGAAGGAAAGCCTTCACCGAACGACAAACTATGTGTCGAGATCTTGGAACAAGCCGAACAAAGAGAGCCCTTACTTGGAGAAGCATCCTTTTCTCTTGCTGAGGCAGGTGATGATCGGCGCATGGAATTGTTGTATCTTGAAAACAGAGGTAAGATATTTGGGTTCAATTTTTTCCTCCTCCACTTCAGTGGTCCTCTTTTAAGATACAGATTGAGAAACCCTGTTTGTGTTCCTTGAAATATTGTTGGTCAGTAACAAAAGTGCATTTGACACGTGCATGTGAAGAACCTGCATGTACATAGTCTGCTTGGTGTAGGAATTATCTGTTTACCCAAATGCTCTTCGCAAGCTCCAATGCGTTATTTATTGGGCGTTGCATCGGTCTCAGATGTACGCAGTGACAGAGCTACAGTGCTGGGTACTTATTTCCCACTTTCTTATGTTGTCAATGGCCAACATTGTACAAATTTGTAGGGTGTGCATACCTGTGAGCAAGAGAGAGACAGAGTGATTTCTCAGATGAGCATTCTTGAAGCATATTTTTTTGAAATAGTCCCCGTTATATAGCCACTAGTCTAATTGAGACTATTTCTTCCTTTGCTACTTAAAACTTTCTCACTGAAAATTTCCAATGTCTAGTATGATAAGGATCCCTTTGATCAGATTAGCATGACAAAGGAGAAGACTCGTGATATCCCCCTTATAATTTTTTTATCTAGGTGTTTCCTGTTTTCATCTTTATCAGATTAGCCTTTTTAGTTTGGTTCCTAGGTCAATCTTCATTGTTTTCCTTGTTATATCCTCTAAGCTTGGGTCAAATGAATCAGTTAGCAGGAACTGTTATATATAAAGGCATCTGCTAATTTATGTTAGCGCCTCCACCTTTTGCAAAATAAATTCTTTCAGATGAATTGGTTGTTTATTCGGCGTTTGAAGAATGATTCATACGATGCTGCTAATCTCAAAATTGAGAAGCCAAATAGGATTTTGGCAAGTTGCTTGATTTCCAAGCAAGATGCCTAAAATCCTCATACAGTTAATAGTGCACACAAAATTTGCTCTTATTGTATAGGTTTGTATGGACTTACCTGTTTCAGTATTGTTCATGGCCCCTCTCGGCTCCTGGGACTGATCCTGCTTGGGGGCATATGCTGTTATATGGGTGCAAAGCCAAATAAATAAATAATTCTTAAAGTAGAAAGCATCAGTGCAGATCATGGGTTAGATTGAGTTCAAGATAAAGTATGTTTGCCTAGCATATAAGAGATTCTCGGTTGAAAACATTGGCCAGAACCAGAGCAGTTTGTTGCAAGGTGTGACAAGATTTTCTCGCATAAAGGAAGAAGATTTTATTTATATTGACTAGTTAATTAAATTGCTAATAGAAACTTTGGCTTCGTCTTCTTAAAGTTTCCAAGAACTCAGTGCAATGATATTATCGAGCATCTTTGATGATGGATTCACAAGGCACTCCCTCTTACTCTTTACTGTTGCATCAAGCATGGTGTTGCATGAATATACGCCCCCTGTTATTTGGCTGTGCTTGATGCTTAATTTATTTAAAAATTTCCAGTTGCACTAGCAAGACTCCTGTTTCCTATGGAAGCGAAAGTTGCGATGGCTATTGCTCAAGTGGACGGCACTTGTGAGGTCCCATTGAGTAGCAGGAATTGTAAGGACTTGGCTGGCTCGCTGGGGATGCATATGGACTTGGATGAGGCTCCTTTTCAAGAGCAGCATCTCAAAAGGAATAGAGCTCTCTCCCGAACTGGTAATTAATATCTGGACTGTAAGATTGTGAACTTGTCTTCTTTTGGCATCAGATTTTCTCTTGCTTATTGAAGGGTTGCCCTATCTAGAAAGGGTAATTTTAGGAGGTCAAATCTATGTAGGAGTTGGTCTTAATGATTTAGTCGCCATAACCAGCAGCAACTACACTTATTCACGCCGCCATGCTGTCAATTTCTATTACCCAAAGCAGATATACGTGGCAGATTTTTATGATAGAACGTTCCTTATAGGGTAAATGTAAGACCAGCTCGAGGAATTTGCACTTTCAGCGTTTGTTACACCCATTATGACACAAAAAAAGATTCTTAAGGTTTTGGGAGCAAGACACTTTGACTTGCATGTAACTCACTTCAATCATCTTAGTTTCTCTGATAAGGACAAATAACGTGCCTCTTATACGTATGAAGCTGAGGATTATGTTTGCCTGATTGTTACCACCATTTGAACAGTGGAACTCGGCAAACGCTTCTTCCCTAGATGCTCGAATGTACTTAGTAATATTATGGATGCTGATGATTGTACTCGGCTAGCATGCCTTGACAATGGCACTCCGGAAGAACGACTTTTAAAGAGGAGAAGGTTCACGGAACTTCAAGAAGCTTTTAGCAAGGCTTTCAACGAGGATAAGAAAGAGTTAGACAAATCAAACGTTTCTTCCTTTTCATCATCTCCATCTTCTGGAGCAACGAGGCCTAAGGGAAAGCTCCACATCAACTATCGATCAGTGTAAGATTTCAGAAATGTGCATACTGTTTTATCATAACCTTCTTTGTTTCTCTTGGTTTGCACCTACTGCTTTATATCTGTGTCAGGGTTTTTTAATAGGGCATATAGGAGTCTGTTAAGTTCAATCGGCTGATAAATGCAGGGGCCATTTTTCTTGACATTTCTGTGAACCAGTGCTGGTTTTGTTATCTCAACAGGAAACTTTGTGAGTAAATAATCAAGTGCATATGGAATCAAGGAGTTGTATCCCAAGTACTGTGGACATAGAATATCACAATTCATGGTAGAAGCCTAGAAGGTCTCACATCACAACTTTGTTAGGATGCACAGAAAAGCACGTGTTCGGATGTGTAGCGGCACAAGTATGATGATTTGCCTACGTCATATGTACTTTCATTCTCTTAAAACTCAGAAGTATTTCTTGTGCATGTGGAGTCCATAAGAATGTGGAAATTTGTGGGATCACATACCGATGATCTCTTAAGAATGGTAACGAGGGCAGAGAAGTCAGCTGGAAACGTGTGATGTTGACTCAGGACTCTATGCTTAGACTAAGACAGACATTAGGGAGTGATCTTTTGGGAACATCATGGTGTTGGTGTATGTATTGTCTTGGACCATAATTTTGTGTTTATCCGTTCTATCTAGTAAGATCTTATCTAAATTTAGCATGGCCCACATCTTTGAGTGATTGATGTCCTAAAAGATACTCCCAATGTAGATAAAATTTCTTGAGGCAGACTCTAGAAGGACACCTGGCCTAACTTCTGTCGTCAAGGTTCTCATTTGAGTGAGAGAATAGGTCCCCATTCCCATCTAATCTGCACATCTTCTCAAATGATGAGATGGGGGACTTCGAAATTGGTTCGCTTTGTCAGAGATTAGGGAGCAGATTAATTCTCCAGAGATTCGTAGAGAGCTAAAAGTCACAAATTCTCAATCAGCAGAAAAACTTTACATTAAGCCATCCTCGTCGTTTTATGAAGCAGGCAGTGTTTTCAGGGATTGAAACTCCAGTGTTGGAAAGATGCCTTTGATCTGATCTCCATTACTTTCGACCAGTGGAATGATTACTACCATAGACTAAAGCAGCGTTCTCGTGAAAAAGGGTCCAATCACGGTGTACCATCAATCAACTTTTCCTTCGAGAACCACATGGAGCAAGATCAAGAAAAAAGAAATATCGTCTCTGTAAGAATACATGGAGAACCGGTAACTCCTGATTAGAATTTGGTCATGCAGAACATTTAGAAAATACTGAAATTGAACTTTTCGCTATATACAGCTTCTCTTTATACGTAGCTGGTCACAACACACACCAAAAAAGAAAAAAAAAAATAGTGCATACTAGAGAAAAGAACATCCAGGGGACTCTGATACAATGGTGGACAAAGGAAAAAACTTCCAACATCTGGACAAGCATGGGTATTTGCCGTAAGATCCTAGTTTAATGGTTGGATTCCCTCTCCCCTCCTGTTTCCAGCATATCCTCATTCGGTCAAGCAAAGAGACTTCACTCAAGAAATTCTCTCCAATTATGGCAAAAGCTGCATCATGCGATCTGGTCCACAGAAAAAAAGTAGCAACAATGATTCTGGTGTCAGCTTAAATACAGAAAGAAGAACCCAAATGGGCAAGAAAAGAACAGATGGAACAGAGCAGGAGTACATGGAAATTTAGGGCATCAGTCCCACTGCTTGCTCCATCAGCCCACTCGGGTACTCACTCCAACCACACGGCTTCTCAATCAGACCCTCCAATTCAAGATAGATTCTTGAGTCATTCACCACCAGGTCTTCTACTTCTTCGACATCAGCGACGTTGTCACCAACGGCCATATTGTCTTCGAGGAGTCTCTCAGACATCTCGTGGAAAACCGAAGACAAATGCGACGGACTAGCTCTGGCCATCTGATCCGGCGTCTGACCCTGCACAACCCTGAAATCTCTGCCACCCAGTGGAGAAGGCCACGGATTGTGCATCTGAATGGTCCCAAAATCCTCCAGCACGACACTATTTGGCTGAGACTCCATCTGAGCCGACTCGTCACTGATTGTCAGGCAATCAACATTTGGGCTTTGAATCTTGGGATCCATTGCTTCAAGCAAGCATTGGGTGGCACCATCGGGATCAAGCAGTTTGCTCTTCTTGCTTGATTCACGAGTGTCTAATTCTCTCTTGTGCCTCCTCTTCTGGATTAACTGCTGGACAAAGTTCGGGCTTTTGGCAGCTTTGTAGAGGAAGAGGAACATCTGCTGGTGCCTGCACTCGGCACAACGAACCTGCTCTGCGACCTGGTCAATCTCATGCTGTGAATTCTCCCGCTCTTCTCTTAGTTTCAGGATCTCGGCCTTCAATGCTTCCTGGTCCTTCTTAAGCGTTTCGAGTACGGCTTCCTTTCCAGCTTTCGGGTACCCCGAGGTAAAACTACTACTCGATGTCTTCCTGTGCTTGCTGAATTTGCCTCTCCTCTTTATGTTCTTCAGCAAGTGCTTCTTCCCTGCCTGAAAACCTTCGTTTGCAAACTCCCATCGTTCCGTATCAATCTTCCTAAAACCCTGCGACACATCTTGCATCAGGATGCATGAAGAATTGAAGACAGGAGGAAGCTGGGCCTGGGAGTTCATATTGAAAAAAAAGGCTAAAGAGTAGAGAATAAGCAGAATGAAGGCTAACGAAGTTTCAATGGAAGATGCGCACAAGGGGGTATCATTAGGCCAATATATGCAGAGCACATTGTACGTCAAGGAGAGATCCTATGCCATGATTCAAAAACCAGTACAAAGAGTGTATGGACAATGAAATGACTCAAAAATCAATCCGTCGACTCCATATATATGAACACAAAAGTGCTGAATTATACTAATGGTCTCGCCCCAAAAGAAGAGAGGTGCCGTAAGGCTTTACCAAAACATCGGATAGACACGAAGCGATGGCCAAGGAAACTCATCTTCAGCTAGAAAGTGCAGAATTGAGCATCGAAACAGCAGAATGCACAGTACTAACAGCTTTAAAGGAACTGCTGCAGTGCATTTCTGAATCCAAATTCAAATTTACCATTTAAGAAAAGAACTCAAATACAAATCAGTGAGAAGATAATCTTAATGGGTGTTCTGATGTCAGGGTTGACGTGATAGTTTCTGCAAATTACCATCTAAAGCGTCATCACTAGAATATGATGACAGGCCATTGTTCTCTAGTCACCGATTCATGAGATTTCATATAGAATCTGCGTATCTCTCCCGCCATTTCAGATTCCTTCGTTCCTCGTGCCCTAAACTAGGGTAAAGCACAACTAACAACCGACCAAGTGGGTCAAATTGAATCTCAACAACCTGAGCAAAACGTCGAGAGTGGAAGCCCTTGGATCCTAGCCTCTTCGCCCCGGGGACTATCTGTTGGGACGGTGAAGAGTAGCTGGATGCTCCAAGAGGATCACACTCTGGACGACATCAAAAAGAAAAAAAAAAAGCACCGAAACAGAGTTAAACCAAAGGACACATCTACACGAGTAGTTTGCTCTTACCTATGGAGAAAGTTTCAAGCAAAAGACAAGGACAAGAAAACACAATCCCGTTCAAGGGGAGTACCCACGTAAGTGTTGAGCTGCCTGATGAAGCTGGAGAAGTTGGAGTGCTTGAAATATCGAGGCAGGGCCTGCTTCGAGAACTCGTGCTGATCCCACACCACGAAGCTGTCCCGGCCTGAACCCCACGACACCACCGGGTCCGATCCGGGGTCCGACACCATCTCATACGTCTTCCTCAGGAACGGCGTCGGCCCCACCTCCCCCAGCCCCTCCATCGGCCTCACCACTTCCTCTGCTGCTGCCCCCCACGAGCATGAGGGCGACATGGTGGTGGCATCTCCGGGATCAGCAACCATCGCCGCCTCCTCCTCTTCCACTTCTTCCTCTTTGATCTTCACCACCTGCACGGCCAGAGCTGAATGGGGTTCAGGCCAGGACAGGCAGGAGCGCGAAGGCAACACGCCGTCAATCCTGCCGCCGTCGACGGCTACTCTTGGAGAGGCAACCGAATGGGCAGGCGACCCCATCTCTCCGGCATCACCGCCGTCAAGAACAGCAGGGGACGCGATCTCTTCTAGTGAACTTGCCGAAGGTCTCGCCTTTCCTAGCTCGAGGTCCGGTTCAGGAAAGAGGGTGTCGCAAAACGACGAGCGAGGCGTCCCGCCGGCGCCGCCGTGAGACGCCGTCGTCATCTTGAGCCGGAGTTGGAGGTCAAAGGCCTCGACACAGTGGAGGGCGAGACTGTCAGACCGAGAACTCGAGCTGAAAAGTGGACTTGTAAGAGCGACAAGAAGGAATGGTTGGCTTTATACACGCGGGAAAGTGTCCACAGAGTCGCCACGTTCCTCTCCCTTTTGGGGGCTTCCTCAGGAAGAGGAGGAGGTGTTTGTCGGCTTCCTCGCCGCGGTGGGGGCCCGAGAGGGCGGCGGCGATCGTGGACCGTCGGATCTGGTTCGGGATAACCCGCTGCGGTGGGGGCTCTTTCGCCTTGTCGGCGAATCCTATGCATGAGCGCCACTTGTCGATGCGCTTGTCCAACTAAGCAATCCAGTTGGCTCGTGCGGGCGGCCGTTATTCATCGTACAATCATGCAATTCATGCAGTCGCCGGCGCGTTGAAACAGTGGGCATAGCGGATACTTTCATCACTTTTCTTGGCCCTTATATTGAGCTCGATGTGTAACATTTAATAATTGGTAAAAATATAATCATTCGAGTTCATATTAAAACGTTTTCTAATATGTTTAATCACGAAATAGTCATCACATACACCGTAAAAAAACAATTTTCAAACTTTTCTCAAAATGCACTAAGAATAAGAAGTATGGCGTGATTGATTAATTCATTTAATAAGATCCATTTTGATAGGATTAGAATGAATGAGACCGGTCCAACTTTTGGCTCGGATGGTTGACCCCTGCCGTCGACAGGTAACTTATGTCATGTTTCATGAATAACTACGCCTAAGAATAGATGGATTGTGATATAGTATTGAATAAGTCATTGTTATATTTCAGACTCAAAATCCAGAAAAGAATTTAAGGGAGAGAAAAAGGGGGCCTACACCATACATCCTATTGCCTCGGGTAGATTGCACATTACATCATGGCTGCACGATCAAATGAAGTTGAAAAGCCTCATAGTGATCAACGCTTTAGATTATATTTTCAAAAAAAAAAGAAAGTATCTTTGGAGCACTCATGAGAACTATTTTATCATCATCATTAGAGTTTTCTATACATTTATTATCATTTGACATGGACTAGTGCAACAAAAAACATGTTGGGAGCCCCGTGTAAAACATGTTGGGTCGATTACAAGGATTTAAATTACAGGAATTCTGTGTTGGGTGTTTGTCTTTTTCCTTTTGTATCGAAAAAGTGTAAAAGAGAGTTCATTAGAAGTGCAAACAATGCGGAATTTGCTATCCTCAAGATTCAAGGATCATTCCCACATCATTTGTAATATTTACGATTCTATGTTAAATTTCTAGAAGAATGACAAATTCCTTTTGGATATAATTCATTTTCCGTTGCAAAAATTCACTTCATCATGATAATGGTGTTTCGCATGCGAAGGTATTATTACCGTCGGACATTGCACGTGCGAAACAAGCCAAGTAATATAATCCATTCCATTGACTAATTCCGTGCTTAAATATCCAACAAGATCATGCATACGGTTTGATGAAAAGATGGTCAAGATTCATCTCTCGTTTAGGTCTGAACCTATATTGTTGGTGGCTAGCTCATAAGACATCTTAAAACTAGTATGTATATCCACAAACTTCTCAATGGGTACACAGAAACACTGAGCATAATTTACAACCAAAATTAGAAACCATATCAACTCTAATTCACAAACTAAATCACATAATTTCACGATTCGATATATATCAAAACACCTTTTATAAAACATAGTTATAAATCATAATTTTTTTGTGATTATTTTATAATAGGCTTTGCAAATCATTCGCAAGTAATTAGCTCAAACGGTACTTAGCAATGCTTTTCCATTTCAAATAAACAAAAATGATAGTAAATGCTTGATTTAGATTTTATGCAATAAATATACCATTTTGTAACTGATAGTATATCAAATCCATATCGTTTTCAAAACGTGAGTTTACAAATACGAAAAAGAGATGGTATCATTCACATAAGAAATTTAAAAAGTGACTTATGGAGGTTACTCAAGTTAATGTACTTGTATTCCCCTCAATTATTCAAAAAAATATGCTACTCTAACGAATGATACAATTAAACTAACTTATCTATTGATAACATGATTTCTACATGCCAATTAAGAAATTTGTTAATGAATGGTCATCTTTATTTGTTATGCATATTATTCACTCCACAAAACTTGAACGCGAAAGTTTAAAATTTTGTTCCAATAAAACTATAACTTGTAATTGATTTTTGTCAAACCTCGCAACTCCACAATGCCTTTATTTACTATTTCCACATAAATCTTAAGCTCAATAGCTCCTCAACTGAACCTCACAGTTCAACTTTCACATAACTCTAGATTTAAGACCTAACATTGAAAATTACTCCGGTTAAATGAATAATAGGCTCAAATAATTATAAGGTGTTGCAATATGCAATTGATTAGGCTTGTTGGGACGTCCGAATCGCCAACACTCGAAACTTTTTCTCTTTTTCCCTTTTTCTCTTCATGAACGAGCTCAATCTCTCCTCTTCTTTTTCTTTTTCTTTTTCTTTTTCTTGTTTATCCGCCGCTTCGCACGCTCATGCACAAATCCGTTGAAGGAAGAAAGGAAAATGGGTTGGGCTAAGGGCTTGGACTTTGGGCTTGGCAAACAAAATATGGACGGAATTAATTGGCCATACACTACACTTAAAACATACGAGCGATCATACTCAAAGTGAATCGGAAACAAGGCCGAAGGAAACACGGACTATGTAGCTGAACATGGCGTGAACTGACTGCACGGCCCATCCTTCATTCTCGTGACTTCAGTAGCTGCTGATCTATGTTGAAGCCAAGATCAGAACTGGGCAAAAGATAGTGACTGACATATTCATAACCTCACAGAACCAAAATCATGCAATTTCTTGCAGAAAGATTTGGGCCAATTTGGAAATTTTAGTTCTTTGTTTAGAGCCCTTCTTCGTTTTTTGGGGTTCTCTTTGAGCTTGGCCGTGATACAGGTCGACAAGAAAATTGATGAATATTGACTCCTCATAACCATCATTGCACTTTGTCAGTGCGGGAAAGATGGAAGATGATCAATGAAGGTAAAGAAAAGCACAGTAGCTAGTTTATTTTTGCTATGAGGAAACACACGATCAAAGCAGCTTGAAAGGGTATTAATATAACTAACCACACTAAATTACAAGAAGCTAAGCTCGAATCATAGTTTTGTTGATTAGGAGTCTGAAAGTCTTTCCTTCCTTTTGCGGGTTTCAACATAGGAACTTGTGAGGTTCGCGTTAGAATTCTGAGGATCGATGCTTTTGTCAATCTTCGTGTCATTTGGTTGCTTACCTTGTTTGTAAACCATATGCACCCCGCAACTTCTTAGAGTACCCTCTGACGCTTGAAATAATACTGCAAATTGACTGTGGTGATTCACCAATTTCGCATCCAATCCCCACATCATTCGCCGTGGAACATATAGAACCCATACATGGTCTAACTCCAACAAGGAAAAACAATCTACACAACCATAAGTATCTTCCTTGTTGACAAACAACTGGATCTCACATGAGATACTAGCTTCCTTCCAATTGGTTGAACCAACAATAGCACAAAATGCCAGGCCGGCTATGTCACAGTATAATTCTGAAGATACAGGAAACTTTATGAGTCCTTCAATGCTTTGATGGACAAACCACGTTGGGATCTTACTTCCTGGATGAAAAATGTCAACTCGAGTCTCTCCAAGCAATCCCTGCCATTTGGAACATTTTACATTTGAGACACAAAACACATAAATACATGCAGAGAGAGAGAGAGAGAGAGGGAGGGAGAGAGACCTCAATTGACAGCATATTGCAATTGCTGGAGCATTGATTCTGAATCAACTTATGACAGCTAGAGAAGTCAAATCTTCTAAGCCAAGGTGATTCATCTGAATTATATTGTAACATGTTTGACAAGTCTGCACATGTTTCCAGTGATTCACAACCTTTTGCATGTAAAGATGTTATGTTTGGTGGGAGAGCTAGAATCTCTTGAAGCTGCTTGCAATGCATCAAAAAAAGCTGCTGCACCTTTGTAAATTGACTAATGCAGGTAGGGAGGCTCACAAATTTGTTCTCCGACAAATCTAAAATTGTCAACGAGGACATGCAATGAAGATTTTTCAAGAAACCAAGCTCTGATAAGCTACATCTTTGCACATTCAAGTTAATAACGCTCGGAAGGGCTAACGGGAGAGAGAAATTGGTGCAATCACTTGATTCACACAAACATTCTGGGAGCTTGCTAAGTTGTGAGCAACCATCAACCAAAATATGCTCAAGATGTTGCAGTGTATAGATGCTACAAGGAAGGCTTTTAAGGTCCGTGCAATCTTCTAGATACAACCCTCTCAGTTCAACAAGATTTGCGATGGAAGAGGGTAGCTCTTTGATGGCAGTCCCATGAAGCGCTAGTTCTGTCATTTGTTTCATTTGTACAAGAATATCTGGAAAACTTGAAAGCTTTGAGCAACCTCTAAGAATTAGATTTTGAAGTGATCTTAACTTCAAATTTCTTGGGAAACGACTCAGATTGCAGCAGTTCAAAAAGTTCAAATATACGAGCTTGTCAAGATGCCCAAGAGACTGATGAACCTCAACAAGATTGGTGCACTCTCCTAGATCCAAACGCTCAAGACTTGGTAGTGAAGATACGTCAGGAATTTCACTCAGCAAAGCACAGTGGCTAAAATTAACAGACTTCAAATTTCTACAAAGCTGCATAGTAAACGGATAACATATGTAAGTACTTTTTCAAGATCTTCACAGATTCATCATTTATTTTGACGGAAGAGAATATTGCAAGTATGTACCTCGAATGTCTTCCCCAATATGCGCATGCTGCTTTTACTTAGGTCTAGACCTACAAGTTTCCTGTGGTCTGTATTGAATGGCGCTGATGTTGGATAATAATCGGGCCATTCTAGCCATCTCAAGTTAGTGGGAAAGTATACGGGATCGCTGGTATAGTACACATTGCGAGCTAAGAAAATTCTGAGCTTTCTCATATTTGTGAAAGCTTGAGCACTAAAGCATACTTCTTCAGGAGTAGCCAACTTGATCATTATTGCTTCTACTTTGTTCGTTCCCTGGCAGCACATTATATAAATAGATAAATTAAGTGCAAAGGTGTCTAGGTTATGCAAGGACTTAACTAGTAATAAAAAATAAGATTTGGTGTGCTCCAGGTGCCTTTTGCTTTTAGCTTTCAGAATTTGCTTTTACTTCCGCATTTGACACACTAGTTTTATAAGCAAGTCAAATCATTGAAGAAACATATCATTTAAGTTCTTGGGGATTTTTTTATAATTTACTTTCTGGGGAGAGGGGAGAGGTCAACAGTGCAAATCTTACATTTCAGGGTGGGATGTGAAAATCAAAGATTCTCATGAGACTGCCAGGCTATTATCTTACTTAGCAGAGACATATTCACACGCTTTTTCGGTAGAAGGCAAAAGTACATTTTAAGAGGCTTTAACCCTACCAAACATGCATACATATTGTCAAAAACAAAAGATCATGATTCAGTGCATTACCGTGCCTTCTGTTAGAACATGAAGCACATCCTTATAGAACCACAATCTGCTGCGCTCCCCTGGTTCTTTGGGAGATTCCTTCCGCACAATTTCTCTTCCCATTTCTTGAATCATATCATGCATCTCCAACTTGCCACACTCAATAGTGACGAGTGACTTCTCTAATAGAACATCAATTCCAGCATCTGGGTAGAGATCACAGCTCTCCAAAATATCTCTCACATAACTTTCACTCTCTCCCTTGAAGAAACATGCAATGTCAAGAAAAATATCCTTCTCATAATCATCTAGACCATCAAAGCTCATTCTCAGCACATTGAAGATGTCTCCATTGAAAACTTCCTTCAATTTATCTAAAGTGCTTTTCCATACAGGTAATTTTTTACCTCGAAAAGAAGAACCCAAAACTTTAATGGCTAATGGAAGTCCTTTGGTGTATTCCACTATGTCATATGAAATCTCTTCATGATCTGGAGTAGGAGAAGAATATTGGAAAACAATTTTACTGAAAAGCATACGAGCCGTTAAACGATCTAATAGTTGAACCTTGTACATACTTTCTATGCCATGAGCAGCCAGTAAATGTTCATCTCTAGTTGTTATGATGATTCTACTTCCACAACCAAACCAATCATGTCCTCCAACTAGTGTTTCCAATTGGATCAATTGGTTCACATCATCAAGGACAATGAGGACCTTTTTTTTGCAAAGTCTACTCTTTGTCATGCTCATACCTTCGTGGACATTGTGAAGCTTTAGACAATCATCCCACCTTACCTCATAAATAAGTGCCTCTTGAAGCTGAAGTAGGCCACTCTCTGCGAATTTCTCGCAAGTTTCTCTAACGTTAGAAAGAAAGCTGCAATACTCAAATTTGTGCGCAAAGGCATTGTAAGTAGCTTTGGCGATAGTTGTCTTCCCTATTCCACCAAATCCGCAAATTCCAACCATGCGAACCTCATTCGATTCCATGTCAAGCAAAGTACGCATGCGGTGCACATGTGAGTCCATGGCAACCACGTTTTCAGGCACATATAACTGCTTGCGATTCTTCAGCTGAGCGCATACTCTCTTGACAATTCTCTCAATGACAGAAGACTCACGCCTGGTAGATTCAAACACATAGGATAAAAAAGTACTAAGCTGATCTCTAGTAAACCGCGGTCAATATCTCAAGCACAACAGGCAAGATTAAATTCAGTTTCTAGCAAATTGACATCTAATGCAAAAATGGGCTTGTAGAGGGATGCGGTCCACCTGCTTGTTTATATACTCAACTCACAAATTACTTAGTTGCTTGTCAAGAAAACTAATACATAAGCTTTCCTGCTTCGATTAGCGTGAATTGTTTTTTTTTTTTTTTCCCATTTTATGCATAAGCATTCCCATGAATCAACAGTTTTTTCATTTTGTTTTGCCACAGAACAAACGGTAAGCAAACTGAGAAAGGAGTAAATGAGAGAGCCTTTACTCGTCAACCAAATGCCAGCCGGAGATGTTAGCTGCTGCAGTCAGTGCTTCTCTCCACCTCTTCACCTTCTCTGAATCACCGACGTTCGACTTCAACCTCTCCTCGTGATCGATTAGCGCTCGTCCGTACCTCCGCCTGTGCTTCCTCACATCCGAGGGATCCACCTTGTAGAACACCGGGCACACCATCTGCCCCATCGTATCCCTGCACTCCACGATTCTCACCAGCTCGTCCAAGCACCAGCTAGAGGACGCGTAGTTCTCCGAGAATACGATGATCGAGATCCTCGACTCCCCGATGGCTCCGAGGATTGCCGGCACGATCTCCTCGCCCTGCCGGAGCTCCTCCTCATCCATGAACGCGTCGACCCCTCGCTGGTCGAGCGCCGCGTGGAGGTGGCCCGTGAAGCCGTTGCGCGTGTCCTCCCCACGGAAACTCAGGAACACGTCGTATCTGTACGGACGGCCAGACTCCCCGATGGCTCCCCGAGAATCCTGCCTGATCACCACGCCCTTCCTGCGCACCTCGTCTTCCACAAATGCCCCGTTCCGTCGCTGGCTGCGCTTGACAAAGGAGTCCAGACGCAGTTTGTTTCCATCTGGATCGCCAGCCCAACGGTTCAAGGAACTGAGGATAATGGCACAAATTAAGGAATCAAGATAAAATCAGATTACATAATTGTGAAAGTCAAAAGAAGAATCTCACATGACAAGTAAGTGCTAAGCTCATGAAAAATGCATCAATTGCCGAAAGTCTTTAATTCTCTCGATTCTCACACCATGGGATTACGCGGGGTACTCCTCTCAGATTCAGATGCTTCTCATAATACTCTGGATTCTTAAACCAGATTTCACCATGGGGGGAATCTCCTCTCTTCGACATAACAACGACACCGGGAATTGCCTCGAGACTGGAGGGGGGAGTTCCGCTTATCCGAAAAGCATCTGAATCGGGAGTTGCCTCGCCTGTTGGACTGAAACGGGTTGATTCACGGCCGGCCATCTCTAAATGGGATGTGTCAGTGTGGGAGACGCACCCTGTCAAGGCCATCTCTAAAAGGGATGTGTCCCAGACGCGCCTTGGACTGAGATCAAGGGATTGTAAATTCAATTTAATTAGTTTTAATGGTTTGTAATGTATTAGATAAATACATGTACCGACGAGTTCATGAAAAATACATCAATTGCAGAAAATCTTTTTCTCATAATTCTCTCCATTCTCATACCAGACTTCACCACGGGGGGAATCTCCTCTCTTCGACATAACAACGACACCGGGAATTGCCTCGAGATTGGAGGGGGGACTTCCGCTTATCCGAAAAGCATCTGAATCGGAAGTTGCCTCGCCTGCTGGACCGAAACGGGTTGACCGACGGCCGGCCAAGCGGTTGCACAACCTCCGAATGAGGGATGAGAGACGGCAGGAGCAAGAGCAACCTCCTTCCGTGGCCTTCTGGACTGAAAGACAGAAACGTGGTCGACTCTCAAGGCCGAATAGCTCTATATATAGTTAAATAGAATTTTCTTTTGAAATGCCATGTCATAAAAAAATGCCTAATATGGGATGTATCAATGCGCGGAACCATGCGGAAATACAATATATATTTCGGTATTCTCGAATGATCCGAGAGCAAAGTAAAGATATAACATGTATTTATTTCACGAAAAAACTCAAAAATAATTATTTTCAAGAATATGATTAGTTTTTATTTGTTTTATTGGGTGTTATATAATCAAAAACACTTTTTCGAAGTTTATATTCCATTGAAAAATATTTTCAATCTCATGACCTTATTTTAGGAAAAAAAATTTCAAAATTTTAAATTTATTTATTTATTTTAATTTTATGTTTTCTCTTTTTTCTTTTCTTTCCTTTTCATTTTCCTACTTCCTTCGCCACAATCGGCTGGCAATGGCCACAGGCAAGCTCAAGGCTTAATTGGAGTTTTGCTAGATCACTGCTAGATCACAAACTCAAAGCTTGGTAGAGGCTAGCAATCTTGAGGCTTGGCCAGAGTTTCACTAGATCTCGATGCCCATGGCTTGAATGCTCATAATAAGATTTTTATGTGTATTATTATAACGGATGATTGAGCAAAAATCAGTAGAAAATGAAAATTACGAATTTGCCAATACGACCCTTTCAGACAATGACAATATATCTGATTTTGTTACGGGCCTTATGCTTATACTACTATAGATGGAAACTTATTCATCCATTTCTCTTGAGATGTACAAATTCGTTACTTTAGCCGCAATGGGGAGAATTTGTTTGTAGATATCAAGTAAGAGGTATGAAAATTGACAGATATTTGGATTTTGAGATACTATACATATTGAAAGAACTGATCCAATCCAACAAATGAATTTCTCTGCGGCTTCGATTATGACTATAACAATGTGTTATTGCTTCAAGAGTTCCTATGTTTGTGATTCAATTCTATGATCAATTTATCTGACAGCTCGGCCATCTTCCAATAAAGAATTTTCTTTGACAATAGCACGAATAGTGCATAGGAGAGCAACGCCGCGAGCCTACTCATTTGGTGCTTAAATGTATGTGTGGGTAAGGTTAATCATGAGCCCTTAACCGATGTACCTTGTAGGTTGTACCATCTAAACCTCGAAGAAAAATGATAAAATTTTCACCTATCAAATCCTATTGAATGTTAGTTCAAAAAAAAAAAAAAAAATCCTACCGAATGATTTAAAATGGAGTAGGTTTGTAAAAATGATATGGAGCGCTGAGCGCCCGAGGAATAATGGAATCAATTTGTCATATGCCAATCTAACAGAATACTTACGTCATTGGCATTCTTTCCACGCGCATTTTTGTTATAGCTCGATTTGTTTATTTATTTTTTATAATCATTCTTTACGTAATGAATTTCACATCTTCAATAAGTATAATAACAATATCACTAGAAGCTACTTTAGCACTTGCTGAAAAAAAATGTTAAAAGAGGTTTAGCTTATTTTACAATATTCTAATTGGGCTACATGATGTTAGCTCTAGGCATGGGATCTTATCAAGTGGCTTGAATATTTTATGAAACTCTGAAAGCTCCGAATTTGATAAAAAATAAGGTACTTGTCCTTTTCCTTTTGTATTAAAAAAATGTAAAAGAGAGTTTATTAAAAGCGTAACTGATGAGTTTTTTGACTTTCAAATTAGTATATTTTTGTGATGACTAGCATGTCGGGCTAATGTAACTATCCAATTCCTTCTACTTTTTTAGCATGCGGAAGCATCTTTATACCAACAATAATTCAGAACATGGGAAACTTAAAGAACGCACGCGTAATATAAACTAGGCTAACGTAGTTTATTCCTTATTTATTTACTTTAGGTGACATGATTGGTGTATTGGGGATTTTTTTTTTTTAAAGGTCATCACAAAGTACATCAAACATACCCCCACGATACTACCTCGACCTTGGAACTACCTGTACATGTCTTGCCACCTATTTTACGATGCTAGTGTCACGGGCCGATTGATCAACTCTCGATCAACTCTCGATTCACCCGTGCGGCCTTAAGGTTTTACCCCTAAGCAGCCTTTCACACTCGACTCACAACGAACTTTTAGAGAGATAAACACTTGATGAGAGAGAAGCTCTGGATTTTCATATATGTTGTGAATGAGAATACAATGAGGGATGACACCCCTTTATATACAAGTATACAGCAAACCCTATCCGTTAGATCTCCCTTAGATCAAACGGTGGAGATCGCACCTCCCCATCGACCAACCCCTTGCATTCATAGCCAACTACCAGCTATATGCATTTATGGCCAACTACCATCTACTCGCATTTATAACGTATGCGTACAAATACGGTATCTCCCGCCCCTAGGAGAATATTATACATCTCGGGAACATAAGTCGAGGGTCATCACGTGTCACGCCCGTGCCATGGAAACCTCTTGGACATGTTAACTTTCGGGCCGTGACATTCTCCCCCACCTAATTCGGCGACGCCCTCGTCGCGTCTTCGGTGTGAAAGTCTTCAATCTCTTTCTTGAATTGCCAAAGACTCTCTTCGGGCTCCCAATTGGCTTCGCTCTCCGGAAGACCTTTCCATCGGATCAGGTACTCGCGCTTGGCCGCACAATACCTCTTGCGTATGACTCGATCCGCCAAGATGCTCTTGACTTCTCGATCGTACGAGGTCTTTGCCCCAAGCGGTGCTCGATGTGACTCTCCTCGATCCGGGTCTTCCTCATCAATTTGGAAGGGTTTGAGCATACTTACATGGAACACTGGATGCACTTTTAACTTTGGCGGTAGTTCCAACTTGTATGCGACTCTTCCAACCCGTTGTAGCACTCGAAATGGCCCATCATAGCGACGGATCAACCCCTTGTGCACGTCCTTGTATCGAAGAACCACGTGTAGTTTGGCCAACACTTGGTCCCCAACTTGGAACTCCACGTGCCGTTGCTTCTTGTCCGCCCATTTCTTCATGCGCTTGGAGGCTTTATGTAGACACGCCCGAGCCAAGTCCGCCTCTTCTTGCATGTTCTTGGCGAACTTGTACGCGGGCGAACTACTCCCCTGGTAACCCGAAGCAATGGTGCTCGGGGTGTTTGGTTGCTGCCCAGTTGCAACCTCGAACGGACTCTGGCCGGTCGACTCGCTTCGTTGCAAGTTGTAGGAGAACTGAGCTACGTCGATCAGCTTTGCCCAATCCACTTGCGTCGTGCTCACGTAGTGTCGAATGTAGATCTCCAAGAGAGCATTGACCCGCTCCGTCTGACCGTTGGTTTGGGGATGCAAACTTGTCGACATGTTTAGCTCCGACCCCAGCAACCTGAACACTTCGGACCAGAACCGTCCCGTGAAGCGGGGATCCCGATCGCTCACGATCGTTTGTGGAACCCCCCAGTATTTCACCACGTGCTTCATGAATAATTTGGCCGCTTCCTCGGCCGGGCAATCCTTTGTTGTAGGCACAAAGGTTGCATATTTGGAGAACCGATCAACCACCACCATTAGAGTCCGGCACCCTTCGGACTTTGGTAGGTTGACGATGAAGTCCATGGAAATGCTTTCCCATGGACGGGACGGAACGGGAAGTGGCTCCAGCAAACCCGGCGACGACCATTGCTCCAGCTTGTCTTGTTGGCATACCAGACAAGTCTTCACAAATGCCTCCACGTCGTCCTGCATTTGAGGCCAGTAGTAGCGATCTTCGACGAGGGCCAACGTGCGATGGATCCCAGGATGACCCGCCCACTTCGAGTCGTGGCACTCGCGCAAGATCTCCTTCCTCAATTTCCCATAGAAGGGTACATACAACCGCCTTCCCTTGGTGTAGAGGAGCTCGCCCTCGCACCAAAATTGTCAGGTCTTACCTTCTTTGGCGTACTCGATGAGAGCTTGGGCCCTTGGATCATGCTCCAATCCCTCCTTGATGCGGCCGACCCATGGACAGCTCGGTCGACTCATCGTGTGGCTCATCAGCTCCGTCTTCGACTCAAAGCGTCCGCCACGGAGTTAGCCTTCCCCGGCTTGTACTCCAGCGCGTAGTCGAATTCCGCCAGAAAATCCTGCCATCGAGCTTGCTTTGGACTCAACTTCTTTTGGGTCTGAAAGTAGCTCGTGGCCACGTTGTCCGTCTTCACGACGAACTTTGATCCCAGGATGTAGTGTCTCCACGTTCGAAGGCAGTGCACCACCGCGGTCATCTCCTTCTCTTGGACGGTGTATCGACGCTCGGTGTCATTCAGCTTTCGGGATTCGAACGCCACCGGATGTCCATCCTGCATAAGAACACCACCAATCGCATAATCTGATGCATCGGTCTCTACCTCGTAAGGTTTGGTGTGGTCAGGCAATGCCAACACCGGCTCCTCGGTCATGGCCGTCTTCAATCGGTCGAAGGCTCTTTGGCATCGATCCGTCCACTCCCACGCTTTGTCTTTCTTTAATAAGTCCGTGAGTGGCACGGTGATGCTCGAGTAGCTCTGCACGAACCGTCGGTAGTAATTGGTGAGGCCCAGGAATGACCTCAACGCAGGCACTTTCGTTGGCGGCTCCCAATCGACGATCGATTGAATCTTTGCCCTATCCATCCGCACACGTCCTCCTCCAACGATGTGCCCCAAGAACGGAACTTCTTCTTGGGCGAAGGCACACTTCTCGCGCTTGACGAACAGCTCGTTCTCGCGCAAGGCTTGGAAGACTTGCCGTAGATGTTCGACATGCTCTCCCAATGTTCGGCTATAAATCACGATATCATCTAGGTAAACCACTACAAACCTATCTAGGAAAGGGTGGAGTACCTTATTCATCATCGTGCAGAAAGTGGCCGGAGCATTGGTTAAGCCGAACGGCATCACTAGGAACTCATAGGATCCGTACCGCGTTACGCAGGCTGTCTTCAGCTCGTCCCCCTTGGCGATCCGAACTTGGTAGTAGCCCGATTGGAGATCCAGCTTGGTGAACCACTGAGCTCCTCCAAGTTGATCAAAGAGATTCGCAATGAGCGGGATCGGGTACTTGTTCTTTACGGTCAGCTTGTTAAACGCCCGGTAGTCGATGCACATCCGGAGTGACCCATTGTGCTTCTTTTGGAACAATACCGGTGCACCGAACGGGGCCTTGGACGGCCGTACATAGCCCGCGTCGAGTAGCTCCTTGAGTTGCTTCCTCAACTCTTCCAACTCGGGTGGCGCCATACGGTAAGGCGCCATGGCAGGCGGTCGAGCGTCAAACACAAGCTCGATCCGGTAATCCACCTCCCTCTTGGGTGGCAGCTTCTTCGGCAGCTCCGAAGGCATGACATCCTTGAATGAGTTGAGGACTTGGGCTGCTTCCGTCGGGACTTCTTTCCCTTCACCCTTATTGTCCTCGATCTTCAAGGCCGCCAGGAAGGTCACCTCTCCCTTCCTTGCTCCTTTGGTGAGTCGGATGGCCGAGATCATCTTCCGATCCCGCTCCGACTCACGATGAATCGGAATCACGCATTGGCTACCCTTTTCCAACACGCAAATGCATTCCGCAAAGGGAACTACAGCTGCATGGATCATATCTAGGAATTTAATTCCAATGACAATGTCGTAGTCATCAAGTGGAATTACCTCTAGAGTCTCCTTGCCTCTCCATGACCCGAGTTGTAGCTCCACGTCTCTTGCAACTTCGATTGCAGGAACTTCCTTTGAATTTACGGTCTTGAGCCAACCGGCTCCCTTCTCAACTCGTAGGTTGAGTTTCTTCGCGGCCTCCTCCGAGATGAAGATGTCGGATGCTCCCGTGTCCACGAGTGCACTCATCGTGGTCACTTCGATCTTCACGTCCGCGAACATCAAGCCTTTGGGCTCCTTCGCCTTCTTGGCCTTGATCGTGCTTAGGAGTCGCAACGATCCCAATCGTGCTTCCTCCCTTGGCTCATCCTCTTTGCAAAGAGCGGCCAGCTTGGCTTTGTTCGGGCAATCCCGCGCCATGTGTGGACCGTCGCAAAAGAAACAGCTATATGAGCGTACCTTCCTTTGCCCACCTCCGTTTTGACCCGCATTGGCCCGATGAGGGTGAGGACCATTTTGTGGTCTAGCTCCCGTCGGGCGATTGTTGAATCTACCCCGATCTCCCCCACCAGTGCCTCGGTCCTTTGGACGGTTGTCCGGTCGAGATGTGGAAGGCGACGCCTTGTACTTCACGAGCGACTCGGCTACGGTCATGGCCGTAGTGAGGTCTCCCACATTGTACCGCTTCAATTCTTGCTTTGTCCATGGTTTGAGACCACCCATGAACTGGTGAAACGCTTCGACTTCGTTCATCGATGGGATTTAGAGTAGCAACTCCGAGAACCGCTTGATGTAGTCGTGCACACCACCCTTTTGTTCGAGACGCTTCAGCTCGTCACGAGCTTTCTCCTCCGCATAAGCGGGAAAGTAGTTCCGTCGGAACTCTTCGACGAACCCTACCCAAGTCGCGATAGGATTCCTGCACCTATTGTCTGACCGACGACGCCACCACAACAAAGCACTATCTGCTAAGTACATAGATGCAGTGTTTACCCGTGTTTGGTCGTCGTTGATTCCCATGGCTTGGAAGTATCGCTCCATGTACCATAGAAAGTTGTCCACGTCCTTGGCCACCCGTGAGCCTCGGAACTCCTTTGGCTTTGGCGTGTCCACTCGTGGACCTTGCACCGTGATGACACCGTTCACGCGTGCAGCTTGTGCTTCAGTGAGCTTACCCGTAAGCTCCGCAATCTTCGCGTGCATGGCCGCCATAGCCGCCTCAAAGGGTTCGTACCGTTGCGCCAGTTCCTCCTGTAAGGTCCCCAGCAACTCGTGGCGGAGTTCTCCCATGCCGGTCTTGAGCTCTTGCACTTCCGCAACCAGCTCCTCCCTTCCGGCGTCAACTCCATCCACGGTCTGGGTCAAGTCATCGACCGATCCTTGGACATCGGAGACGAACAACTCTAGTTTCGCCATTCGCTGTGCAAGATCCCCCATAGGCTCCTTTGAACCACCACGGGTCCTCTTCCCTTTGACAACACCCTTCTCGGTGTTCCGCCCACGATCAGCGCATTCCTCACCCAGGACTAGCGCCTCATCAGATCGTGGATCAGCCATTGCACTTGCGCTTGGATCTCAAATCAGCTCTGATACCACTTGTCACGGGCCGATTGATCAACTCTCGATCAACTCTCGATTCACCCGTGCGGCCTTAAGGTTTTACCCCTAAGCAGCCTTTTACACTCGACTCACAACGAACTTCTAGAGAGATAAACACTTGATGAGAGAGAAGCTCTGGATTTTCATATATGTTGTGAATGAGAATACAATGAAGGATGACACCCCTTTATATACAAGTATACAGCAAACCCTATCCGTTAGATCTCCCTTAGATCAAACGGTGGAGATCGCACCTCCCCATCGACCAACCCCTTGCATTCATAGCCAACTACCAGTTATATGCATTTATGGCCAACTACCATCTACTCGCATTTATAACGTATGCGTACAAATACGGTATCTCCCGCCCCTAGGAGAATATTATACATCTCGGGAACATAAGTCGAGGGTCATCACGTGTCAAGCCCGTGCCATGGAAACCTCTTGGACATGTTAACTTTCGGGCTGTGACACTAGTATGTCCAAAAGTTGTTTCCTAGATCCAAATTGTGGCTTCACCTTCCTACTCTTGCCCCAGTCGACTGTACTACTACTATCGCCGTCTCCATCATTCCTGGGGTGTGGGATTGGCCCCATGAGCTATCCTCCTACTCGCGCGTAGACCGCGAGAAAACCCATGAGTATGAGACCTGCCGGGACCCCTATGTCTATGGACAAAATGGCAATCCACTAGATGAAGGTGATGTCTGGAAAAACCGGATCCACAAAGTGGAAAAAATGCTAGGTGAGGTCCACGGGTACCCCATAACTAATGGAAGTTGAAGCAGGACAAATTGACATGATCCGAAAAAGTAAAATCAACAACCAGTGAGCCTAAACTTAGCAAACAAAAAGTCCACCGTTCATACTACATAAATCAATCGTTGTATTGATAAGAAAAGCCTCAACATAAAGAATATGTAATCATTTTCAAATCAACTTGCTTGAGAACCTTTTTCAAAAGCAACCTAGCAGATCAATAAGTTAAGTAGCTTTTCTAAACAAGTGATCGGTAACTCAAATGAGATTTAAAGATACAAAGACTATATTCAATATGAATTCATACTATCACCATCCTCCGGAAACTCCGTTACCCTTTGGGCATCTCGCACCCATCAAGCATCATGAGGATATTTGGGAGAATTGTGCTACACCTCTCAAGCATCTGAAATAATCCAGTTACCCCTCCAAGCATTCCTACACAACTCGGGGCATCGTCATCCTAAGGACTAATTGTATTTCCAATCGCATATCCGTATCATGATATAGTAATTTCTTAATTAAATTTAAAAGGCACTGACGTTATTACTACCGAGGAACTTGAGTAAATCTGACGAATCCTCAGTCACTTATACTCCGCTAGACCAATATAAACACACTCATACCAACATCAGACAGATAGCAAGAAGGATTCCATATTCAAGTCCCCAAATTTGCCCCATAATAGTGTTCCGCATGCCTTTGGAAACAGCAGTGGTTGCTTAGGTAAACGTGTTTAAAAAGTTATGAAATTTAGATAAGATCCAAAGGGACATTTTTAGCAAAGAAATCAAAGTCTAATTCATTTTATACGACACTATATAAATTTTTGGAAACCAAACTAAAACAGTAGGTCTTCTGATAGATAATAGGATTAAAAAAGAACATTATTTTGCCAATTAAACGATTTCATTCTGAAATTTTTATATGTGGTATTTTAGGATGTACTCTACAATTTCATGAGAGACACTCATTAAAATTCTTGCCTGAAAATTCTGTGGAAAATGGAAAGTAGAGGAAGGTCGGTCCTATGTCCATGAAAACAGATCTTATACTTAATTGTTTTTTGAATATATTTTTGTCATACAAACTCCAAAAATCTAAATTTAAAGTATGTTATAGAACCATGGAATTCACATCACACAAGTCAAATTAGCAAAATTGGAGGTCTTGCCGGAACCAAACTTGACTTAGACCCCTTCACTAATTTGGCTGAGGTGTTCGGCATTTCTAGTCCTAGCATACACTATACATCAATAGATCATACACCTATGATCCAACCACGAACTCAAATAGTATGAACTCAATATTTTAGCTAAGTAACTTAGTCGAAACTTCCAACTAGATGGGAATCTAAGCAATGTTTATGAAAATTTCTAGGAAACCATCCCTACCAAACATGATCGATCGACATAGAATAGAATGGAGGATATCCACTTCCCTCGAGTCCTAAAGGGTTGCGGTTCGGCAGGGTCATGGCATGGCGATACGCGCAATGGCTTGGCTGAGGCGTCCCCGACGTCAACTTGAAATGCTGAGGTGGCTTATGCCTTATGAGGATGAAAGCTGAAGAGGGAAGTGGGAAGCTTGCTCGCTGAGTTCGGTGTTTGTGGCAGAGGAAGTTTGCGGTGCAGATAGAGGGGAAAACTGTAGTGAAAATGGAAGGAATAGGGAGAACTTGGGCGAAAGCAGGAAGAAAGCGAGATGTCTCATCCTTCTTTTTTCGAACTCAGCCTTCACTGTTCCTTTGATACTGAGGTGTAGCCGTTTGAAGAGAGCTGCTGACGAAGGCGACACGGAGTTAGTCTTCCGTTGTTGACCCCAGAGGCGATGTGGCAAAGCGCTGGAAGTGTAGCGGCATGAAGAGAAAGTTGCAGCGAGCAATTTCGATGACCGATGAGGCGGCTTTGTTTATCCCTTGCTCAATCCTCGTTTTTCAATCGTTGCGGTCACTATTTTTGACTCTGGCCACCAGAGCTCTTGACTGTTGGATGAAGAGGTGGCTGAATTCGGTAAAACGGTGAAAGTGGACGAGGTGGACTTCTGGTTGTGCTTCTTGCTGCGCGACTCATCGCGGCAAATGGCGCCAGCTGTGGAGACGTAGCCGTGAACGGAGAATTGGGTGGCGCGGCTCATTGAAGGCCGAGTGCGGCAGCTTGATGATGGTGGCGTGGACGGTTAAGCATTTGGGCTCGCAATACGTTGAGCAAAAAATCCGGATGTCACAAGTTTGGACTATGTACATATGTTTTAGGGTTTTTTTTTTTATTTTAAGAAAGACTATAAAAGGATGTGCTTAACAACACATTTAAAACCTTGGCCTCTTTTGTTTTTCCTATCTTCTTTTTCTTCTTTTTGGATCTTTTAAGTCTTGTGACTCACCAAGTGGTTTTTTGAGATTTTGGCTTGTATTTTGTACTTGTTGAAGAAAGTGAAATCCCTCTCTTCTCGAGTTTTCCCATCTTGGATTTTCACATATATCGTGCATTTTTGGGTGATCTAGATTTTGCTTTTATCCTTCACTATTTGTGCTTCGATTGGTGTATCTTGTGGCATTTTTTTTTTCCAACAATAACAATGAGGAATTTGCAATTCTTATGAATTAAGCATCATTGCCACGTCACTTTTAATGTTTACGGTTCTAGGAAGAAGTACACCCTAAGTCACTTTTTTCATAAAATCGGATACTTAAATGGAAGATGCGCACAAGGGGGTATCATTAGGCCAATATATGCAGAGCACACTGCACGTCAAGGAGAGATCCTTTGCCATGATTCAAAAACCAGTACAAAGAGTGTATGGACAATGAAGTGACTCAAAAATCAATCCGTCAACTCCATATATACGAACACAAAAGTGCTGAATTATACTAATGGTCTTGCCCCAAAAGAAGAGAGGTGCCCTAAGGCTTTACCAAAACATCGGATAGACACGAAGCGATGGCCAAGGAAACTCATCTTCAGCTAGAAAGTGCAGAATTGAGCATCGAAACAGCAAAATGCACGGTACTAACAGCTTTAAAGGAACTGCTGCAGTGCATTTCTGAATCCAAATTCAAATTTACCATTTAAGAAAAGAACTCAAATACAAATCAGTGAGAAGATAATCTTAATGGGTGTTCTGATGTCAGGGTTGACGTGATAGTCTCTGCAAATTACCATCTAAAGCGTCATCACTAGAATATGATGACAGGCCATTGTTCTCTAGCCACCGATTCATGAGATTTCATATAGAATCTGCGTATCTATCCCGCCATTTCAGATTCCTTCGTTCCTCGTGCCCTAAACTAGGGTAAAGCACAACTAACAACCGACCAAGTGGGTCAAATTGAATCTCAACAACCTGAGCAAAACGTCGAGAGTGGAAGCCCTTGGATCCTAGCCTCTTCGCCCCGGGGACTATCTGTTGGGACGGTGAAGAGTAGCTGGATGCTCCAAGAGGATCACACTCCGGACGACATCAAAAAGAAAAAAAAAAGCACCGAAACAGAGTTAAACCAAAGGACACATCTACACAAGTAGTTTGCTCTTACCTATGGAGAAAGTTTCAAGCAAAAGACATGGACAAGAAAACACAATCCCGTTCAAGGGGAGTACCCACGTAAGTGTTGAGCTGCCTGATGAAGCTGGAGAAGTTGGAGTGCTTGAAATATCGAGGCAGGACCTGCTTCGAGAACTCGTGCTGATCCCACACCACGAAGCTGTCCCGGCCTGAACCCCACGACACCACCGGGTCCGATACGGGGTCCGACACCATCTCATACGTCTTCCTCAGGAATGGCGTCGGCCCCACCTCCCCCAGCCCCTCCATCGGCCTCACCACTTCCTCTGCTGCTGCCCCCACAAGCATGAGGGCGACATGGTGGTGGCATCTCCGGGATCAGCAACCATCGCCGCCTCCTCCTCTTCCACTTCTTCCTCTTTGATCTTCACCACCTGCACGGCCAGAGCTGAATGGGGTTCAGGCCAGGACAGGCACGAGCGCGAAGGCAACACGCCGTCAATCCTGCCGCCGTCGACGGCTACTCTTGGAGAGGCAACCGAATGGGCAGGCGACCCCATCTCTCCGGCATCACCGCCGTCAAGAACAGCAGGGGACGCGATCTCTTCTAGTGAACTTGCCGAAGGTCTCGCCTTTCCTAGCTCGAGGCCCCGTTCAGGAAAGAGGGTGTCAGAAAACGACGAGCGAGGTGTTCCGCCGGCGCCGCTGTGAGACGCCGTCGTCATCTTGAGCCGGAGTTCGAGGTCAAAGGCCTCGACACAGTGGAGGGCGAGACTGTCAGACCGAGAACTCGAGCTGAAAAGTGGACTTGTAAGAGCGACAAAGGAGGAATGGTTGGCTTTATATACGCGGGAAAGTGTCCAAAAAGTCGCCACGTTCCTCTTCCTTTTGGGGGCTTTCTCAAGAAGAGGTGGGTCGCGGGGTGGGGGGCGAGAGGGCGGCGGCGATTGTGGGCCGTCGGATCTGGTTCGGGATAAGCCCGCTGCGGTGGGGGCTCTTTCGCCTGGTCGGCGAATCCTATGCATGAGCGCCACTTGTCGATGCGCTTGTCCAACTAAGCATTCCAGTTGGCTCGTGCGGGCGGCCGTTTTTCATCGTACAATCAATTCATGCAATCGCCGGCGTGTTGAAACCGTGGGCATAGCGGGATACTTCCATCACTTTTCTTGGCCCTTATATTGAGCTCGATGAGTAACATTTAATAATTGGTAAAAATATATTATTCAAGTTCATGTTAACACGTTTTCGAATATAATTAATCACAAAATAGTCATCACATACAGTTTAAAAAAGCAATTTTCAAACTTTTCCTAAAATGCACTAAGAATAAGAAGTAGGGCATGATGGATCAATTCATTTAACAACATCCGTTTTGATAGAATTAGAATAAATGGGATTGGTCTGACTTGTTGCTTGGATGGTGGACTCCTGCTGTCGACAAATGACCTATGCCATGTTTCGTGAATAACCACACTTGAAAATGAATGAATTGTGATACAATACCAAATTAACCACCGTTTTATTTCGGAATCAAAATCCATAAAGGAATTTAAGGGAGAGAAAAAGGGACCCTAGACCATATATCCTGTTGTCTTGGGATGACTGCACGTTATATTATGGCAACACAATCAAATGAAGTTGAAAAGCCCTCGTAGTAACCAACGCCTTAAATTATATTTTCAAGAAAAAATAAAACTACCTTTGGAGCACTCGTGAATAATATTCTTTTATCATCATCAATAGAGTTTTCTGTACATTTACTATCATTTGACAGGGACTACTGCGAGGAAAAACATGTTGGGAGCCCCATGTAACTAATTTGGGTCGATTACAGGGATTTTAAAAAAAAAAGAAAAAAAAGTACATGGATTTTGTGCTGGGTGCTTGTCCTTTTCCTTTTGTATCGGAAAAATGTAAAAGAGGGTTTCATTAGAAGTGTAAACAACGCGGAATTTGCTATCCTCGGGATTCAAGAATCATTCCCACATCACTTGTAATATTTACAATTCTATGTTAAATTTCCAGAAGAATGACAAATTCCTTTTGGATATAATTCATTTTCCGTTGCAAAAATTCACTTCATCGATGATAATGGTGTTTCGCATGCCGAATGTGTTATTACCGTCAGACGTTGCATGTGGGAAACAAGTCAAGTAATATGATCCATTCCATTGACTAATTCCACGCTTAAATATCCAACAAGATCACGCATAAGGCCTCATGAATGGATGGTCAAGATTCATCCCCTGTTTAGGTCTTCACCTATATTATCAGTGGCTAGCTCATAAAAATATCTTAAAACTAGTATGTATATCCACAAACTTCTGCATGGGTACATAGAGACACTGAACATAATCCAAATCCACCAACCTCAATCTTCTATAATTTACAACCAAAATCAGAAATCAACTTTGATTTATGAACTAAATCATATAATTTCATTATTCGATTTATATCTAAACACCTTTTATAAAACATAGTTATAAATCATGAACTTTTTGTGATTCTTTCGTTATAGGCATCACAAATCATTTGCAAGTAAATCAGCTCAAATGGTAATCAGTAATGCTTTTCCATTTCAAATAAACAAAATTATAGTAAATGCTCAATCTACATTTTATGCAATAAACATACCATTTTGTATAACTTATAATATATCTAATCCCATATCATTTTCAAAATATGAGTTTACAAACTCAAAAAAGAGATAGTATCACTCAGTTAAGAAATTTAAAGGTGACATGTGGAGATTACTCAAGTCAACGCACTCATATTCCCATCAATTATTCAAAAAACATATGCTAATCTAATGAATGATATGATTAAACTATACTTATCTGTTGATAAAATGATTTCTACACCCTAATTAAGACATTCAATAATGAATGTTCATCTTTATTTATTACGCATATATTCACTCCACAAAATTTGAACGCGAAAGTTTAGAATTTGATTCCCATTAAACTGTAACTTGTAATTGATTTTCGTCAAACCTCACAACTCCATAATGCCTTTATCTACTATTTCCACATAAATCTTAAGCTCAAAAGCTCCTCAACTGAACCTCACAGTTCAACTTTCACATAACTCTAGATCTAGGACCTAACTTTGAAAATTATTCCAATTAAATGAATTATAGGCTTGAATAGTTATAAGGTGTTGCAATTTGCGGTTGATTAGGCTTGTTGGGACGTCCGAATTGCCTACGCTCGAAACTTTCTCTCTTTCCCCCTTTTTCTCTTCATGAACGAGCTCAATCTCTCCTCTTCTTTTTCTTTTTCTTTTTCTTGTTTATCCGCCGCTTCGCACGCTCATGCACAAATCCAGTGAAGGGAGAAATGAAAATGGGTTGGGCTAAGGGCTTGGACTTTGGGCTTGGCAAACAAAATATGGACGGAATTAAGTGGCCATACACTACACTTAAAACATACGAGCGATCATACTCAAAGGGAATCGGAAACAAGGCCAAAGGAAACACGGACTATGTAGCTGAACATGGCGTGAACTGACTGCACGGCCCATCCTTCATTCTCGTGACTTCAGTAGCTGCTGATCTATGTTGAAGCCAAGACGAGAACTGGGCAAAAGATAGTGACGGACATATTCATAACCTCACAGAACCAAAATCATGCAATTTCTTGCAGAAAGATTTGGGCAAATTTGGAAATTTTATTTCTTTGTTTAGAGCCCTTCTTCGTTTTTTGGGGTTCTCTTTTTTGAGCTTAGCCGTGATACAGGTCGACAAGAAAATTGAGGAATATTGACTCCTCATAAACATCATTGCACTTTGTCAGTGAGGGAAAGATGGAAGATGATCAATGAAGGTAATTAAAAGCACAGCAACTAGTTTATTTTTGCTATGAGGAAACACACGATCAAAGCAGCTCAAAAGGGTATTAATATAACTAACCACACTAAATTACAAGAAGCTAAGCTCGAATAATAATTTTGTTGATTAGGAGTCTGAAAGTCTTTCCTTCCTTTTGCGGGTTTCAACATAGGAACTTGTGAGGTTCGCGTTAGAATTCTAAAGATCGATGCTTTCGTCAATCTTCATGCCATTTGGTTGCTTACCTTGTTTGTAAACCAGATGCACCCCGCAACTTCTTAGAGTTCGACGCTTGAAATAGTACTGCAAATTGACTGCGGTGATTCACCAATTTCGCATCCAATCCCCACATCATTCACCGTGGAAAGTATCGAACCCATACATGGTCTAACTCTAACGAGGAAAAACAATCTACACAACCATAAGTTTCTTCCTTGTTGACAAACAATTGGATCTCACATGAGATACTAGCTTCCTTTTGATTGGTTGAACCAACAACAATAGCACAAAACACCAAGACGGCTATGTCACAGTATAATTATGAAGATATAGGAAACTTTATGAGTCCTTTGATGCTTTGATGGAAAAACCATGTTGGGATCTTACTTTCTGGATGAAAAATGTCAGAGAGAGAGAGGTCAAATCTTCTGAGCCAAGGTAAAGGTGATTCATCTGAAATATATTGTAACACATTCGACAAGTCCGCACATGTTTCCAGCGGTTCACAACCTTTTGCATGTAAAGATGTTATGTTTGGTGAGAGGGCTAGAATCTCTTGCAGCTGCTTGCAATGCATCAAAAAAAGCTGCTGCAACTTTGTAAATTGACTAATGCTGGTAGGAAGGCTCACAAATTTGTTCTCTGACAAATCTAAAATTGTCAACGAGGACATGCAATGAAGATCTTTCAAGAAACTAAGCTCTGATAAGCTGCATCTTTGCATATTCAAGTTAATAACGCTCGGAAGGGCTAGCGGGAGAGAGAAATTGGTGCAATCACTTGATTCATACAAACATTCCGGGAGCTTGCTAAGTTGTGAGCAACCATCAACCAAGATACGCTCAAGATGCTGCAGTGTATAGATGCTACAAGGAAGGTTTTTAAGGTCCGTGCACTCTTCTAGATACAACCCTTTCAATTCAATGAGATTTGCAACAGAAGAGGGTAGCTCTCTGATGGCGGTCCCATGAAGCGCTAGTTCTGTCAAATGTTTCATTTGTATAAGAATATCTGGAAACCTTGAAAGCTTTGAGCAACCACTAAGAATTAGATTTTGAAGTGATCTTAACTTCAGATTTCTTGGGAAACGGCTAAGATTGCAGCAGTTCAAAAAGTTCAAATATACGAGCTTGTCAATATGCCCAAGAGACTGATGAACCTCAACAAGATTGGTGCACTCTCATAGATCCAAACTTTCAAGATTTGGCAGTGATGATGCATCGGGAATTTCACTCAGCAAAGCACAGTGGCTAAAATTAACAGACTTCAGATTTCTACAAAGCTGCATAGTAAACAGATGATATATGTAAGTAGTTTTTCAAGATCTTCACAGATTCATCATTTATTTTGACGGAAGATAATATTGCAAGTACGTACCTCAAATGTCTTCCGCAATATGCGCATGCTGCTTTTACTTAGGTCTAGACCTACAAGTTTCCTGAGGTCTGTATTGAATGGCGTCGATGTTGGATAATAATCGGGCCATTCCAGCCATCTCAAGTTAGTGGGAAAGTATACGGGATCGCCGGTATAGTACACATTGCGAGTTAAGAAACCTTCTCATATTTGTGAAAGCCTGAGCACTAAAGTGTACTTCTTTAGGAGCAGCCAACTTGATCATTATTGCTTCTACTTTGTTCGTTCCCTGGCAGCACATTATATGAACAGATAAATTAAGTGCAAAGGTGTCTAGGTTATGCAAGGACTTAAATATTAATAAAAAAATAAGATTTGGTGTGCTCCAGGTGCCTTTTGCTTTTAGCTTTTAGAATTTGCTTTTACTTCCGCATTTGACGCACTAGTTTTATAAGCAAGTCAAATCATTGAAGAAACATATCATTTAAGTTCCTGGGGATTTTTTTATAATTTACTTTCTGGGGAGAGGTCAATAATGCAATTACATTTCAAGGTGGGATGTGAAAATCAAAGATTCTCATGAGACCGCCAGGTTATTATCTTAGCAGAGACATATTCACACGCTTTTTCGATAGAAGGAAAAAGTACCTTTTAAGAGGCTTTAACCCTACCAAACAGGCATACATATTGTCAAAAACAAAAGATCATGATTCAGTGCATTACTGTGCCTTCCATTAGAACATGAAGCACATCCTTATAGAACCACAATTGTTGCGCTCCCCTGGCTCTTTGGGAGATTCCTTCCGAACAATTTCTCTTCCCATTTCTTGAATCATGTCATGCATTTCCAGCTTGCCATGCTCAATAGTGACGAGCGACTTATCTAATAGAACCTCAATTCCAACATCAGGGTGGAGATCACAACTCTTCAAAACATTTCTCACATAATTTTTATTCTCTCCTGTGAAGAAACATGCAATGTCAAAAAAAATATCTTTCTCATAATCATCTAGACCATCAAAGCTCATTCTCAACACACTGAAGATGTCTCCATTGAAAACTTCCTTTAATTTATTTAATGTGCTTTTCCATACAGGTAATTTTTACCCGAAGAAAAGAACCCAAGACTTTAATGGTTAATGGAAGTCCTTTGGTGGATTCCACTACCACTATGTTATATGAAAGCTCTTCATGATCTGGACAAGGAGAAGAATTTGGGAAAACAATTGTCCTGAAAAGCGTACAATGTGACATCCCGATTTTCCTCAATTTTATTTTCAGTCAATTGAGTCGGGCAATTCATCTGTGCATGTAGTTCGTCTCTCTGAGTCGGCCACTCACGAGAAAACTGGTTTATTGAGTAAAGCAACTAAGGGATTTTGATGCGTCAGATTTGAGGATTGATCACCCTTGGGTCGGATGTAAGAAAATTTCCCCCAAAAGCTACTCAGTGGATTAGGTGCGCTGAAATCGCACCAGATTGAATTCAACCGTAAAAATTGGGATTGAATTTAGAAATTAGAAGCCTGGTCATGTCACACATCTTATTAGGATTATGGGATAACTTTTGTGGATTTTAATTGGATTCAATTAGAAGAGAATTGAAAGAAATATTGAAGAAATTGGATGTACAAGAATTGGACCCCGGCGGAAAATGGAATTGAACCCATTGGAATAAGGTTGTGGGAGTTTTGAGTGAGTGGAGTATGACATCATCCATGATGTCATGGTGGGCTATTTTGTGGGATTAAAGAAAAAGAAAAAGAAAAGGGAATGGTCCCATCTCTCTCTCTCTCTCTCTCTCTCTCTCTCTCCTTCTTCTCTCTTCTTCCTCTCCCTTTCCGTTGGATTTCTCCTCCATCTTCATTGTGCGAAGACCAGAAAATTTGCAGAAGAGAAGTCGGAGCAGCCCTTCGCCGCCCGCTTAGCCGCTCGTTGCCGGCCGTCCGCACCCGCCGTCGCCATTCCGCCTTGGCCGCACGCCCTCCGTCTTCCCCCTTCCTCTCCCGTCGCGGATCTCTCTCTCCTCCCTCTGGTTTGAACAGAAACGGAAGCAGCTTGCCTGGGTTTGGAGCAGCAGCCGACGTCGTTGGGAGCCGCCACACACCGCCTCGTCGCCGTTCGCCTCACGCTCGCCCGCCGTGTGCCGTCTGCCCTTGTCCGCACGAGCTGCTGTCCAGCCCCTGTTCCCCCTCTGTTTAGCTCCATTTTGGCCATCACAGGCCACGGTTCGGCCACCTCCAGCCACCGTGCACCGCCACCTCGACCCGTCGGAGTCCCCTTGCCCTTCGCCGGCCTTGTCCAGCTTAAATCAGCCTCGGATTCGGCCCCATCCAGCAACGTTCAGGGAGTTTGAAAATGGCTATGGTAGAGGACGTTTGGCCCGTTTTGGCCGCCTTCCCGAGCCCTGATGCTCGGCCCGCCTTGAGGAAAGTCGATCCTCGCGTCATCCTCGTCGTTTTGGTCCGCTCGGCTCGCTAATCGGGTGAGTTTAGCTCACTAAAACTTGATTAGACGGTTAATGATGCCCTAAGTGTGCTTAGCCTAAGTTAAGTAAGCTTATGTGATTAGTTTAGTTTATTTAATTGTGAATTAGATTAAGATGATTGTTTAATTTAAAGTATGCTTAATTAAATGTTAAGAGAGTTTATTTAATAATAAACCTTGATGGGACATAATAGGATTTTAATTTCGAATTATTTAATTGCTTCGAAATTCTGGAAATTATAATATTATATTATAATCCGAAATTATTAAAATATTATTATTTAAAAAAAAACGGAAAAATTATTTTTGACCCGGTTGCTCAGAATTTCGTGTGGATCGCTGCTGTGTAGTCAGATTTTGAAATTGATAATTGGATAGTATAGATTGAGTGTGGATTGCGAAAAATATGGATATTACTATTTAATTAATTTTCGGAATAAATTTAATTATTTATTAAATTTCGAGAATTTCGTTAGGACCTTATTCTCTTAGAATTTTGTGCTGATCGCTGTGTATTTAGAATTTGAAATTGATGATTGGCTGTGGCAAATTGAGTGTGATTGCGATAAATAGGGACTCTTTATAAAATCCTAAGTGTGGAAATTGATGGGCGATTGGCCGTGATATGCCACCTATTAGAGTTCGCGCCCAGTGGGGCCGTAATATGCCACCTGATAAAGGTCGCGCCGAGTGGGGCCGTGATATGCCACCTATTAGAGGTCGCGCCCGGTGGGGTCGTGATATGCCTCTTGATAAAGGTCGCGCCCAAGTGGGTCGTGATATGCCACCTGATAAAGGTCGCACCGAGTGGGGCCGTGATGCCACTAATTCTAATCTTGTCGAGTAGGGCCGTGATTGCCACTAGTTGTTAAACCTTCCTACAGGGCCGTGATTGAGAGTAATGATTGATTTGCTAGAATAACATATAATCAGCCGAGTCGATTGATCGCTGAGACGATCCAAGTGGTTGAATTGTTCTAATGATGTGATTGTGCTGCAGTTGTTTGGTTATTATAATTGCACGTGATTGAATTATATAAACTGTGCTAACTTACAGATGAAGACTAATGCGAGGTAAGTCTTTGTGTGATGTGGCTAGGCCACCAGGGGCGTATTTTCTTTCTAATAGGAGTTTAGGGGGTTGAACTTGCTGAGACATTGTCTCATCCCGGTTTGGGGATTAAAATTTCAGGTCCCTGGTGGATGGAGCGGCTAGATAGCTTTGGTTGGCCTTGAGGAGTTGAAGATGTGAAGTCATGAGGATTGGAGAATGTGTCTGACTTGTAGATCGTAGGACAATTCCTTTTTAAGAGCCGATCTTTTGTAGACTGTTGGCCGTAGACCTCTGTTTGTAATTATGTTGAATTATGAAAGTGTTATGTTGTGATTTTGTTTCCTACTTTTCTATCCTGTATTTTATTGTCGAGGGTTTTATAATATGCTTCCGCATGTGCATTAAAGATTTGATTGGGTTGGCGACTTAACCTGGGAACGTCGCATTTGAATGACCATGGTGGGATGTTGGCGCGCTCGAGGTTCAGGACGTGACATCCCCATTTAAGTGGTATTAGAGCATGGTCTGAATATGGAGTGATAAGGTGTGATGAGTCATGAGATAGTTAGTAGGAAAGGCTTTTAATATGTTGATGTATGTGGTTGATAGCTGCTTGGTAGCTTGTTTGTGGGGTCACTCAAAATCTAACCTGATGTTGGAATCGAAAACAGGCGTCAATAAGAGCCTGTAGGATGAGTGACTAGGAGTGGAGAACTTCTTGGAGGAGGTCGATAGGACCTGTACCTTAGGGTAGGATGCTGACAAGAGTTGGTACCCGAGGTAAAGCGCAGGCTTAGACCAGCGCGAGTGTGAGAGTACCGCTGCAAGTCGGTACTGTGAGTGTAGCAGCACCGAATGATCCTAGGTTCATCGGGATTGTTTAGGCGCCAAAGTCTTTGGGAAGTATTTTGGGTTCGTAAGCTCAGGATCGAGCCGTCGCTGTTGCTGTTGTCTCTACTACTGCCAGTGTTGTGACCGTTGTTGTTGTTGCGCCTGTTGAGGCCTAATATGGAGTTGTGATCGAGGATCAGGCCGCCGTATCTAAGTCAAGGTTCATATTTAGTAGAGATGGAAATCAGTTGAGGAAGAAGTCTGATCGTAGAAAAGTATTCCATTCCGTCCATCTGGAAAAGTGGGATGGTTAGGTCAGTAAGGAATCAGATTGGAGTGTGTTATGCTGACAGAAGCCGACATGGATCAACTTAGTGTCCTGGTAAGACGGGTGCTTGTTTTGTGTGTGACCATTAGAGTTACTTGGCCAGAAACGGTCTTGGAAAGGCGATGGGACAGATTGAAAGGAGTGCGCCATATAACACATCATGGGGTTTTTAGAACAGGCCTTCAGTACAAAAAAGAGCGCATGCTGTTACCTAATAGTAGGCAGGGGACTCGCTGATTGTTTGCCGAGATTGTGGAAAGGAGGCTTGAGTCAGCTCAGTGTCAGAGTAAAAAGGAGAACATGCTTTGAATGTGGCCAACACGGCCGTCGGGTTAGGAACCGTCCGTGTAAGTTCGGGGAGAGCGTAAGCACTGTTACTGCAGAGAGGACGCCACTAGGATAGCTAGAGGAGCATGAAGGGATCGACCATGCATCAATCAGAAGAAGAATGTTTTTGAGATGTTTTTATCAGAGTAATGCAGCAGGATTTTCAGTGAAGGTTGTAGGGTATTCGTTGTGGTAATAAGGTAATAGAAATGTGAATCTCTGACTATAATTATACTTGCGGGGGTTTGCTTAAGTATGACTTGGAAGTCATTTACAAAAAGGTTTGGCTCAAGGAGCTTTCTACTATTTTGAATTGCGGTAGTGATATAATTCAGTTTGTTTAGCTAGCGAGCGAATGTTTTGAATCACCGAAAGTTGAAGAGGAACTTCAATCCTTGTTATTCGTCACTGAAGATGACCTGGTTATGGTTGTTGGTTACCGAATCTACATGGCAATTGAAGTGGATGCGTCAGTTGAGGGGCCGAATATGGAGAGCATAATCGTGGTACAAAATTTTTCTAAAGTATTTTATGCAGAATTGCTAGGTTTGTTGTTGGAAAGAGAAATAGAGTTTGTGATTGAATTAGTACCCAGAATAGAGCCAGTCCCTAAGGCTCTTTACCGGATGGTGTTACCTGAGTTAAAAGAATTGAAGGTGTAGATGCAGGAAGTGTTGGATAGGGGATTCATACTTTCCAGTGCATCACCTTGGGGAGCATCAATTATGTTCATAAAGGAGAAATGTGGTTCGTTGTGGTTGTACATCGATATTCTTCAAGATCGACTTGAGGTCAGGGTATCATCAGTTGAGGATCAGGAAGAAAGACATACCGAAGTTAAGACCTCGCACTCGATACGAGTTATGAGTTCACGTAATGTCGTGTGGTTTAATGGACACCCCATCTGTTTGTTTGGGTCTAATAAGCAGAATGTTTAAGGACACTTGAATTAGTTGTGATTGTGTTCATTGAAGTTATCCTGGTGTCTTCGAAGAGTGCCGAGGGGCACGAGAGACGTTTGAGGATGGTACTTCAGACGTTGAGTACTCTTGGATATTACAATAAGCTTAGCAGATGCGAGTTTGGATAACTCGTGTTGCATTCCGAGGTCATGTGATTTCAGGAGAAGGAATCTCCGTAGACCCCATCCAAGATTGAAGCAGCGATCGGTTGATCGATATTGACTACAGTGACAGAGATTGGAAGTCTCTGGGAATTAGTAGGATATTCCAGAAGTTTTATGGAAGGGTTTTCAACGTCAGTGTTGCAGTTGATTCAACTACTGAGGAAGTAAGAAAAGTTTGTGTGGACAGATGAGTGCAAGCGTAGTTTTCAAGAGCTTAAGCAGAAGCTGACTACCGCACCCGTGCTGACTATTCCATCTAGTTTCGAAAGTTATGAGATCTGCAATGATGCGTCATTTAAAGGATTTGGTTGCTTGTTGATGCAGTAGGATAGGGTTGTTGCATATGCATCCCGTTAGTTGAGACCTCGGGAGTTGGATATGAGACATCGTCGCTGGATGAAACTCATTAAGGATTATGACTATGATATTTTATATTACTCTAGAAAGGTGAGCAAAGTCGTAGATGCACTGAGTCAAGAGTCCTTAGTTGCACAGTTGGTACTCAATGATTGGATCTTATATGAGAAAGTTCGAGATTCGGTTTTCAAATCTAAGGTAGGCCACCTTTTGAATCTTATGACTACCCTCAGAATTGAGCCGAGAGTATAGATCATAATTAAATCGCTTCAGTGGACAGATTTAGAAATTCAGAAGGCTTTATAAGAGAATGCAGATGAGAGAGAGGGTGAGTTTCAGATTTCTGAAGGCAAAATGCTAAGGTTTTGAGGACGATTGTGTGTAATTGACGATGTATATATTAAAGAAGAGATCTTATGGGAAGCTCATCATAATAACTTCAGAGTTGTCCAGACAGTGCGAAGATGAGTCAGAATCTACATCATCGGGATTGGTAGATCGGTATGAAGATAGATATCGCCGAACACGTTGTAAGTGTTGGATGTATCAGTAAGTGAGAATTTGGTAATGTAAACTAGGAAAGCTTTTTCAAGCACTTGAGAGAGTCATGTGTGGGAATGGAAGGATAGCATGCTGGAATGTTATGACAGCTTATTAAGGAGTCGGGAAGAGTATTTATTCCTTTTGGGGTTGTGGTCGACAGATGAACAGAGTCAACTCGCCTTAGTGCAGCACGAAAGGATCTCAACTAGAATAGGTATACCAAAGTGTGTGTATATCATAAAATTCATCTGCATGGAGTGCGGGGATTGAATTGTAATTCAAATCTAAATCAAATGTTCTAAGTTTGCAGAGCTTTCAGATGGTTCTCTTTTAAGCAGTGCATAGCAGAGAGTGCAGAATTTTAATTGCTAAGATGAAGTCAAGGAAAGAAAGATCACAGGCCAGGGTTAATACAATAGTTAGTGATTGCAGTTGCCGAGATCAGTGTCAGAGTTATGTTAGATCTTGATGAGAGGTTCCCAGTTTTAGTAGATCAGTTAGATAGTTTCTTTTTAATCAGTGCAGAGTAGAGTGTACAAGACTTCAGTCGGTTGAGATGAGTTCAGATATTAGAAAATCGCAGGTCCAGAGTTGGTTCGGAAATCAGTGATTTAGTTGCAATTATTAGAGACAGTTTAGAGATTGCTCGGAATCGCCAATTTAGTTTCATAGATCTTATGTTGAAGACCTTTGGAATTTTAAGTGGGCAAGCGTTTAGTATTTTGGATCCGAAGTGGTTTGGGCAAGATAGTAGTGATCTGGCAGCGCTGGTACAAAAGGAGAAACCTGAGAAAGAGAAGATTATATGAGATGATTGTACTCCCACATTTTGGTTTAAGAATTGGTAAATGTTTAAATTTCGAGGACGAAATTTTTATAAGAGGGGAAGAGTTGTGATATCCCGATTTTCCTCAATTTTATTTTCAGTCAATTGAGTCGGGCAATTCATCGTGCATGTAGTTCTTCTCTTTGAGTCGGCCACTCACGAGAGAACTGGTTTATTGAGTAAAACAATTAAGTGACTTTGATGCGTCAGACTTGGGGACTGATCACCCTCGGGTCGGATGTAAGAAAATTTCCCCCAAAAGCTATTCAATGGATTAGACGCGCTGAAATCGCACCAGATTGAATTCAACCGTAAAAATTGGGATTGGATTTAGAAATTAGAAGCCCGGTCATGTCACACATCTTATTAGGATCATGGGATAATTTTTGTGGATTTTAATTGGATTCAATTAGAAGAGAGTTGAAAGAAAAATTGAAGAAATTGGATGTACAAGAATTGGACCCCAGTGGAAAATGGAATTGAACCCATTGGAATAAGGTTGTTGGAGTTTTGAGTGAGTGGAGTATGACATCATCCATGATGTCATGGTGGGCCATTTTGTGGGATTAAAGAAAAAGAAAAAGAAAAAGAAAAGGGAATGGTCCCATCTCTCTCTCTCTCTTCTTCTTCTTCTTCTTCTCTCCCTTTCCGTTGGTTTTCTCCTCCATCTTCATTGTGCGAAGACCAGAAAATTTGCAAAAGAGAAGCCGGAGCAGCCCTTTGCCGCCCGCTCGTCGCTCGGCCGCCGTCCCGTTCCGCCTTGGCCGCACGCCCTCCGTCTTCCCCCTTCCTCTCCCGTCGCGGTCTCTCTCTCCTCCCTTTGGTTTGAACAGAAATGGAAGCATTGGAGCAGCAGCTGACGTTGTTAGGAGCCGCCGCACGCCGCCTCGCCGCCTTTCGCCTCATGCTCGCCCACCGTGTGCCGTCTACCTTTGTCTGCACGAGTTGCTGTCCAGCCCCCTGTTCGCCTCGTTAGCTCCATTTTGGCCATCACGGAGCCACGGTTCGGCCACCTCCGGCCCCCGTGCACCGCCACCTCGACCCGTCGGAAGTCCCTTGCCCTCCGCCGGCCTTGTCAGCTTGAATCAGCCTCGGATTCGGCTCCATCCAGCAACGTTTAGGGAGTTCGAAAATGGGTATGGCAGCGGACGTTTGGCCCGTTTTGGCCGCCTTCCCGAGCCCGGATGCTCGGCCCATCCTTGAGGAAAGTCGATCCTCGCGTCATCCTCGTCGTTTTGGTCCACTCGGCTCGCTAATTAGGTGAGTTTAGCTCACTAAACCTTGATTAGACGGTTAATGATGTCCTAAGTGTGATTAGCCTAAGTTAAGTAAGCTTATGTGATTAGTTTAGTTTATTTAATTGTGAATTAGATTAAGATGTTTGTTTAATTTAAATTATGCTTAATTAAAGGCTAAGAGAGTTTATTTAATAATAAAACTTGATGGAACATAATAGGATTTTAATTTCGAATTATTTAATTGCTTCGAAATTTTGAAAATTATAATATTATATTATAATCCGAAATTATTAAAATATTATTATTTTAAAAAAAAAACAGAAAAATTATTTTTGACCCGGTTGCTTAGAATTTCGTGTCGATCGCTTCTGTGTAGTCAGATTTTGAAATTGATAATTGGATAGTATAAATTGAGTGTAGATTGCAAAAAAATATGGATATTACTATTTAATTAATTTTCGGAATAAATTTAATTATTTATTAAATTTCGAGAATTTCGTCAGGACCTTATTCTCTTAGAATTTCGTGTTGATCGCTGCTGTGTATTTAGAATTTGAAATTGATGATTGGCTGTGGCAAATTGAGTGTGATTGCGATAAATATGGACTCTTTATAAAATCCTAAGTGTGGAAATTGATGGGCGATTGGTCGTGATATGCCACCTATTAGAGGTCACGCCCAGTGGGGCCGTGATATGCTACCTAATAAAGGTCGCGCCCAGTGGGGCCGTGATATACCACCTAATAAAGGTCGCGCCGTGATATACCACTTATTAGAGGTTGCGCTGTGGGGCGTGATATGCCACGATAAACCGCCCGATAAAGGTCGCCGCCGATAAAGTGGGGCCGTGATGCCATTAGTTCTAGTCTTGCCGAGTGGGGCCGTGATTGCCACTGGTTGTTAAACCTTCCTATAAGGCCGTGATTGAGAGCAATGACTGATTTGCTAGAATGACATGTAATCGGCCGAGTCGATTGATCGTTGAGATGATCCAAGTGGTTGAATTGTTTTGATGATGTGATTGTGCTGTAGTTGTTTGGTTATTATAATTGCACGTGGTTGAATTATATAAACTGTGCTAACCTGCAGATGAAGACTAATGCGAGGTAAGTCTTTGTGTGATGTGGCTAGGCCACCCGTGGCGTATTTTCTTTCTAATAGGGGTTTAGGGGGTTGAACTTGCTGAGACATTGTCTCATCCCGGTTTGGAGATTAAAATTTCAGGTCCCTGGTGGATGGAGCGGCTAGATAGCTTTGGTTGGCCTTGAGGAGTTGAAGAGGTGAAGTCATGAGGATTGGAGAATGTGTCCGACTTGTAGATCGTAGGACAATTCCTTTTTAAGAGCTGGTCTTTTGTAGACTGTTGGCCGTAGACCTCTGTTTGTAATTCTGTTGAATTATGAAAGTGTTATGTTGTGATTTTGTTTCCTACTTTTCTATCATGTATTTTATTGTTAGGGGTTTTATAATATGCTTCCGCATGTGTATTAAAGATTTGATTGGGTTGGCGACTTAACCTGGGAACGTCGCATTTGAATGACCATGGTGGGATGTTGGCGCGCTCGAGGTTCGGGACGTGACATACGAGCCGTTAAACGATCTAATGGTTGAACCTTGTACATACTTTCTATGCCATGAGCAGCCAGTAAATGTTCATCTCTAGTCATTATGATGATTCTACTTCCACAACCAAACCAATCATGTCCTCCAACTAGTGTTTGCAATTGGATCAATTGGTTCACATCATCAAGGACAATGAGGACTATTTTTTTGCAAAGTCTACTCTTTGTCATGCTCATACCTTCGTCGACATTGTGAAGCTTTAGACAATCATCCCACCTCACCTCATAAATAAGTGCCTCTTGAAGCTGAAGTAGGCCACTTGTCTGCGAATTTCTCGCAAGTTTCTCTAACGTTGGAAAGAAAGCTGCAAAACTCAAATTTCTGCAAAAGGCATTGTAAGTAGCTTTGGTGATAGTTGTCTTCCCTATTCCTCCAAATTCGCTTTCCAACCATGCGAACCTCATTCGATTCCATGTCAAGCAAAGTATGCATACGGTGCACGTGCGAGTCCATGGCAACCACGTTTTCAGGAACATATAACTGCTTGCGATTCTTCAGCTGAGTGCATACTTCCGTGACAATGTTCTTAATGACATAAGACTCACGCCTGGTAGATTCAAACACATTGGAGAAAAAAGTACTAAGCTGATCTCCAATAAACTGCGGTCAATATCTCAAGCACAACAGGAAATTCAGTTTCTAGCAAATTGACATCTAATGCCGAAATGGGCTTGTGGCGGGATGCGGTCCACCTGCTTGTTTATGTACTCAACTCACGAATTGCTTAGTTGCTTGTCAAGAAAACTAATACATAAGCTTTCCTGCTTTGACTAGCGTGAATTGTTTTTTTTTTCCCATTTTATGCATAAGCATTACCATGAATCTATTGCCATGGAAATTAGTGAAATTCCGTAATCAATAGTTTTTCCATTTTGTTTTGCCACAGAACAAACGGTAAGCAAACTGAGAAAGGAGTAAATGAGAGAGCCTTACCCGTCAACCAAATGCCAGCCAGAGATGTTAGCTGCTGCCGTCAGTGCTTCTCTCCACCTCTTCACCTTCTCCAGATCGCTGCTGTTCGACTTCAATCTCTCCTCGTGATCGATTAGGGCTTGCCCGTACCTCCTGCTGTGCTTCCTCACCTCCGAGGGATCCACCTTGTAGAACACCGGCCACACGATCTGCCCCATCGTATCCCTGCACTCCACGATTCTCACCAGCTCGTCCAAGCACCAGCTAGAGGACGCGTAGTTCTCCGAGAACACGACGATCGAGATCCTCGACTCCCCGATGGCTCCGAGGATTGCCGGCGCGATCTCCTCGCCCTTCCGGAGCTCTTCCTCATCCATGAACGCGCCGATCCCTCGCTGGTCCAGTGCCTCGTGGAGGTGGCCAGTGAAGCCGTTGCGCGTGTCCTCGCCACGGAAGCTCAGGAACACGTCGTATCTGTACGGACGGCCGGACTCCCCGTTGGCTCCCCAAGAATCCTCCCACATCTTCCGGGGCACCTCGTCTTCCATGAATGCCCTGAATGCCCCGTTCCCTCGCTCGCTGTCCTCAGCAAGGAAGTCCAGAAGCAGTTCGTTTCCATCTGGATCGCCAGTCCAACAGTCCGCGGACCTGACGTGTTAAGGATAATGGCACAAATTAAGGAATCAAGATCAAATCAGATCACATAATTGCTAAAGTCAAAAGAAGAATCTCACGTAACAAGCAAGTGCTAAGATGAAGGGATTGTAAATTCAATTTGATTAATTTTAATGGTTTGTAATGTAGTAGATAAATACATGTACCTGAGTTCATGAAAAATACATCAATTGCAGAAAATCTTTTTCTCATAATTCTCTCGACTCTCATACCAGACTTCACCACGGGGGAAATCTCCTCTCTCCGACATAACGACACCGGGAATTGCCTTGAGATTGGAGGGGGGACTTCCTCTTATCCGAAAAGCATCTGAATCGGGAGTTGCCTCGCCTGTTGGACTGAAACGGGTTGATATACGGCCGGCCATCTCTAAATGGAATGTGTCAGTGTGGGAGACGCGCCCTGGACTGAGGATCAAGGGATTCGTAATTTCAATTCGATTGATTTTTATGGTTTGTAATCTATTATATAAATACATGTACCGAGTTCATGAAAAATACATCAATTGCAGAAAATCTTTTTCTCATAATTCTCTCGATTCTCATACCAGACTTCACCACGGGGGGAATCTCCTCTCTCCGACATAACGCCACCGGGAATTGCCTCGAGATTGAAGGGGGGAATTCCTCCTATCCGAAAAGCATCTGAATCGGGAGTTGCCTCGCCTGCTGGACCGAAACGGCTTGACCGACGGCCGGCCAAGCGGTTGCACAACCTCCGAAGGTATGAGAGACGGCAGAAGCAAGAGCAATCTCCTTCCATCGCCTCTTGGACTGAAAGACTGAAACGGGGTTGACTCTCGAGGCCGAATAGCTCTTATATATAGTTAAATAGGATTTTCTTTTTAAAAGCCGCGTCATAAAAAAATGCCTAACATGGAATGTGTCGCAAGACCGCCAAGTCCAGCGCCCACACGCCCAACAACGAAGCTGAAGGGAGAGAGAAAGAGAAAGAGAGACAGAGAGAGGAAGACCCGTCTTCGTTTTCCCTTCAAAACTCTAAGAAAATGACAAAGCGCGGAGAAAGACAGAGAGGATCGAGGGATATTTAGGTGGTAGTGTCACTCGCGACGCCCATAGCTTTCGCGAGGATCGCCAAGGAAAGAGCAGGAAAAGCGAGAAGACGAAGCGCAGAGAGAGAGAGAGAGAGAGCTGATTTTTACTGCGGCCCCCGTCCTTGCCACTTATAACGCAAGGTGCCATCCCCTGCGGCGCTTTCTAGGGGCAAAAGGGGGAAATCGACAGGGGGCAGAAGCGGGAGAGAAAGAGACCGTGTTAAGGAAGCTTCAGAGGAGAGAGAGTGGGAGCTGGCACTGGCAGGCCAATGGGGACGGCGACACGTCGGCTCGGGGGAGGGAGGTGCGGGGCCCACGCCCCTGGTGACGTGGACTGACGGCGACGGGGAAGGAGGAGAAAAATGAGGGCAGGCGGACCGATCGATTTGCGCCGACGTGTTTCCCACGACGATTCATTTCCGTATGGTGGGCGGAATCATACGGAAATGCAATATATATTGCGGTATTCTCTAATGATCCGAGACAAAAATAAAGATATAACATGCATTTATTTCGCGAAAAACTCAATAATAATTTTTTTTCAAGAATATGGTTAGTTTTTATTTGTTTTATTGGGTGATATATAATCAAAAACACTTTCTGAAGTTTGGATTTCATTGAAAAATATTTTCAATCTCATGACTTTATTTTAGAAAAAAAATCAAAATTTTAAATTTATTTTATACTTTAAAATTTTTATTTTAAATTTTTTAATTATATGTTTTCTCCTTTTTCTTTTCTTTCATTTCCTTTTCATTTTCCTATCTCCTTCGCCACAATCGGCCGGCAATGGCCACAGGCGAGCTCCCCGTTGGCTCCCCAAGAATCCTGCCCCGTTCCCTCGCTGGCTGTCCTCAGCAGGGAAGTCCAGACGCAGTTCGTTTCCATCTGGATCGTGGGCCCAAGTATCGGACATCTCAGATTGGGCCTTGGGCCCCACGGCGGAGAGTTTGGGCGAGCAGTTCGGGATCAGAGAGGCCATCTCCTTCCATCGGACCAGCGACCTGACCGGGAATGGCCTCGCTCGTTGGACTGAAACTAGTTGATTCACGGCCGGCCATCTCTCAATGGAATGTATCAATGTGGGGAACCGTGGAGCTGGAAATTGATAGTTAAATAGACATTTTCTTTTTATAAATGCCACGTCATAAAGAAGGCGTAGAACGTATCAGTGCACGGAACCATACGGAAATATTATATCTATTTGGGTAATGCTTGAATGATCCAAGAGCCGAGTAAAGATATAGCGTGCGGTTGTCCCATGAAAAATAAGAGCGTGACTGTTAAGTTTTTGACTTTCAAATTAGTGATAAAAATAAGAGAGTTCATCAGAAGCGTGACTGTTAAGTTTTTGACTTTCAAATTAGTGATAAGGACATTTTTGTGACATCCTCCATACGTCATACGTAGTTATCTAATTCTTTCCATTTTTTAAGCACACAAAAGTGTTTTTATACTAGTAATAATCGAAAACATGGGAAACTTAAAGAACATACGCGCGATATAAACCAGGCTAACACATTTCATTCCTTATTTATTTACTTTAGGTGACATGATTGGTGTATTGGGAATTTAGGAAAAAAAAAGGGTTAATCCCAAAATACATCATACACCCATGGTACTATCTCGACCTTAGAACTGCTTGTACATGTCTTGACACCTATCTTCGGATGCTAACATGTCCAAAAGTCATCAGTTGGATCCAAAATGTGGCTTCACCTTTCTACTGTTGCCCTGTCGACCGTACTACTACCATTGTCATCTCTATCATCCTTAGGGTGTGGGATTGGCCCCACGAGCTGTCCTCCTCCTTGCACGTAGACCACGAGGAAACCCATGAGTACAGGACTTGTTGGGACTCCTATGTCTATGGTCAAAATGGCGATGCACCAAATGAAGGTAATGTCTAGAAAATCCGAATCCATGAAGTCGGAAAAACACCAGGTGAGGTCCACGGGTACCCCATAACTAGTGGAAGTTCAAGCAGGTTGGATCAACATAATTACTATTGATATGAAAAAGTAAAATCAACAACCGGTGAGTCTAAACCCAGTAAATAGAAAGTCCACCGGTCTATATTATATAAACCAATCGCTGTACTGACAAGGAAAGCCTCAATATAAAGATTATGAAATCATTTTCAAATCAACTTGCTTAAGAACCTTTTTCAAAATCAACCTAGCGGTTCAATAAGATCAAGTAACTTTTCCAAACAAGTAATCAGTAACTCGATGGGATTTAAAGATACTAAGACTATATTCAATATGATTCATGTTGCCAACATTCTTTGGGAACTCCGTTACCCTCTAGGCATCTCGCACCCATCCATCATTGCGATAATATATGGGGGAACCGTGTTACACCCCACATGCATCTAGAGGAACTCAGTTACCCCTCGAGGCATCCCTACTACTTGTTGGGGGTATCGTCGTCCCAAGGAGTGACGGTATTCTCAATCACACATCCATACCATGACACAACAATTCCATAATTCAATTTAAAAGTCATTGACATTTTTACTACCAAGAAAACTCAAGAGTGAATCCAATGAATCCTCAATCCTACACTAATATAAACTCACTCGTGCCTACATCAAATGGATAGTAAGAAGGATTCCATATCATAGTCCCCAAATTCACCCTATAATGGTGTTCCGCATTCTTCGGAAATAGCAGTGGTTGCTTAGGTAAATGCATTTAAATAATTATGAAATTTTAACATAAGATAGACGAGATCCAAAGGGACATTTTTTATGAAGAAATCGAAGTATAATTCATTTTATACGATACTATATAAATTTTTGGAAAACCAAACTAAAACAGTAGGTCTTCTGATAGATAACAGGATTCAAAAGAACATTGTTTCGCCGATTAAACGATTTCAAAAAATTCTGAAATTTTTATATGTGATATGTTGGGATGTCCTCTACAACTTTCATGGAGACACTGAATAATATTCTTTGTCGAAAATTCTGTGGAAAATGGGAAGCAGAGGAAGGTCGGTTTTGTGTCTGTGAAAACAGATCCTGTACTTAATTGTTTTTCAAATATATTTTTGTCATACAAACTCCAAAAATTCTGAATTTAAAGTATGTTGTAGAACAGCCAATGAGGGATGACTTTCGTGAGGACATCCTGTGGAATTCATATCACAAAAGTCAATACAAAATTAGAAAAATCATAGGTCTTGCAGGAACCCAACCTGACTTAGACCCCTTCACTAATTAAACTCAGGCTTTTGACATTTCCAGCCCTAGCATACACTAGACATCAGTAGACCGTACTCCTACGATCCAACCACGAACTCAATATTTTAGTTAGGTAATTTGGTCGAAACTTCCAACTAGATGGGAATCTAAGCAACGATTATGGAAATTTCTAGGAAACGAATCTCGCCAAACATAATCGATTGACATAGGATAGAACGGAGGATATCCACTTGCCTCGGATCCTAAAGGGTTGTGGTTGCAGGCTCGGTGGGGCGAGGGCATGGCAGTATGGGCGACGGCTTGGATGAGGCGTCCCGGATGTTGACTTGAAAAGTTGAGGTTGCTTCCGGCTCACACGGAAGAAAGCTGAAGAGGGAAGTGGGAAGCTTGCTCGCTGACTTTGGTGTTTGTGGCAGAGGAAGTTTGCGGAGCAGATAGAGGGGTAAGCTGCAGTGAAAACGGAAGAAACAGGAAGAACTTGGGCGTGAAAGCTGGAAGAAAGCGAGCGGTTTTGTCCTTCTCTTTTCCAACTCAGCCTTCACCATTCCTTTGCTGCTGAGGTGTCGCCGTTTAAAGAGAGCTGTTGAGGAAGGCGACACGGAGTTGGTCTCCATTGCCGACCCCAGAGGAGATGTGGCAAAGCGCTGGAAGTGTAGCGGCATGAAGAGAGAATGAAGGAAAGTTGCAGCGAGCAGTTTCGATGACTGAGGAGGCGGCTTTGTTTATCTCTTGCTCAATCCTCGTTTTTCAATCGTTGCGGTCACTATTTTTGACTCTGGCCACCAGAGCTCTTGACTGCTGGATGAAGATGTGGCTGAATTCGGTAAAACGGTTAAAGTGGACGAGGTGGACTTCTGGTTGTGCTTCTTGCTGCGCAACTCATCGTGGCAAATGGCGCCAGCTGTGGAGACGTAGCCGTGAACGGAGAATTGGGTGGTGCGGCTCATTGAAGGCCGAGTGCGGCAGCTTGATGATGGTGGCTTGGACGGTTAGGCATTTGGGCTCGCAATACATTGAACAAAAAATCCGGATGTCACAAGTTTGGACTATGCACATATGTTTTAGGGTTTTTTCAAGGAAGATTATAAAAATGATGTGCTTAACAACACATTTAAAACCTTGGCCTCTTTTGTTTTTCCTATCTTCTTTTTGAATCTTTTAAGTCTTGTGACTCACCAAGTGGTTTTTTGAGATTTTGACTTGTATCTTGTACTTGTTGAAGAAAATGAAATCCCTCTCTTCTCAAGGTTTTCCCATCTCAGATTTCCACGTATATTTTGCGTTTTGGGTGATCTAGATTTTGCTTCTATCCTTCACTATTTGTGCTCCGATTGGTGTATCTTGTGACATTTTTTTTCCAACAATAACAATGAGGAATTTGCAATTCTTGCAATTCAAGCGTCATTGCCACGTCACTTTTAATGTTTACGGTTCTAGGAAGAAGTACACCCTAAGTCACTTTTTTCATAAACTTGGATACTTAAATGCCATCTCTAGTAAGGTTTGTCAGAAATCTGACGTGGCGTTATTTTATTAATAAAACCGTCTAATGGCTTGCCGGAATGTCTACGTAGTAATCATTGTCTCAAAACAATGTTATTTTGCCCCTAAATTTGATTTTTAATATAAATATTATTTAAATTTGATTTAAATAAAAAAAGGGAAATCGGCGAGGGCCTCCACAACTCTTGCCGCCATGGCCCCACCATTGTCGAAAGGGTTGGTCGTGTAGGCCCTTGCCCCATCATCACCAACATCACCAATCCTTTCTGACGATGGGGCGAGGGCCTACACGACCTTGCCTAGATTGCGCCAAGGGCTGTCGTTGGCGGGTCGGCCGTGACCCCTCACCCTAGATCTAGGTGAGGGCATGCAGGCCCTCGCTTGTAGTCGGCAAGAATCGCCAGCCACTGGTTGGGGCTCAGCGACCCTAGTCAATCCTCGCCCCACCGTCGCTAGCCTTTTTCAACAATGGTGGGGGTGGTAGCGGCGGCGAGGGCTATAGAGACTATTGCTAATTCCTCTTTTAATTTAATTTAATTCATATTAAAAATCAAATTTGCACTAAAATGACATCGTTTTGGGCTTATCTAACAATGTCAAAGCCACATGAATAAATCTTTTTTTTAAAGAAATGTCACATCATTTAAAATTCTTGTTAGAAAATGCCATGTCAGTTGTTTGGTTGGAAATTCTCGCGTTAGTGCTTATTGTTCATTTCTTCTTTGATTTTGGCACTTAAATATATTTTTGGAAGTTTTGGCACTTATATGTCCACCAATGCTAAATTTTGGCACTTGGGATATCCACGCCTCTACAATTCTATGTTAAATTTTTAGATGGATGACAAATTCCTTATGAATATAATTCATTTTATGTTGCAAAAATTCAATTCATCGATGATAATAATGTTTTGCATGCCAAGGGTATAATTATTGCTGGAGGTTGCACGTGTGAAACAAGTCTAAGTAATATGGTCTATTCTATTAATCAATCATGTGCTTAAGTATCTAATAAGATCACGCATAATGTACCGTGACAAAGACGAACAACATTCTCCTATTATCTAGCTCTCCATCTATATTGCTACTGGCTGGCCCATAAGAATATTCTAAAATTGGTATACATATCCACAAACTCCTCAACGGGATCATAGAGACAGTGAACAAATCCATCAACATCAATCCTCATTAACCCACAACCAAAATTGGAAACCATATCAACTCTTATTCACAAACCAAATCATATAATTTCACAATTCAATATATATCAAAAACACCTTTTCTAAACTATATTCATAAATCATGAATTTTTTGTGATTCTTTCTTAACAAGTTTTGTAAACCATTTATAGGCAATCGGCTCAAACTTTAATCAACAAATACTTTTCCACTTCAAATAAATGCTCCATCTAGATTTTATGCACTAAATATGCCATTTCATAACTCATAATATATCTAGTTCATATTGCGTTCAAAAAATGAGTAAGCATACTTGAAAAAAAGATATTATTACTCATTGAGGAAAGTTGAAAATTGACTTATGAAGGTTACTCAAGTCAATTAAACTAGGTTTATCCATCGATAAAATGATTTCTATGCGCTAACCAAGAAATTCATTTTATTCGTTACGCGTATTATTTGCTTCATGTAACTTGATGCGAAAGTTCAGACTTTCGTTCCGATCAAACTTTACTTCGGTATCAATTTTCATCAAAACTTAGAGCTCCACAGCTCTCTTATCTACTGTTTACCTATAAATCTAAAATTCAATTGCTCCTCAATCAAACCTCGCATTTCAACTTTTAATAATTCCAAATTTAAGACCCGACTTCCAAAATTACTCTGATTAAATAAATAATAGGCTTGAATAATCACAAGGTATTGCAATTCGCAAACTGATTCGGCTTGTTGGGACATCCGAATCGGCTACGCGCGAAATTTTTTCTCTTTTCCCCTTTTCTCTTCACGGACGAGCTCTATCTTTCCCCTTCTATTTCCTTTTTCTTGTTTAGTCCGCCGCCTCGCACACTCACGCACGAATTTGTGGAAGGAAGAAAGGAAATGGGTTGGGCTGAGGGGTTGGACTTTGGGCTTGGCTAACAAAATATGGTCTGAATTCATGGGCCATACATTACGCTTAAAACATACGAGCAATTATACTTAAGGTGAATCGGAAACAAGGCCAAATCAAACACGGACCATGTAGCCGAACATGTAGTGAACTGACTGCACAGCCCATCCTTCATTCTCATGACTTCAGTAGCCGCTGACCTTTGTTGAAGCCAAGATTAAAACAGGGCAAGAGATAGAAAGGCTGACAAGAGTGTTTTTATGGCTGATGTATTCATAAACTCACAGAAGCAAAATCATGCAATTTCTTGCAGAAAGATTTAAGCCAATTTGGAAATTCTAGTTCTCTGTTTAGAGCCCCTTCTTCGTTTTTTTGGTTCTCTTTCTTGAGCTTGGCCTTGATATGGGTTGACAAATTTTTTTTAGCAATATTGACTGCATGGGAGCATCCTTGCACTTTCTCAGTGAGGAAAAGATGGAAGATGATCACATAATCTGAGGGTAAAGAAAAACACAGCAGCAAGTTTATTTTTGCTATGAGGAAACACGCGATCAAAGCCACTCAAAAGGATATTAGTATAACTCCCTACACTAAATTACAAGAAGCTAAGTGTGAATCATGGTTTACTTTTAAGAGTCTGAAACTGTTTCCTTCCTTTTGCAGCTTTGAACACAAGAACTTGTCAGGTTCATTTTAGAATTTAGAGGATCGACGCTTTCGTTAATCTTCATGTCATTTGGTTGCTTAGCTTGTCTATACACCAGATGCACCCCACAACTTGTTAGAGTTCCCTCCGATGCTTGAAACGATATTGTAATTTGTAACTTGATTGTAGTGAGTCAGCAATTTCGCATCCAATCCCCACATCATTCACCGTGGAATGTATAGAACCCATGTGTGGTCCGACTCCAATGAGGAAAAACAATCTACACAACCATAAGTTTCTTGATTGTTGACAAACAACAGGATCTCACATGAAATACTGGTTTCCCTTCAATTAGCTGAACCAATAATAGCACAAAAGGCCAAGCTGGCTATGTTGCGGTATGATTTTGAAGGTACGGGAAACCTTATGAGTCCTCTTGTGCTTTCACGGATGAACCACTTTGGGATCTTGCTTCTTGGATGAAAAATGTCAACCCGAGTCTCTCCAAGCAATCCCTGTCCTACCAAACATTTACACTTGAGACACAAACACATGCCCGGGGGGGTGGAGAGAGAGAGAGAGATCAATTGACGACATATTGCAATTGCTGGAGCATTGATCCTGAATTAGCTTATGACGGCTGGAGAAGTCAATTCGTCTGAGCCAAGGTGATTCATTTGGATGATAACGTAACTTGTGCGATAATTCCGTGCATATTTCAAGCGATTCACAACCTTTAGCAAGTAAATATGTTATTTTCGACGGGAGAGCTAGATTCTTGAGTCATTCATCACCAGGTCTCCTACTTCTTCGACATCAGCGACGTTGTCACTAACGACCATATTGTCTCCGAAGAGTCTCTCAGACATCTCGTGGAAAACCGAAGACAAATGCGACGGACTAGCTCCGGCCATCTGATCCGGCGTCTGACCCTGCACAACCCTGAAATCTCTGCCACCCAGTGGAGAAGGCCACGGATTGTGCATCTGAATGGTCTCAAAATCCTCCAGCACGACACTATTTGGCTGAGACTCCATCTGAGCTGACTCGTCACTGATTGTCAGGCAATCAACATTTGGGCTTTGAATCTTGGGATCCATTGCTTCAAGCAAGCATTGGGTGGCGCCATCGGGATCAAGCAGTTTTCTCTTCTTGCTTGATTCGCGAGTGCCTAATTCACAAACCATCAAAATCACTCATAATTCCATCCAAGAAAACGACCGTAAAATTATATGTAACGACTAATCCGTCACTAATTACGCTAACTGCGATGAATTAAATAAATAACGATTAAAATTAAAATAAACCAAATTAATTAACCTAACCTTGATTAATTAACCTAATCATAATTGCTTAGACTAATTGTAATTAAAATTAAACTAAATCATTCTTAATCTCAATTAAACTAAACCAAGCTTAATTAGACTAATCTAGGCTTAACTAAGGCTAATCTCCATTAGCACTAATCTAACCACCAACTAAACGCAATTAACAGCCTAATAAAAAGATTAGGGAGTTAACTCACGGTTTTTGACGGCGGTGGGCTCGCGGCGACAGTGACACGACGGCGATGAAAACACGAGACAACCATAGCTTGCATGGAGGCTTGACGGTGGCAGTGTCAGCCCCTCAAGCTCTCAGCCAAAAAGGGGAGCTCGGCTTGGGTTTGTGCTGGTCGGTGGTGGTGCTGTTGGCCGTGGGGGTGGAGTTGCTGGTGGTTGCTGGTTGTGGCATGGAGGTGCTGGGGTAAGCTGGTGGTGGGGCGGCAAGGTGGTGAGGTTGAAGTGGCGGTGGCCGCTCGGTGTTGGTGTCATGATGGTGCTGGTGGGATGGGATGTGGCAGCAAAGATGGAAGGAAATGGAGCAAGGGGCTAGCGTAGAGTTGGGTGGCTGGCAGTGGGAAGAGAAATGGAGGAGAGAAAAGATGAGGAAGAAGGGAACGTGGGCAGAGGAAAAAAGAAATCAGCAAAAGGGAATGGGGCTTTGCGTGCGTGAGAGGAGGGAAAGAAGAATGGGAGGGAGAGAAGGAATAAGCCAATCACAAGGCTTGGAAAATATCTATACCATCATAACTCTTGCTACAAAGTCTTCATGCCTCAAAAGTCCTAAGCTCATCCTTGGCCACCCAATCACAATTTTTAAGTCTAATTTTCCAAATTAAAGCTTCTTGGGGTATAAAAACTCTAATTTCTCATCCCATCCGAATTTCCTTTCCATTTTCTTTTTGTTCAAAATTCATTTTTCCACAAAATTTCGGACTCATCGAAAATTTTCCGAAAGATGAGACGACGTCCAATAAATAAATCGTGACACACTCGAACATCCAATTCTCGAAATCAAATTAAATTTTGTGGTTAAAATCGACCGAACGCGATTTTAGTACGACCTAATCTACCAGGTAGCTTTTAGGGGTTTTAGCGTGTTTGACCCATGGTCGATAATTTTCAATCCACGTTTGTGTGTCTCCGAATCGTAGACGACCCTCGGTTGTCACGTAATCACGAGGGTTTAATTACGTGTTCCGAATATAATATCGATAGAAAATCGGTTTATTGTTGTTCGATGCGAATATCGTAATCATGCGGAACCACCTGCAATTCAACTACGTAATTCCATCGAATTGACTTATATCCATTCGCTAATTGATTTATAATGGTATCGTATTGACCCTTGCAGGTTATTATGGTCGACCGGTCGATTTCCGATCAAATTTTCTAGTTTGTCACATTTATATCCTTTAACGGCCTCACCTAATAGATTAGTTAACTCATGAGTGATCAGCTTCGAGTAAAATAACTATAAGCGCGTCGATGAAATTACCATTTCATATATTCAAAACAGGGGTCCAAATTTCGGGATGTCATAAAAGCATTTGCTCCTTTGTGCGGCCGACCCTTGTGTTGTGCGTGTGTGTGAGAAAGGCTGACTTAGGCCGTCCATTGTTTGATCGACCGAAATCGACCGACCCATGACACATGCATCAAAGAACCCTCTTCAAAGCCTACTTTAGATATTTATATTAATACTTCTTGCATTTCAACTACAAACCCCAATCCAAATAGGTTATCAGTAACTAAATCCTACATATACACCAAAAAGCTTCCTTCAAACCAAACTAGAAGTAGATGGTTGCCCAAGGGGCTGTTATGCTAGTATGTATAAAGATTTTCCTGTTATGTTTAGGAGAAAGGAGTATTGCTTCGAGTTTTTGGTTAATCTATTTGGGATAAGGAAAGGAAAAAATCTCAAGATTAATCTATATCGGTTTCCAAAGGCTTCTGTTACAGTGCTAATTCTTAAAATGGTGAACTTTATAGAGAATGACAAAAGCCAAACAGATGCTACTTTTAACGTACATTCACAAATATCATGTTGCTCATAAAAGAAGGTGCATTTATGCATGATGTTTTTCAGTTACACTTATCTTAAGATGTACTATTCGCTACCATGGGTACAACCCATCTCGACATTTGAGTTGCATGTCTAGCAATAACAGGAAAAAAAAGAGAGAAGAAAATTGAATCTTTGTTAATGTGTTTAATTCAAAAGGCACTTTAAAATATAGTGTGCTAAAACACTTTTAGGTGTTCTTAAAGATCTGATTTGAAGGTCTACCCTTACAACTTATCGCCTATGTGCAACTTTCCAATTTCCTCAATTTGATGGGAATGCAAGAGATGCAACCATATATCTTACAACACTTAGCAACGCGAAAGTGATTGCAATTATCTAATATAAAATTACCAATAAAAAAACCTAAAAGATGTCCATCACCTATACACCAAAAAAATGCATATCACAAAAGAAAATGATTGTAATAGAGTTCTAGCAAGTTGGCTAACATTCCCCAATAGCAAGTTATGTCAATTTAAATAGCAGCAAAGCACTGTGCAAACCATTTAAAAGGTTCTGCTAAGGGAATTCCCAGAAGATGCCTGCATAACTCTAAGTTATTTTGTTTTGGGATAAGTGCAATAGAAGTTTTAAAACTTGTTAGGAAGTGCAATTTAGTCCTAAAACTTGTAAAAAGTGCAATTAAGTCCTAAAACTTGTCAAATTGATTCAATTGAATCCTAAATTTAATACTGTTAAACTTATTGAGTAACCTTCATTGGACGGTCGCGCTATCCATCGCGCCGCGACCTTTGTGCAGCGGTCATTGGGGTTGCACGATCTAGGTCATGGCAATCCTTGTCGCGTCGTGTCCTCCACGCGGTGACCCTTGTTAGAGGGTCGTTTGACCCTAGCCGAACCACCTATCCTTCATCGACAACTATTAGCTCTTCATCAACGGTTGCCGGCCAAGCCCTTGGCTGGCCAACTCTCTCTCTCTCTGTCTCTCCCGAGTCCTCTCGTACTCTTATGGATGAATTACTTTGGGATCTTGCTTTCTAGATGAAAAATGTCAACCTGAGTCTCCTCAAGCAATTCCTGTAATGCCAAACATTTACACTTGAGACACAAACACGCGTGGAGAGAGAGAGAGAGAGAGAGAGAGAGAGAGAGAGAGAGAGAGAGAGAGAGAGAGAGAGAGAGAGAGAGAGAGAGAGAGAGAGAGAGAGAGAGAGAGAGAGAGAGAGAGAGAGAGAGAGAGAGAGCATATTGCAATTGCTGGAGCATTGATCCTGAATCAACTTATGACAGCTAGAGAAGTCAATTCGTCTAAGCCAAGGTGACTCATTTGGATTATAACGTAACGTGTGATAATTTTGTGCATGTTTCAAGCGATTTACAACCTTTCGCAAGTAAATATGTTATGGTCGGTAGGACAGATAGAATCTCTCGAAGCTGCTTACAATGTGTCAAAGAAAGCTGCTGCAACTTAGCAAATTGACTGATGCATGTAGGAAGGCCAACAAATTTGTTCTCCGACGGATCTAAAACTGTCAGTGAGAACATGCATGAAATTTTTTCAAGAAACTAAGATCTAATAAGCTGCATCTTTGCACCTTCAAATTAATTACACTCGGAAGGGCTAATGGGAGAGAGAAATTGGCATAATCACTTCAAGCCCATAAACAGTCCGGGAGACCATCAATTAAAATGCGCTCAAGATGCTGCAGTGTATAGATACTATAAGGAAGGTTTTTAAGGTCAGTGCAGTCCCTTAGATTCAACTCTTTCAGTTCAATGAGATTAGCAATAGAGGAGGGTAATTCTTCAATGGCAGTCTCATGTAGTGCCAGTTCTTTCGGAAATTTCATTTTTACAAGAATATTTAGAAACCTTGAAAGCTTTGAGCAACCTCTAAGAATCAAACATTTAAAAAATTGTAACTTTAGATTGCTTGGGAAATAGCTAAGATTGCAACAGTTCAAAAAGTTCAAATATACGAGCTTGTCAAGATGCCCAACTGATGAACCTCAACAGGATGCGCACTCTTGGAGATCCAAGCACTAAAGATTTGGCAGTGATGACACAACCAGAATTTCACTTAGCATTGTATAGTGGTTGAAATTAATAGACCTCAAACACCTAAAAAACTGCACGGCAAATAGATAATATATATATGTAGGCTTTTCAAGATCTCTGAAGTTTTAAATTTTATCTTGACAGAATAGTATGTTGCAAGTGCGTACCTTGAATTCCTTCTCTAATATTCTGATGCTGCTTTTACTCAGGCCTAGACGTCCAAGTTTCCCGTGGCCTGTATTGAATGACATAAATGGTCGAGAGTAATCGGGCTATTCCAACCATCTTAATTCAGTGGGAAAGTTAATGGGATCACCTAAATGGTATGTATTGCGAGCTAAGAAAAATCTGAGCCTATTCATGTTTGTGAAGGCTTGAGCACTAAAGCATACTTCTTCAGGAGCAGCCTATTTGGGCATTGTTGCTTCTACTTTATTGGTTCCTCGGCAGCACATATATGAGTAGACAATTTAAGTGCAAAGATGTATAGGTCATGCAAGGACTTTATTACTAATATATAAGATTAGGTGTGCTTTGGGTGCCTTTTGCTCTTGGCTTTCAGAATTTGCTTTTACTTTCGCATTTGACAAATTAGTTTAATGAAACACATCCTTTAAGTTCGAGGAGATTTTTTCATAATTTTCTTTCTGGGGAGAGGTCAATGTACAAACCTTAGATCTCAGGGTGGAGGTGGAAAAACTGATACTTTTGGTATGCTCAGGCCATTCTCTTACTTAGCAGAAAAATATTAATACACTTCTATTTTAGGAGACAGCTAAACCGACTTTTTAAAGTCTTTAACCCTCCCAAACGGGCATATATATATTGTCAAAAACAAAATAACGCGATTTACTCTATTAACCGTGCCTTCTATTAGCAAATGAAGCACATCCTCAGAGGATCACAATCTGTTGCACTCCGCTGGTGCTTTGGAGATTCTCTCAGAACGATTTCTCTTCCCATTTCTAGAATCATATCATGTATATGAAGCTTGTCAGATTCAATAGTGATGAGCGACTTATTTATAAGAAAAGCAATTCCAACATCCGGGTAGAGATCACAGCTATCCAAAATCTTTCTCACACAAATTATACTTTCTCCCTTGATGAAACATGCGATGTCAAGAAAAATATCCTTCTCATAATCATCTAGACCATCAAAGCTTATTCTTAGCAGACTGAAGACTTCTCTGCTGAAGTTCCATTCAAGTAAGCTTCTTCCTCGAAGAAAAGAACCCAAAACTTTGATAGCTATCGGAAATCCTTTGATGTAATCCACTACGTTATCTAAAAGCTCTTCATAATCTAAAAGAGGAGAAAGATTCCCGAAAACAATCGAATTGAAGAGCATACAATCTCTAGAATGATGTAATGTTGAACCTTGTATACAATTTCTACGTTATGGGTAGCCAGTAAATGTTTTTTTTTGGTAAAGTAAGAAATATATTGATTTTTAACCAAGAAGCTATACAGTAAGGGTAATTAGCACCAAAAACTTACACTCATGATGACAAACAAATCATACGAGTGGAAGGGTGTCAAGAAAAAGGAACCACAAACTGCTAACCAGTGGAAACCAACCGCCTAAACGGCAACGAAGCTGCCAAACTGCGGCAACAAACAAGAAAGGAAAAAGAACAAGAGGGAACTGGCTAGCAAAACAATAGCAACTCTCACAGGAAAACAGGGAAGGAACTGACACCTCTCAAAAGAAACACGAAGGGAGCAGTTCTCCGAAAATTAAAACAACCTAGACTTCAGCGAGTCCACCATGCAGCTACCGGTGAAGTGACAGGAGCCTCCAAAGCGAAAATAGCTGGATCTAACCCCAACTTCACCGAGTTCTTCTATTCCTTGGTGTATCCATAACCTGGCTGAAGGAGATAGCCTTGTCCTTTACTACTTCAAATAGATGAACTTTCAACGCATGCACAAAAAGATCTTTGGCCCGAAACAAGATATTGTTCCTCGTTTTCCAGATTATGTGGCAAAGAGCAGCAAAGGAATACCTCGCTATACATTGAGTAAAATCATCACTCGAGAGACAAGCAAGGGCCCATAAAAGAGTATCTTGCCATGACCTATTTTGCCAAATAAGATTGCATTTCGTAGCCCAAAACGAAGCAAGTCCAACAGAAATTTGGCAACCAAAGAAAAGATGATCAATAGAATCCATTCTTGAATTACAAAATACACAAGAACCATCCACAATCCTACCGTAGGAGAGTAAAAGAACGTGGGTAGGTAGCCGGTTCTTAGTGATGAGCCAAAGATGGAATTGGTACTGCGGGGTAATAATTTTGTTCCAAACAAAAGAGAACCAAGGTACCAAATTACGCTTTGGTTGGATGGCTTCCTAGGCCGATGCAGTCGAGAAAATACCTAAGGTGTTCTCCAACCAAATAAACCGATCAGGGTTCTACGACATAATAGGGAGAGGCTGACTCCACTCCTCTAGGATGATCTTGGTCGCTTGGCCTGATGTGGAAAATAGATCCTCAATCGTAGCTTGCTAGGATAAACCTGACCGATAAATGTAAGTGATCGTAAATAACAAATTCAGGGGACCTTGAGGGTGCCAAGGATCAAACCATAGGGACACCGAATGGTCATCTCCCACTCGCCACTTAAGAAAACACTGGAAGTCCTTCCTCAGAGCAAGAAGATTTCTCTAGGCCCAGGAGCAAAATGTGGGCTTAGGAATAATCCAAAAATTCCTCATTTTTAAGTAAGTAGAATGAATCCACTTGCACCAAAGGGATTCATTGTCCGTAAATAGAATCCAAATGTGTTTAGGCATAGCAGCCATGTTGCAGTTACGAAGCGAACGAATTCCAAGTCCTCATTCTTTTTTTGGAAGGCATACCTTTTCCCAAGCTACTTTTGCACCCCCACTGCCAAGGCCTGGGCCTTTCCATAGAAATTCTCTAAAGATTTGCTCAATACGGTCCAGTATAGCTCTAGGTAACATGAAGATATCAGCCCAAAAGACCTATATAGAGTGGAGAATTGACCTAATGAGTTGTAGGTGGCCCGCAAAAGATAGGAAACGATGTGCCCAAGAGTGCACTCTTGCTGTAATGAGATTGACGAGGGAATTACAATCAGCATTACTAAGTCGCGAAGAAATGATAGGGACTCCAAGATACAGGACTGGTAGCTTGCCCTCCTAGAAATCGAGAACTTGAAGAAGTTGATTCCTAGAAATCTTAGTCCCACCTGCTAGAAAAACTTCACCCTTACCCATATTAGGTCTTAGACCACTCTAAGTAGATAAGATATCCAGCCCATACTTGAGGAGAGAGATAGAAGCCATATTTGCTTCACTAAAAATGAAGACATCATCTGCGAAGAAAAGATGTGAAAGGCAAGTAGATTTGCACCTCCAGAAGAACTTGAAGCTCGGATGTCTGGATTTCAGAAGTAGGAGCCCTGAAAATACCTCCATGGCCAATGTGAAGAGGTAAGGGGACATGGGGTCCTCTTGGCGTAGACCACGGCCACTAGAAAAGAAGCCGTGAAGTTCCCCATTGCTGGAAATGGAGAATTTAGGGGAGCGAATGCAAGTTATGATAAGCCCAACCATGTGATTAGGAAAACCAAATGCAAGAAGAGTTAGTTCTAAGAAATCCCAATCAATGATATCATAAGCATTCTGAAAGTCTACCTTAATAGCACATTTTGGCAAGTAAGGATTAAGGTGAAATCCACTAAATAATTCCTAGGCCAGCAAGATGTTGTCACTGATTCTCTGTCCTTTAACAAAAGCATTCTGGGGTAGACTAATAATGGAGCAAAGAATAGACGCCAGCCGATTAGCTATAACCTTCATGATGCATTTGTAAATTGTGTTACAACAAGCAATGAGTCTAAAGTCAGAGACTATGGATGCATTAGGAATCTTAGGCACCAAGGCTAAAAAAATATTATTTATCTCACGCAACAAGTTCCTAGAGATAAAGAAGCCCTTGACCACTTAAGTGACCAAAGGACCCACAATGTCCCAGTTGTGTCTAAAAAATTTAGCATTGAACTCATCCAATTCAGGAGCTTTGCCCCCAACTAGAGAGAACAAGGTATCATGGATTTCCAAATCCGTTATAGGACAAGATAGGCTACGAACCTGTTCCAAGTTGAGGGAGTGCTGAAGAATTACTGGATCCCCTGCATTGCTAAACGGGTTGGAATGTCTATCGGCGCTAGGAGATCCTGAAAGTGGGAAACAAAAAGCTATTGAACCCCACCAGGATCGGTGACAATATTATCGTTGAGCATCCACAACCGATAGAACTCTATTCATCAGATGCCTTATATTGACAAAGTGATAAAAAACTTGGTGTTCTGATCACCTTCCTTTAACCACCTAACCTTGGATTTCTGTCTATAAAAGGATACCTCCTGTAGATGGAGATTCGAGAAGGTCCGAATGTGATCCCTCTCTAATTTCGCAAGTCGCAAATTACTCGGGTCTTGCTGAAGGGCATCTTGAGTGCACTGAAGAGCATTCCTAGCATTGGCTATTTTGATCGATATATCCGAGAAAGATTTCCCGTGGAGCTGCTTAAGGCGGTGCTTGAGGGCCTTCAGCTTGCAAGATAGTCTAAACATAGGAGTTTCAGCAACCGGATTTTCCCACACTTGAGAAACTATAGTGCGAAAATCCAGGTGCTTTTTCTAGAAATTAAAAAACTTGAAGGGTTTCATGTAGGAAGAAGCAACCAAGACTCTGACAACCATTGGAGTATGGTCAGAGATGCCCAGGGCTAAGAAAGAGGCTTTAGAGAAAGAGAAATCATGGCACCATTTCGTATTTACCAGTACCCTGTCAATCTTCCTCAATTTTCGGTTGGCACCTGTAGAAGTAGACCAAGTAAAGCGATAGCCAACGTATCTTAGGTCTTCTAACTCTGCCTGGGCTAGATAGTGTCCAAACTCTTCATAAAAAGGAAGCCAAGTATCCAAGCTACCTATTCGATCCGACGGGTCCCAAATGGCATTGAAATCTCCCACCACCAGCTAAGGAACATCCAAAAGGCTAGTGTTGAGATGAGTAAGTTCCTCCCATAACGGCCGATGCGAAACAAAAGTATGCTCCCCATATATAACCGAGAGGTAGAATTCAACCCCTGTATCAAGGACTTGCCATGGATTGCCTGGGCATTAGAAGAAGACAAAACAAAATCCACAGAAGAAGGATTTCAACCAAGCCAAATTCTCCCTCTAGGGGAATAATCATAGTTAGAGCACCAATTCTAGCCCGACAAGAGTCCTGAAGAGATGGAGGGGAAAAGAGATTCTGGAACTTTGGTCTCCAAAAGTCCAATATAGCAAATATTATTAGTGCTAGTAAGGTTTCTGACCGGCAGCTTGCCTAATGGGATCTACAAAACCCCTAATATTCCATATACCTATATTCATATAAATAAGACTAGATAGAAAGGCAAGAATATCATCGCCGTTTGCCAGGACAGCCAATAGCTTGGCCTAGGCAGAAGATTTAGAAGCAAAGTGAGCTGGATCAAGGTCCTGAGGAGGCTTGACTTATTAGGAAGTAGGCTTTGTAGAAGAAAGCTTAATGTCCTTCAGCATAACAACATGAGGAGCAGAGGAGCTTACCAAGATTCAATCCTCCTTATTTGAGCTACTCAAGTTACTTGTCTCATCATCTGAATCCTCATTTGAGCTATGTGAAGGGACCAGGGAGTTAGAGTCTAGCAGACGAGCAGTACCGGTAGGAGAGGATGGAGCCAAGTCAACACCTTCCTGAGGCAGCACTTGTTTCTTCTGTACTGTCATAGAAGTAGAAGGCAACAATGCACTGGGAGTAGCTTCACCAGTTTTCACAGAAGGATGGGATAAAACTCCTTTGGTTTATAAATCTGCTTCTTCTTTTTATACCGAGCTTGTTCCCAACCTTCCTCACCAGCACCTCCACTCAGGACCGACACTGGGATATGGGCATGTACAAGGCTTTGGGTGGGGGGAGTATCACATACAGATGCTACTTGAGAGGTCTCAACTGAACTAGAGGGGCTTACTTGTGCTGGGTATTTATGGCCAAAAGTGCCACAACTTGAGCGGAAGATTGGCCTCCATTCATACTCAATATCCACCGAGCGGGTTTCCCCATTAAGGATAACATCCACCAAGTCACAATGTGGTTGTTTGGCGGATATCTTCATGCATACTTGAGCAAAAGAAATCATTTCCATTTGCTCCGTTCTGAGGTCAACATAAAGTGGCTTCTTAATGGCGCTTGCCATCGCATTGATCCCTAGAGTTGACCAACATGCAAAAGGGAAATTCTTTAGCCTGACCCATACCGGGATAGAGGCTTGGGGATCCTTCTTTTGCTCTAGCAATGGATGCCATTGCTGCAAAATTAAGGGGGCCTTGGCCACAGTCAATGGCCCATCATCCAATATTTTCTTTCAAAATTCCGGGTCAGAAACATGGAAGAAATAAAATCCTTTCTCGTTTGCCAAGACTTCAACGAGTTTAGCTCCCCACACATGCTTTAAGGCAACTTCGGTAAGCTTGAAGAGGAGCTTCTTCCCCATATAGTACCCGACCAGGCATTCATGCCATTTTGGATCTGTTGCTTCAAGGATCTCCTCAGATAGGTTTACCATAGTTTTGTTATCACCAACAGTTGGGGGAATAAACGAGAGATTGTACCCTTTCACGGTCGATTTGGCCACATTCGCCCAAGAGCAATTAGGGGGTGGTTTAGAGGCCCTTGCTTGTTGCCCTTGGGACTAAGGACATTTGGAGGAATGCCTGACTCGGCTACGGCCTTGACAAACATCGGCGTCTTTAGGGGCCTGGAGCGAATCTACCTGGTTTTCATCTACAATAGATGAATGGGTTTGGTGGAAAGAGGTGGAAGGCCTACTACGGCTCTGCCCATGGTTACTCTTAGCAAGCAAATGGGCTTTGCTTGAGGCCATCCGGCCTTCTACCACATCAGACAAAGGGGCTGAGCTTTTCGCAACAGTATCCATGGAGAATACCCAGAAAAAACCTTAATTCAAAAGGAACATAGTTACCCAACAAAGGTGAGCCGGAGAAAAAGCGTCGGTGGAAGGTAGGAAGAACCAATCCTCCAAAAATCAGCTCCAACAACCGACTAGAACTCCTGAATCCAGCCAAAGACTCACCGATGAAATAGTAGCATGATCGCCCGAGTAGAGAGGAAAGTGAATAGTACTCGAAAAATGGGAGAACGACCAGTAAATGTTCATCTCTAGTTGTTATGACAATCCTACTTCTACAACCAAACCAACCACATCCTCCAACTAGTGTTTCCAATTGGATCAACTGGTTCACATCGTCAATGACAATGAGGACCCTTTTTCTACGAAGTCTACCCTTTATCATGCTTGAACCTTTGTGGATATTGCCAAGCTTCAGACCACCATCTCACATTACTTGAGGAAAAAGTGTCTCTTGAAGCTAAAGTATGCCAACGTCTGTGGATTTCTAGCAAGTTTCTCTAACATTGGAAAGAAAGTTACAACACTCAAATTTGTGTGAAAAGATTGTAAATAGCTTTGGTGATAGTTGTCTTCCCTATTCCTCCAAGTCCACAAATTCTGACCATGGGAACCTCATTTGATTCCATGTCCAGCAAAGTATGCATGTGGGGACACATGCAAATTCATGTTAACCAGGCTTTCGGGGACATGTAATTGATTGCAATTCATCTTAGACCATACTCTCTTGACAATGCTTTGAATGACATTGAACTTGTGCCTGGTAGATTCAAAGCATAAAGCCAATTGTGGATACCAAAGGAAATTCAAAGACATTTGATGCAATGAGCACTAAGTTGATATCCAGTAAGTTCAAGCCATGGTCAATGTCTTAAACACAATGGACAAGATGCATGACTTGCTTGTGAAAAAAATTGACACATTAGCTTTCCTCCTCCAATTAGCGTAAATTATTTTTTCCCCTATTATGCATTAGCATCACCATGAATTTATTGCAAATGAAACAAGTGAAATTCGGTAATCAACATTTAGAACACAAATTTTGTGAAAAAAACAAACAGTTAGCATCCTTAGAAATGATTAAATGGTAGCCTTACTCATCAACCAAATGCTAGCCAGATATGTTAGCTACTTTGGTTAATGCTTCTCTCCATCTCTTCACCTTCTCTGAATCACCGTTCGACTTCAACCTCTCCTTGTGATCAATTAGGGCTTGTCCGTACCTCCCTCTCTACTTCCTCACGTCCGATGGATACACCTTGTAGAACACCGGCCGCACAATCTGCCTCATCATATCCATGCACTCGAGCATTCTCACCAGCTCGTCCAAGCACCAGCCAAAGGGCATGTATGTTAGAGAAAACTCCTTAACTATTTTGAAGCTGACAAAACATTTCAAAAGATCTAGTCTAAAGACTTGTAGGCTCAAATGTTATAGTCTGGAGAACTCCAGACTCTATTGTCAAAAGTCTGAAGATCGCGAGACTTTAGTTTCAAAGTCTGACCTCACTGATAGATTCTAGACCGACGAGAGAAGACTTATCCAGATGCAAGTTTATTTTCAAGAATTCGGTTCGTACGGTTTGTAGAAGTTCTTACGGCTGGAGATAGCACATTGAAATCAATTATTCTTGTTGGAATTGATTCGGATAATTAGATCATTCAAAAGGCGAAGTATACTTGGAATGTTCTACTTATGGAAACCTAGATCCTGATTGTATGGGCGAGCATGATTGGTGAGCTATCATCACATTCCTAAAACGATTTGAGATCTCCTTAATTGATTCTATCCTGGGTAGATTGGAAGAACTAATTTGGAAAGTGCCAATGGTTGTAGATGCATAGAGGAGTATGTGCGTGAAAGAAGAATTTCAAAACCTAAAACTTCCCAGTTCTTTGCTATTTCTAGTGTTGTGCTTAATTTGTACTCAAAAGAGAGAGCAAATGCTTGTGAGACTTTGGGAGAGTGTAGTAGAGGTTCCATACTGTAAAGTCGAGGATGTGAGATTGTAAAATCTCTTTTGATTCATAGTGAAATCTAGCCAGTGGGCTGTTAGTGCAGGAGAGTAGACGTAGGCTTGATCTAAGCCGAACCACTATAAACTTTGCATTTCTATTCTCTTTCTTTGAACTCGTTACTTTAATTCATAGCTTTATGTAACTGCTTATAGTCGTTTACATCTTCAGTCTATTATCTTCTAAAGACAATCTATTTTCATTAAGCATTGCAAAAATTTCTTTTAACACCTATTCACCCTCCTCTAAGTGTTCTTACTAGCTTTTTCAATTGGTATCAGAGCCCGTGTGCTTATTTTATTGAAATGTTTTTACTTCTAAATTAAAGATCTATGGCTAGTATTTTGGCTCCAAGTTTGGTTGAAGGCCAAAGCAATACCAGACCTCCTTAATTTTATGGGAATGAATACAATGTGTGGAAAAATAAGATGAAGGCATTCCTGAGATAAAAAAAATCCTCTAGAATGGGATGTAGTAGAAAAATGGATCATTCCTAAAGCTACATTAATCTTAGAAAGAGGAAAATAAGTTATAGACGCTGGCGAAATGGCACAAGAAGAAATATCTAAGGGACAAGCTTTTAACGCTAAAGCCATTTATTCTTTATATTATGTTTTGTTTCCTACTAAGTATAATAGAATTTCATTGTGAAACAACCAAAGAAGTTTGGGATAGGTTACACGTTACCTATGAAGGAACCGATTGAGTTAAAGAAACAAAAGTCAATATTCTACTCGGACAATATGAAGCCTTCAAGATGAAGCTAGGAGAATCTATCACTGATGTGTTTAGTTTGTTTCATAGAAATTATAAACGGTCTAGCATATCAAGGACAACCAATCTTTGGACCAATGAAGGTTAGCAAATTATTGCATGAACTCTCCAAAAACTAGAATCACGTGAACATTTCAATAAGAGAAACCTAGATGATCATGCCGTTTTCTATAGACGAATTAGTTGGCACACTTCAATCATATGAAGTGGAGCAAATTAATGAGGAAGATGATCCTAAAGGTAAGAAGTTAATTGTTTTAAAATTTGACAATGATTCTGATACAAATTTAGAAGATGATATGGACGATGAAGAACTAGCATTCATGATAAGGAAATTCAGAAAGTTGAATAGAAAGGGAAGAAGATTCAACTGGAAGAAGCAAAGTACTCAAAAGTTTCAAAACAAATCAACTAAAAATGATGAAGCCAACAAATATGTGATATGTTTTGAATGCAAGAAAAAGGGACACATCATACCCAATTGTCATCTGTTGAAGAAAAATAAGGGAATAACTGAGAAATACAAAAAGGTTCTTAAAGCAAAGACATGGAGTGATACCGAATGCGAAGAAAGTGATGAAGAATATGCCAATATATGTCTAATGACAAATTCAAAATCAAACTCAGACTCTAAAACAGATTCAGACTCAGACTCAGACAATAAAATCGAGGTTAGTAATTTAAAAATTCTTGCTAAAGTCTCAAAGTACATAGATGAACTTTGTCTCAATCTCAAAATCTCTCTTAAAATGATTTTTGAGCTGAAGAATGAGAATTCTACACTTAAGCAACAAGAAATTTCTTGAAAAGAAAAGTTTGAAAATCTAGAAATTTTTTTTGCCAAATTGAAAGAAAATGCAGATTCTCTTTTAAAGGAAAATACTTTTTTAAAAGAAGATATTTCAAATATTACAAAAAGGTTTTCAATAGGATCGAGAAGTTGGAAAAGATTCTTTCAAAGCATAAAGACCTTATTTCAACAAATCTGGTTTGGGAATGACTTTAGAAACCATTTATCTAATTGATTTTCCAAAAGTAAAGGAAATAATCAAACAAAGACCTACACAAACGTTTTATAGAAATCATTTTCAAAGAATTTTTGTAAAACTTGTTGGCTGAAGTGCTCTCAAATGTTCAAAGTGTAACAGCTCAAAACATTTCGAGAAAGAATATCTTAAAGTCTGGAGACCTGTTAAGAAGGATTGTGCAGAGACTGTGTTTAAAACTAACTCCTCTGGATCCAAGAAAATCTGGGTACCAAAGAAAGCTTGACTTCTTTTTGTAATTGCAGGTTACTATCAAGAAAAATATTAAGTGGTTGTTTAAGACACATGACAGGAGATTCAAGTTGTTTTATAAAGCTTGTGCAATTAATGGTTGAAAAGTCTCTTTTGGTGGAAACAGCAAATAAAGAATTGTTGGATGTATAACTGTAAAAATTGGAAATCTCACAATCAACTAGGTTTCCTTGGTAGAAAGTTTGAATTACAATCTACTCAGCATTAGTCAACTGTACGACACTAGATTCAAAATCAATTTCCAAGAAGGAATTTGTTCGAGAACTAGTAAAGATTTTTCTCAGTCTTTCACTGGATGAAGAAATGTGAATATTTATCTTCTAGATATAAAACTAGAAAGCTCTTGGTGTCTAATATCCATTCAAGATGAAGCAAACCTTTGGCATCGAAAGCTTGGCTATGTTAATATGAAGCAGATTGCCAAGATTTCCTCCAAGAAACTTGTTCGTGGACTCCCCAGTCTGACTTATTAGAAGTTTGATCTATGCACACCATGTGTTTTAGGGAAAACAGGTTAGAAGTTCTTTTAAACCTATAAATCAAGTTTCTACTAATCGTGTTTTGCAGTTTCTGCATATGGATCTCTTTGGACCAACCGGATTTCAGAGCATTTGTGGAAAGAGATATTGCCTAGTAATTGTAGATGATTATTCTCGTTTTATTTGGGTTTACTTTATGGCAAATAAGTCTAAAACCTTCTCTCACTTTTCAAAGTTTGCCAAGAAAGTTTAGAATAAAAAATGATATGATATTTCAAACATACGGATAGACCATGGAGGTGAGTTTGAAAATCAAGACTTTGCTAAATTCTGTGATGAATATGGTTTCCAGTATGTTTTCTCTTCTCCATATTCTCCAGAACAGAATGAAGTTGTGGAAAGGAAAAATAGATCTTTACAGGAAATGTCTAGAACTCTTTTAATTGAAAGTAATATTTCTTCTTGATTTTGGGCTGAGGCAGTTTCTACAACTTGCTATATTATTAATAGAATGTTTTTAAGGCATGTTCTAGATAAAACTCCTTATGAAGTATTTAAAGGAAAAAAAAAGCCAAATTTTCTTATTTTCATATGTTTGGTTGTAAGTGTTTTGTTTTGAAAAATGCAAATGTGAGGAAAAATCAGATGAATGAATTTTCCTTGGATATTCAACCACAAGTAAAGCCTACAGAATATTCAACAAGAAGACTCAATTTGTGGAAGAATCTATGAACATCAAATTCCAAGACTATGTAGAATCAACTGAATCAGACTCAACTTGAAGAATTTAAACCTACTTCAGACTTTACAAAGTCTACCTCCCCTGAAGTGGTTCAGACTTCTGAAGAATAACAACGAACATAAATTGAAGACTCAATTGAAGTAAAAGATCAGCAAACTATCAGACCGACCAGTAACTGGAAGCGTAAGTCTAGTTATCCCAAGGAACTCATCATCGGCAACATTGATGAAGGGATTCGCACCAGATCCAAAAGGGGAAAAGAGTCTAGCGTATTAACACTTATTTATGAAATATAACCCAAAAGCATAGAAGAAGCCTTAGTTGATGAAAGTTGGATTGGAGCTATATAAGAAGAACTTAGACAGTTCAGCATCAATGATGTTTGAGAGCTAATTCCTAAACCAAAAGGTACATCTATTATTGGAGCTAAATGGATTTTCAGGAACAATATGGACGATAAAGGAAAAGTGGTCAGAAACAAAGCAAGACTCGTGGTCAAAAGATATACGCAAGAAGAATGGATAGACTATGATGAGACCTATGCATCGGTGGTAAGGTAAGAAGCAATTAGCTTATTACTTGCTTTTGCTTACTATAAAAATTTCAGGTTATTCCAAATGGACGTCAAAAGTGCATTCCTAAATGGATTTATCTAAGAAGAAATCTATATGGAACAACCACCTAGATTTGAAGATCCAAAAAGACCAGACTCAGTCTTTAGACTAAAAAATGCTTTATATGGATTAAACCAAGCACCTCGAGCATAATATGACAGGTTAAGTAAGTTTCTAATTCAAAATGGTTTTATTAAAGGAAAAGTGGATACTACCTTGTTCATTAAAAAGGAATGTAAATATTTTTTACTAGTTCAAATTTATGTTGATGACATTATCTTTGGATCATCTAATGAAAACCTATGTAAGGTGTTTTCTAAGTCTATGTAGGATAAATTTGAGATGAGCATGATGTGTGAATTATCTTTCTTTCTCACAAGTGAAACAATTGAATGAATGAAGTTTCATTTACCAAGAAAAATATGCAAAAGACCTCATTAAGAAGTTCGGATTGGAGAATTGCAAAAAAAATGAGATACCGATGTCAAGTTCTTTAAAGCTAGACAAAGATGAAAGAGGAAAGAAAGTTGACCAGAAGCTCTACAGGAGTATTATTGGTTCACTTCTTTATCTTACTGTTTCTAGACCTGACATTTTGTTTAGTATTTGCATTTGTGCTATATTTCAATCAGATCCCAAAGAATCTCATATAAGTGCTGCAAAATGCATCATTAAATACGTTGCAACTACTTCAAAGCTAGGTCTGTGGTATCCCAAAGAATGAGACTTTACTCTCATTTGATATTTAAACGCAGATTTAGCAGGTTGTAGAGTCGATAGAAAGAGTACTTTTGGTACTTGTTAATTGCTGGGAAACAGGACAATATCTTGGTTCTCAATGAAGTAGAGTACTGTAGCTCTTTCAACAGTAGAAGCAGAGTATGTGGCTCTTGGAAGCTGTTGTTCTCAAATCTTGTGGATAAAGCAATAGCCGAGAGACTTTGGAATCGAAGACTCATGCACCGAGATCAAATGCGACAACACCAGCGCAATCAATCTTACAAAGAATCCAATTTTTATTCAAGAGCAAAGCATATAGAAATTCAACATCATTTCATTAGAGATCATATTCAGAATGGAGAAGTCATGATACAATTCATTGACTCAAAGAATTAGTTGACAGACATATTTATAAAGCCACTGGAGAAAAGTCTATTTGAGTCTATTCGTACTAGATTGAACATTATATCTTTATCAATTAAAGTCTGAAGATGATCAGACTCAGAACAACCAAAAGTTGCGACCGTAAGTTAATTATGTGTTAGTATTTTAATTTTTGGGTGAAAATTTGAAAAGGTATGTTTACTTTTGAATCGTTACTTACTTATTTTATTTTTAGCAATTATCTTTTTAATTTTGAATTTGTGACAGTTTTTTATTTTCAAAAAGGCAGTTTTTCATTTCCAAAAGGCAGTTTTTATTTTTCCTTTATGACAATCCAAATACCGCGTTTCATCTACTTTATATATTGTCGATTTTCTTCTTCTTCATTTTCACTCATAAACCCTAGAATATAGAACTTCACTTTCTTACTTTTTCTCTCTAGTTCAATCCATAAAGTTCTCATATTTTTCCGCAATCGAGTTTGAGAAATCTCCCAAGGACAGTGATAATGTCTTCCCAAAGAAAGTTGTCTAGAATCGCGAGCAAGGGACCACAGCATATGCATGAGAGTCTTACGCACTTTGATCCAATCGAGGAAGAAAAATCTCCACAGCAACAATAGCAAAGTCAACAACAACATTCTCAACCACGCCACTCCTCTCAACCTAGGACTCAATATCCTCCGCAACCAACTGAAGAAGAGATTATTGAAAATATTGAACTTGTAAGGACTCTTAAGCCTGAATTTCTCTTCAAACTCTACTTTACTTTGAAAGAAGGTGGTACCGCAATGTCTTTCATTGATGAGTTTTTAAGTGAGAAATGGTACATAAATGAAACTCATTTTTTGAGAACGATGGAGAGTATGGGTGTTGCGCCTGTTGGTTCGGTAGCAAGAGTTTTTGCGAATTTTCCAAGTGATCCACGGTTTGGGTCATTTAATTAGCTTGAAAGGAAAGATGACGATGAGAGGATATTCACAAATTTTAAGCCTAGGATGAGAGTCGCTGCAAACATTTGTGGTGAAATGACGGATCTTTTTTGTTCTAAGGACCACAAGAAAACTTATTCTAAATTGCTGAAGCGAGGGGTGATAAATTCTAGGAGTGTAGGTTTTGATTTTCTTGATTTGTTGAAAGTGAAACTGAGTGAGAAGTTTGCACTCCTTCAACTCGTACGTTTTTGCTTTGAGACGACTATTGCTCACCCATAACTTACAGCTTATTTCTATTCAAATCTATCCTTTTTAGATGCGAATATATTTTCCTTTAGTGTTAGAGACAAGGATTTTGTGGTCGATGTGGATACTCTGGCTGATGTGATTAGGGTGGAAAGATGGAGTTTCCAACCAATCAGTGTGTCTATTGCTCATGCTACTTTGGAGCTTGTTTGGGATAGGATTGTTGAAGGCATGATTTCTAACTCTAGAATGAATGCCTCCAACATCTTGCTCCACAAGATTGTGATTAACTGTTTCAAACATAAATCCACATCAAAAACTGATGTCTCAAATTCTGAAGCGAAGCTGATGTACGCCATCAACATTGGTTACAAGTTCTCTATGCCTCACACTATTCTTATGCACATGTATATGACAGTGGTGAAGGACAAGGGGCAGCTTCCTTATTCTGCTCTTGTTACTTGATTATTCAGACACTTCAACATTCAGTCTTCCAAAATTTTGTGTGTTCGAACCATTGCTCCAATGGTAGTGGGACTGAAGATGATTTCCAAGATGCGTCTAAAGGAGCTGAATAAGGTTTTTAGAGCATTAAGGTGAAGTCCCCTGTCAAGGTAAGACAAGACTCTACAGTAGGAAAAATGAAAGGCAAAGAGCCCATGACAGAACCATATAAGAAGAGGAGATCACTCATCTTGCAGGATGAAGAAAATGAGGATGACATCACTCTCTCCGCTTTTGCCTTAAAGAATTTAGGGATAAGTGCACCAGAAGTCCTAAAACTTGTTACGAAAATACATTCGAATACTAAAATTTGCAAAAAGTGCAAATGAGTCCTAAAACTTGTCAAAGTGTTTCATTTGAGTCCTAAAATCGACGCCGTTAGCCTTTTCCGTTAAAAATGTTAATGTGGTATTTAAGATTAATTTTTATTTTCCACGTGGCTTATTTTAATAATTTTTATTCATTTTCTAAAAAAAATAGATTTAAAAAATAAAAAATAGATTTATTGATTTTATCTTATTTTCAACAAAAAAAAAAAAAAAATTATTTAAAAAAGAAAACAGTTAAAAAAAAGAAAAAAAAAAAAATGGCAGCCTCACCAAAGGGGCCGGCAACCGTCGCCGGAGGAGCCGGTGATCGTCGCTAGCCCCGGGCACGGAGGCCGGCTCTTGCCCGGCCGGTGGGCGAGGCCTCGCCGGCCCCAAGCGAGGCCGGCGACCCTCGCCAAGCTTGGGCGAGGGTGCTCGTCGTCGGCCCTCGCTCGAGGTCGGCGAGGCTTGCCCGATCCGGCGAGCCTCGCCGGCCCGAGCGAGGGCTGACGAGGCATCGCTTAGGCCGAGCGATGGTTGCCGGCCCCTTGCGAGGGCTGTCGATGCTTTGCCCAAGCCGGGTGATAGCCACCGCCCCCCTCGAGGGTCGGCGTGCCTAGATCTAGGCACCTTCGCCCGAGCTTAGCGAGGGTCACCGGTCCTTGCCTCGGGGGGGGGCCGTAAGAGCCGGCCACCTACGCCTGTGGCCGGCGATGGTTGCCGGCCCCTTTGGCAAGGCGCCATTTTTTTTTTTTTTTTTTTGAACTATTTTATTTTTTAAATAAATTTTATTTTTTTTTTTTTTTTGTTGAAAATAAGATAAAATCAATAAATCTAATTTTTTTTAGTTTTTAAATCTATTTTTTAAAAAAATGAATAAAAAATCATTTAAAAAAGCCACTTGGAAAATAAAAATTAATTTTAAATGTCACGTCGCATTTTTAACGGAAAATGCTAATGGCGTTGATTTTAGGACTCAAATGAAACATTTTAACAGGTTTTAGGACTTATTTGCACTTTTTTTGTAAGTTTTAGGACTCAAATGCATTTTCGTGACAAGTTTTAAGACTTCGGTGCACTTATCCCAAGAATTTACAGATTTTTGTTAGCTTTCCAGAGACAGAGGATCGAGAGAACAGAGAAAGAGAAGAGACAGAGCAGAGAGATGAAGAAAGAGAAGCGATGAGGACAGAGGAAGAGGAAGGAAGAACAAAAGAAGAAGAAAGAGAGGAAGAGAACAAGAAGAAAAAGAGGGTCATGATGATTCTCTTGCATAAGAATAAGGACAACATCACATTGATGCTGAAGAAGAGCAAGAACAGGAAGAAAAGTATTTTTCTCCACCTGAAGGCACAAAAACAGGAGGAGCTGCTGATAAAAGAGGTACTTATTCACTTACTTTTACTAGTGGTGATGTTAGTCACTCTCTTGCCGATTCAGAGGATGTGTATGCCTCTCAATTTCTTGAAGATGGTAATGAGGCTTCATCTCCAAGTCTGGATGTTCCTACTAAGGATCTATCATCAATGAACATTCCTTAAACTGATCATGTTGAAGCGAGTACTCAAACCGATAATACAACAGACTTTAAGAGACTGCTTGAGCTTCTTGTGGAGATCAAAGGTTAGTTTTATGGATTTGAGTGTGAATTTCAGAACATGTAGTCAGCTTTTTAAGCCACTTCAGTTTCTTTGCACGATCAAGTACAAGCCCTTAAGCTTCAAGTTTAAGCCACTACAAAGGGTGAAGATATTGAACAACTGAAGGAGGACCTGAGGAAGCTGGAAGAGACTGTCAAGTTTATGGGGGATTTCCAGATCATTTGCATCCCCAAACAGTCATGATTTCACCCAACTCTTTTTAAAGTTTTTCTCCACTTTTTGCTGTTGACAAAAAGGGGGAGAAAGTTTGTGCAAATTTGATTTGACTTTATCTTTTGATGACTTTTGCTTGATTTGACCTTGGTTTGATTTTGGTTTGCTTTCAGACTGATAGACTTTAGATATCTGACTGTTATTTGGATTTGAATTTTTCTTGCAATAACTAAGCTTGTGATTTTGATTATGGATGGATAGTTATTTATCTTGCAAGTTTAACATGTTTTTTGTGGTTGCAGAATCAATACTATCCAGGCCTTAATTAACTTATCTTTATAAGACATCACGATTTGTTTAAAGTGTTACAAGTTAAAATTTTCAAATCTGCACGAAATGTTTTGTCACCATAAAAAATGGGGAGATTGTTAGAAAAAACTTCTTAACTGTTTTGAAGCTAACAAAACCTTTCCAAAGATCTAGTCCGAAGACTTGCAAACTCAAGTGTTATAGTCTGGAGAACTTCAGACTCTATTATCAAAAGTCTGAAGATCGCAAGACTTTAGTTTCAAAATTTAACCTCACTGACAGATTCCAAATCTACGAGAGAAGACTTACCAAATGCGAGTTTATCTTCAAGGATTCGGTTTGTACGGTTTGTAGAAGTTCTTACGGCAGGAGATAGCACCTTGAAATCAATTATTCTTATTGGAATTGATTCGGATAATCAGATCCTTCAAAAGACGAAGTACACTTAAAAGGTTCTACTTATGGAAACCTAGATCCTGATTGTATGGACGAGTAGGATTGGTGGGCTATCATCACATTCCTTAAACGATTTGAGATCTCCTGAATTAATTCTGTCCAATAGGTAGATTGGAAGAACTCATTTGGAAAGTGCCAACGGTTGTAAAGGCTTGGAGGAGTATAATAAGGACGACTCTCAAGTTGTTCTAGTGTGTGTGTGAAAGAAGAATTTTAAAATCTGAAACTTCCCAGTTCTTTGTTATTTCGAGTGTTGAGCTTAATTTGTATTCAAAAGAGAGAGCAAACACTTGTGAGACTTTGGGAGAGTGTAGTAGAGGTTCTACACTGTAAAGTCGAGGACGTGAGACTGTAAAATTTCTTTTGATTCATAGTGAAATTCAGTCAGTGGTTTGTCAATACATGAGAGTGGACATAAGTTTGATCTAAACGAACCACTATAAACTTTGTGTTTCTATTCTCTTTCTCTGAACTCGTTACTTTAATTTGTAGCTTTACGTAACTGCTTATAATCGTTTACATCTTCAGTCTATTATCTTCTAAAGACAATCTATTTTCATTAAGTATTGCAAAAATTTCTTTAACACCTATTCACCCCCCTCTAGGTGTCTTTACTAGCTCTTTCAGCGTAGTCCTCCGAAAACACGACGATCAAGATCCTTGACTACCCGATGGCTCTGAGGATTGCCGGCACGATCTCCTCGCCCTTCCCGAGCTCCTTGTCGTCCATGAGCGCGGCGATCCCCGGCTGGTCCAACGCCACATGGAGGTGGCCGGTGAAGCTGTTGCGCGTGTCCTCGCCGTGGAAGCTGAGGAAAACGTTGTATCCGTACGGGTGGCTAGGGAAGAAGGACGGAGGTGGAGCGTCGCCGGAGGCCTTTCGGCTCAAGCTCGGGCTCAACATGAGCGATGGGAGAACGAAGGAGTGACCTCCTTCCATCCATACATCGATTGGACCGCGGGAATGGCCTTGCCAGTTGGACTGAAACGGGTTGATTTAGGGCCTGCCATGGCTGCGCCGGCAAACGACTCGAGGTGAGAGACGTCCCGACAAGCTCTGGATTCTGATCACAGAGATATGCATAAAATTACTTTATTGTACACAATAATCACTAATCAATCTTTATATGTTTCTAAAATAAAAAATTATTTTTATTTTTCTGAATAAATGGACATTTACTATCCATATTAATTTTTCACGCTTTCCAATATTAAAAATTAGCAAGCATTATAAAAATTACTAAGCATGTAAAAGTTATTTCTTCTTATAGAAAGTAACATTACCGGTGATTAGATTGTTACTCACCGTGTTACATATTATTACTTTCTATGCCGACATTTACTTTGTATAATAAAGTTACTTCGATTCGAAATAAAATTAGCGGTCACATAAGGATGTCATGGTAAACGAAAAGCTACAATTTGTTCCTTTCCTACATCGAAAGCTACTAAACGTATTAAAAGTTACTCGGGTGTTATAATAAAAATTATTTTCACAATCATGAAAGCAAGCTTGCTCTTATAAGCAATTTGTATTTTCCTGGACTTTTTAGTAATTTTTGTGTCAAAAGCTCCACTTTTGTAGAGAGAAAATTAATAGATTATTAGAAACGATTCTCTACAAGTTAGCATTTTATAAAACCAATAAGAAAACGTGTTAGAAAATCTTGACCTTTTGCAAATTAAATAAAAATATTTGAAAATTTATAAAAATATTATTAAAATGATAGGTTGGCCTATGTAGCCATCTATATCAGTAATATCTAGCCAAAATTAGTAAAAAAGAACTCAATTGGCATTAGGTCAAAAGATTAATGACTAAACAGGCACTACTAAAAAGGTTTAGGACTAAAATAATATGAGTAATAGGTTTATGACTTTTCCAACAATTTTCTTCATCGATTTTATAAAATGCTAACTTGCAGAGAATTGTTCCTAATGAAGTAACTCAACTTCCATTGAAATCCATTAATTTTCTCTCTTCCAAACTGGAGTTTTAGATACAAAAACTAGTGAAGTTAAGTTAATTCATTATAAATGATTCTCTGCAAGTTAGCATTAAATAAAATTGGCGCAACGGACAAGATAACTAGAAGTTTCCAAGGAAAACATTTTCATCCTCACATCCTCTTCCCTTAAAATTTGTCTTATCGACGGAACATTTTAATCATGCGGACTTGAATTTTAAGCTTACTGTAGCTACTCCTCTTTCTCGAATTATAGTCCTACAAAACCTGATCTCTATTCTTGTGGTGTTTTGAATAGAATACAGGGGAACTTATACACATTTTCTAAATGCATCATTATGAATCGAGAAAATTAATTTGAAATAAATTTGATAAGGATTTATAAATTTAGGATTTTTCTTTTCAGTTATCATTAGATGGAGTCCATACTGGCTCGAAAAGCACGTGGATCACCTCAGAAAGGATCCATTGAAGAAGAGCAAAGAGGCGTAGAGAAGTCAGCTGCAAATTTCCAATGTTGACCCAGGACTTCGCCCTTGGAAAAAGACGACATCAGGGAGCGAACTCCCTTTCTCCGAAGGATAGCGGGAGCCGGTGCATTCGTCGTTTTGCGTTCAGTTGTCTGCCTCTCCGGCTCTATCTACCAGTAAGATCTCGTCCTAATCTAGTACGAACCAACAAGCATCATCGAGCGATTCATGCGTTCAAAGGGCGCATCGAATGTCAGATGAAAGTCTCTCGAGGCAGACTTTTTATCAGAACACGTGGCTTAACCTCGGTCGTCAAAGGTCTCTTTAAAGACCGAATCGGCCCCCACATTCAGTTCGAACCTGCTGCTTGTCAAATGATCGAGACGGAACCTCGGCCCCCACAGGTCTCGATTCAATTTCCTCGGATCTAGAATCCTTGTGACGACGTCATGACCTATTTATGATGTGTTTTCCCCCATTAATTTTGGTGACGCAAAAGTTAATTTAAAATTAATTCGGTACGTAAATATCAAGTTGAAGTTTTTTGAGACGGGAAAAACAAATAATTTGAAAAAAAAATTGACACGATATAGTAGTTTGAAATTTTTGACGACACTAACTCACACTGTAAACGCTTATCTTATACAAAACCAGTTACAGAAAGAAAGAAAAAAAAAACACAGAAAAAAAGCTTAGTGTAAACTAAGAGGAAAAGAACACGGAGAGCACTTTCTTACGGTGGAGACAAAGGAAAGAAACTACAACATATATACTAAGTATGAGCATTTACCTTTGACCCATTAAAAAAAAAAAAAAAAAAAACCAAGTTTATCGGTTGGATTCAGTCCCTTCACTTCTGATACTCCCTCCGATTATGCAGAGGTTGCATTATGTGATCTGGGTCACAGAAAATAGCAGCGCCATATAATAGAGAGAACAGAGCAGGAGCAGCAGCATGGAAATTTTAGGGCGTCAGTCCCACTGCTTGCTCCCACAGCTCACTTGTGTAATCACTCCAACCACAGGACTTCTCAATCAGACCCTCCAGCTCAAGATAGATTCCTGTGTCATCCATTGCCAGTTCTTCTTCTTCTACATCCATCGCATCATCGCCCATGACCACGTTGTCTCCGAGGAGCTTCTCCGACATCTCATGGAAAACCGAAGGCAACTCTGACGGACTAGCTCCGGCCTTCTGATCGGGTGTCTGACCCTGCACAGCCCTGAAATCTCCGCCACCTATCGGAGGAGGCCATGGGTTGAGCATCTGAACGGTCTGAACATCCACCGGCACGACATTGTTCGGCCAAGACTCCATCTGTCCTGGATCATCGCCAACTCTCGGGCAATCAACGTTCGGGCTTTGAATCTTGTGATCCATTACTTCGAGCAAGCATTTGGTGGCTTCGCTGTCGAGACTGAGCAATTTGCTCTTCTCGCTCGATTGACAAGCCTCTAATTCTCTCTTCTGCCTCCTCTCCTGGATTAAATGGACAAAGTTCGGGCTTTTGGTTGCTTTGGAGAGGAGGAGGAATATTTGCCGACACCTGCACTCAGCATAGCGAATCCGCTTGGCGACCTGATTGATCTCATGCTGCGAGTGCTCCCGCTCTTCTCTTAGTTTCAGGATCTCGGTCTTCAATGCTTCCTGGTCCTTCTTAAGCATTTCAAGTTCAGCTTCCTTTCCAGCCTTCGGGTAATCCGAAGCAACAGTACGACTCGATGTTTTCGTATGACCGCTGAGTTTCCGTCTCCTCCTTATGTTCTTCAGCAAGTGCTTCTTCCCTTCCTGAAAACTTCGGTTCGCAAACTCCCATCGATCTGCGTCCATCTTCCTAAAACCCTGCCACATATCTTGGATCATGATGCGTGAAGAATAGGAGGAAGCTGGGTTGAGGAGTTTAAATTGAAACAGAAGTCCCAAAGAGGGTATGGACTATTTAATGACTCAATATCAATCCGTCAACTTCATAAATACGAAGACAAAAGTGCAGAACTATGCTTTTGGTCTTGCCCAAAAAGAAGAGAAGTGTCAGAAGGCTTTACCAAAACATCGGATAGAAACAAAACGATGGCTCAAAGAGTCTCATCTTCAGCTAGAAAGTGCATAATGGAGCATCAAAACATTAGTGCATTTCTAATCCAAATGAAAATTTACCATTTGAGAAATGCATTGAAACACAAATCCGGTGAGAAGATAAATCTTTAATGGGTATCCTGACGTCTTGGTTGACATGGTAGTTTCTGCAAACTACCATCAAATGCATCATCACTTGAATATGATGACGGGCCATTGTCCCCTGGCCGCTGGATGCAAATTTTAGTGAACATGTGCCTCATGATTCGTGATATTTCGCATATAATCGATGTATCTCACCTGCCATTCCAAATTTCTTCGTTCCTTGTCCCCTAATCTAGGTAAAGCATGACTAATAACCCAGCAACTGGGTGAAATTGAATCTCAACACACGAGCAAAACGTGGTGGGTGGGTTCCCTTAGATCCTAGCTTCTTTGCCCCGGGGACTATCCGTTGGGAGAATGAGGAGTAGCTGGATGCCCCCAGGAGGATCACACTCTGAACGGCCAAAAAAGAAACAGAGCCGAAACAGAGTCAAACCAAAAAAACAGAGCTGAAACAGAGTCAAACCAAAATAAACATACAGACATTATCCGCATTTGTCTCGATAGGTGTTGAGCTGCCAATGGGGTAAGTTTCAGGCAAAAACATGGACCGAAAAAAAAAACAAAATCCCGTTCGAAGGGAATACCCACGTAAGTGTTAAGCTGCCTGATGAAGCTGGAGAAATTGGAGTGCTTGAAGTATCGGGGCAGGAGCTGCTTCGAGAACTCGTGCGGATCCCAAACCACGAAGCTGTCCCGGCTGGAACTCCACGACAGCACCGTGTCCGTACTCGGGTCCGACACCATCTCGTACGTCTTCCTCAGGAAGGGCGCCGGCCCCACCTCCCCCAGCCCCTGCATCGGTCTCGCCACTTCGTCCGCCGCAGCCCGCAACGAGCACGACACCGATCCGGTGGCAGCGTCCCCTGGATCAGCAATGATCGCCACCTCCTCATCTTCCTCCTCCTCTTCCTCTTCGATCTTCACCACCTGCGCGGCCAGACCCGAATGGGGTTCAGGCCGCGTCAGGCACGAACGCAAGAGCGGCCCGGCATCAATTCCGCCATCGCCGATGGCTAATTTTGGGGACGGAACCGAATGGGGAAGCGACCCTAGGTCGCCGGGGTCACCGTTGCCAACAGCAGCAACGGACGCGATCACTTCTCGCGATCTCGCGAAAGGTTCCGCCTTACCTAGCTCAACACTCGACTCTCGAAAGAGGGTGTCGGAAAACGACGCGCGCGGTTCATCGGTACGGCCGCCTCCGGGGGCCGCCGTCGTCATTTTGACCTCGAGCTCGAGGTCCCAAGGCGGAGATGGCATGGTAGAATTTCGAGCGAATGAATGTACATGGCGGGCGAATCTCCTAATGAGAAAGCGAGGGAGACAGGCCTCGAGACTGTCGACACTGTCGAGTGTGTGAGTGACACGGGGGTAACGATTACGGACCGTTGGATCTGAGACAGGATGCACCTTGTACGAGGAAGGGGCGCCTTTTCGTCTTGTCGGAGGGCCACGTTTCGATGTGCTGGAGTGCCACGTTTCGATGTGCTGCTTGTCTATCTAAGCAAATTTTAATTGGCTTGCGTGAACGCCGTTTTCATAGTCCATGGCCTACAATGTATCGACCAGCGAATTGGAACTGCCGGGATAGAGATGCTTTGCATAATTTTCCATGGTCTCCATCGGAAAAATATTGAGCTAGATGTACCATCTATATAATTGTCAAAACATATTGTTTTTTTTTTTTTTTTTGTCTGCTAGAAACCGGCCAGAATCGACACCACGCCGTAAACCCCTGCGCGACACGCAGAGAGTGACCCACCACCCCCGAGTCACACTTAATACACCAAGACTCTCCTGAGTTTTGAACCCTTCACCTCTTCGTTGAGAATTAGTAAAGTCTTAACCAGTGGAGCCACCGCGACGGTGGTTCAAAACATATTGTTCGTGTTTGTGTTAACACGTTTTTAAATAGTATTCATTTTCAAAAAACAATCATATACATTATAGAAAGAATTTCAAACCTTTTCTTATCTAGCGATCAGAGCTTTTTATAATATAGGGAAAAGAAAGGACGAGTGCCTTAAAAGCTTTCATGAAGTATATTCTTTTAACATTGTCATAAGAGTTTTTGATAGAAACATTTACTATCGTTTGGCAGGGATTAATGCAGGAAAAACATGTCGGGGAGCCAAATGTAACAAAGTTTTGTGAAAAACTAATTGTTGAATTACAAGGATTCCATGTCAAAAAAATGTGAAACAGAATTTATTATAGGTATAACGATGAGGAATTTGCGAACCTTGGCATTTAAGGTTAATACCACGCAATATTTTAGGATTTCACGCAAAATATTTAGAAGAACAACTCATTTTCCATCATAAAATTCAGTTCATCAATAACAATGGTGTTACATATGCCAAGGCAATAGTTACCGTGATATGTCGCATGACAAGATAAAGATAATATTATCTAATCATTATTATCTTATTGCTTTCTCATTAAGTACATAAATAACTTCCTTTGGTTACTCATCTATTTTTAGATCCCTAATTTGGGTTTCCTCTCTATGAAAGTATTTCATATCGCTTGTTAATGGAGTTTCAATAGACGCCATACCTGTGTTTGTTCACCTACAAGTTTTAATGTTTTAGGTTGAATTTTATAATGCGGTGTCAGAGGCGGGTTCTGCCTCGATTTATTATATTTGTACAAGTATCCCAGCGCTTGCCCATGGAGTTTAATGCACGTGCGTATTTGCATTGCGGCCTACTTTTTATTGGTATAAACTTCCGGACGAAGCTTTTTTTTCTTTTGGAAGCTGTCTACTGCATCGTTCGACGTCAAAATGAATGATGAATGTTGGGTTGCTGAACTTTTATGAGTATGTTTGGGATCTTCTTTGGAAAGGGACTTTTGAGTGTCCAAAGTCCATTATATTGGGGGGTTGGTAAAATTTTTAAAACCCACATTAAGAGAATGCTAACATTTGAAAGGTTGAAAGCCCAAGGTAGGTCCAAGGCTACCTTGGACTTTTAGCATTTTCAGAAGCCCCACGAGTTCTTATTCATATCTTCTCCAATGGTGTGGTTGCGTGTGGATGGTCGAGGACAAGCTGGAGAGAGGCCAGCGAGGTCGTGATTGAGGCCAACGACCGTCAACATCTAGTCGTGCGACCCCTGTGAAAGGCCACCTGAGGTCACACTACCTTAGGTGCGACCTAGATCTGGGTTGCTGGAGGTCGCGCAACCTCATTGCGACCAGATCCGCTGCCAGAGGTCACACGACCTTAGGCGTGACCCAGATCTAGGTCACGACAAGGTCGCGTGACCTTCATGAAGGGCTGCCGGGGGTCGCTTGACCCCGGGCGATCCTCACCGGTTGTCTTCAGGGGTTGCTTGAGGTCGTTGGCCAACTTTTTATTTTCTTTTGATATATTTTTTTTTTTTATTTTTTTAATCACAAAAGTCCTTTGTAAATATAATCACTCCAAACATTATTTTATTCAAAGGTATTTCACAATGAACTTTCAAATTACAATTCAACAAATACAATTTACATTTTGGAAAAATCCCTTTAACTGTCATTTGTATTTTTCCAAAGGCTTTCTCTAAAAGTCCAATTAAACACACCATATGTGGTCCGATGATGAAAGAGAGCGAGTGAGGGGGAGACGCATGAAGACGGGAGTGTAAGTTTGCCCAATGAGCGAGTTCAAGAGGGTGCATTCGCGGGAGAACTAAAAGACAGAAAAGACCACAAAGGTTTGGGGGAAAGGAATAGTTGCAAAAGTTGTTCCTCTTTACTTTGAACTTTGCCAAGATTTTGGGAGAAGGGAGATGGACAGCTGCGCAGCGGTACAGGTTTTTATATTTTGATTATCACTGTAAACGCGTGTTATTGACACGTGGACCAATCATTGGTTACTTTCGTTGCCATCTCGATCTTGTCTTTACCTAACTCGCATTCTTGCTTGGACATGACAACCGACAGCCTCGTAGTACTATGGTTTCTCATATAGTCATCGCGCTTGCTTAAGACACATGAGCAATCGTACTAAAGATGAATTGGAAACAAGGCCAAAGCAAACGCTACTATATGTAGTTGAACCGATTGCAGAGCCCATCCTTCATTCTCATGATGTTAAGTAGTCGCTGATCTATCTTGAGGCCAAGATTAGAAAGGCACAAAAAGCATAGAAGGAGTGTCTAAGGGCTTGTTTGGTAACTGGCCAAACAACATTTGACTTTATTCTTTTGTTCTTTGAAAAAAAAAAAAAGAACAAAAATTCATTTGGTAGCTTTTTTGTTCTTGAGAATAGATTTGAAACAGAATTAAGAAGTAAAAAAAGTTGCTTCTTCGTTCCCAAGAACAACTTCATAATTAAGAGCATTTTTTTTTTCTTTTCTTCTTCTCCTTCTTCTTTTCGCCGGTCACAAGCTTTTGGTGAGACTTAGCCTTGTTGATTGAGCCTCGTTGGTGGCTGGGCAAGGCTCAGCCTTATTGGGCTACTGTAAGATTGGCGTCGCTTGGCCATGTTGAGGCCAACCTTGCGGTGGTTCGGCGAGGCTCCTCATCAGTGGTTGGGTGAGCTCAACCGCGCCAAATTTGAGTGAGGCCAAGTGTCGCCCAGCCAAGGCAAGGCTCGAGCTAATGAGACTTGGCCTCGCGAGGGGTTGGCGACGCTCCGGTGAAGTTGCTGACTCTCGTCTGGCCTATCGTCGGCCATGGTCGAGTTCGATGACCGACTAAAGGAAAATGAAGAAGAAAAATATGAATATATTATTAAAAAATTAAAATAAATTCTAAGTTACAAAAGAATTTGAGGGTCATACTAAATGGATTTCTATTCAAGGAATAGAAATTTTGGAAATTAAATGCCTTCAAATGCTCAAAAATTCATTTAAGGAACAAAATCAGAAGAAAAAAAAAACAATTTCTGAGCAAAAGTTGTTTCTGGGAATAGAATTATTATCAAACAGATCCTAAGTGTTTTTATAACTAATATATCATAACCTCATAGTACCAAAATCGTACAATTTCTAGCAGAAAGATTGGGCTAATTTGGAAATTCTTATTTTCTATATAGCCCTTCTTTGTTCTTTGGGTTCTCTTTCTTAAGCTTGGTCATGAAGTGAATATTGACCGGGACAAGAACATCCCTGAACTATCTTCGTGAGGAAAAGATGGAATATAATCACATAATCTAAGGGTAAAGTAAAACACAACAAGATGATCACAAAATCTGAATGCAAAGAAAAACACAGGAGCAAGTTCATTTTCACTATGAGAAAATACATAGTTAAAGCCACTCGAAAAGGTATTAATATAAGCCCCCCACCTAAGTCACAAGAAAGTTAAATTCAATACATATTGATTAGGAGTCTAAAAATCTTTCCTTCCTTTTGAGGCTTTAAACATGAGAACTTATAAGCTTCGTATTCAAATTTAGAAAATCAACGCTTCTGTCATATGTGTCATCCAGTTGATTACCTTGTTTGTACACAAGATGCACCCAACAGTTTCTTAGGATGCGAGTGATAATGATACAAAAATTTTCCCTCTCGAGCATTGGCAAATGGTAGTGATTGGCACCAATGATTGACAGAAGGGTGGGCTATAGCGGATGGCAGGCAGTGAATGGCAGGCGGGCAGCAGGTGGTAGCTAGTTGGTAGCAAGGGTAAATGATGAAAAGAGCTTTTATTTCTTGAACGCAAGGGGTGGTCTAAAGGTCGGTACACCAACAACAGAATCAGTCCATGAGTCAATTCAGTGATCACTTATGAGTCAGCTAGTTGATTGGGAAAGGTGATTAAGGATCAGGAATATGCTCGACCAGAGTATTCGATCATGGAAAGATAGCTTGACCATAAGGATCAATGTGGGATGACTGCACGTCATCATAGATCAACTAGCGGACGGTTATAGATCGATTTGGCTTGACTGTATGTGATCAGTTGTGGGTGGTTCTGCACAATCACTATGCCGATTGTGAATGACCCTAAACCAGTTCTGTACAACAATGTACCAAGGTAAGTCGGTTGATTCTACATGATTACATGACAACCGAGATTTACCCATGAATTTACTAGGTTCAAAAATAGATTGGTTTCAAATCAACCATGGGTTACACGTAGGACCCTAGAGAGGTGCCAGATCTGGTCCAAGTTTGGCCATGCAAGCAACGCTCCAAGGCCGCCCAATCCATGTAGGCCATGTTAAGGCCACTTTTGATCGAAATTTAGCAGCAAGCCTTGGTTCGATTATGGATGTTGATCATGGGTAATTTCAAGATATTCTTGTTCAGTTACGATGATATTTAGCTTGTTCTCATAGTTGTCTTTTGTCCTATTGAATTTGGGTCAATTAAAAGTGAGCAATTATTGGAGGAAAGAAGGAGAGACACATGCCCAGAGGGAGAAGAACTTGGGGAATAAGTTGTCTTGCTTAGAACAAACTTCATCATTAGTTTTGGAAGCTTGTCTAGTAATACATTGAATGAGTCATTGCTTATGTGCCCCAATTAGGACTTAGGGCATGATTGCCCTAATATGAGACTTGCTCATCAAGTTGACCATTAGATAAGCTTCTTGAATGCAAGATAAGTGAGAGACCAATTTTGAGGGTTCTTGAAGAGGGGGGAGGCGCCACTTTGGAGGGGAAAGGGGAGAGTAAACTTAGTTAGCCATCTAGTTAGTCCGACTAAGCTTATGTGTTCCTAGATGGAGGCAATGTTTAACCTATCTTGAGACTTGGAGGATAAGTTAGCAGATTAATCCTTAACATGACACTTGGATGAATAAGAGGCAATTTTGCAAATCAAGCCTAGAAGAGTCATCATTAGTCATAATTACAAATTCAATAATTGAGCTTCTTTTATAAGAGCCTAGGATAACTACTCTCTCTCTCTCTTGTTCCCTAAGCTCACCCATCTCTTTCTTTCTCTCTCTCTCCCCTTCACCCGCCTTTTCTCTCTTGGTCTTCTCTCCGGCCGCTGCCATAAGCCGTTGCCACTGCCGCTTGCCGTTGTCGTCGCTTGCTGCCGACGCCATGAGCTGTCATGAGCTGCTTGCCATTCACCACCTTCACCACTGTTGTTGTTTCTCGTTTCGGTTTTGTAAGTAGATCCCCTAATCGTTGGATAGAGTGTTGTGTTGTGTGGTTCAGACATGGGTTCTACTCTTGTTTGCACTTATTTGAGTAGGATGTTTTTTATTCTCGTAAAGTGGGCTTATTTGCAATTTTGTATGGTTTGCTCATGTGTTCAGAGGCACACCCCAAGCTATGGTGGGTTTCGCTCGGTTCGGATCAATGTTGAGGCATATTGGAACGAATCTCGCTTAGTGGGTCGATATTGAGGCATACTGATCCAAGCCATTGCTTAGTGTTGGTCAGCACCTTGACCAGTCAGTTCGGGCCACGAACCTCGTGCCATGCCTGGCGCGATGTACGATTTTATAAGTAGATCCCCTAATTGTTGGATAGGGTGTTGTGTTGTGTAGTTCAGACATGAGGTCTATTCTTGTCGTGCTTGTAGGAGTTCACTATTGCTTGCTTATTGTTGCTTGAACTCACGTAGGTTGCTTGTGTACTAATTTGTATGGTTTGCACATGTTATTGCTTAGGTACGAGGTTCAGAAATGAGTCAGGTTTGTCTCAAATGCTTGTTGTGCTTGCGAGGGGATGTTATTGTTTATTGACATGGTTTGCTCATATATTATTGTCTATGCTTGAAAGCACGCCCCGGGTTTTGGAAAGAGGTCTCGTTGGTCTTGAACATGCGTGGAACGCGCGATGGACTAGGTCTCTCTTGGTTCAACATTATTGAGACATAACGTTTCCGAATCAAGTTTAGCCTAGGTCAGTGCTCAAATGTATCAGACCAAGCCATGGTTCTTAACTCCTGCTCGGCATATTTTTACAATATAGTCATGGTAAGTCATAACACACACTTTGCAAGGCACGCCTTTGAGGCCTATTGCATTTGCTTATGCTAAAGATAAGAACCAGTTTGTGTGCTTGCTTATACATATGATCACATGAGGGACTAAGCTGTCATCAATAGATTTCGGGACGATGCCCGTGGATTATAGGGGGTGTGATCATGTACTGATTAACAATATGAACAACATGGGCAATGTTAGGTTGACTAAAACCAAGACATATATAAGACCGACAATCAACTGTTGATAGAGTGTAGGATTATAAAGAGGAGTCTCATTGTTGTCATCAAACTTGGATTTTGTCTCAATAAGAGTTGTAGCAACTTTGTTGTCATTAAGTTTGGCTTCAGAAAAAAAAAATCAGCAGCATATTTTTCTTGTGACAAATAATAACTAGAGAAATTCAAATTAACCCCATGCCTAAAAAGTAGCTGAGTCATCTAGGGGTGATCGGTTCCAAGGTGGGATAGTTCCAAAGTTGGAACCTAGAGCATGCTATGTTATAATCGGTTCTCAATTTTTGGATCTTGGAGCCTATTCCATTTGCTTGGAGCTGAATCTAGAACCCCCTTGTTTTTCGGGTTCAATTCCAAAGTCCATCCGAAAGCCTATTTTTTTCATTCCTTTTTTTTCGGTTCTTTTTTTTTTTTTTACAGCAAAATCACATGAGGTTATTGGCAACAAAATAGTTTAAAGTAAAAGATGAACAACAAAAATCCCTATTTGCAAGAAAAAATAATCTATAAAATGTACACGTAGTCACATATAATTATAAACAATAAAGAACAAACATGTAAACATAAAACATAAATTATGAAACTCCGTGTCCCATTCATCCATAAAATTTAGGGGAAGGGGAAAGACTAACAAGGAGTTCCGAAGAAGGACAAATGATGAATGAGTACCAATATTAGAATTTAAGAGAAAATATTAGGGTTTTAGCTTTTTAACTTATAAAACTAATTTTGAAATTGGTTTCAAAACAAGGTGGTTTGGTTCAACTCTTGGATAAGTATTTACTTAGAACCAATTCCCATACCAGTTTTAACTGGTTCCAAAAATTTAGAATCTATTCCTAGACCGGTTTCGACAGGAATCGGGTCTCGGACTTGTTTTTTAGGCGGTCCAGTCCGATCAAGTTGCACACTCCTAATTATAATTAAAAATGGGAAAGTAAGCTCGCACTTTAATGCAATTTGTATTTTCTTGGACTTTTCGCTACAAATCTGTTGTGCATCTTGTCAAATGAAATGATGGGACTTTGAAATTATTCATATTGGTAGAGAATAGGGAGAAGATTAGTACTCTTAAAAGATTCACTTGGAAAGTTAAGAATGCACTTATTTCATGAAAGATGAATTATTTAAAAAAATCTTTTTAAAAAGATAATCACTTTTTGTTGCTTGAAAAAAAAAAGAATGAATGTTAAATATTCTCTTCATTCACGAAAACATTTTAATATAAATTATAATCGATAATGAAAATATTTTATTGAGTAATTATTTCAATCAATATGAACAATCACTTTTAGAAAAATACTTTCAAATAATTCATTTTTTTTAGATAAATGATTCTAAAAATCATGATGAAAATCAATAGAAAAAAGTTTATATAAGCCAATGTCATGTTGGATTTTAACACTCTTTTGAAGGGTTAAAACTTCAATGCTAAAGCATATGCCCTTCATCCAATAAACTCCTTTAGCTTCTAGTTGAATGATTACTACCATTGACTAAGCAATGTTATCATGAAAAAGTTTCAATCACAATGTACCATCAATCAACTGAAAAAAATTCAACCATTGACTAAGCAATGTTATCATGAAAAAGTTTCAATCACAATGTACCATCAATCAACTGAAAAAAATTCAACTTCTCCTTTCTTGACATGTGGAAGCAATGTTATCATGAAAAAGTTTCAATCACAATGTACCATCAATCAACTGAAAAAAATTCAACTTCTCCTTTCTTGACATGTGGAAGCTGATGAGGCTAGAAAGTATCATTTAGAGGAGGGCTAAATAGGTGAATATATAAAATTTTGACAATTTAAAGCAGATAAGAATGAGTTAAGATTAAAATCTGAACCAAGGTTAGATTTTGGAATAAGGTCCGGAATCTCATATGCAGTAAAATAGACTTTAGATGCATCTGGCGAGTGTGCACTAGATTATAGTAATAAACAATAAGAGTTAAGGGAAGAGAGAAATTGCACACAAGATTTATAATGGTTCAGTTTAAATCAAGCCCGTGTTCACTTTTTTACATTGACAACCTATTGGCTAAGATTCTACTAGATAATCAATAAAAAATTACAATATCGACAGTACGCATTTAGTGATAAATCACACTAACTCACTTAGTAACTTTTTTTGTATTTCTCTCACAATCACACAATTGAATCTCTCAAAAGATAAGTGCATAATCGAAGTTCACTAAGACTTTTCAATTCTAGATTCTAGGCCTCGTCTCTTACATGCTTCTTGGCACCTTGGTCTCCTTATATACTCCTCTACTTCCAAACTGGCCATTGGATTGTCTCCAGAGGATCATCTTCCTATCTACCATTGGGCATATCTGTATCGAGAAGATTGGATGGTCGGTGAGTGACAAAACTTAAATCCCCACTCGATTTTGGCTATCCATATGACCGGAGTTTTAGTTTTCATAAGTAGAGATTCTCCATCTAAACAGAACGTGTCTTGGGATTGATTTTTCAATCGAATAAGATTGAGTCAATCAAACATTTCTAGGTGTGAAATCCAAGCTAGATCACCAGCCGCTATTCATCCTAAACTGGTCACATTCTGGATTTTAGTAGACTTTTGAAACGTGAGAGATCTCTAAGATTTTTTTTTTTTTTAACAGCTCTAAGAATTAAATTAGCATATTTTATCAAATTCCATAATCTTGATTCATTTTCTTCATACACGGCTTACCCATCATGACTTTTTTTTTTCTTTTTTTCGATTAGAATAACGTTGTTTACGAGACCCATTTATGTTGTATTTCCACATCGAATCCTCGTCACGCCTATCATTCAACTTGTTTGAGATTTTTTTATGACATGTAAACTAATTTGGAGTGTATGCGATATGAGTTTATCGGTTTGAAATTTTTTAAGACAAAAAAAATAATTGGAGAAGGATGGGGCACGATATACATACAGTATGGGGCCATTAACCATTAAACTGAAATTGAAATTTGGCACTATAAACTAGGGGTGAGCATGGTTCCGGGTAGAACCGGGAACCGGAACCGAACCGGAGGAGGGTCCGGTTCAGTTACCGGTTCTAAAGTGGCCGGTTCTGGTTCCCGGTTCCTTTTTTCTAGGAACCGGTCAAATTCAAAAAAAAAAAAAAAAAAAAAAACCCTAAACCTCTCCTTCTCCCCTTTCTCCACGTGATTTCCCCTCGATTTTCCCTCCTTCCCCCCTTTTTTTTTCCTTCTCTTTCTTTTTTCTCTTCTTTTTCCTTCTCACACGTCACTTCCTGCCCCCTACCCCTACTTTTTTCTTTTCTTCTCTCTCTCCTCTTTCCCCCTCTCTCAGCCGAAACCCCCATTCTTCTCTTCTTCTTCTTCTTCTTCTTCTTCTTCCTTCCTCTTGCTGGCTGATGCTTCATCCACCACCACACTGCTGCCCCACGCCCTACTTACCACCACCTCTTGGCCACCGAACCACCACCACCCACCAATCATCCGATGAGCCGTCTCACCGTTGAGCCCGACGAGCTGTCGCGGCGTTTGCGCCACCCCTCGCCACCATTGCCGTCCCCAAGCCACCGTCACCACCTCTTGCCACCACTCGCTCGGTCGTCCGGGCCGTCGTTGCTCCGAATCGCCACCGCCTTTGCCAGAACCGAGCTCTTCCCCCCTTGGTCGTGGGTTGAGCCGCGACCGCCGCCGTCTTCGCCGCGCCGTCCGTGCCGCCGTTGGTGCCGTGAGACTCGTGTCTTTGTCACCGTGTGCTTGCCGTCGCCGGACCTCCCTCGACACCGCCGCTGGACGCCGTCACCCCTCGCTCGCCTCGCCGCTCAGCTGCTTGCTGTTGACGCCGCCGTTGGACGCCGCTCATCCCGCCGATGGAGGCTGCTCGCTCGCCCAGCCCCCCAATCAGCCTTAACTCCACACCCCTTTGCCTCCGCCTCCACCTCCACCTCTTACATATGGTATTCTACTCTTGTCCTTTGAGACCTTAATTAGATTTGCTGGTGTTTATTCTGAAATATTCTAATAATTTGAGTCACTGCCCCCTCAGTTACTTGGTGTCTTGCTATTTTCGTGCTTGTAATAGGCATGGGGCTTAGAGAAATTAGACTGATGATTCTTAATCTACTCATTTCTCATTAAAGATGATTGCTTTAAGGACCGGTGACTTGGAGCTGACTGATTCTTTGAGTTTGGTCGAGTATGTTTACCAACAAAGTAAAACATGCTTTACGTTATGGTGGAAGTTTATGAAATCCCTTTGATCTTGACCTGGTTGTGCTTCCGAATTAATTTTCAATGTGGAAAATTAGACACAACTTAACAATTGTTAACTTGATTTCTCTAATGGAGGGGCAAGATCTTGCAATGTTCTCATGAAGTACCTTCCTTGAAGAGGTAAATTTTAAAGGAAAAAAAGAACACTTTGATCGATTTGGCAAAATTGTAGTCTTTTAGTTGTCTCTCTGAGTTCTTTGATTATGAAATTATTTGAAAATGTTTCACTTTGTTTCGCTTTCTTGAATTGGCATTTAGTTCTGTTTTTTGTAGCCATTTGGTTTATTATAATTGCATAACTACTTTTTTATGTGCTCCCTTATGCAATCATCTGGTCAAGATCAATGTTATAAAGATCTTTTGGCAGAGCACTTTTTGGTGTTGCTAGAATAAAGTCTTCTGCTGCTTGGACTATTGCTAGTGCTTTTGTAGCTACATCTGGGATAGGACACAACATTCTCGAGGCATTCTTTCAGGCAGATAAAAACCCAGAGAATGACACTCCCGATGTCTACGTGCATTGGTGGTTTTACCTATTCGGGACTTAGCATTGCGGGTTAGAGACCTCTTTTATTTTTGTTGCCATTGCTTCTGTAGAGCTGAATTCTTAGGATTTCTACTATATAGTGTAGATCTAGAATACAGAAACGTGAATGCCATGTCTATATTTAGTCTCTCCATAGATTGGTGTCTCTTTGTGGAAGCTTTTTAATAAGTTTTGTCACATTTCCAAAGTCGGCCGATGATGAGTTGGTTGATTTTAGAGGATGCCTTGATATTATTCCACAGGAATGCTCTGAACTTGAGATTAGTGTTTTTGAATGTCAAATTTTTTTTAGTGCTTTTTTTGGACCTTGTTGTTTTGCCATCGTTGTTTTGCCGTCAACAATGCTGCTACTGTTAGGACTTCGATGACGAGTAGCCCGTGTGTCGGCGAGCTGCCATGGAAAAAAGTCCCACGTGTCGCTATTCAGTTTTATTTGTTTTGTATTATCTCTCATAAATGACAAGCTTGTTTATTATTGTAACGTTCATTTTCGTTTTGCTTAATTAAAAAAGAAAAAAAAAGAAAAAAAGGAACCTGTTGGACCCTGGAACCGACCCTGGAACCTGTGATAGGGTAGGTTCCAGGTTTCAGATTCTGACGGGTAGGTTCCAGGTTCCGGAACCTGTACCCGAGGGTAGGTTCCAGGTTCCAGGCGGAACCTGTAAGGAACCTGGAACCACTCACCCCTACTATAAACGGCTTCTCTTATAGATAACTGGTCACAAAAAAGAGAAAAAAAAAAAAAAAAAGCTTAGTGCAAACTAAGAGAAAAGAACCCAGAGAGCTCTTTGTTACAATGGAGACAAAGGAAGAAACCACGACATATATAATAAGTATTGAGCATTTACCATTGACAAATGAGTTCATTGGCTGGATTCAGTTACTTCACTTCAAATACTCCCTCCGACTATGCAAAGGCTGCATTCTGTGACCTGGATTACAAAAGATAGCAGCAGCATATAACAGTAAGAACAGAACTGGAGCAGCATGGAAATTTTTAGGGCGTCAGTCCCGCTGCTTGCTTCTCCAGCTCACTTGTGTACTCACTCCAACCACACGAATTCTCAGTCAGACCCTCCAGCTCAAGATAGATTCCTGGGTCATCCATCGCATCGTTGCCCACGACCATGTTGTCTCTGACGAGTTTCTCCGACATCTCATGGAAAACCGAAGGCAAATCTGACGGACTATCTCCGGCCAACTGATCGGGTGTCTGACCCTGCATAACCCTGAAATCCACACCACCCATTGGAGGAGGCCAGTGGTTGTGAATCTGAACGGTCTCAAGCTCCACCTGTAAAACATTATGGCTGTGCCGAATCATCACCGATTCTCAGGCACTCAAAATTCGGGTTTTGAATCTTGTGAACCGTTACTTCGAGCAAGCATTTGGTTGCTTTGTTATCGGGACCAATCAATTTGCTCTTCTTGCGCGATTCACAAGCCTCTGATTATCTCTTCCGCCTCCTCTCTTGGATTACATGCTGGACAGAGTTCGGTCTTTTGGCTGCTTTGGAGAGGAAGAGGAGCATCCGCTGATACCTGCTCTTGGCATAGCAAATCCGCTCTGCGACCTGGTTGATCTCATGCTGCGAGTGCTTCCACTCTTCTCTTAGTTTCAGGATCTTGGCCTTCAACACTCCCTGGTCCTTCTTGAGCATTTCAAGTTCAGCTTCCTTTCCAGCCTCCGGGTAATCAGAAGCAACAGTACTACTCGATGTTTTCGTATGATCGCTGAGTTTGTGTCTCCTCCTTATGTTCTTCAACAAGTGCTTCTTCCCTTCCTGAAAACCTTGGCTCGCAAACTCCCATCGATCTGTATCAATCTTCCCAAAACCCTGCGACATATCTTGGATCGCGATGCATGAAGAATGGAAGATAGGAGGAAGCTGGGTCGAGGAGTTTATTTAGTCCCATATAGAAAGAACCCAGGTTACAAAGCATCTCAAGGACAGATCATTTGCAATGATTCAAACACTGGTACAAAGAATGTATGGACAATCTAGGGATGCATGACAAACCAGAATTTCTATTTCAGAAACAATTTTTCTATTCCAGACATGTTTTTGGAATAGAAATCCGTTTGATAAACTTATTCCGTTTTTCTATTTTTGGAATAGATTTTTATTTCAGAAATAGGTTTGGAATAGAAATCAGAAGCTAAAATTTTATACTTCTCCATTTATGGAATAGATTTTTATTCCAGAAATATATTTGGAATAGAAATGAGAAGTTAAAATTTTCTACTTCTCTATTTCTGAAACAGAAATGAGAAATAAAAATTTTTCTCATCGTTCATCAATCGGGCCTTCATCCATTGCCGTCGACCATCGTCCATCGGTCGCCCGCCACCCGCTGGCCCTCGCTATCGCCGTCGACCATCGTCCATCAATCGGCCACCGCCCGTCGGCCCTCGCCGTCGCCACCGCTTGTCGTTGGTCGCCGATCGGCCGGCAGCCGGCACCGGCGCCGTCCGTCACCACCATCCGCCAATCCACCATTGTTCGAAATGAAGAAATTTTGTGTCATTATCAAACGAATTTTTATTTTTAGAGTAGAAATTTTGTGTCGTTATCAAACGGTTATTTTTATTTAGAAACTATTCTAGAAATAGAAATAGAAAAATCTATTTCTGTTCTAAAACTATTTCTAGAACAGAATGATTGTCATGCACACCCTTAGTTTCATAGTTTCTAAGTCCATAGAGTAGCCATAACCATTGTTCTTGTCCAAATTGTCATCAAACCCCATTCATTTAGAAAGCTATAGATCTTACCATTGGTGAAAAATCTTCCGCTGATGATTAAGGGGGTGCATGACAACCTCTGATTTCTGTTCCAGAAACAATTTTTCTATTCTAGACCTGTTTCTGGAATAGAAATCCGTTTGATAAACTTATTCCGTTTTTCTATTTTTGGAATAGATTTTTATTCCAAAAATAGGTTTGGAATAGAAATCGAAGTAGAAATTTTCTACTTCTCTATTTCTCGAACATAAATTAGAAATAAAAAATTTTCTCATTATTCGTCAACCGGTCCTTCATTCGTTGCCGCCGACCACCGTTCGTTAGTCGTCAACCTCCGGCTGGCCGTCGCCATCACCGGTCGCCGGTTGTTACGCGCCGCCGCTTATCCGTCATCGCTATCGCGGTCGCTCGCCGCAAAGCCCCATCGGTCACGCTGCCGCCGCCGTCCATCACCGCTATCCGTCAATCTACAGTTTTCCGAAAAGAAGAAATTTTGTGTCGTTATTAAACGGTTATTTTTGCTTAGAAACTCTTCTAAAAATAAAAATAGAAAAATCTATTTCTGTTCCAGAAACTATTTCTGAAATAGAATGATTGTCATGCGACTCCTAATGACCAATATCAATCCGTCAACTTCATAAATACGAAGACATGAGTGCAGAATTATGCTTTTGGTCTTGCCCAAAAAGAAGAGAAGTGTCAGAACGCTTTACTAAAACATCGGATAGAAACAAAGCGATGGTCAAGGAATCTCATTTTCAGCTAGAAAGTGCAAAATTGAGCATCAAAACAGTAAAAAGCAAAATATTAACAAGAAAATGCTGTAGTGTATTTCTAATCCAAATTAAAATTTACCATTGGAAAAAGCACTCAAATACAAATCCGGTGAAAAGATAAATCTTTAAGGGGTATTCTGACGTCATGGTTGACATGGTAGTTTCCGCAAACTACCATCAAAAGCATCATCACTTGAATATGATGATGGGCCATTGTATGTGCCACGAGCAAAACGTCATGAGTGGAGTCCCTTGGATCCTAGCGTCTTTGCCCCGGGGATTATACGTTGGTCCAAGAGGATCACACTCTGGACAACATAAAAAGAAACAGAGCCGAACCAGAGTCAAACCAAAAAAACAGAGCTGAAAACAGAGTCAAACCAAAATAAATATGCACAGACATTATACGCATTCATACGAATAGTTTGCTCTCACGTATGGGGAAAGTTTCCAGCAAAAACAAGGACAAAAACAACAATCCCGTTCGAAGGAGTACCCACGTAGGTGTTGAGCTGCCTGATGAAGCTGGAGAAGTTGGAGTGCTTGAAGTATCGAGGCTGGACCTGCTTCGAGAACTCGTGTGGGTCCGACACCACAAAGCTGCCCCGGCTCAAACTCCACGACACCACCGTGTCCGTGCTTGGGTCCGACACCATCTCGTATGTCTTCCTCAGGAAGGGCGCCGGCCCTGCCTCCCTCAGCCCTTGCATTGGTCTCGCCACTTCGTCCACCGCTGCCTGCAACGAGCACGACGGCGATAGGCGGAAGCCTCCCTGGGATCAGCAATGATCGCCACCTCCTCATCTTCCTCTTCCTCTTCAATCTTTACCACATGTGGAGCCAGAGCGGAATGGGGTTCGGGCCGGGTCTGGCAGGAACGCAAGAGAAGCCCGGCATCAATTTCGCCATCGCCAACGGCTATTTTTGGGGATGGAACTGAATGGGAAAGCAACCCTATCTCGCTGAGGTGACCACCGTCAAGAACAGCAATGGACGCGATTTCTTCTCGTGATATCACGAAAGGTTCCGCCTTTTCTAGCTCAACACTCGATTCTCGAAAGAAGGTGTCGAAAAATGACGTGCATGGTTCATCGGTGCGGCCGCCTCCAGGGGGCTGCCGTCGTCAATTTGACCTCGTGTACAAGGTCAAAGGCGGAGATGGTATGAGAAATTTTCGAGCGATTCTATTGAGAGAGCGAGGGAGACAGGCCTCGAGACTGTCGAGTGTTTGAGTGACAGGGCAGGGGATGGGTATCTGGCTTTATATACGCGGGAAAAAGTCCGTAAGTGTCGCCACGTCTCTCCTCCTTTTGGCTTCTCCGCAAGGTTTTGGGTTCCTCACTGTACGTGAATAGCGGGATTGAGAATGAACCTGGTACGAGGAGGGAGCGCCCTTCCGCCTGGTCGGTGGGTCCCATGCGCGAGTGCTACGTCTCGATCTGCTGCTTGTCCATCTCAGCAATTCCACTTGGCTTGTGTGAACGGCGTTTTCATTGTACATGAAATACAATGCATCGACCAGCGAATTGGAAATGCGGGGATAGCGATACTTTATAAAATATTGAGCTAGATGTACCATGATGAAGTTGCAAACCTAAACATTGAATTACAAGGATTCCCTGTCAAAAAAAGGGAAAGAGAATTTATTAAAAGTATAACAATGGGATAATACCACACAATATCCTAGGAATGCAAAAATATTTAGAAAAATAATGAATTACTTTTCAAAATAACTCATTTTCCATCTTAATGTTCGCTTCTTGTGGTTACCGTGAGACTAGTAGGACAAGAGAAAGTTATTATTACCTAATCAATTCTTATCTTATTTCTTTCTTATTAAGTACATGAATACTTTTTCTTATTAATTATCTATTATTAGATCCCTAATTTGGCTTTTCTATCTATAAAAGAATCTCATGTCGCTTGTCAATAGAGTTTCAATGGACTTCATATTTTATAGTCGTGTCTGTTCATATATCGGTTTAATTTTTTTGGATTGAACTTTACAATACAATGTCAGGATTAGGCTCCACCTCAATTTTATTTCGCTTGCACGAGTGTCTCAAAGCTTGTTTGTGGAGCTAAAATGCACATCATATTCCCGGTGTGGCCCGCTTTTTATCAGTTTAAATTTTTGGGCGGGGCTTTTTTCCTTCTAAAACTGTCTATGGCATCGTCCGAGGTTGGGTTGAATGACGAATGTCGGTTGCCAACGTTGATGTGGTCAGATGTAAGAGAGTGAGGGGGGGGGGGGGGAGGATTACAAGCCGCCCAATAGACGAGCTCAAAGGCGGTGCATTCACAGGAGCACTAAAAGACAGAAAAGATCCAAAGATCGGGCATGGAATAGTCGAAAAGTAGTTCCCTTTTTCCTTTGATGTTCGCCAAGGTTTTGGGGGAAGGTAGATGGACTGCTGGTACAGGTTTCGATAGCGTAATTATCACTTTAATACGCGTTATTTACACGTGGGCCAATCATCATTTGCTTTTGTTGCCACGTCGATCTGTCTTTTACTTCACTTGCGTTCTTACCTTGACGTGAGAACCGAAACCCTTGGAAAAAACTATGATTATTTGCACTTGGTCAAGCTTTCTTAAAACACGCCAGCAATCATGCTTAAGGTGAATTGGAGACAAAGCTCAAAGCAAACCCTAATATATCATGACCTCGCAGAACCAAAATCGTGCAATTTCCGGCAGAATGATTGGACCAATTTGGAAATTCCAGTCCTCCGTTCAAAGCTCTCCTCTGCTCTTTGGGTTCTCTTTCTTGAGTTTGGCTGTGGCGTGATACGATTCAGCAAGAAAATTTAAAAATATTGACTAGACAGGAACATCTTTGCACTTTCTTCGAATGATGGAAGCAAGCTTATTTTCCTTACGAGGAAACACTCAGTCAAAGCCACTCGAAAGGGTTTTAATATAACCCACAACCTAAATTACAAGAAAGCTAATTTCGAAGAATAGCGTACCAATTGGGAGTCTGAAAATCTTTCCTTCCTTTTGTGGCTTCAAACATGAGTATTTGTAAGGTTCATGTTCGAATTCAGAGGATCACTATTGTCGTCTTTCTTTGCATCACTTGGTTGCTTACTGTGTTTGCACACCATTGCACCCCAAAGATTCCAACATTCCCGTATGATGCTTGAAATGTTATTATAGATTGACTGCAATGATTCAGCAATTTTGCAACCAATCCCTACATTATTCACCGGGAAACTTATAAAATCCATATGTGCTCAGACTCCAATAAGGAAAAACAATTTACGCAACCATAAGTTTCTTGAGTGTTGACAAATGGCTGGATCTTACATGAAATACTAGCTTTCTTCTGATTAGCTGAACCAACAATAGCACAAAAGGTGAAGTCGGTTATGTTATGACAGTATATTTCAATGTGGTTGGTGCTTTGATGGAACGTGTCATTATGTGATATTTAGATAGCACTTCGATTGTTGTGATAATGACTTTTCCGATATTACGACACACTCCAATATCTTCTAGTAGCTATTGCAACCATAGTAACTCTGATGTGGTATTAGCAATAGCTTGACATTATTTTTTTGTACTAGAGTGATCGAAAATGGTATGTTTTCTGCTAGACCATGAGATAAGTGATTTTTCCAAAAAGAAATAGCAGTTCATAGTGGAGCAAAAATATTGAGGGTCGTTATTAGAATAAGCTATCAAATCTAAGATTGAATGAGTAGAAAATTGAAGGCCTTGAAATAATTTATTCATGACATATCAAAGAATTCAAAAGACTAGCAAAATGGGTTGCACGAGGCACGATCATGTACTGACTAACAATGTGAACATTATTAGCGATGTTAGGTTGAGTAAAAGTGAGATATATAAGACTGCCACCGATAGTTAATAGAGTGTATAATTCACAATAGGGGTCTCATATTTGGCATCAAACTTGGCTTTGGTCTCAATAAGAGTTGTAGCAACTTTGTTTGGCTCGAAAAAAAAAAAAAAGTAGCATATTTTGCTTGTCACAAATAATAACTAGATGAATCTGAACTAATCTCATGCCTAAAAGTAGCTAAGTCACTTAGAGGTAATCAGTTTTAGGGTGACTAGGTTCTAGAGCTGGAACCTAAAACCTACATTGTTATAACCGGTTCCAAATTTTTGGACCTCGGAACCTATCCTATTTGCTTCAAACCAACCATTTTTTGCGAGTTCGGCTCCATAGTCTACCCAAGAACTTGCTTTTTTTTTTCCTTCCTTTTATTTTTGGTTCATCTTTTTTAAAACCATATGAGGTTATGAGCAATAAAATGGTTCAAAGTAAAAGATAAACAACAAAAATCCCATCAACAAAAAACAACAATCTATAAGATGAACACATAGTCACTCACAATTATAAATAATAAAAAGTTCAAACGCATAACATAACACAAAAGTTATGAAACTCTGATTTCCATTCATCCATAAAAATTTAGGGGAAAGGGGAAAGACTGGTAAGGACTTCCAAAGAAGGAAAAATGATGAATGAATGTTGAGGTTAGAATTTATGGGGAAAAATTAAGGTTTTAACTTTTCAGCTTATAAAACCGATTCTAAAACAAGTTCCAAAGCAAGGTGGTTTGGTGGTGGGTATTTACTTAGAATCCACTCTCAAATCGGTTCCAACAGGTTCCAATTCTAGGACCTATTTTTTGGGCAATTTGGCATGGCTCTAGTAGAACCAATCTAGTTGCACACTCCTAATTATAATAAAATTTATTTTCATAATTATGAAAGTAAGCTCCCTCTCGTAAGCAATTTGTATTTTCCTAGACTTTTTGCTTCAAATCTACTGCAACCTTTTCAATTGATGTGATGGGACTTTAGAATTATCCACTTCGCCATAGACCAAGGAACATATTAGTTCTAAAAAAAAAATTCACTTGGAAAGCTAATAATGCACTTATTTCATGAAAAAATAATCTATTTAAAAATAATTATTTTTAAAGATAATCACTTTTGTTGCTTGAAAAAAATGAATAAATGATATATATTCTCTTCATTCATGAAAATATCTCAATATAAATTATAATCGATAATGAAAATATTTTTTTATTGACTAATTATTTCAATCGATAAAAAACGATCACTTTAAGAAAAATACTATCAAATAATTCGTTTTTTTTTTTTTTTTTTTTTTTGGATAAATGAATCCTAAGAATCACAATGTAAATCAGTAGAAAAAAACTTGTATAAGCCAATGTCGTGTCGTATTTTAACACCATTTTGAGGGATTCAAACTCTGATGCTAAAGCATATGCCCTTTTTCTAATAAACTCCTTTAGCTTCAACCAGTCAAATGATTACTGCCATTGACTAAGTAGTGTTGTTATGAAAAATTTTCAATCACGATTTACCATCAATCAACTGCTCATTCGAACCAAGAAAAAAAAAAATCAACTTCTCCCTTCTTGACATGTGGAAGCTGGATGAAGTTAGCAAATATCACATAGAGGGGAGGTTAATAGGTGAATCTATGAAATCTTGACAATTTTAAGCGGAATTGAACTAGTCGAGATTAAAGTCTGAACAATGATAAGATTTTGGAATAGGGTTCAGAATCTGTTATGTAGTAGAGAAACACTTTGCGAGTGTGCAATTTATTATAAAAAAAATTAGTAAAAGTTTAGAGAAAAAAGAAATTGCACACAAGGTTTATAGTTGTTCAATTTAAATCAAGCTCACATCCACTTTTTCATGCTGATAACCTACTGACTTGGTTCCACTAGATGATCTATGTCGCGACCTAATTTTTAGGTGCACCACCTAAAACTAGGTTAATGAACTGCTAAGTTTTTACACTTAGCTTGGGCTCTCCCAAGCCCATACCAAATCGCGACTTCAGTTTAATTTTTTTTAACATGCAAAAGATGATTATCTAGGAGTCGCCACTAATCAATTCGGGGTAGGTCGATTAAACACCTAAGTAAAATAAATGGAGATTTATTTTACTCTTACGAACTAGAAACTAAGGGTACGGAGACTTTGTTACATTAGAATTTTCTAATGCCCTTTCGGTACCATTTCTTTTAATTTTCAAAATGTTTTTGCAAGCAGTTGATTTATTTTAACTTAAATTACTATCATACAAATGTGGTGACCACACAGTCTTTACTCATCCATTATTTAACATTATTTAAAACATTCAAATAAATAAATTGCATCACATAAAGCAAGCAATCATTTTTTTTTTGGATTTTCTTAAAAATTGGAGTTCTTTTATAAAAATGCATTTTTAAACTAAATGACTTAATCCTATTAATATGCAAATTCTAATTAAATAGGCCTATCATGCAAACTAGTTATTATGCACCTTATGACCTAGCTTTACTAACAAATTCTAATTAAATGATCATATTATGCGAACTAATTAACATGCACCTAGATTTTTGTATTTTTTATTGAAGTTTAGAATTTATGAAAACCCTACTTAATCTATTTAAAAATAATTTTCTAATCCATTTTGGGATTAATTTGACTTAAACCATATTTTGTCTTATAAAACTATTTTTTATTTTTTTTAATTTTAAAAAGAGGATGAGAATATGAAAATGTGACAATTATATCTAAGACTCTAAAAAGGCTATTTAAGTCTAATCCTAACTTATTTCTTTTAAAATATCTAAAAATGCAGTCCTAAAAATATTATCTAAAAATGCAATTCTAGAAATATAATCTTAAAAATTTGATTAATTAAACCTATAATGTCCGATTTACTAAACGTATATGCTCATGCAGAATTTTGATTTTTTGATTTTTTTGATAATTTTTAGTTTTTTTTAAAGATAAGTAATTATTAAATAAATATTATATCTAAGCTATCAACAAAATAAAGATTAAAATAATCGAAAAAATAACCTATTTGTCTCATAGGTCAAATTAACAATTATTCAAACCCTAATTATCACGACAAATGGATCAAAATAATTAAAAATCAATAGAAATCTTACGGATCAAATTAATAATTATAATGATTTACAATTAAAATTTATCAAAAACCCAAAAATTAAAATAATTAAAAAAATGATCCGATATCTCTCCGGATCAAATTAGTAATTATAATAATTAGGGCAAAATCCCTATGGATATGTTTACAATATGCATAAGATGAAAATCACACCCCTGTACAATAATATTGAAATTTAAAAAAACAAAAATAGCATAAAATAGATTAAAAAAAAAACAAATAACAAAAGCCACCTAAAGGGGGACTTGGAAAGAGGGGGCAACGGCGGAGGGCAGGCGGGAAGCGCGGCGGCGTCGGGCTCCGGCGGCGAGATCTCAAGCAGCGGGCGAGTCGTGGACCGGCGCGGGGATCAACGACCAAGCGGAGGACGGCGAATTGAGGTGCAGCGGAGACTGCACGGGATGCTGGTGCAGGCGTCGAATTGCTGGGCGCGGGTTGCAGACGCGGGTGAGGTTTGCAGCGGCGGCGTGGGCGCGAGGCTAGCTGTCAGGCGCCGGGCGGAAGCGAGCAGCGGCGGTACGGGCTCCGGTGGGGAGGGCGTCGAGCGCTGGTGCAGTGGCGGGTGGCGCTCGGCAAGGTCAGGAATGGCGGGCTTCGTCGGAGCTCCGGCGTCGGGCTGGGCAGCAGTTGGTCGCGGGTGCAGAGGCGCGGCGGTGGGCGTCGAAGGCACGCGGCAGTGGAGTTGAGGGGTTGCTGCGTCGGCGGCCAGGCGCGGCGACGGTGCTCGCGGTGGCGCAGCGGCGAGCAGGCTTCGGGGGCTCAGTCAGCGGTGGCAGGCGGGTGTGTCGTGGAAGGAGGCCGGCAGGGACCCGGCGAGGAAGAAGAACAGTGATTCTGTTCTTCTTTCTTTTTTTTTTTTTTTTTAATTCACCTCACCTGTCCCCTCACAACCCTCTCTCTCTGCTGTCCCCGTTGCTGACTTTTCTTTTTTCTTTTCTTTGTACTTCAGTCAGATGAAAAAAAGGAGCTGCCACCCTTTAACGAAAGAAAATGTTCCTTTTTTTTTTCCCCTCTTTTCTTTTCTTGACCTTTTTTCTCTCGAAAACGAAGACAAAAGAACTGCTCTCACTTTTTGCTCTGAAAATTTTTCTGAATCCCCCCTTTGAACCCTATGCAAGTCAACTCCTTTTTATAATGGTTCCGATCGGCCATTTTTTATGGAAAATTTTAAACTTCCATCTTCTGTTGCATTAAATCATGGATGCAAATTGGATCATGATTTCGCAATCAGCTCGATTTTGCATCGATTCTTCCATTTTATCAAAATATTTGCCATTTGTTCACTTGATTTTAAAATTGTTCATTTAACAAAACCGGACATTCGTTGGAATTCCATATTTCCTTGCATACTTCAATCAAATCAATTTCCCCCATTTTCATCTTTCTTTTTATTTGTTCAAGATGCAACTTTATTTTTCTAAAATTAGGTGTCAACAATCTATGAGATTATAACATTCAATGTAAGCACTTGATGATAGATCACATTATTTCACTTAGTCACTCTTTTTGTATTTCTCTCACACTCACAAAATTGAAGCTCGTGAAAAATTAGTGTGCGATCAAAGTTCACTTGCACTTTGAAATTCTAGATCCTAGGTATTGTCTCTTACGTGATTCTCGGTACCTTGGTCTCATTGTATATTCATCCACTTCCAAACTAGCCGTAGGACTATCTTTGGAGAATCTTCTTCCAAATGTACTCATTGGACATATTTGAATCTAGAAGATTGGGTGGCTATTGAGTAATAAAAGCTAAATTCCCACTTGATTTTGGCCATTTGTACAACCAGAGTCTTAGTTTCCATAAGTAGAGCTTATCTATTTCGATAGAACTTGTTTCAAGATTGATTTTCTAATCGAAAAAAAAAATTGAGTTAATTAAATCTTTCTAAATATGAAATCCAAACTAGGTCATTAGCTTTTATTCATCATGGAATGATCACGTTTTGGACCTATCACATTCTGGGCTTGCTTCATTTCAAACTTGTCACATTTTGAACTTGTTGTGTTCTGAACTTGCATCAGGATGGGGAATGAAAGTAATTCTCTTGGTCTGAAAGTAATTCTCTTGGTCTTTATCTTCAATAAAAGATCTAGACTTAAGTCTAAGCTTGTTCAGTCTGAAGTAGACTTTGTAATTCATACTAAAGCAATTTTCTAGATCAACATACTTCAACACAATTATTAGACTTAAAATTTTATGACCAATTTTGTCAGCAAAATCTACTAGAACCTTGTTGATTGAGAATGGTATCAGTGGCCAGTTTTCTCAACAAAAGCTTGCAATAAAAACACATTTAATATAGAGAGAGACGTTTCTCTTTAGAGAATAAATGGAGAACTTGTGGCCTGTGGTTAGAATTTGGTCATGTCAAACATTCCGAAAAATTCCTTTCAATAAATCAAGGGTTAATATCTCTTAACATTTTAATGTGGTATAATTGTGACACATTCATCTTGTATCAATTTTACGATGTATTCATGCCACATTCATCCCAAATTAATCTTTAGTGAGAAAAAAATGCAAACCAGCATACCCATGATATTACCAAAATCTTAAAGCGAAATTTGGACAAGCTTAGGGATTTTAGTGGACTTTCGAAACGTAAGAATGCTCCAAGAATAAAATTAGCATAGTTTATCTTTATGCAATCTCGATTCATTTTATTCATACCTAGCTTTCCCATGACAATGAAGTTTTTTTTTTTTTTCCTTTTCCAATCAAAATAACGTTATTTATGAGACCCATTTATGCTGTATTTCCACATTGGATCCTCATCATGCCGATCATGATTACAAAAAGAGAAACAGAAAAAAGAAAGAAAGAGCCTAGTGCAAACTAAGATAAAAGAACCCAGAGAGCATTTTGTTGCAATGGAGACCAAGGAAGAAACCACAACAAATATACTAAGTATGGGCATTTACCATGGACACATAAGTCCATTGGTTGGATTCAGTCACTTCACTTCAGATACTCCCTCCGACCTTGCAAAGGCTGCATTCCGTGACCTGGGTCACGAAAGATAGCAGCAGCATATAACAGAAAGAACAGAGCAGGAGCAGCATGGAAATTTTAGGGCATCAGTCCCGCCGCTTGCTCCCCAGCCCACTTGTGTACTCACTCCAACCACACGACTTCTCAATTAGACTCTCCAGCTCAAGATAGAATCCCGGGTCATCCATCGCCTCATCACCCACGACCATGTTTTCTCCGAGGAGCTTCTCCGACTTCTCATGGAAAACGGAAGGCAAATCTGACGGAATAGCTCCGGCCATCTGATCGGGTGTCTGACCCTGCATAACCCTGAAATCCGCACCACTCATCGGAGGAGGCCACGGGTTGTGCATCTGAACGGTCTCAACATCCACCGGTAAAACATTGTTTGACCGAGACTCCATCTGTGCCGAATCATCACCGATTCTCAGGCACTCAAAATTCGGGTTTTGAATCTTGTGATCCGCTACTTCGAGCAAGCATTTGGTGGCTTCGTCATCGGGACCAAGCAATTTGCTCTTCTTGCTCGATTCACAAGCCTCTGATTCTCTCTTCTGCCTCCTCTCTTGGTTTACATGCTGGGCCAAGTTCGGGCTTTTGGCTGCTTTGGAGAGGAAGAGGAACATACGCTGATACCTGCTCTCGGCAAAGCGAATCCACTCGGTGACCTGGTTGAGCTCATGCTGCGAGTGCTCCCGCTCTTCTCTTAGTTTCAGGATCTCGGCCTTCAACGCTTCCTGGTTTTTCTTAAGCATTTCAAGTTCAGCCTCCTTTCCAGCCTCCCAATAATCCGAAGCAACATTACTACTCGATGTTTTCGTATGATTGCTGAGCGTGCGTCTCCTCCTTATGTTCTTCAGCAAGTGTTTCTTCCCTTCCTGGAAACCTCGGTTTGCAAACTCCCATCGATCTGGATCCATCTTCCTAAAACCCTGCGACATATCATGGATAATGATGCATGAAGAATAGGAGGAAGCTGGGTTCAGGAGTTTATATTGAAACAGAAGTCCCAAAAAGGGTATGGACAATTTAATGACTCAATATCAATCCGTGGACTTCATATGTACGGAGACAAGTGCAGAAATATGCTTTTAGTCTTGCCCAAAAAGAAGAGAAGCGTCAGAAGGCTTTACCAAAACATCGGACGGAAACAAAGCGACGGCTCAAGGAATCTAATGTTCAGCTAGGAAGTGAAAAATTGAGCATCAAAACAGTAAAATATTAACAGCTATAAAGGAACTGCTGTGGTGCTATTCTAATCCAAATTAAAATTTACCATTTGAGGAAAGACTCAAGTACAAATCCAGTGAAAAGATAAATCGTTATGATTCGTGATGATTCACATAGAATCCATATATCTCGCCCACCATTCCAGATTTCTTCGTTCCTCGTCCCCTAATCTAGGGTAAAGCACAATTAACCAAGCAAAACGTCGCGAGTGGGTTCCCTCGGATCATAGCATCTTTGCCCCGGCGACTAGAGGATCGCACTCTGGACGACAAAAAAAGAAACAGAGCCGAAACAGAGTCAAACCAAAAAAAACCGAGCGGAAACAGAGTCAAACCAAGATAAACATACAGACATTATACGAATTTCTACGAATAGTTTGCTCTTTACCAATGGGGAAAGTTTCAAGCAAAAACAAGGACAAAAAACACAATCACGTTTGAAGGAGTACCCACGTAAGTGTTGAGCTGCCTGATGAAGCTGGAGAAGTTGGAGTGCTTGAAGTATCGAGGCAGGACGTGCTTCGAGAACTCGTGCGGGTCCCACACCACGAATCTGCCCCCGCTCGAACTCCACGACACCACCGTGTCCGTACTCGGGTCCGACACCATCTCGTACGTCTTCTTCAGGAAGGGCGCCGGCGCTGCCTCCCCCAGCCCATGCATCGGTCTCACCACTTCGTCCGCCGCAGCTCCGGCGGCAGCATCTCTGGGATCAGCAATGATCGCCACCTCCTCATCTCCCTCTTCCTCTTTGATCTTCACCACTTGCGCGGCCACTGCCGAATGGGGTTCGGGCGGGGTCATGCAAGAACGCTGGTGCGGCCCGGCATCAATTTCGCCATTGCCGATGGCTAATTTTGGGGACGGGACCGAATGGGGAAGCGACCCTAGGTCGCCGGGGTCACCACCGCCAACAACAGCAATGGAGGCGATCTCTTCTCGCGATTTCGCGAAAGGTTCTGCCATTTCTAGCTCAACACTCGACTCTCGCAAGAGGGTGTCGAGAAAGGACGTGCACGGTCCATCGGTACGGCCACCTCCGGGGGCCGCCGTCGCCATTTTGATTTTGACCTCGAGTTCGAGGTCAAAGGCGGAGATGTAGAAAATTTCAAGCGATTCTATTGAGCGGGAGCAAGGGAGACAGGCCTCGAGACTGTCTGAGTGTTTTGAGTTACGGGGGAGAGAGGATGGGTGTCCGGCTTTATATACGTTGGAAAAAGTTCACGAGTGTCGCCACGTCTCTCCACCTTTTGCCTTTTCTCAGCGGGATTGAGGGGGCCGCAACGATTACGGACAGTTGCATCTGATTCAGGATGAACCTTGGTACGAGGAAGGGGCGCCCTTTCGCCTGGTCGATGGGGTCCCATGCGGGAGTATCACGTTTCGATCTACTGCTTCTCCATCTCGGCAATTCCACTTGGCTTGTGTGTACGCCGTTTTCATTGTACATGACATACAATGCATCGACTACCGAATCGGAACTGTCGGGATAGTGATACTTTGCATAAGATTTCCTTGGTCCTCCATCGTGGAAAGAATTTCGAACCTTTTTTGATCTAATTAGAGCCTTAAATTATATAGCCCCCAAAAAAAAAAAAAAAAACTGACGCTTGCGTTAAAAGCATTCATAGAGTACATTCTTTTATCATTGTCATAAGAGTTTTTGATAGACATTTACTATCGTTGGGCAGGGATTAATATAGGAATAACATGTCGGGGAGCCAAATGTGACGAAGTTATGTCAAAACCTTAACATTGTATTAGAGGAATTCCGTGTAAAAAAAAGGGAAAGAGAAATTGTTAAAGGTATGACAATGAGGAAGTTGCAAACCTCGGCATTAACCACTGGGATTCGTCCCAGTGGCCACCCTTCCAATATAGAAGGGGGAAGTGAGGGGTTCAAATCTCCACATTCTCATGAAGGGATGGGGTGGGGACGCGTAAGTTTCAGGAGTGGGTTTCGACTCCCACGCCCTACAAGAGGCCGGACAAAAGTCTGAGAGTGAGTGTAGAGTAGGAATAGCGTAGGACTGACAAAAAAAATAATAAAAAAAAAATCTCGGCATTTAAGGATAATACCACATAATAATTCCATGCAAAATATTTAGAAGAATAATGAATTCCTGTCATTTAACTCATTTTCCATCACAAAATTCACTTCATCAACAACAATGGTGTTTCACATGCCAAGGCAATAATTGCCATCAAATGTTGCTTGATGAGAGAAAGATATTATTGTCTAATCAATTTTATCTTAGGCCTTTCTCATTGAGCACATAATTTTATTTTTTTATTTATCTATTATTAGATCCCTAATATAGTTTTTATAATATCGCTTGTCAATGGAGTTTCGACGAACTTCATATTCGTGTCTACTCATCAATTTGTTTAAGATTTTTGGGTTGAACTTTCTAATGTGGTGTCATGATGAGATTCCGCCTCGGTTTATTTTGCTTGTACGAGTATCTCAAGGCTTGTTTGTGGAGCTTTAATGCTCATCCTATTCAAATTGTGGCCCACTTTTTATCGGTTTGAATTTTCGGGCAGGGCGTTTTCTCCTTCTAAAACTGTCCTCAGCATTTTCCGAGGTTGGGCTGAATGAGGAATGCCGGGTTGCTAACGTTGATGTGGTCCGATGAAAGAGAGCGAGAGACGGGGGAGACGCATGAAGACGGGATTACGAGCCGCCCTATGGACGAGCTCAAGGGCGGTACATTCGCAGGAGCACTAAAAGACAGAAAAGATCCAAAGGTTGGGCATGGAACAGTCGAAAAGCAATCCCTTTTCCCTTTTCCCTTTTCCCTATGATGTTCGCCAAGGTTTTGGGGGAAGGGAGATGGACTGCCGGTACAGGTTTTGATAGCTCAGTCATCACTTTAATGCGCGTTATCCACACGTGGACCAATCATCATTTACTTTCGTTACCATCTCGATCTGTCTTTTACTTCCCTTGCGTTCTTGCCTGGATGTTGACAACCGAAAGCCTTGGAAAACTACGATTACTTGCATATGGTCAAGCTTTCTTAAAACACACGAGCAATCATGCTTAAGGTGAATTGGAGACAAAGGTCAAAGCAAAACCAAATATATCATAACCTCACGGAACCAAAACCGTGCAATTTCCTGTAGAAAGATTGAATCAATTTGGAAATTCCAATTCTCTGTTCAAAAATCTCCTTTGTTCTTTGGGTTCCCTCTCTTGAGTTTGGCTGTGAGGTGATATGGGTCAGCAAGAAAATTTAGGAATATTGACTAGATAGGAACATCCTTGCACTTTCTTAGGGTGGAAATGATGGAAGCAAGCTTATTTTCCCTACAAGGAAACGCTCGGTCAGAGCCACTCGAAAGGTTTTTAATATAACCCACAGCCTAAATTACAAGGAAGCTAATTTGATGCATAGCATACCAATTAGGAGTCTGAAAATCTTTCCTTTCTTTTGCGGCTTCAAACATGGATATTTGTAAGGTTCATGTTTGAATTCAGAGGATCGATGCTGTCATTGTTCTTTGTGTCCCTTGGTTGCTCAAAGTGTTTGCACACCAATGCACCCCGTAGATCCCAACATTCCCCTCTGATGCTTGAAACAATATTGTAGACTGACTGCATTGATTCAGCAATTTTGCAACCAATCCCCACATCATTCGCTAGGAAACTTATAAAATCCATATGTGGTCAGACTCCGATAAGGAAAAACAATATACGCAACCATAAATTTCTTGATTGTTGACAAACCACTGGATCTTACATAAAATACTGGCTTCCTTTTGATTAGCTGAACCAACAATAGCACAAAAGGTGAAGTTGGTTACGTTATGACAATATATTTCGAAGTGTTTGGTGCTTTGATGGAATGTGTCATTATGTGATATTTAGATAGCACTTCAATTGTTGCAAGAATGACTTTTCCACTATTATGACGCACTCCAATTTTTGCTACTAGCTATTGCAACCATAGTAACTCTGATGTGGTATTAGCAATAGCTTGATATTCTGTTTTTGTACTAGAGTGACTGACAATGGTATGTTTTTTGCTAGACCATGAGATAAGTGAGTTTTTCAAAAAGAGATAGCAATTCACAATGGAGCAAAATTTTGAGGTCATTATCAGAATAAGCTATCAAATCTAAGATAGAATGAGTAGAAAATTGAAGGCCATGAAATAATTTATCCATGACATAGTGAATAATTCGAAAGACTATAGCAAATGGGTTGCATGGGATGCGGTCATGTATTGACTAACCATGTGAACAACATAGGCAATGGCAATGTTAGGTTGAGTACAAGTGAGATATATAAGACTTCCAACCAACTGTTGATAGAATGTAGGATTCAAAATAGGGGTCTTATCTTTGCATCAAACTTGGCTTTGGTCTCAATAAGAGTTGTAGCAACTTTATTGTCATTAAGTCTAGCTCAAAAAAAAAAAAAATTAGTAGCATATTTTGCTTATGACAAATAATAACTAGAGGAATCTGAAATAACCTCATGCCTAAAAAATAGCTAAGTCGCCTAAAAGTGATAGTTTTAGGGTGGGTAGGTTCTAAAGTTGGAACTTGAAACCTACCTTGTTGTGATTAGCTCTCAATTTTTGGGCCTTGGAACTTATTATGTTTGCTTGCAACCTATTTTGGAATGTGACATCTAGATTTTCGTAATAATATTTATGTGACATTGGAAATTTTTGGCATTTGATAATAATATTTTGGTCATAAGGCTAAGTATTATCTTGCTTAGAAATCAGGTGGACATTTAGAAATAGTAATTGGATGGCAAATTTTGTAAGGTACAGAAAATACATAGAGTGATTTTTATGATATCGATCATCCTTGGTTTGACTTAGCAAATGTTAATGTGTTCATAGATGGTAATGGTAGATAATGTACCATCGTCTTAGTTGTCAAGGGGAAAGGATATTAAGCATTCTAGAGTTTGAATTTAGTTCTCAGCCTACTTTGTTCATAATTTTGAATTTAAAATGTCATGAGTTATATTATTATTTGGACCTTAGTTAATTATTATTAGTAATTAGTTAATTATGCTAACAATACCAAAGGTAAAAATTTCCTTACTCATTAATGATGTCATAGATTTTGTTATTAACATTGATAAAGGTTCTCTCATGTATGTGGCTAGAGAAGAATGACTTCTCCTCAAAATATTGTTATAAGCCATTTGTCTATTAAAAACATTTGCATAAGAGGTCTCATAATACTTATTTGTTATTCTAATACTTCTTATAGGACGAGTGTCCTTCTCAAATTATTTCTCTTGTCACATAATGCCCACATGTTCTTGCAATGTCTCATGCATGCCCAAGTGTCCTCTCAAGAAGAGGTCTCATGGATAAGCTTGACACCTTAGACTTGAGCCATGATTTCTCCTCAAATGAGTCATTTTCTCTTGGATTTTTCTTTGGCCATGTATAAAATGAGATATTGTAAGCAAGACACCTCCCATAACCATCATTACACTCTGGATTAGTTGTGGCATCCGGAAATTTTGTACATGTAATTATATAACATTCGGAATTTTCCCTGTGTGATAATGATACTTAGATTATAAGCTACCTATTATTTATCTTAGTATACAGACGAATACGTAGAATTCTTAGTCAAATCATAAATTTCATGAGACGTGCGGATAATTTTTCCGTAAACGTAATTGTCCCGCGTCTATTGTGTTAAGTTGAATTGATAAACGTTGATGTGTGCATTAATAGTAGTATGAATTAACTAACCATCAGCTTAGTTGATAACAGGTAGTATTATTTGATTGAAATCTAGTTAATTAGTGCTGATGATTTATTAGTTTCACTAATGGCGCCAAGGATAGATAGATTTTATTTGTTTTCCTAATAATCCACTTTTCTCTTACATTAAGCCACCCACAAGCCACTTGTCCTTATGTTATCTTTTGCATGACCGTGTGTTGCAACCAAGGTGAGGTTTTATTATATTTTGACACCTAAGATTAAGTGGAAACTTACCCTAAGTGAGTTATTCTCTCTTATTTCATCCATGACCATGTATGGGTAGAGGTTTTGTAAACAAGACAGATGCTCATAATCATCATTTCATCTGGGTAAGTCATCTTTATTACATGTCACTCCTTGACATTTGTTCTTATCGCAAGATTAAGTAAGCTACATGTAGAAGGAAGAACCAATGCTCACTAAAACACCACTTTAAACAAAACATTCTCTTAACTTTGGAGAGAACGTGAGACCCAAAATCTATCCAACAATATCGTGCAATTCTGCTAATTCCGAAATAAATACTTCTTTGAATTCTAGTTTCCGCGAGTGAGGAGGTGGTCACGGCCCTTAATTGTTTAAGCTTGTTCAAGATAAGTGAAGTTTCTAGGTATTAAATTAGTTTAAATCTATTTAGTACTTTTATCTTGGTCGATTGGTTTAGATGTGGGAATTTTGATATGTATGTTATGGTTATGGTGGTTGTTGAATAACCTTGATGGTATCTTGCATGCTCATTCTGTCAAAATTTATCTAGAGAAAATCTATTTTTTCTACTTATTTTGCTTGATGTGCTAGAACTTAACTAGTCAGAGTTATGTTCATTCTGCATCATTCTGTTTCGTTTTGAGTAATTAGAATCTATTTATTCATTTTACCAAAATTTATCGAGCCAAAATCGTTCGTTCATTCTACTGGATCTTTACTAAGTCTGAGTCTATCCATTTGTAAATTTGCTCTTTTATTTAATTATTTTCACTGAGTTTGAATATACCCATTTGATTGTCCAAACTTTAATAACTATGAATGTTCATTTATATATCAAATTTTACTTAGTCTGAACATGTTCCTTTGTACAATCAAATTTTACTAGGTTTAGACGTATTTATTTATATAAGGGAAAAAGCCATGAAAAACCCTGAATTTTGCCCAAAGTGACACATTTACCCTAAACTTTTTTTTGTGACACAAAAAACCCTAAACTTTTGTTATGTGACACATTTACCCCAAAATTATAGGGCATTTTGGTCTTTTCATTTTTTAAATTTCTTTTCTTCTTTTTTCTTCTCTCTTCCCTCCGCCGGCTAGCCGACCGAGGGAAGCCGGCGTCCGGCGAGGGCTACCCTCGCTGGCGTCGGGCCGTCCTTGCCCTCGCCGGCGTCGGGCGACTCTCGCCTGCATTTGGCGAGGGCAGGGACACCCTCGCTCGATGCAGGGGAGGGCGGCCCTCACTGGCATCGGGCGAGGGCAGGGACACCCTCGCCCAATCTGGTGAGGGGTGCCCTCACCGTCGTTAGGCGAGGGTGTCCGCCCTCGCTTGTGTCTCGCGAGGAGGCCCTCGCTCGATGCCGGTGAGGGCCGCCCTCACTTGATGCCGGCAAGGGCGACCCTCGTCGGACGCCGGCTTCCCTTCGCCATGGCCAGCGGAGGGAAGAAGAAGAAAAAAAGAAAAAAAAAAAGAAAAAGGAAAAACCATAATAAAATGACAAAAATGCCCTTAATGGGGTAGATGTGTCACGGTTTGAAAAGTTTGGGGTTTTTCATGTCACAAAAAAAAATTTTGGGGTAAATGTGTCACTTTGGGCAAAGTTCAGGGTTTTTCGTGACTTTTTCCCATTTATACAATCAGATTTTACTGAAGTTTGAACATATTTCTTTGTACAATCTTATTTTATTGGGTTTGAACGTATTTATTTATATAAATAGATTCTATTAAAGTCTAAACTTGTCTCTTTGTACAATCAAATTTTATTGCATTTGGACATGTTTATTTATACAATCAGATTTTGTGAAGTCTGGACCTTTTCAATTATACGATCAAATTTTACTAAGTATGAACATGTCCATTTGTATGATGAAATTCTTAGTGAGTCTAAGCATCTTTACTTTCTAAGTCTGAATATATATTTACTCAGTTCAAGTATGATTACTTTCTCAATTATACATGATTTCTGGGTTTGGTTTTCCTTAAAAAGACGGATTACCAAATAACAAATTCATGCTCTGAGCATGATCATAAGTTGCTTCTTACCTAATTTGTGACTAATGCATTTCGTTTCTTTGAAAAGCAAGTGATAAAGTAACAAAATGGATATGAGTATTGGAATGCATGTGTATTCTGCTTGTCTTTACAAAATAAAAGGATAACCATGCTATTATTATGTGCACATTGAAAGGTATGATGAGGAAGGAAGTGAGGTAAGCTTATAATCATCATCATTCACTTATATGATTATAAAAAGGATAAGATAAGGTTATACATGAAAGGTGGTTATGCATTGGATGTTGATTGTTGTAATGGTTGTTTATTTCATTATTGATGCAAAAAAGATCAACATTAACATGTGTATTGTGCATGAAAATAATGTGATTTTGTCACCCATATAATGATGTGTGACGATACCCCATGGTAGAAGTTTGTGGAATGCCCCGAGAAGTGTTTTTAGATGCCTCGGGAGTCAAGATGTTCCTGTGATGGGATGCCCAGTGGTGAAAGTTTGCAAGATGCCTCGAAGTTAAGATGCCCTAGCAATTGGGATGTCTTGCGAGTTGAGACGCCCTGGGAGAGTTCGAGAGGCCCCGGGAGAGTTCGAGAGGAAAAGTTAAATGAATTTATTGCATGTTCATATGCATATATAGAATCATATGATGTTTAATTGGTTACCTTGCATTGGAATTTGTTATGCCATATGCATGAGCTTGGATGGAATTATTGTTGAATGACTATTATTGTGGTAAATGAAAAAGGGAGAGGTAAAGTTTATTCACGTTTTATCATACTTACTAGATTGTTATGCATTCTCTTTGCTTGTACTAGGTGAAGTAGTAAGAGGATTTTTCTAACTTAAAACTAGAGATTTCATTTACTAAGTTTCGGCTTATTCCTTACTTTTCAGTTTGTAGGATAGTCAATAGACTATGACGATAGAAGGGATGAGGTGATGCCCAAGACCATCAATTCCTAAGTTGGATGGTGACTCGTTTATGGAATAGGATGGAAGTAGAGAAACTAGTTGTCTGAATCCTTTCCTAAGATTTTTGTATTTTGTATTTGCTTGAATGATATGTTAAAATTGTCTTGCTAATATTTATATACTAAAACTAATACATACGTTCACTCGTACGATTTCTTGTATGGAGGCTTTGGTTGAGAAATTTTTTATTGAGCTTATGCATGCTATTAAAACAATAATATAAAAAGGACATGTATTGTGGAGCATCACATGGAACTTATCCTATTTTTTGAGCAGTTCCATAGTCTACTTGGGAACTTTCTTTTTTTGGCTCATCTTTTACAACAAATCATATGATATTATGAGCAACAAAATGGTTCAAAGTAAAAGATGAAAAACAAAAATCCCTATCTGCCAAAACACAACAATCTATAAGATGAACACATAGTCATTCACAATTATAAACAATAAAAGGTTTAAACACGTGACATAAAATATAAATTATGAAACTTTGTTTTCCATTCATCCATAAAAATTTAGGGGAAGGAGAAAGACCAGCAAGGAGTTCCGAAGAAGGACAAATGACGAATGAGTGTTAAGGTTAGAATTTAGAGGAAAAATGACGGTTTTAACTTTTTAGCTTATAAAACTGATTCCAAAATTGGTTTCAAAACAAGGTAGTTTGGTAATAAGTATATACTTAGAACCTATTCCCTGAACTGGTTCCAACAGGTTCCACTTCTCGGACCTAATTTTTGGATGGTTTGGCCTGGTTCTTAAATAGAATCGGTCATGTTGCATGCTTCTAATTATAATAAAATTTATTTTCACAATTATGAAAGCAAGCTCTTTCTTGTAGGCAATTTGTATTTTCCTAGACTTTTCCCTTCAAATCTGCTGCACATCTTGTCAATTGATATGATGTGACTTTAGAATTACCTACTTCGCCATAGATTAGGGAAAAGATTAGTTGTCTTAAAAAATGCACTTTGAAAGCTAAAAATGCACTTATTTCATGAGAAATAATTTATTTAAAATTATTTTTTTAAAGATAATCACTTTTATTAATGAACGATAAATATTCTCTTTATTCATGCAATATTTTAATATAAATTATAATCAATAATGAAAATATTTTTTTATTGACTAATTATTTCAATCAATACGAATGATCACTTTTAGAAAAAAATACTTTCAAATAATTCTTTTTTTTTTTAGATAAATGAATCCTAAGGATCATAATGTAAATCAATAGAAAAAACTTTATATAAGCCAATGCCGTGTTGTTTTTTAACATTGTTTTGAGGGATTCAAACTTTGATGCTAAAGCATATGCCCTTAGTCTGATAAATTCCTTTAGCTTCAACCAATTGAATAATTACCAACATTGACTAAGTAGTGTTGTCATGAAAAAGTTTTCATCACAGTGTACCATCAATCAACTTCTCCCTTTTTGACATGTAGAAGTTGATGAAGCTAGCAAGTATCACCTAGCGGGGGTGAATGGGTGAATCTATGAAATCTTGACAATTTAAAGCAGAATAGAATGAGTCAAGATTAAAGTCTGAACAAAGGTCGGGTTTTGGAACAAGATTCAGAATCTTTCGTGCAGTAGAACAGATTTTAGAAGCACCCAACGAGTGTGCAATAGATCATAGCAATAAAAAATAAGAGTTTAGAGAAGAGAGAAATTGCACATAAAGTTTATAGTGATTCGGTAAAAATCGAGCTTACGTCAACTCTTCCATGCTGACAGCTTACTAGTTGGTTTCCACTGAATAATCAACAAGAGATTACGATATTGAGTGTAAGTACTTAGTGATAGATCACACTATCTCACCCAATCACTATTTGTATTTCTCTCACAATCACAAAATTGAAGCTCGTGAAAGATAAGCGTGTGATCGAAGTTCACTTGGACTTTGGAATTCTAGATCCTAGGCCTTATCTCTTACATGATCCGGATCACATTGGTTTCCTCTTATACATATCCACTTCCAAACTAGCTATTAAACTGTCTCTAGAGGATCGTCTTCCAAATGTACCCATGGGACAACTCTATATCAAGAAGATTGGGTGGCCATTGAGTGATAGAAGCTTAATCACCACTTGATTCTAGCTATTCGTACAACCAGAGTTATGAGCTTCTTCGTTTAGACATAACTTGTCTTGAGATTGATTTTCTAATCGAATAAGATTGAGTCAATCAAATATTTTTAGGTGTGAAATCCAAACCACATCATTACCTGTTATTCATCATAGATTGGTCACGTTCTAGACCTGTCATATTCTAGGCTATCTTTGTTCTAAACTTGTCGCATTATAAACTTTCAGTGTTCTAAACTTGCGTCAAGATGGGAATGAAAGTAATTCTCTTAGTCTTTATTTTTAATAAAAGATCTAGACTAAACTCTGAGCTTGTTCCATCTGAAGTAGACTTTGTAATTCATACTGGATCGATTTTTTAGATCAACATACTTCAAGACAATTTTCATACTTGAAATTTTATGAATAGTTTTGTCCACAAAATCTACTAAGAGCTTATTGATTGAGAATAGTATCCGTAGCTAGTTTTCTCAAGAAAAGTTTGCAATTAAAACGCATTTAATATAAAGAGAGAGATGTTTCTTTATAGAGAATAAATGGACAACTTGTAACTTGTGGTTAGAATTTGGTCATGTCAAAAATTTTGAAAAATTCCTTTCATTAAATCAAGGGTTAATATCTCTTAACATTTTCAATTGGTATTATCGTAACACATTCATCTCATATTAATTTTTATGATGCATTCATGCAACATTCATCTCAAATTAATTTTTGTGTGAGAAAAAAATCCAAACCGGCATACTCTTGATATTACCAAAATCTTAAAGTGAAATTGGGACAAGCTTAGGGATTTTAAGCAGACTTTTCAAACGTAAGAGTGCTCTTATAATAAAATTAGCATATTTTATTATTCCGCAATCTCCATTCGTTTTCTTCATAATGGGCTTTCCCATGACAGCGTTTTTTTTTTTCCTTTTCCGGTCAAAATAACATCATTTATGAGGCCCATTTATGTTGTATTTCCACATTGGATACTCATCACACCGATCATTCGACTTGTTTGAGATTTTTTATAACATAAAAATTATTTTGGAGTGCATGCCACATGAGTATACCGAGTTGAAGTTTTTTGAGATAGGAAAAAAAGTAATTGGAGAAAAATATGCCAAAATGTACAGTATCACGATATTAACCCTTAAACTGAAATTGAGCTTTGGCACTTTAAACTGCTTCTCTTATTCATAACTGGTTGCAAAAAGAGAAATTGGAAAAAAAAGCCTAGTGCAAACTAAGAGAAAAGAACCCAGAGAGCGCTTTGTTACAATGGAGACAAAGGAAGAAACTCCAACATATATGCTAAGTACGAGCATTTACCATTGACACATATGTTAATTGGTTGGATTCATTCACTTCACTTCAGATACTCCCTCCGACTATGCAAAGGCTGCATTCTGTGACCTGGGTCACAAAGGATAGCAGCAGCATATAACATAAAGAACGGAGCAGGAGCAGGAGCAGCATGGAAATTTTAGGGCGTCAGTCCCGCTGCTTGCTTTCCCAGCCCAATTGTGTACTCTCTCCAACCACAGGACTTCTCAATCAGACCCTCCAGCTCAAGATAGATTCCTGGGTCATCCATCGCATCGTTGCCCACGACCATGTTGTCTCCGAGGAGCTTCTCCGACTTCTCATGGAAAACGAAAGGCAAATCTGACGGACTAGCTCCGGCCATCTGATCGGGTGTCTGACCCTGCATAACCCTGAAATCCGCACCACCCATCGGAGGAGACCACGGGTTGTGCATCTGAACGGTCTCAAGATCCATCGGTAAAACATTGTTTGGCCAAGACTCGATCTGTGCCGAATCATCACCGATTCTCAGGCAATCAACATTCGGGCTTTGAATCTTGTGATCCGTTATGTCGAGCAAGCATTTGGTGGCTTCGTCATCGGGACCAAGCAATTTGCTCTTCTTGCTCAATTCACAAGCCTCTAATTCTCTCTTCTGCCTCTTCTCTTGGATTACATGCTGGACAAAATTTGGGGTTTTGGCTGCTTTGGAAAGGAAGAGGAACATCCGCCAACACCTGCACTCGGCATAGCGAATCCGCTCGATGACCTGGTTGATCTCATGCTGCGAGTTCTCCCGCTCTTCTCTTAGTTTCAGGATCTCGGCCTTCAACGCTTCCTGGTCCTTCTTAAGCATTTCAAGTTCAGCTTCCTTTCCAGCCTCTGGGTAATCCGAAGCAACGGTACTACTCGATGTTGTCCTATGATCGCTGAGTTTGCGTCTCCTCCTTATGTTCTTCAGCAAGTGCTTCTTCCCTTCCTGAAAACCTCGGTTTGCAAACTCCCATCGATCGGTATCAATCTTCCTAAAACCCTGTGACATATCTTGGATCATGATGCATGAAGAATAGGAGGAAGCTGGGTTGAGGAGTTTATATTGAAACAGAAGTCCCACAGAGGATATGGACAATTTAATGACTCAATGTCAATCCGTGAACTTCATATACGAGAAGACAAAAGTGCAGAATTAAGCTTTTGATCTTTCCCAAAAAGAAGTGTCAGAAGGCTTTACCAAAACATTGGATAGTAACAAAGCGATGGCTCAAGGAATCTCATCTTCAGCTAGAAAGTGCAAAATTGAGCATCAAAACAGTAAAAGGCAAAATATTAACAGCTATAAAGGAACTACAGAAGTGCATTTCGAATCCAAATAAAAATTTACCATTTGAGAAAAGCACTCAAATACAAATCGGGTGAACAGATAAATCTTTAATGGGTATTCTAACGTCATGGTTGACGTGGTAGTTTCTGCAAACTACCATCAAAAGCATCATCACTTGAATATGATGAATGGACCATTGTCCCCTGACCGCTGGATGCATATTCTGGTGGACATGTGCCATGAGCAAAACGTCGTGAGTGGAGTCCCTTGGATCCTAGCCTCTTTGCCCCGGGGACCATCCGTTGGGACAATAAGGAGTAGCTGGATGTCCCAAAAGGATCACACTCTGGACGACATTAAAAAGAAACAGAGCAGAAACAGAGCCAAATCAAAATAACAGAGCTGAAACAGAGTCGAACCAAAATAACAGAGCTGAAACAGAGTCGAACCAAAATAACAGAGCTGAAACAGAGTCAAACCAAAATAAACATACACAGACATTATACACATTGATACGAATAGTTTGCTCTAACCTACGGGGAAAGTTTCAAGGAAAAACAAGGACAAAAAACACAACCGCGTTCGAAGAAGTACTCACGTAAGTGTTGAGCTGCCTGATGAAGCTGGAGAAGTTGGAATGCTTGAAGTATCGAGGCAGGACCTGCTTTGAGAACTCGTGCGGGTCCCACACAACGAAGCTGTCCCGGCTCGAACTCCACGACAGCACCGGGTCCGTACTCGGGTCCGACACCATCTCGTATGTCTTCCTCAGGAACGGCGCCGGCCCAGCCTCCCCCAGCCCCTGCATCGGTCTTGCCACTTCGTCTGCCGCTGCCCGCAACGAGCATGACGGCGACACGGCAGCAGCATCCCTGGGATCAGCAATGATCTCCACCTCCTCATCTTCCTCTCCCTCTTCGATCTTCACCACCAGTGCGGCCAGAGCCGAATGGGGTTCGGGCCGGGTCAGGCATGGACGCAAGAGCGACCCGGCATCAATTTCTCCGTGGCCGATGGCTAATTTTGGGGACGGAACCGAATGGGAAAGTGACCCTAACTCGCCGGGGTCGCCACTGTCAAGAACAGCAATGGACGCGAATTCTTCTTGCGATTTCACGAAAGGTCCAGCCGCTTTTAGCTCAGCACTCGACTCTCGAAAGAGGGTGTCAGAAAAGGACGCGCACGGTCTACAGCTGCCTCCGGGGAGCGCCGTCGTCATTCTGACGCCGAGTTCGAGGTCAAAGGCGGAGATGGTATGAGAAATTTTGGAGCGAATGAATACAGATGGTGGCGAATCTATTGAGGGAGAGAGGAGGAGACAGGCTTCGAGACTGCCGAGTGTTTGACTGACAGAGGAGGGGACGGTGTCCCGCTTTATATGCGTGGGAAAAAGTTCACAAGAGTCGCCACTTTCCTCCTCCCTTTTGGCTCCTCGGAAGGTTTTGAGTTCCTCACTGTTATGGATGGCGTGATTGAAAGGGCGGCGACGATTACGGACCGTTGGATCTGATTCCAGATGAACCTTGGTACGAGAAGGGGGTGCCCTTTCGCCTGGTCGGTGGGTCCGACGCGCGAGTAAAAACGTTTGCTGCTTGTCCGTCTCAGCAAATTCCACTTGGCTTGTCTGTACGCCGTTTTCATTGTACATGGCATACAATGCATCGACCAGCGAATTGGAACTGCCGGGATAGCGATTCTTTGCGTCATTGGTCCTCCACTGTAGAAAGAATTTCAAACCTTTTCTCATCTAGACAACCCCCCCCCCCACAACAAAAGAAAAGAATAAAAAAAGAAAGACGAGTGGCTTAAAAGCATTCATGAAGTACATTCTTTTATCCTTGCCATAAGAGTATTCGACGAAAACATTTGATATCTTGTGGCAGGGTTTAATAGAGGAAAAACATGTTAGGAAGCCAAATGTGACAAAGTTGTTTAAAAACCTAAAAATTGAATTATATGGATTTTGTGTCAAAAAAAAAAAAAGAAAAAGGGAAAGAGAATTTTTAAAAGTATAACAATGAGGAAATACAAGCCTCGGCATTTAAGGGTGTGAATGATAATCATTATATTTCATAAATCAATTCCTAGCAATAAATTAGATTTCGTTCTCAAAATAGATTTCGTTCTTGAGTGGCAGTGGGAGGCTGGCGGCAAGTAGGGCAATGTTGGGAGGCAAATGGCTAGTGAGGGGAAATGGGCGGTGATGAGAACGAGTAATAAGAAGAGTTTTTGGTTTTCACTTTTGTTTAAAAAATAGAAAGGTAAAAAAATTTGACTTCTGATTTCTATTTTAAAACTATCCCAAGAAATAAACAAATAAAAAAATAGAGAAACAAAATAGTTATCATAAGCGTCCTAAAGATAATACCACACAATATTCTAGGATTTCATGCAAAATCATTTAGAAAAATAATGAATTTCTTTTCAAAATAACTCATTTTTCATTGCAATATTTGCTTGCGATTATTGTCAAGACGTCATATGACGAGAGAAAGATATTATTACCTAACCAATTCTCATCTTATTTCTTTCTCATCAAGTACATAAATATTTTTTATATTTTTATGTGTTTTTAGATCCCTAATTTGGCTTTCCTAATATCACTTGTCAATGGAGTTTCAATGGACCTCATACTTCATAATCGTGTCTGTCCACATATCGATTGAAGTTTTTGAGTTGAACTTCAAGTATAATATTATGGTCAGGTTTCGCGTCAATTTATTTCACTTGCACCAGCATCCCATCGCTTGTCTGATGAGTTTTAATGCACCCCATATTCCCGCCGTGGACCGGTTTAAATTTTCGAATGGGGCTTTTTTACTTCTAAAACTGTCCACGGCATAGTTCGAGGATGGGTTGAATGAAGAATGCCGGGTTGCTAACGTTGATGCGGTCCGATGAAAGTGAGCGAGAGAGGGGGAGAGACGCATGGAGACGGGATTGCGAGCTGCCCAATGAGCGAGCTGAAAGGCGGTGCATTCGCAGGAGCACTAAAAGACATCGGAAGGTCGGGCAAGGAACAGTGGAAAAGTTGTCTTCTTTTCCCTACGATGTTTGCCTAGGTTTTGGGGAAGGGAGATGGACTGCCGGTACACGTTTTGATAGGTTAAGTGTCACTTTAATGAGCGTTATCCACACGTGGGCCAATCATCATTTACTCTTGTTGCCATCTCCATCCGTCTCTACTTCACTTGCGTTCTTCCCTGGACGCCACAGCCCAAGGCCTTGGAAAACAATGATTACTTGCATATGGTCACGCTTTCTTAAAATACACGAACGATCATAACCTCACAGGACCAAATCGCGCAATTTCCATCAGAAAGATTGGACCAATTTGGAAATTCCAGTTCTCTGTTCAAAGCTGTCCTTTGTTCTTTGGGTTGAGTTTGGCCGTGACGTGATACGGGTCAGCAAGAAAATTTAAGAGTATTGACTCGATAGGAACATCCTCGCACTTTCTTAGCAAGGGATGGACGGAAGCAAGTTCATTTTTGCAATGAGGATACACTTAGTCAAGGTCGCTTGAAAGGGTATTAATATAATTGCCAACCTAAATTACTAGAAAGCTAATTACAAATCGTAGTGTATTGTTCATGAGTCTGGAAATCTTTGCTTCCTTTTGTGGCTTTAAACATAGGATTTTGTGAGGTTTGTGCTCAAATTCAGATGATTGACCCTATTGTTATTATGTGTCATTTGATTGCTTACCTTGTTTGCACACCATATGCACCCTTTGGATTCTACAATTCCCCTTTGATGCTTGAAACTGTATTGTAAATTGACTACAATGATTTAGAAATTTTGTGTCCAATCCCCACATCATTTGCTGAGAAACATATAATATCCATATGTAAGGTTGACAAACAATTTACATAGCTATAAGTTTATTGATTGCTAAATGCACAAAAGCGAAGCTGTTTATGTTATGACAATATATGTCAATGTGTTTGGTGCTTTGATTGGAAAGTGTCATTATGTGATATTTAAATAGAACTTCGGTTGTTGCAATGAATGACTTTTCCACTATTTCGATGCACTCTAATATCTTTTAGTAGCTGACACAACCGTAGTAAGGGAGTTATATTATTGAAAAAATGTCATATAGGATTTCTGGTCACCTTCATTGGACTTGGCGCTCAGGTTTCCATTTTTCAAAACAAATAACACTTAAATGTTACTTTCGTAACTTTTAATACTCAAGTGACCAGTCATGCCAAATTTTGGCACTCCAAGTGCCCTTTTGTCATACATTTTTATAAGGCAAAGGAAATGAATCTAACCAACCAAAGTTAAATGTAATGATAACTTTGGGTTAAAATCATTATATATGAGAGTATTATGTGTTCCAATAGAAATGCTACAAGTGGCCTTAAGTAGGTAGTTGTAAATGGTCCAATGAAATTTTCCCACAAGAGGATATTTTGATGAAAATGAAGATGAGGTCTTCTTCTTTGGCCAAGTGTATACATAAATCACCAAAACCATCATGAACTATAGGCATGAATCATTCAAAGCATTGATGAACTATAGGGATGAGTCACCCAAAACATTAATGAACAATAGTTGAATTTAATGATGTCATGTTTGATGTCAAAACTACCAATTCAGCATCTCAAACCAAAGCATAGGTTTAAAAATTTTGATAGAGAAAAGAGAAGTGGTGTGCCAAATGGAGAGAAATAGAAATTTAGGAAACCATCATTTTGAGCATCCGATTCTGAATATCCGTGCATTTGAAATTTTTTTTTTTTTTTGTGAAAGGTAATAAATATATTGAGGAGATGCCAAATGTACAAAAGATCACGGCACCAAAAAGCTTACACTCAATATGAGAAATCATTATAAGTGGAAAGATACCATGATGTAAAAGCCACAGCGTGGCACCCAACATTGAAAATATTCTTATTCTAAAATTTGTGCATCTAACAGTATTTTCATTTTGAACATCTGATTTTGAACATTGATGAATTTGAAAATATTTTGAATCCATTAAAATCATCAAAAAAAGAAGAAGGAAATTCTCAATTCAATTCATAAACTATGAAACTTAAAGTATAATGGCAATTTTCTACAACTCCTATGGCTGGAAATTATCTTTATTTTACTCACCAACATAGTGATGATATCTATACACTTAATCTCAAAGCATCATATTTAGGGTAATTGCGGTCACAAAAATCATACTATACCATTGTAGAACGTAGAAAATTCAAGATGTCATATCATAAAATATTCTATCTTCATAAATAGTTGTAACTTCTCATATTCTATCTTTATAAAAGTTACAACTTTTCATAGCCTTTTCAGCATTTAAATAATTACTTAATATTAATAATATCATGTGTGCCAATGCTGAGGGCTACTAGTAAGTGTGATAACTTTGACTAGACCTACGACCTACTTTAGTAAAGAGCACCTGACAATTTGGATCTCTTTCATTTTAGCCTTCAACGTTATAAATTGACTCTATGGTTCAGTTTTGTCAACTTTATGGTTAATTAGTTCCTGTCCTACTTGGGAGAAATGTTTTTTTCAACTCCCTCTTCAATACAATGAGATTTGCCTGACGGGGGATCTTGTCTTTTGTCAAACTGCCCAATAATGCTGCATTAGCAACAAAAGAAACTAGCTGATGAGACAACGACAAAGATGAAAAAGTACATTAGAAGTGTCAAAAATTAATCGGAAAAAAACGATCACTTTGATGCTACCGACGAAAGATTCTGGCCAAATTAGTTACATGGCTTTTATATTAAAAAAAAATTGACATGGCTTTTAAACGACATCGTTTTCCATCCTCCTTAAGAAACGATGTCAATTTTCCGTCATACATGGATGGCCTTACAAAAAAAACTAAAAAAGCCGCATAGCTCATATAGGGACTAAAATTAGGGCTTTTTGTTCTATCCTCGCCCAACACCAACCATAGCTTGCTTGCCCATTGTCGCTCGCCCGTTGTCACTCGGCCACCATTATAGTTGCTTGACCAGGCTAAGGTTGTTGGTCAAGCAAGAAGTGGTGGGAAGAGTAGGAAGCGAGGGCGGAAGAGGAGGGGGAAGAAGGGGGATCAAAGGTGGAGAGAGTGAAGACGAGGAGGGTGAGGGAGACAAGGAGGTCGCGGATGGAGATGGTGGATTGGGCTTTGTTAATCAAATTGAAGCAGTTGGGGAGTATTGAAATGATTATTTTTCAAATTGTGATCCAAAATAAACTTTGGTACTTCTCGTATACTTATCCCACAATAAAGAAATCCACATCGGTGGTTACGGCTGGAGATGCTGGATTTTTTTTCTTTTGTTCACATGCAGCATGATCGAATCAGACTCGTTCGTTTGCAGAGGCGCCTACTTGACATTCTCACAAGGTTGCCCCAGACGACATTTTGCTTGTGCTCTCCGCTGCACGTGTGTGCGGTGATGAAAGTCACGGATTGCTGGCACATTGTATAGAAATTTTTTGTGAGATCTGATCTCGAAACTGGAACTCTAGAGAAAGGCTTGCCTCATGCTATCTTTGACGAAGGAGGGCTATACCACTCTGGATGATGCATATGCACTTCACCATGCCTGAGCATGGTGTGATGCAGAGAATATGACCCGAACTTCTTGATCTCGGAATTGCCGATGTGAATCATAGAAATGCAAGAGGCTTCACAGTTTTGTATGCCGCTGCGATGAGGAAAGAGCCAAAGATTATATTGGCTCTCCTAACGAAGGGAGCACAGCCTTCTTATGTCACTCTGGATGGTAGAAAAGCTCTTCACCTGTGTAAAGAGGCACACGAAAGCTGCAGACTGCTTGGAGTCTGTGGAGCAAGGAAAGCCCTCTCCAAAAGATAAAAATTATAGTCAAGATACTGGAACAAGCCGAACGAAGAGAACCATTACTTGGAGAAGCATTCTTTTCTCTTGCTATGGCAGGCGATGATCTGCGAATGAGATTGTTATATCCTGAAAAACAAAGGTAAAATACTTGGATTCTATTTTTCCTTCCTCGACTTCAGTGGTCCTTTTTAATATGCAGATTGAGAAGTCCAGTTTCTTTTCCTTGCTATACCATCGGTTATTAATAAAATTGCATGTACCTATGAAGAACTTCATGTAAAAAACCTCCTTCAATTGATTGCTATCTCCTAAGAAGTTCTTTGTTTACATAAATGCTCTTTGCGAGCTCCAGCATATTATTTGTTTAGCGCTCTTAGCGTTCCTTATGGAGTCATAGGTGGAAGGTGCATTGGCATTGATCTCAGATGTGCATATCGACAGAGCTGTGGTGCTTTGGAACTTATTTGCCACTTTCTTCACGCTGTCAATGGCCATCACCTTTCAAATTTGTAGGGAGTGCGTGTGTGCGAACAAGAGAGAGAGACAGAGTGACTTCTCAGATGAGTTTTCTTGAAGCATAGCTTATTCAAGCAGTCCCTTGTTATAATACCACTAGTCCGGTTGAGGCTCCATTGCTTCCTTTGCAACTTGAAATTTCCTCAGTGAAAAATTTCCAGTGTCTAGCATAAAAACGATCACATTGATCATATTAATAAGGAAGATTTTACAAGTTATCCCCACTTTTATGATTTCATTTAGGTGTTTGCTGAGTTCAATGTTATCGGCTTACTCTTTTTAGTTGGGTTCCTAGGTTAATCTTCATTACTTTCCTTGTTATATATCATTTGAGTTTTGTGGCAAATGGATCAGCTGGCAGCAGAGGCATCTGCTAACTTCTGTCAGTGCCTCCACCTTTTGCAAAATAAAATTTTCAGATGAACTAGTCGTTTATTTCTCATTTGAAGAACGATCTATGTGAGGCTGGTAGTCTCAAAACTAAGAAGCCATATCCCATCTTTGATTTAACCAAGTTAAATAGGATTTGGGAAATAACTTTCCTTCTTTGACGAAGGAAATGATGCAACTCAAGTAATTGATCTGTTGATGCTAGAGGAAAGCTGATTCTTGTGTTAAAAGAAAAGCACAAATTGCGTGATTTCCAATCAAGATGCCTAGAATTTTTATACTACTACTTGTGACATTTACACACACTTTACACAAAAATTGTTCTTGTTTTGTACACACTTACCTGTTTCGGCATTGTTCATGGCCCATCTTTTCTCCTGCAACTGATATCGCTTGGAGGCGTTTGCCGTTACACAGGTGCAAAGCCAATAAAAAAAATCACAAAATATCCTAAATTAGGTTAACCTCAAACTTTCTTTGTGATATAAAAATATTCAACCTGGCATTATTTAATGGATTCCATAGGAATTTAAAAAGCTTAGGGATCACGTAAGAAGGATCCATCAAATGAGGGAAAGGAGACGCAGATAAATCAGCTGGAAATGTCTGATGTTGACTCAGGACTTTATGCTTAGACTAAGGTAGTACATTAGGGAGTGACCCCTCTTTTCCGAAGGTTCGTGGAAGCTGGTGCATTCGTCTTGTCGGGCCTATTTATCTGTCTTTTTCCGCTCTATCTAGTGAGATCTTGTCTAAATCTAGTACGAACCCACAATACCTGCGAGCGATTCGTGTGCTCAAAGGGCGTCCCGAATGGAGACGAAAGTCTCTTGAGGCAGGCTTTAACAGGACACCTGGCCTAACTTCGGTGGGCATTGGTACGAGCCACATCTTCTAGTAACTGATGTATGGTCAAAGATGCAATGAATGTGGTGGATAAGCTCTCATTTCGGAGGACACCTGTCCGAACTCGATCGTCAAAGGTCTGTCTCATGTGAGGGAGAATCGGCCGGAGCCCATAGAGCCAGGCAGTAGTCTGTTTGTCTAGCGTGCAGAGCGAACAAGGTCGAAAAAACATCGGCCAGAGCTTGACAGCAGTCTGTCGCAAGGTGCAGCAATTCAAAGGAGGAAGTTAGAATCCCAAACGTCAGATCTCGTACGACCCCACAATCCAAATGGACTTCATGAATTTTCCCCTCCGCAATATCTGCGAGCGATTCGTGTGCTCAAAGGGTGTCCCGAATGGAGACGAAAGTCTCTTGGGGCAGGCTTTAACAGGACACTTGGCCTAAGTTCGGTGGTCATTGGTACGGGCCACATCTTCTAGTAATTGACGTTAGTCAAAGATGCAATGAATGTGGTGGGTAAGCTCTCTTTTCGGAGGGCTCTCTCTTCGGAGGACACCTGGCCTAACTCGGTCGTCAAAGGTCCCTCTCATTTGAGGCAGAATCGGCCAGAGCCCATAGATGGCCAAACGTCCGATCTCGTACGACCCCACAATCCAAATGGATGTCATAAATTTTCCCCTCAAGCTGTTGTCTCGATTCCTTCATGCCAAGCTTGTTTGCAATATCTTCGGAAGTCTCCTTTCTCATTGCCTAGCTGTAATCTCGTAGGCGCGTAGCTTGGCTTCACAGGTCGTTGTTGTATCTTGTCTCCGACAGGATAATAATCGAGTTCTATGTATCTTGTACGGTGATTGGAAACTTGGTTTTGCTGCAGTTTTTTGTCGTAATATGCCTGTAATTTCAAATCACTCTTCGGTGATAGAAAAATTTCTCGACCGAAAGGAAATTTTAAATGTCAAATGCCCTTCTTTCGGTTTTTCATAAATTGACTCCGTACATTGAAAAATCTTTGATAACTTCAACTTTTGAGCTTTATTGGGAAATTATTAAGTTTGCTCTCTGTCATTCTCTCATCCTTTGTAATGTCTAACATGTACTTCCTATTGATTACAAGAAAGTTCCACTTTTATCTCTCGCAACTTAAATTCCTAAGTATCACAATTTTAATTAACATAAAAAAATTTACATAAGTCATCCCGTTTCATATTGTAACACTGTTAAACTTTTTATAAACTTAATTTGTCATGTTTTAACATTGTTTCGATAAAATAAGAACTACAATGCTTGAACTTATACCTCCATCTAATCTCCTGTAGTTTCGACCAATTGAATGATTTCCGCCATTGAATAAAGCACTGTTCTCACTAAAAAGGTCCAATTCCGGTGTGCCATCAATCAACTTCTCCCTTCTTGACAGGGGGATGTTTTGCAATAAGAGCCCATGTTGGATTTAGAGCATATAGAGTAATTCTCGGTTGAAAACGTCGGCTAGAGCCAGACAGCAGTCTGTTGCAAGGTGCAACACACTTTTCTTGCAAAAAGGAAGGGGATTTTGTTTATGTTGACTACTTGATTAACCTCTAATTTAAGCTTTTGCTCCATCTTCTTATGTGGTAAATGTGAGACTAGCTCCAGGAAATTTCACTTTGAGCGTTTGTTTGTCATATAACATAAAATATAGTAAGAATTTGGGAATCAAGACACTTCTCACTTGCATGTAGTTCACTAACATCAGCAGTCTTTCTCGTAGGGCACAAATAACATGCCTCTTCAATGCGTGAAACTGAGGATTATGTTTGCCTATTATGTGTAGGGATACACATGCATCATGTGCACTCTTGTTCTCTCCATAGGAAGAATTTGGGGTCAGTACTATTAAAAATGCCAAACCACTTCAAAAAATTCAAACTAATATATATGTGATCAATTATTCCAAATTGATATAAATTTCCATATGCACTTATTATGTGAGTTGAGTTACTATCATGTGTCATTTAACTCAATAATTTCGTACTAAAATTTGACAGAAGTTAATGGAATGTAAATATGTCACGAGCATATTAAATTAGGATTTTTGATGATTCAAAAATCAATTTAGAGTAATATCGGCTTGGAATCTTTTGTGGCATTCACTCAAGAATTTATTAAGAACGGAAAGGGATGGTTGAGAAATTAAACCGAAATGTCTAGAGTGGACATGAAATGACCTTAAGAGAGACGTCAAGGGAGTGATTACCTTTTGGGAACATATGGGGTTGGAGCATTCATTTGTCTTGGTCCGTCATTCGTGTGTATCCGCTTTATCTCATCGCATCTTTGTCCGAATCTGGTAGAAGTCACATCTGTGATGTACTAAAAAGTTGCACCAAATGTAGATAATAATATCTCTTGGGACCAGCTTCACAACGACACCTGGCCTGATTTCGGTGGCCAAAGTTCGAATGCGCGCATTTTTCTTCCTTTTGCCAACAATGAGGCAGGAACTTTGAATTGATCCCACTATTGCCGCAGATTCTCCAGAGATTCAGTAGAAGTTTTAAATATAGCCCTTGGAATTAAACGTATTATCAAAAAGAGTCTTGAAAATGGGCTTTATCATAAATAAATAAATAACCCTTAGCATACGCCGGCAAGCATGTGCATGTGACGTACCACTTCCCAAGGTCATGATCAGAGGACATTTTCATCAAGAGGCTTTTTATTTATTTATCTATTTTTATTGTCTTTCTTTTTCTTTCTTCATCATCCTCACTACATGTTCTTCATTCTGCTTCACTCCCGTTGTCAACTTCGACACTTTTATTAGTCTCCCCACTAGCGAGCTCTTGAGCTTCATGTCCTCGGTAGACTCTTGGCGGTCTTAGTGACGAAAAGGAAGTTTGTTAGGACTTGGAAGTATCGCGACAAGGGTCTTGAGTACTAGTGTACTCAAGAAGAAATGGGCAGCAATACATAAGTTGATTATCAACAGGAAGTTTGGATGGACTCATAGAATTGCTTATGGAAGTAGCTCGTTATATCAACGGAGGAGAAAAAAAATATGATTTTTACATGTTTACACAATTTGGATTAGGAGACCTAGAGATTCCTTTGATTTAATTTGTGTGTTAAAAGGAATAAATAGCTAATTTCGGGGCCTAGAATCTCAAATTGAAGATATGCATAAAAATCAATTTGATTGTTACCTATGTTACTTGATCAATTAGAAGAAGAGATTATTGACGCATACAACTTACTCTATATAGGGAAACCTCATCATTACCTAGAAATTTGATTATATGGATGACTAGATCTCACGGTAATTGTGTTCATAATTTCCAATTGCTAATTGATTCTCTTAAAGATTCTATAACGATTGATTTGGAGGTTAAAGACTCGGGATGAGTGGTTTTAAGTTTTGTACAGGTTCTTGAAACCTATTCCTTATTTTTTTGAACTTGGGACCTACCCTACATATTTTGGAATCGGGAACCTATCTTGTCCTAGGTTTCAAGCTTTATCAAGGTTCTACATGTATTATTAATTAAACTATTACAATGAATTATCACCTTTAATAACCACAATTTGCTGCTATAATTCACTAATCATAACTTTATTTAGACACACGAAAAATATGAAATATCAATAAAGTAAAAGTTGAAACTCGGACTAGTAGTTCCAATTTATACACCCATCATTGAACGTCATGGAATATTGTAGAATCACGTGAAGATATAAACCAAGAAAAACGCAAACTTATTTCAGATTCTAGGTTATAGGTTTCAAGTTCTAGGTTTCACTAATCTATAACCTAGAACTTACCCGTCAAAATAAGTCCCTCAATTTTTAGAACCCGAAACCTACCTTGCATACCTTAGCACCTAAAACCGAATAGCTTCCCACCCCTTTGGTTCTTAGATTCTAAGTTCTATCCTGAAACCATGCTCATCCCTATTGAAGATTATATAAGAAGATTAATACACGTTGAATAAAATTTATAAAACTAAGAAAGTCACAAATACCGATATAGTCACATTCTCTCTATGTTGTGAGTAATCTACTCTTTGGCAAGTTGTTGTTGTTGTTGTTTTTTTTTTTGTTTGGTTCTGGAGGAACCGATTTGCAGTCAACAACCGCGCCGTAAACCCCTAGGTGACACGTAAGCAGGAGGACCCACCACCCCTGGAGTCACACTTCATACACCTAGCGCCTCCCCTGGGTTTCGAACCTTTCACCTCTTGGCTGAGGATCGGCAGAGGCTTATCCAGCGGAGCCACCACGGCCGGTGGTCTCTTTGGCAAGTTGTTATTACTCACTTTAGTTTGTAATTTGAAGTGTACAAGTTTGTAGGCAGTAATTGTTTATTGATAGTGGGATCAGTCAATTTCGAATAGAAGCAACACGTGTTTTGTATTAACTACTCACTAAATTATTAGTGGATACTAGCCTATTGATGGCTATTAGTTTGGGAGAATGTGCATAGATTTGGCATAAATCGATCCACCATAAAAATCTAAGTGCATCGTGTTCTATTTATTTACTTATTTTATCATTTATCGAGTGCCGGATACCTAGAGTGCCAAAACTTGGCACGAATGGACACTTAAGTGCCAAAAGTTAGGAAAATGACACTTAAGTGCCAAAATTGGAGTAAAATAAATTACTTAAGTGCCAACGGCGAAAAAATCCGACCCAAATGCTGATGCGGTGGCTTTTTAGCAAGGTAAGTGCAAAAGAATGTCATTTTGCACGCTAACGTGATTAGATAAATGCAAAAATGATGTCGTTTTTGTCTCTGACGTGGTAAATAATTAATATAAAAAATTAACTAAATTAAATTTAAACTAAATTTATTTAAAACATTCAAAATTTAAAAAAAGAAGGGGGGGGAAGAGAGGAGGCACGTGGCTAAGGGCGGGGCCCTTGCCGCCGCCGCTCCCCGCCGTCAGTGGGAAGGGTTGGCAACGGTGGGGGCAACGTCACTTGGGGTCGCTGGCCCTTCCTAGCGACAGTAGGGAGGGCTTAGCCCTTAGTCACCTTCTTCCTCCCTCCTCCTCATTCTTTTCAAAAATAATTCTTTTCTATTTCTACTTTGGGAAACAATTTTTGAGTAAAATAACGCGTTCGGTAACGATATAAAATTTATATTCTTGAAATAGAAAAAGAATAGAAATGTGTTTGGTACGATTTATAAATTTTTGTATTTATTCGTTTTCTCTTCTTGCTCACAGATTGTCAATCGCCGCATGACCGTCGCCTACCGCCACCTAACTGCCGACCATCACCGCCAACCGCCGCCCACAGCCCACCAACTGCTAGCAACAGCGGTCGACGATGGCGGTCGATGGGCTATGGGCAGCGATCATGTGGCAGCGGTTGGCAGCGATGGCTGTGTAGCGATTGGTGGTCAATGGTGGTCATCGGCCGGCAGGGGTGGTCGGTGGGCTATGGGCGGCGACAACAACGATTGCCGACAGTCGAGCAACAGCGGTCGATGGTCGGGCGATGGGGGCTATAGGCAGTCGAAGGTGGCTAGCAGTTAGCAGGGGGGATGCGGTGGCTACAGCAAGGAAAAAGAACAAAAGAAAATTAGAAAAGAAAAAATTGATTTATTTTCTAGAAATTGTTCCCAAAAACAAGAAGTTACTTTTTTTTTTTTTGTTTCTTATTTCTGTTTCAAATCTATTCTTCGGCTACTTTTCTATTTAGGGAAATAGAAAAATAAGTTGGCGTTACCAAACGAATTTCTGTTCTTTTTTGTTCCGAGAAACAAAAAAACAAAAAATTGGAGAAATAGAAACGTTACTATACAGACCCTAAATATCCCACTTTTTTTTAAAAAAAGTAGCACTTAAGTGCCACTTTCCTAACTTTTGGTATTTAAGTGTCTTTTCGTGCCAAGTTTTGACAATTAGAGTCTACTTTCATCATTTATCTAATAGAAGTATCTTGCATCTTATATCATCTATTGTTCCTGCATCTATCAACCTAGATTGAGTAATTCCGTGAAAAGTTGTTATGTTTTGAAAATTAACCGAATTCACCCGATCTCGTTGTATTATTAGCCTCAACAGAAAGTGCCACATGATACGCACATGCTCATCAGCTAGTAAGCTAGGAGCAATTTTGATACTTAGTTGCCCACTTTAGGGACTAATTAAAGACAATTCACTTTGAGGACTCTTTTAAAAGGCTATTTGAAATTTTCATAAAAAGCTTTGCCAACCATTTTGAGGGATTAAAACTCTAATGCTAAAGAATATTCTTGTGAGATTTTGTGATACCACTATAAATTGTTATAAAAACTTAAGCTATTTGATGAAGGCACGATTTATTATTTAAATTATTCTAACACCCTCCCTCATTCTTAGATTGGTCCTTTTACATAGTACTAAACGTGGACATATTTCATTGGGAAAGCAAATGAGACTTGTAAAGATTTAAATTCAAAATCTCAAACTTTAATAATATATGAAATTTTGTGAAACCGTTACCAATTATTCTAAAAACTTAAGCTATTAGAAGATACATAATTTACAATACTTTTCATTTGATCTCCTTTAATTTTGAGCAGTTTGAATTAGGTCCTCATGACTAAGTAGTGTCCTCATGAATAAGGTCCAATTACGGTATCAATCAGCGTGTCCCTTCTCGGCACATTGAAGTTTGCAATATGCACACATATTAGATTCACAAGAAGCGCATTTACTTTAGAAAAAAAAAAAAGAAGAAGATGTTTCCCCAGTAGAGAAGACAGACAAATCTTGTAACTTCTGGTTAGCATTTGGTCTTGTAAAACATTTCAGAAAGCTCTTCATATTATCTCCTCTTTGTGTCTTTTCCTTGTGCGGGCCACAGTGTTGTGTGCTCTTTACCCTTGGCCGCTGTTTTGGCCTTCTTTTGTTGCTGCTTTTATTTGCAATGTATCTCTCTTGCAGCTCTTCCCTCCCCTTTTTTTCCCCTTGGCCCCGGCCCCCTTCCACTCATTCGGATTTGCTGTCCTTCTGAGTGTGAGCTGGTGCCGGGTCCCCTCCCTTTGCTGTACAACTGTATAGCTTTTTGTGCTTAAGTCTATATAACTATTACCTTTTACCAAAAAAAAAAAAACTTTTTCGCACTATGAATGCTTTTACTTACGCATAACTGGCAACAACACAAGCACAGAAAAAAAAAGTTTGTGCAAAGTTGAGAAAACAACAGTGGGAGGACTTTGATAAAACGGTGAAGTAGTAGGAAACTACGGCAGATGTACACAAGCATCCATTGACTCACCAAAACCTAGTTCATTAGTTGGATTCTTCTTCTTTCCTGTTTCCGGCATATACCTTCATGCCGTGAAGCGAAGGGTCGCTTCACTTCAGAAACCCTCTCTCCAACTATGCAAAAGCTGCATTATGTGATCTGGATCACAAAAAACAGCAGCAACAATGATACTAATGTCCAGCTTAAAATAACAAAAAGGAACCCAAAAGGGCAAGAAAATAACATAAAGGGCAGTGCCGGAGTACATGGAAATTTAGGGCATCAGTCCCACTGCTTGCTCCATCAGTTCACTTGTGTACCCCATCCATCAATCAGACCCTCCAGTTCAAGAAATTTTCCCGTGTCATTCACTGTCAGGTTGTCTTCTACTTCTATGTTGTCCGCATCGTCGCCAATAGCCACGTCTTCCCTCAGTAGTTTCTCAGACATCCCATGGAATACCGAAGACAAATCAGACGGACTAGCTCTGGCCATCTGATCAGGCGTCTGACCCAGCGAAACTCTGAAATCATCACCATCCATTGAAGGCCATGTATTGTGCATCTGAATGGTGTCAAAATCCTCCGGCACGACCCTATTTGGCCAATGCTCCGTCTGTGCCAAATCATCACTGATTCTCAGGCAATCAACGTTTGGGCTTTTAATCATGTGATCCATTGCTTCATTCAAGAATTTGGTGGCTTCAGCATCGGGACCAAGCAATTTGCTCTTCTTGCTCGATTCACAAGTCTCTAAATCTCTCTTCTGCCTCTTCTTCTGGATTAAATGATGGACAAAGTTGGGGCTTTTGGCTGCTTTTGTGAGGAAGAGGAATATCTGCTGGTTCCTGCACTCAGCATGGCAAACCTGCTCTGCAACTTGCTCAATCTCATGCTGAAATTTCTCCCGCTCTTCTCTTAGTTGAAGGATCTTGGTCTTCAATGCTTCCTGGACCTTCTTAAGCGTGTCGAGCTCCACTTCATTTTCAGCTTTCTGGTAATCAGAGGTGACAGCACTACTCGATGTTTTTCTATGCTCACTGAATTTGCATCTCCTCTTTATATTCTTCAGCAAGTGCTTATGCCCTTTCTGAAAACCTTGGTTCGCAAACTCCCATCGATCTGGATTGATCTTCCTAAAACCCTGAGACATATTTTGAATTATGATGCATAAAGAATAGAAGATAGGAAGAAGCTACGTCTATGAGTTCATATTGAACCAAAGGCTAAAGAGTAGAAATAAGCAGAATGAAGGCCCAGAAAATTTCAATGGAAGATGTTCACAAGGGGTATTACTAGGCCAATCTAGAAAGAACACGGCTTATAATGCATGTCAAGGAGAGATCCTTTACAATGATCCAAATACCAGCATAAAGAGTGGAAAAATTTAAGAGTAAAGGCAAACAACTCAAAATCAATCCGGATACTACTACATATAATATGAACACAACAGGCAGAATTATGCTTCTGGTCTTGCCCGTAAAGAAGAAAGGTATCAGAAGGCTTTACAGAACACTCGATAGATACAAAGCAATGGCCAAAGGAAACTTATCTTCAGCTAGAAAGTGCATAATCGACAATTGAAGCAGTAAAATGCAAAATGCGAACCACTATAAAGGAACTGCTGTAGTGCATTTCTGAATCCAGTAAGAGGATAATCTTAGATGGGTGTTCTGATATCATGGCTGGTACTTTGTGCAAACTACCGTCTAAAGCATAATCACTTGAATATGATGATGGACCGAGGGCCTAGTAGGGGCCATCGTCCACCAGCCACTTGATGCAAATTTTTGTGAACATGTGCCACGTGATTCATGAAATTAAATTTCACATAGAATCTGTGTATCTCGCCCACCATTTCAGGTTTCTTGGTTCCTTGTGCCCTAGTTCCTTGTCCCCTATACTAGGGTAAAGCACAAATAGTAACCGACAAAATGGGTTAAATTAAGTCTCAACACCTGAGCAAACGTTTTGAGTGGAGTCCCTTGGAGCCTAGCCCCTTGCCCCGGGGACTATCCGCTGGATGCTGTAAGAGGACCACACTTCGACGACATCCGAAAAAAGAACCGAAGAGTTAAACCAAAACACACATACACATACTTTATGCACATCAATACAATAGATAACGACCGCAACAAATGATATAGGTTTGCTTTTATTAAAACATGAAGAATTACCCACGTAAGTGTTCAGCTGCCTGATGAAGCTGGAAAAGTTGGAGTGCTTGAAGTATCGAGGCAGGACCTGCTTGGAGAACTCCCGCTGGTCCCACACCGCGAAGCTGTCCCGCCTCAAACCCCACGACACCACCGGGTCCGTACCCGGGTCCAACACCATCTGATACGTCTTCCTCAGGAACGGCGTTGGCCCCGCCTCTCCCAGCCCCTCCATCGGCTTCGCCACATCGTCCGCTGCTGCCTGCCGCGAGCACAACGGCAATAAAATGGTCCCATCCCTGGGATCAGCAATGGTCGCGACCTCCTCCTCTTCCACTTCCTCTATGACCTTCGCCGCCTTCACGGCCAGAGCCAAACAGGGTCGGCCCGGCTCAGGCATGAATGCAAGCGCGACCCAGCTGTAATCTTGCCATCGCCAATGGCTACTTCTGGCAAGGGACCCGAATGGGAAAGCGACCCACAGCATCCTAGCTCGTCTGCACGGGGCTTTGATTGTGACCGAGGAGAACCGATTCGGGTTAGATTCAAGTACAAGGGCGACCGGGACCCCATCTCGCCATGGTCGCCACCGTCAAGAACGGTAACGGACGCTATTTCTTCCCGTGATTTTGCGAAAGGTATTGCCTTTTCCAGCTCAAGACTTGATTCTTGGAAGAGGGTTTTGGTAAACGACGCGCAAGATCCATTGGTAAGGCCGGCGGAATGATCACCGGCGCCGCCGTGAGACGCCGTCGTCAGCTTGAGCTCGAGTTCAAGTGTTTTTTCCCTTCTTTTCTGTCAGAAGCTCAAGTTCAGGTTCAAAGGTGGAGATGATATGAGAAAGTTTCAAGCGAATGAAAACACATGGTAGGGTTTCGCAGAAAGAGAGATAGCTTGAATTGGAAAGTGGAGTGCGCAAGTGACAAGAGCGATGGTATGTTGGCCTTGTAAACGTGGGAAAATGCCGAGAAGCTGCTATGTGTTTGTCATTTGCATCTCAGAAAGGTTTTCCTGTTCCCATGTTAGCGGCAAATGCTTTAATATTGTTAAGGGAAAATTTCAAATAATGACCTAAAATAGAGCCGTTTTCTCAAATAAGGGTTTAGAGTAAACATTATCTTAAAAATGGGTCTAAAGTTGTTAACTTCGTCTCAAATGAGGGCCCCAACTCATCCGGCGATTAGAGCATGGGCAATTTTGTCCAAAAATTTTAACCGGGTGAAAAATAGGAAAATCAAAGATCCCAAATCAAATTTTAGGGCTCTTCTCCAGATTTTCTTTCTTTTCCACGTTCCTCCTCAATTCTCAATACTAGTTCTATCTGTAAAATTTTATCCCAACTGAATCAGGGAGAAGCTTGTGTATTTGCAATCCAAAACCCTCAATCTCTCATCTCCTCCATTCACATCTCTCTCACTCTCTCTCGCAAACACAAACCCATTTATTTGTTCATTTTACTGGCCTTGCTGTGGCTCGGGAAGCCATCGAGTGGAAGGACAAAGTACATCTCTCCGTGCATGAGGTTGTCGTCGACAGTGAGGGCAGCGATTGGGCAGTCGAGGGAGAAGGAGTCCTCGTGACACACCATCTTGTTCGGGAACTCGAACATGATCTCGCCAGCGATGTACTTTCCATCAAGGTCCTCATCGTTCGCTCCCAAAAGATGAGGAATCCTCTTTGCTCTTGCTCTCGCTCCCGCACACATTTTCTGTCTTTGCCGCTCACGTGTTTTTTCGGCGTGGGACTCCCAAAGGTCTAAGTTTATAAGGAAGTGGGAGTGGAAGAGCTCTTTCTCTGCTTAACTTCCCATGTTCTAAGGAATCCTTCATTTGAAAAGCGATGATGTTGCTTGAATCTCATCTTGTTCCCAAACAATATCAGTATCTCCTCCTACTTCTTCTTCAATCTCTAAATCAAGTCCTTCGTTAGGTCAACTTGATGGCATGGACTGTGCAACCTTTTTGTCAATATTGGTGCTCCTGAGGTCTTCTTCAAGATAGATTAGTTCCAAATGTAGTTTTCATAAAGACGTCTTGGCTATCACATAGTCGAATTTCATAATTTTTGGCTAGGAGCAAATTTTCGGATCTTGTAAGTTGCAAGCATGAATATGCACCATGAGAATTGGAGAGAAACGTTGGAAAGAAAGAAAATTCTATGATTTCTTCATGAAGAGCCCTAAAATTTGATTTAGGATCTTTGATTTTCCTATTTTTCACTTTCTAGTTTGCTATTTGTTTTGTTAAAAATTTTTTGGACAAAATTGCCCATGCTCTAATTGCCAAAATAAATCCACCGGCAACAATTCGGCTAGCCAATGAGTTGGGGCCCTCATTTGAGACAAAGTTAACAACTTTAGACCCCTTTTTAAGACAAGGTCCACTCTAAACCCTTATTTGAGGAAACGGCTCCATTTTAGGTCCTTATTTGAAATTTTCCCTATTGTTAAATCTATCTTTTAGTTTCTTAATATTAAAAGATTCATGTCGGCGTCATTTAATAATAATCAGTTCTATTCTTCAAAATATGCATATTTAAAAATCGTCCAGTTGCTATATAAGATTATGTGGACAAAGAAGATAATAGCAGCCATTTTTGCTCACCCAACAAGAATAACTGATTTCCTTTTAAGTATCTTAAAATTGAGGTCATTGAATAAAGCATGTGAATTTTTTTTTTTTATTGGTCATATTTTAACTGTCACTCTCAAACTTTTGTCATAACTCCTTACAAAGTGTCCAAACACACACTTAAAACTAAATCGTTCCTATCCCAACCTCCTGAGAATGTGAAATTCAAACCCTCCACCTCCCATTTCATATTAGAATGGTGGCCACTGGAACAAGTCTTAATGGTTATGTAATTATGTTTAGAGATTCCGACCATCTATTAACTAACCGTCTGATCAAATCAAATGGCGTATGGCATAGATAGCATAAAAGCATTCAAAAATTTTCTTAAATTATTTTGTGATATCATTGATGCTTAATAATTAAAAATCGTGACATTTATGTCGGTTTCAATATTTTGTTTTTCAATCCAATGGGACAAGTTAGCTTAGGTTGACTTGGATGAATCATGCCATCATAGGACAGAGTTCATGCATATCTTGTTCTTGATATATCCTTTCATTAGATTTTAATGAGGTTGTTTACATTTGTGTAGTGTCTATTCATATATAAATTTAAACTTTTGAATTTAATTTTTTAGTACAGTATCATAATCAAGGTTCATCTTCGTTTATGCTAGTATTCGCACACTGGTCCAGTATATTTTAATTAACATTATGTTTATGTAGCCTCGTGCTACCCATTAGACCAAAATTTTTTTTTTAAAGGTTTTTTTCTTAAATTTTGAAAGTGTTAACCTTTTTCTCCACTAGCAAACTAAAATAGTGAGGAAGTTGCTACCGAAGGTCTCGAGAAAAACTGAGAATATGAAAGGAAAGATTTGAAGGGGGGAAAAGGAACAGTTGAGAATTTGTTCCTTTTCCCATCGCTTTGGAAGAAAGCGAGATGGACAGGCCACGGTATGGGTTTTGATTCCTTAATTATCACTTAATGTGCGTCATCAAAACGTGGACCAATCATCATTTACTTTAGTTGCCACCTCAATCATCTGGCTTCACTGGCGTTCGTGTCTGGACATGACAACCAAAGTGTGTTTCTTCTTCATCTTTTTTTTTTTTTTTTAATTTATTTATTTTACTTTTATCAAACACACTTAGAACCGGAAAAAAAAGGCATCATAAACTTTAATCTACACTCGCTCTGAAATATTTACTCTATTTTTTCTACATTAACGTGGCACCACGCGAGTGCAATATCGAAATGTTAAAAAGAAAAATGAAATTCAATGTTACTGTTCATCACGAAGAGAGAGAGATCGCAGATGGTCGGCATGCCATCGCCGTTCTAACTTCGCCGGGACATCGACCACCGCGGGCAGTCGGCTTCAGCGGGCAAGCAGAGCTCAACCCAAATGGCGTTGAGCTCGAGCGGGGCCTGAGCTTACCAAAATCTAGCCTAAGTAACAGCATTGGCAACGCCAATTCATTATCTGCTTGAGCAATGATCCAAGCATGGATTGAGCTCAGAGATTGTCTTCGAAACCCATATTTTCAGCCCAATGACCTCGAATCGCTCAAGACTCTCAATTCTCAAGCCTCCCTCCAGGTTACAGGCTCTTAGGTCAAGCTTCAAGCTCAAGCGACCACAATGGCCAGATCTGGCTTCGAAGCTCACCGCGACTAAATCGTCGTCAAGGGACTCACCCCTCCTAAAACACTTGCCTAGATATGAAATTTCAGATCTGCGAGCAACCGGGGATCACGGGTGATTAAGCAAGGGCTCACGAACGTCCTCAGAGGTCTAGGCAACTTTGGGCATTGATGGACGAGGGACGCAGGCGTTTTGGCCAGGCAATCGCGAGCTTGAAGACAATGAACAGTAACTTTGAAGATGATGAACAGTAACTTCGCGATAAACAGTAAGCTCGATATTTTTTTCTTTCTTAACTTTTTTTGTGATGTCCCGTCAGCGCCGCTTGTCTTGAAGATAAATTAATAATGTTACGTTAGATTTTTAATAACAATTTTTAACATAATTTTTAATAAAGTATAAATATGTCACTCAACTAAAAATTTATGATTTTTGGTGGCACAGACTTTTTTTTTTAATAAATGGGTCACTCTAGACATTGCTTACATAAATTAAGGTTTTGTGACTTTTAATCTTTGGATCATGGTGATTACTCGTATGAGCAAACATAATTAAGGTAAATTGAAAACGAGACCAAAGCAAACACGTACTTTATATATGATCATTGAGTGAACGGACTGCAGAGCCCATCTATTTTGAGGCCCAAATTAGAACAAGGCAAAAGGGAAAAAAAAAGAAAAAGAAAAGAAGAGAGTGAGTAAAATGTTTCTATGACTGGTACATCATAACCTCCCGAAACCAAATCGTGCAATTTTAGGTCAATTTGGACATTCTAATTCATTTTTTAAAGCCCTTATTCTTTCTTGGTTCTCTATCTTGAACTTAATTACAAGAAAACTAATTTCAAATTATAATGTAGTGTGTTTGGAGTATGAAAATCTTTCCTTCCTTTTGTGACTTCGAAAATGAGAACCTGAAACCTTTGTATTTGAATTTAGAGGATCCATGCTTTCATCAATCTCCATGTCATTTGGTTGCTCCACTTCTTTGCACACTAAATGAGTGGTGCAACTCGTCAGAGTCCCCTCTAATACCCGAAATAGTGCCATAAATTGACTGTAATAATTTAGTAATTTCGAGTCCAATCCCCATGAGATTTGATGTGGATTGTATAGAACCCATATGTGGTCATAATCCCATGAGGAGAAACAATCTACACAACCAAAGGTTTCTTGATGGTTGACAAAAAATGGATTTTGCACGAAATACTAAATTCCTTCTGATTGATGAACCGACAATAGCACGAAGTGCCAAGTTGGCTATGTTATATTATGATTCTGAAGACACGGGAAACCTTGTGAGTTCTTTCTTGCTTTGATGGCCGAACCACTTTAGGGTCTTGGTTCCTGGATGATAAATGTCAACTCAAGTCTCTCCAAACAATCCTTGCCATGTGGACATGCCTTGCCATGTGGACATGCGGAGAGAGAGAATGTATTATAAGTTTGCACATGTTTCGAGCGATTCATAACCTTTCAAGTAAAGAAATTATTGCTGGCAGGAGAGCTAGAATCTCTTGAAACGACATGCCAAAAGCTGCTACAACTTAATCAATTGACTAATGCATGTTAGAAGGCTAAAAAATTTGTTCTCTGACTGATCTAAAATTCTCAATGAGGACCTACAACTTAATAAATTGACTAGCGCATGTGGTATGCACTTTGAAGTAGTGATGTTACCGGAATCCTCGGTGACACCCAAAAGGCCTCATGCTGCTTTCGCCTGTTCTTTTTTACTTTATTGGATGCAGTCATCCAGTTCTCTAGCAATGAGTAGCAGTGTGACCTGTAATCTGGCTTGATTCTCTCAAGAGATTTGGAATAGAAATAGTTTCCTTTACCATTTAGGTAACAATTCATTTATGTCCCGTGCAAGCTCTGAATGGTTTTATCCCTCTTCAGATGTTTTGAGCTGATGAAATGCAGCTTCTCTTTTGACAAATAGGATGACTCTCTAGATGCTAACTTCTGCGTATACTAGATGGGGGCGATTCTTACCTTACCCAACCACAGCATGCATCTAACCAAGATCTCGTCTTCCTGTCTTGTTGCTGATATGATAATGCAATAATCTCAATCGCTAGGAATTAAATTTTTTTCAATGCCATACTTAGCCCAAGATTTTGATATGTTCCCTGAGTCATTTACTCGGAAGCTGCTTTCTTTTTTTGGGGGTCGGAGAGGAGGCTGCTTTAAGGCTAAGGGTGATAAGAAATTCTTTTTAGTCAAATCCAAGCTTTCCTTTCATTGTGCATCCTTGAGGTTTTATGTTGAGAACTTGGGATAAAAGTGAGAGATGATTAATTGACTTTCTGAATCTGCTGTTGATAGTATCAACTTCTCCATAAGATTTTACTGATACGTTTGTTTTCTTCTGATCAGTTGCAATCTTAAGAGAGGTGCAGAAGCCTAATAGATATTCTGTTAATTGCTAGTGACGCCCCCATGTGCGCGTTGTATATATCCTCCTCTATCGACTTACATGATAATGTAAGCTTACGACGGAAGATACTCTGGGTGTTTATGGAGCTAGAGAGGGCAAAAGCTCTCTTCAAAATTCTCCCGTTCCGCAATTCTCTGTTATGCAAATACGTGCACACATACGCATGCATTTTCTTTTGTTTTATCTTAATTGTCTTTTGTATCTGTAAGTTACCTTAGTTGCATGCTAATGTACATGTTCCGTCATGCGTGGTATAATATTCCGTGCTCCGTTTAGTTATTGGCTTTCGGCTGGAGCTCAACCTTAGGATCCCGTCCAACGCATTCTCTTCAGAGCTGGTCTGCTGCCTCCTCCACCCATGGTGGCAGAGGGACGCAAGGGTGGACCCTCCTGTTGATCCCGAGAAGCAAACTACTTCCGTCAAAGCAGATGAATCCAGCCCTGAAGATGCAAATATGCTTAAGGCGACGAGACTACACGGTGAAACTCAGTGGCTGCAATCTCAGTTGCTTTCACTTTTCTGGAGTTCCCTGAAAATGCGCTTCAGATAACAAACAGCAAAAGATATTGGGAAAGGGACAATTGAAAATCTTTCTTTTTCCAATGAAGTTGCCAACCTTCTGTGACAAGGATGATGGACTGCGCAACTGTACCAGGATTTAATTTCTTTATTATCATTTATTGCCTTGTTATCTACACGTACACACTACGCAGAATATCGTTTTCTTCTGTTGCCATCTCAGTCATCTGACTTCGCTTGCATTCTTGTCAGGAATGACAGCCAAAGCTTGTTTATTTTTTTATTATTAACTTATATTTATGGTCTGTTTGCTGGAAAATATTTTTTTTAAATATTTTTCTCATTTTCCGTTATTTAAATCGTTTAGCAAGATAGGTCAACAGAAATAGTTTCCTGATTAATAGAAAACCTATGCATAAATTAGGAAAATGATATGAACGAAAAAAAAAAATTTAGGAAAATGATTTTTTCTTTGAAAATCGAAAATCATTATAAAAAATATGACTACATATTGTGTTTAAATTAGAAATTCTGTGCTTGGATACAAGAAACCTAACACTCATTCTTAGGTACTCAACACTTGGGCTCATGACTTGGGCTTGTGACCCCGGTCTAAGAGCTTAGGACCTAGTCCTCTACATCCAGACAAGGGTCACTTGCGCCTTTGGTCAGGCTCAAGAACCTGGAGTTTATGCTTGGGTCTCTAGCGTTTGTGCTTGGGTCAATCAAGGTCAGTCCTAAGGCCTAAGACCTTAATGCCATGCTCGTTGCCTCGACGCTAGAGCCAAATCCATAAAGATCACACTAGAGCCAAATCTATAAAGATCAAGGGCAGGACCCTGATACCTATACTTTATCCCTCGCATCCTGGCTTGGGTCCATCATACCTATACTTGGATCCCTCGCATCATGGCTTGGGTCCATCAAGGCAGAGCTCGAGTCCCTAGTTCCCATGCACAAATCCTTCACACTTGAAGCTAGGTCCATCGAGGTTGAGGCTCAGAACCCTAGTGCCTATGCTTGAGTCCATCAAGGCTAACCCCAAGACCCTAGTGCCCATGCCCGAGTCCCTAGTGCTCATGCTTGACTCCATTTAGGTTGGGCTTGGGACTCGGTGGCTGAGTGCAAGTCCATAAAGGCAAGGCCCAAGTCCATCGATGCTAGGCTTAGTACCCTAGTGCTCATACTTAGATCCCCCACACCAGAGCCTATGTCCAATGAGATCGAGGCCCTTGACCCTAGTGCCTACATCCATAGAGGTTGGGTTGAGGACCCCAATGCCTGTGCCTGGGTCTTCAACACTTGGACCTAGGTCTATCAAGGCCAAGCCTTAGACTCTAGTACCCTTGCCCGAGTTCGACCTCAATGGACCTCGGCCCAATCATTGAGGACCCATGCCTAGTCATCGAGCACCCAAGAATGGGCAATGGTGTCTTGAGAACAGCTTGATAGATTGGACTCAAGTATCGAGGACTCGAGCTCAAGCGTTGAGGACTCTAGTCATCGAGTTCCTTGCTTGGCCTTTGTGGACCTGGGCTTGGGTGTTACGAATCTGAGCATGGGCACCAAGGTGTCAAGAAGTCATGCACGAGCATTAGGTTCTCAGTTTTGGCTTCTATGGATGCGGGATTAGTGCTTGCACTCTTGCTCGAGACCAAGTGGCCTTACCTCGGTTCTTGGTACTCATGTTGGGGTCTTAAGGTTGGACTTGGGATCCCGGTTCCCCAACTATCCGTCACGAGTCACTAGCACCCAAAAAGTATACATGTATTTAGGAAACTAAACTCAGATTTACCTTTCCAAATGACGTAAAATATTATCCAGTTTGTTTTAAGATGTTAGCCCAACACCGGAAAATATTGCTAATTACATAAAAAAATGACATTTTGAAAAATATTTTCCGGAAATGTAATATTTTCTACTAAACAAGCAGGACCTAAGTATTTTACAAAAAAAAAAAAAAAAAAAAGCCCAAGTACATTTGAAGCATTACGATGTCCTATGGTCATGTATATTTGGAACGGGTTAATATCATAAAAAATTTGTAGATTCATACATTAACATGTCATGGAAATTCGAAATAGGTACAACAATTGTTTCAAATTAATTTTCGTATTACAAAAAAATCCCAAATTAGGGTGCCTCTATCACATTTATCCCAAAAATATTTTCACATCATAAAAAAAATTATAAATCAGTAAGCTAGTGTCAAACCTACCTTCCGTATATTGGGAAATTTGTTAAAATCTGCTAACTTCGCTCTCAGTCTCAATTCATTTTCTTCGTATCTGGTTTCTTCAAATCTGCGTGTGACGTGATTGGACGAAGACTAACAAAAGATAGATTAGTGCCTATTGGGAAATTATTTTTCTTTGTTTAAAGCCCTTCTTCTTGGGCTTGGTCGTGATACGTGTCGACAAGAAAATTTCTGAATATTGACTTGGACCACATAAATCTGAGGGTAAAGAAAAACACATCAGCAGGTTTGTTTCCGCTGTGAGGAGGCACGCAATCAAAGCTATTCAAAAGGGTTTCAACATAACCCCCTAACTGAAACTGCAAGAAAGCTAATTTCAAATCCTAGTGTACTGTCTGAAAATCTTACCTTTGTTTCGGAGCTTCAGACATCAGAACTTGCAAGGTCCGTGTTCGAATTCAGAGGATCGACGCTTTGTCAATCTTTGTTTCATTTAGTTGCTTACCTTGTGCGTACGCCAGATGCACCCTGCAGTTTCCTATGTTTGAAACAGTACCGTAGAATGACTGCTATCATTCAGCAATTGAGAGCCCAATCCCCCCATCATATGTGGTCAAACTGTAACCAGCAAAAACAATCTAAACCACCATAAGCTTCTTGATTATTGACAAACAACTGGATCTCGCATGAAATAATGACTTTCTTTCAATTAGCTGAACCGATAATGGCACAAAAGGCCAAGCTAGCTATATCACGGTATAACTCAGTAGATAGAGGAAACCTCATTAGTTGATGGATGAACTGCTTTGGGATCTTGCTTCTGGGATAAAAAATGTCAACTCAAGACTCACCAAGCAGTCCCTGCTAATTGGTACAGTTTGAGATCGAGAGGCTGTGCGCTGATAGAGCAGAGAGAAAGATGAAGAGAGGAGGAGAAGAATGAGCATTGATCCTGGATCATCTTGTGATGGCTAGAGAAGTCAATTTGTTTGAGTTAAGGTGATTCATCTGGATTATATCCTAACATGTGTGATAAATCCGCACATGTTTCCTGCGATTCACAACCTTTTGCAAGTAAAGATGTTATGTTTGGTGGGAGAGCTAGAATCTCTCAAAGCTGCAAGCAACGTGTCAAAAAAAGCTACTGCAACTTAGTAAATTAACGGATGCATGTAGGAAGGCTAACAAATTTATTTTCCAACAGATCTAAAAAATTGTCAATAATGACCTGCGATGAAGATTTTTCAGAAAACTAAGCTCTGATAAGCTGCATCTTTGCATACTCAAGTAAATTATGCTCGGAAGGGCTAATGGGAGAAAGAAATTGATATAATCACTTGATCCCCGCACAAATTCTGGGAACTTACTAAGTTGTGAGCATCTATCAGAAAAAATATGCTCAAGATGCTGCGGTATATAGATGCTACAAGGAAGGTTTTTAAGGTCTGCACAGTCCCTCGAAAACAACTCTTTCAGTTTGACTAGATTCGCAACAGAAGAGCATATTGCAAGCATGTACCTAGAATTCTTTCCCCAGTATGCAGATGCTGCTTTTACTCAGGATTAGACCTACAAGTTTCCTGTGGCCTGTATTGAATGGCACCAATGGTGGAGAGTAACTGGGCCATTCCAGCCATCTCAACTCAACAGGAAAGTACATGGGATCACCTGAATGGTATATGGAAAATTCTGAGCCTTTTCATGTTTGTGAAGGCTTGAGCACTGAAGTGTACTTCAGGAGCAGCCAACTTGAGCATTATTGCTTCCACTTTGTTAGTTCCCTGGCAGCACATATATGAGGAGACGATTTAAGTGCAAAGGTGTCTAGGTTATGCAAGGACTCTGCTAGTAGTAAATAAGATTTGCCATGCTTCTGGTGCCTTTGGTTCTTAGCTTTCAGAATCTGCTTTTACTTTAGCATTTGAAACAAGAGTTTTATAAACAACCTCAATCATAAAAAAAACCACAGTATTTAAGTTCCTGCAGATTTTTTTATAATTGACTTTCTGGAGAGAGGTCAATAGTACAAACCATACATCTCAAGGTTGGATATGGAAAAAGCAACTATTATGGACCACCAAGACCATTATCCTACTTAGCAGAATATATTAACATATTTTTTTAGTAGAAGGCTGTTGGAAATGGTGATCCATTTTTCTAGAATTTCCTAGAGTTACTAAACTACAACCTAGAATTCCCTAGATGAAGTTTTGGGTAGTTAAAGATTGTGGCTGGAAAATGTCCAGCATGTAATAAGCAAACAATCTTTGAACAAGTCAGAGATGTGGTGGTGGCTGCAAGATGAAGCCTACGTGGACAGCATCCATGAGAAGTCCAGAATCCTCTAAGGCAGTTGTACTTAGTTGGTGGAAAGGCCTATGATAAGGCCATAGCTCATTCACGCAAATGTGTGAGAGGAGTATGAGAATAAACTCCTTCCTCCACCAACGCTTCCTTCAACTATTGTAAAACTATTTTTATAAACTAGTGAAACTATCCTAGTCCCATAAAAACTTTCTTTTATCTCTTGAACTATCTTATCTCGTCCCTTGTCCATCATATACACATTATATGCAACACACACTCAAACCACAAACTATCATCAATACCAAATCCGTGCACATTCATATTTTTAACAAAGGCCAAAAGTTCTTTGTAAAAGGCTTTAACCCTACCAAATGGGCATATATATTGTCAAAAACATAGGACCATGATTCAGTTTACTAATGTGCCTTATGTTAGCACATGAAGCACATCCTCATAGAACCACAATATGCCGCACTCCCCTGGCTCTTTGGGAGATTCCCTCCAAACAATTTCTCTTCCCATTTCTTGAATCACATCATGCATCTCCAGCTTGCCATACTTAATAGTGATGAGCAACTTATCTATAAGAATAGCAATTCCACCATCCAGGTAGATATCACAGCTCTCCCAAATTTTTCTCGCATAACTTATACACTCTTCCATGAAGAAACATGCTATGTCAGGAAATATGTCCTTATAATCATCTAGACCATCAAAGCTCATTCTCAGCACACAGAAGATTTCTCCACTGAAAACTCAATTCAAATTATCTAATGCACTAATCCACTCAAGTAAGCTTCTATCACAAAGAAAAGAACCCAAAACTTTAATAGCTAATGGAAGTCCTTTGGTGTTATCCACTACGTTATTTGAAAGCTCTTCATAATCTGAAGGAGGAGAAAGATTCCTGAAAACAATCCAACTCAATAGCTTACTAGCAATAGAATGATGTAACACTTGAACCTTGTATATGCTTTCTATGTGATGAGCAGCCAGCAAATGTTCATCTCTAGTCATTATGAGATTTTAGCTTCCACAACCAAACCAATCACATCCTCCAAGTAGTGTTTCGAATTGGATCAACTGGTTCACATTGTCAATGACAATGAGGACCTTTTTTTGGTGAAGTCTACTCTTTATCATGTTCATACCTCTGGGGATATTGCCAAGCTTGAGACTATCATCTCATTTTACCTGAGAAAAAAGTGTCTCTTGAAGCTGAAGTTGGCCACCTTCTGTGGATTTCTCGCAAGTTTCCCTAACATTGAAAAGAAAGCTGCAACAGTAAAATTTGCGAGCAAAAGCATTGTAAGTAGCTTTGGCAAAAGTCATCTTCCCTATTTCTCCAATCTGCAAATCCCGACCATGCAAACCTCATTTGATTCCATGTCTAGCAAAGTATGCAAATCGGACACATGCAAATTTATGTCAACCACGTTTTTGGGAACATGTAACTGCTCATTGTTCAGCTCAGGCCTTGCTCTCTTGACAATGCTCTGAATGACATAAGACTCGTGCCTGGTAGATTCCATGCATAAAGCCAATGAAGAATACCCGAGGAGATTCAAATACAATTGATACAAGGAGTACTAAGTTGCTCTCCAGTGAGATCAACTCGCGGTCAGTATCTCATGCACTATAAACCAGATTCAGTTCCTAGCAATCGGCACCTAAAAGAGAAGATAGGGAAATCAACTTTATGGATACCTAATTAAACAGATAAATACTCAGTCAGCCTTAAGTTTAATCAATAAACAGATCATTACCTTCCCTTTTGATAAACCTGCAAACCTCAAGGGGCTTGTGGAGGGACATGGTCCAGCTGCATGTTTATTTACTCAATGCACGACTTTTGAAATTCCCCTTTTAGAGTGAAGAAACGATACATAAGCTTTCCTGCTCCGTTTAGAGTGAATTGATTTTTTCCCCCTTTATGCATAAACATTACCCTGAATTTATTTCCAAGGAAGTAAGTGAAATTCCTTAATCAACAATTGGAAAGGATTAAATGGGAGCCTTACTCGTCAACCAAATGCCAGCCAGAGATGTTTGCTGCTTTAGTCGGTGCTTCTCTCCACCTCTTCACCTTCTCCGAATCGCCCTTCGACTCCAACCTCTCGTCGTTACCGATTAGGGCTTGTCCATACCTCCCGCTCTGGTTCCTCACCTGGATCCACCTTGTCGAACAGCGGCCACGAGATCTGCCCCCGTCGTATCCCTGCACTCGACGATTCTCACCGGCTCGTCCAAGCACCAGCCAGAGGACCCGTAGTTCTCCGAGAACACGACGACCGAGATCCTCGACTCCCCTATGGCTCCATGGAAGCTTAGGAACACGTCTTACCCGCATGGACGGCCAGAAGGACAAGGGCGGAGCGTCGCCGGAGGCCTCCGGGCTCGAGCTCGACATGAGCGATGAGAGACGGAAGGGAGAGCGACCTCCTTCTCAAACAGCAGTCTGACCGTGTGAAATGCATCGCCTTTTGGACTGAAATTGGTTGATACAGGGCCGACCATGGTTGCACCAGTGAAAAGCTTGTGGTGAGAGACGTGCCCACGAATGAGGAATCCTTTTACGTGCATCAAGCATAATTAAAAAAGAAAAATCACAAAAAATTTCAAATTATGCCCACTACAATTACCCTAATTTTTTTCTTGGGATACAAAAAAATCCGAAATTTATATCTATCTTAAACATCCTCCAAGGTCCGTTAGATGGCTAAAGCAATGGAATTTTTTATTCCACTTAAGTCACGTGCGCACCATATTAATAACATTTACTCTTTTTTTATTATTTCCACATAGGCTCATTTTTAATGGTTTATGTAAGAGGATTATTAACGGTTCTCATTAACATAACTTTAGTTGAAAGTAAATATGTCATATAGATATAAGTTTTGGATTTTTCATGTTAGGGAAAAGAGGTTCAGAATAAATGTGTCATAATAGGCATAGTTTTGGGTTTTTGGTGGCTTTTGCCCTAATAAAAATTACTAAGCACATAAAAATTATGATTTCTTATAAAAAAATTACCAAGAAATATCAAAAGTCATTTCAACATTATGGAAATTACCAAACAAGTTTGAATATTTCGAGTGGTTGAAAAATTACTAACTTCATTACATATTTTTTTTTTTACCTTTCTAAGCTTAGCTTCACTTCGTATTATTTAAATTACTTCAATTTGAAAATGAAATTATTCGTCACGTGTGGATGTTATAGTAACCAAAAAGCTACTAATCACATATAATTAATTATTTCCTGTATTAAAAGTTGCTAAACATATTAAAAGTTGCTTCGAGTATGATCAAAAACATTTTCACAATTACGAAAGTAAGTTTGCTCCTGTAAGTGAGAAAATATAGGCTATTTTTTTTTTTTAAATACGTTGAACGATGTTATAAATATATGGACGATATATTTGAATGGACCAGTTACCCATACCCTGCAAAATATTAAAGTGTAATGAAATATATTCTCCATCTATATTATTATATTAAAAACAGAAGTTTCTGCTATTATATTTTTCCTCAAGCTGTTTATAAGAAAATAGCACATGAGCAAACAAATGTAAAGTCACAAACTAATGGCCATATAATTTTAAGAAAACTCTTGAAAATTCAAAAAGGGCGATTGGCTATTATTTTCATCAAGCAGATCTTCCTTTTTCATTTAATATCCATCTTGCAAAATTGCTTGCACTAATAAACACGTAATTCAGACAATTTAAAGGATAATAATTAATAGTTTATATCTATATTTCCATCCAATTTTATCGTTTCCATTTCATTTTGTTGTTCCTTCCCTTTTACAATCTTAATGTTGTAATAATTTGATAATTTTTTTTTTGTTTGAAATGTCAGTATCATTTATAAGATGATGTACAGGAGCTTAGGGGCATTCCCCAACATTACAAAGATAACTAAGGACATGAAAAAAAAATGGAGTGAGGGAGTCTCCATATAGTAGCCAATATTTCATTTGTTTTGGAAGATCTAAATTTTTGTAATATGAAGCTTGCCCTTTGGCAAGTTTAAGGACTTTAGCCACAATGATAAAGACATTATTTGACTTGTTTTGGAAACACTTATGGTTATATTCTATCCAAATGTAATAAATGGTTACTAAGAAAATTACCTTGAGAAGCTTTGCCGCCAAGTCCTTGCCTTTGATAGCCCTTATTATACGTTGGAGTTAATCATTCCATCATCCTAAAGAATGATAGATTTTATATTGTGTGAGGATAAATATGCCATATGCTTTCAATTCATCTTCACTGAAATAATAGACATTCTCGATTTTCTAGACCAGCCAAACATAACTTACAATGGATTCTAAGGTGATACGATGTCCATTGTTGGTAATCTATCTCTACAAACTAGCCGCCCAATAAAATTGCATTTGTTGACCCCGCCTATCTATATCAGTTGATACCATCCTGCTATCGATGCCATGCTATCGATCCAACACTCTTAACTATTTGCAACAATATCTTAGCCTAGACATAGCTTACTCTAAAGTCAATCTCAATTTAGGAATGCCACGCCAATGCCACACCAACTCCACACCATACTACCCTTGAGAGCTCATGATCGAAATGCCTCTACATTTGGTACTGTGAACTAGCTTACTCCATAAGGAAGAGGATGGAAAATTTATAAGGTTCTAGAGCACTCAGCTTAGTAAAACTTCGTTCCACAAATTTAAATTGAGCAACCCTATTCCTCCCTCCCTTTTTGGCAAGCAAAAAAATTTCCAAGCAACTTTATGCAATCTGTGGCCTTCCGTATTTCCAACCCATAAGAATTGCTTAATCTTCATCTTCACTTCGTATATAATTTGCTTTGGAAGTAAAAACATTTGCATCAAATAAGTACAGATGAAAATAAGTATTGATGGCCAACTGTAGATGACTAGGATAGCTTATATGTTGCATGCCCCAGCCTTCTATTCTTTTGAAAATTTTATTAGTCATACTCTTGCAATTTGCGTGCTTCAATTGTCTTGTGACAAGAGGAACACCAAGGTATCTAATGGAAAGGATATGTGTGAGGAAACGTGTGTGATCCAATATAATACCCTATTTTATCTCGGCCAGCCTAGAGAAAAAGATTTGACATTTATCTAGGTAAAAATGTAGTATTGTGAGACCTGCAAATTCATCAACTGTTTTAACAAGGCAAATAATAGAATTGGCATCTCCATGAGCAAGATGAAACAAATCATTGGCAAGGCAAAAGTGTAATATTTATTGTTTTGCAACGCCAATGATACTTGAAAGAAGATATGACCACTTTCTCAAAGATAGTTTTGTTAAGAATCTCCATAATTAAGACAAATAGACAAGGAGAGTCGATCGCCTTGCCATAGTCCATTGGTATTAGCAAAGTAGCCAACTTGTTCGCCGTTGAGGCTTATTGAAAACCTCGGTGTAGTTATGTATTGAGCTATCAAATCAATCAAGTGCTATGGTGAATTGATAGCTCTTAGAACCTCGAGTATTGCCACCCATCTTACCATGTTAAAAGCTTTCATGAGGTCAATTATTGCCACACGTTTACCTTTGTTGCCCTTATGGTAGTTGTGAAGGAGCTCCTGGCAAAGTAGAATATGCTTCAAAATTTGTTGACTCGAGATGAAAGCAGTTTGGTTGAGGTCAACAACCAAAAGAATGATATAGTTGATTCTTTTTGTAAGTAGCTTCAATATGATCTTATATGAAACATTGCAGCATGAGATAGAGTCCAAAATCTTCCATGCAAGATGGATTCAAGACCTTCAACACAAGAGATATCATAGTAGAATTTATAGTTTTCAACATCCTCCTTGAGGAGGAGAAGTCCATTATAGCATCCACTATGTCATCCTATGATGGGCCAGGCTTTTTTGTAGAATAAATTGTTATATCCATATGGACCCATAGCTTTGAAGTTGTTGATGCCTTTCAGAACTCTAAGGATCTCAGCTTTTTGAAAGCCTGGTGAAGCCACGAGGTCACTTACATCTTCCAAGAATAAGGAGGCATACCGCTTATAAGGGATATGAATGTGTCAAGAGTTGCCAAGTATGCGATAGTAATAGGAGACAATTGTATCCCCAAGAGTTGAGTAATTTTGTTCTATCATCAAGTGAGAGCTAAGTAATTCTGTTCTAGGCACCACTACTCATCATGGAGGCAAAGAAATCTAGTTGTCGTTGGCCATCTCCTTAAGCCATAGATTTCTAGATTTTTTTTCTTTAGGAGAAATTCTTCATGTTTGCTAAGGGTAAGTAGTTGCCCCAATTGTGCCTTTTCTTCCTCTTGAGTGCTCATATTGTAACAGTCCAATGCAAGAACTTGTTGTTACCATTGTAGGTTTTCCTCGGCTTTCTTGACCTTCATACGCAAGTCACCAAATTGAGATTTATTAAGGTGATTGAGTTGTTGTTTCAATGCTTCGAGCTTCTTCACCAAAATAAACATTTTCAATCCTCTAATTTCCTGTTGCCAGAAAGCATGGACTGTTGGTAGAAAATCGTGGCTTTCGGTCCAAAAATTGAAGAATCTAAAAGGTGGCTTCCTTCTCCCAGAGCAGTGTTGAGACATATCAAGTAGGGGGAATGATTTGAAACACATGGTAGCAAAAATTCTACCAAATAATGAGTGTACCTGTGTGTTGCCAATTTGCATTTAATGAAGACCCTGTCAATCTTGCTCACTGTATGATCATCATTGAACCTTTTATATAACCATGTGAAAAAAGGGCTTGTGGAATGAGGCTCGATGAGCGTAAACTCCTCAATCGTAGTGTCTAGCTCATTTATTCCAAAAGTCCATCGGATATTAGATTCAATCCATTCATTTGTATCTCTTGTTTCATTGAAATCACCTATTAGTAGCCAATGCACATTTTATGTATTATCAGTAAAGAATGTGTTGATGTTCAGACACAAAGTAATGCATCATGAATTACAGAAAGAAGAAATGAGTCATTTCCTGGATTCTCAACAAGGAAGTGTATGACTTGATTGAAAACTTCCATCATAGTCAAGCTAATAATGGACGGTTTCCACAATATCCATATTCTACTGAGATTGTTGCTTTGATAGTTATGGATGCATTTCCAGCCTCAAAACCTAATTTGACACTAAAAGAGGAGTTTTTTCAATTGCATATATTAGTTAGGCATAACATGAAAATAATTATGAGTTGGAAAATTGAAATATTGCTCTATTTATTTTGTTTCTCAGCAACTAAATTCATTATAAGAACTCTAACAAAATTACAAGTTGAAAAAGTTACAAAAAAAAAAAAAATGGCGAAAATCATAAAACCCAAAACCCTGATTGCGCCTTGACTTCACCCAAAAGAGCGACAGTGATTGCATTCGGTTTGCTTTTCGAGTGAAGCGAAGAGAGGAGAAAAAGAATGGTGGTTCAGATCCGTTAAGCGAGATTCGGGTGCAAGAATGGGCCCTTCTATCGGGTCATGGCCGCTGATAGCAAGTCTCCTCTCGACGGCATGCATCTCAAAGTATTAGAATGCCGCATTTACTCAAATTAATTTTCATGGCACAGAAAATCTTCACAGAAAATCTTAAACCGATAAACAAGTACCACATCTTTTATAAAATTGGTGCAACGGACAAGATAACCAGAAGTTTCTGAGAAAAAATTTCATCCTTGCGTCTTCTTCCCTTTAATTTTGTCTACTTGGTGGAACATCTTAAGCCAGCGGACTTGAATTTTAGGCTTGCCGCGGCTAGTCCTTTTCTGAGGACAATAATCCTACAAAACCTTATATATGCTCTTGTGATGTTTTGAACAGAACTGGTTTATCCCCTTTTTTAAGGGAAAAAATGATAGGGGATCTTGGACACATACTCTAAATGCATCTTTATGAATTCGGAAAATTAATTTAAAATAAATGTGACATGAATTTATCATTTTTAGGATTATTTTTTTCGGTAATATTAACCATATTCTTTTATAATCTGTGTATTAAACATTTCTTATCATTTGGCAAGGACTAATGCAGGAAGAACATATTCGGGAGCCAAATGTAACTAAGCATTCGCCAGCCCTTGCTGGACCAGTTGCCAGATCTAGCCATGACAGCTGCGAGCTTTGAGTAGCTTTTAAGCTCACGGCTGCCATGGCCGCTAGAGCTTGAAGCTTGGCCTAAGGGTCTGCTTCATGGAGGAAAGTATGTTTTTTTACTTCCTCTTGAACAAGTTCCACAAGCTTTTATTTGAAAGAGGCCTGTTAAGGTTCAGAAGATTTTCTGCTCTATATGCTTTGACCGGAAGCCACAACAATTTCAGGTTCTCTAATGAAATCCTTTCGATCAGAGACCATACTTTCCTTCTGCACTTCCATCTCAATCCTGATGGCTTCCTTTAGAAGAAGGGTGACTCATATATTCTGGATTGCACACCTTCGACTTTTTCTCTTTCATTTTCATCTTTTTATTTTTTGAACAAGTCCGGAATGAGTCGCGAATTTCCATAGGTAGCTTCGAGTCTGATCTCTGGCGGGTGGTCATGCAAGGGCCGATGAATGCCGCCAGAGGTCTAGGTGGCAGTGGGCAGCAATGAACACATGCGCAGAGAGCTTTGGCCGAGCAATCCCGAGCTTGAGGACGATGAATACTAACTTCAAATTTTATTTTATTTTTAGTTTTTTTTTTAAATCTTTTTAGGTGTGGTGCTTGCGTGGGTGCCTCTTGTCCTTGAAAAGCACTAAGAATGCCACATTGAATCCATGTCAGATTTTTAACATAACCCTAATAGAAGATAAATGTGTTATTCGGATACAAGCTTGAAATTTTTGGTATTACACAAAAAAAAATTAGGTAACTGTGTCATAGTTTGGGCTATTTTGTAGTTTTTCCCTAAAAATATCACTGTGCAGATAAGGGGTTCCTTTGAGTTCAAAGCTAAGTACGTTTGTCTAGCATATAGAGCGATTCTCGGTTGCAAACATCGGCCAGAGCCAGACAACACTCGGGTGCGAGGTGTATCGAACTTTTCCTGCAAAAAGGAAGGGGATTTTATTTATGTTGACTAGTTGATTAATCTCTAATTAAAGTTTTGGCTTTATCTTTGTTGTAATCGGCGGAGCAGTGGAGGCGGATCGTAATTTTGCAATTATGTCGGGAGCTATAGAAATCGATCGAAATAAAACGAGGAACAATAAAAGTATACCAGAAATTTACGTGATTCGGTCCGAATGATGGAACCTACGTCCACGGGGAGAGCCAGCAAAATAATCTACTATTAATCAGAGAATTATAGGATTACAATCACACATGCACTCAAGTGTTTCCTAACTCTACTGTACACCCAATACCCACGGTGTTTAACAACTCACTCAATGGACTCAACTCAGCACAAAACCTCTATGAGCTCTCGTCTCTCACACTCTCTCTCGCTCTTTTCTCTCGCTCTTTTCTTTTGCTGCTGCTTCGTCCTCCAAAGCTCTCTCTCCTTTTATGGCAGGGAAGGAAACAAAATAATATTGTACTCCAGAGTTGTCAGAACGGCGCGGATCTTCAAAGCATGCGCCTCCGTGCAATTAATGAGAGCGTGTGAGCGAATGGCCAGCATGCACTGACACACGTAGAACAGCTTCCACCTTCCCTATTTCTTTATTAATAAAAACAAGAGAAGTCCACAAAAGATGACCAAGAAGAGAGGAGGATTGGGTGCCTACGAGATGGGCTTCTGAAGCAGCAAGTGTTGACCAATTATTCTACGTGCATGCATGCACATGGCCATGTGCATGCATTTAATGAGATTGAAGAAATTCGCACGATCAACTCTTTAGAATGATTTCATGCTAACAAAGGGAGAAGAATCCCATGGATTGTGGCCTTCATTTCCAACGTGAAGCGCAGATTGAGGGCGGGATCCTTTCGGCTCCTATAACACGCCATTTCTCATTAAATGCTCTGCAGACGTGTTTTCTCGTTTCAGCATGTAAATGTTTTGCGTGAACCGAGTATCCTATATGGACTCAAACTCGAGACATAATTTAACAATTCTCCATCTTGGCTCGACGTTTGAAGCCAAGTTATAGTAATTATTTTCCATGCTCGGCTCTCCCAACGCCCTGATGGGCGCTCGTACTCTACAGACGCCAATCGAGCTCATACAGAGCTCAAGCTTTACTGAAGGAACAAGCTTCGTCATCATATCTGCTGGGTTCTCCGCTGTTGATATTTTCTTCACAACAATTTTACCCTTCGCTATGACATCTCGGATGAAATGGTACCTAATGTTGATATGTTTTGTTCACTTGTGATATATTGGATTGTAAGCCAAATATATCGCACCTTGATTGTCACAGTGTATGGTGACACTTTTCTGCTCCAGTCCAAGGTTTAAGAGCAAACCCCTTAGCCATATTGACTCATTTGCAACAAAGGTTAGTGTCATGTACTCTGCCTCAATTGAAGACAACGCAACATCGTCTTGTAAAGATGCTTTCCAACTTATTGCACCATCTGCTAGTGTAAACATATACCTTGCTAACGATCTGCGATCATCCAAGTTACCGGCATGATCCGGGTCCACGTACCCTATGGTCTCATTGCCATTGACGTTCCTCCGATACATAATGCCAACGTCTGTTGTCCCCTTTAGATATCTGAGGATCCATTTCACGGCTTCCCAATGAGCCTTACTTGGGTGCTTCATGTAACGGCTGACAATACTTACAGCTTGTGAAATGTCAGGCCTAGTACATACCATGGCATATATAATACTATCAACTGCACTAGAATAAGGAACATGGGACATATGTTCTTCCTCCTCCTCAATTTGCGGTGATAGCTTATCAGAAAGTTTAAAATGTGCAGCTAAAGGAGTACTTACAGATTTTGCTGACTGCATATTAAAACATGCCACGATCTTCTCAATATATTTCTTTTGAGACAGATGCAACGTTCCTACAGCTTTGTCACGCAAAATTTCCATACCCAATATTTTCTTAGCAGTGCCTAATTCTTTCATTTCAAACTTAGCACTCAACTGCCACTCAACACATCAATATAAGATATATGTTTAGCTGCTATCAACATATCATCAACATATAATAGCAAATAAATCAAAGACTCATCCCCCAATCTCCTAAAATAAACACAACTATCAAATCGACTTTTCGAATAATCTTGATTAGTCATGAAAGCATCAAAACACTTATACCATTGTCTAGGAGATTATTTCAATCCATATAAAGATTTCTTCCATAAGCAAACATGGTCTTCCTTACCTGGAATAGCAAATCCCTAAGGCTGCTTCATGTAAATTTGTTCCTCCAATTCACCATGAAGAAATGCCGTTTTCACATCTAGCTGCTCCAGCTCAAGATCCTGTGCAGCAACTAAGGCAAGTAATACATTCTTACCACAGGAGAGAACACTTCATTGTAGTTGATGCCCTCTCGTAGAGTTTGCTTTGAACTTGGCTGTCTCTACACCGAGAATGCCCTCTTTCCGTTTGTAGACCCATTTGCATCCGACAATTTTTTGACTTTTGGATACTTTGACTAACTCCCATGTTTGATTCCGATAGAGTGATTCTATTTCTTCACTCATAGCCTCTAGCCACTGTGATGACTCAGCACTAGCCATCGCCTCAGAATAAGATGAAGGCTCATCCATCTCCACCTCATCACCTATAGTTAATGCATAGGCAATATCAAAATAACCATAACGTACCGGTGGTTTAATTTGCCTTCTTTGTCTGCCTGTGGCTATGTTGTGTTGTGGCTTTGCTAGTTGTTCAGTATCACCATCTACATAAATTGTGGCCTCATCTGCAATCTCTTCCTCTGTTACCTCTAAGGTCTTTGGAGACTCCACTTGAATCTCCACCTCACTTCTGACACCATGATCCGTTTGCTCTGCTGGTTGAGTCTCAAGACTCATCTTTTGAAGCATTGCAGTCTCGTCGAAGATCATGTCTCTGCTGATTAGAAAACCGGGTGATCTGGGATCAATGCACCACAGTTGGTAGGCTTTCACCCCTTGTGCATAACCCAGAAATATGCACTTCTTCGCCCTCGGTTCAAGCTTACCATCTCTTGCATGGGTATACGCAGGATATCTGAATATTCGTAATCTGAAATAATCAACAGGTTTCTCGACCATACTTCTTCAGGAGTCTTCCACTCGATAACAGAAGATGGAGATCGATTAACTAGGTAACACACCATATTTATTGCTTCGGCCCAAAATCCATTGTCCAGTCCTACATGCGAAAGCATGCACCGAGCTCGCTTAAGTAGAGTTCTGTTCTTCCGTTCTACTACGCCATTTTGCCGTGGTGTCCCGGGAACTGTGCGGTGTCTCATAATCCCTCCCTTTTGGCAAAACTCGGTAAAGTCCTTACCACAGAACTCCATGCCATTATCAATTCACAAGCACTTGATTTGTTTACTTGATTGTTTCTCAATCAATGCCTTAAAATTCTTGAACATATCAAATACCTCGGATTTGTGCTTCAGGAAGTACACCCATACCTTCATTGAGTAATCGGCGATGAATGTCAGCTTATATCGGGCACCTCCTTTCGATGGAACTGGAGACAATCCCCAAACATCTGAATGAATGTATTCTACTGGTTGCTTAGTCGAATGTAGAGCTGTACCAAATTTAACATGACGCTGCTTACCGAAGATGCAATGTTCACACATGTCCAGCTTTCCTGTCTTTTGACCTTTCTGCAACCCCTTCTCACTCAGCATTGTCATACCTACCTCTCTCATGTGTCCCAATCGCATATGCCATAACTGAGTCAAATTTGAGTTTGACTCACCTGATGAAACTGCAGCAACTGCGGTCGCGGTTTCTCCCAGTAAATGATAGAGAGAATTCACCTTCTTCCCTTTCATCACTGTCAGGGCACCTCGAGAGATCTTTAGTACTTCACCTTCAACTGTGTATTTGCACCCAAGGTCATCGAGTGTACCCAAAGAAATAAGGCTCTTCTTGAGCTTCGGTACGTGCCTTACATCTGTTAACGTCCGTTCTACGCCATCGTGCATTCGGATCCGAACTGTTCTTATCCCTACAACCTTGCAGACTACATTATTCCTCAAACGAACTCTACCACCATCTGCAGTCTGGTAGGTAGTGAACCAGTTCTTGTGAGGAGTCATATGATAGGAACATCCATAATCTAGCACCCATTCGTCTCCTGACGAACTCGTAGGATAGCCTCGGCATCATGGTACTCTCCTCGGCAACATTCGCCACACTGCTTGTGGCATTTTGCCAAACACCTTTATTTCTTAGCTTTGGACAATCTCTCCTTATGTGCCCCTCCTCATGACATTCAAAGCACTTCATGCGACCGTTTGATTTTCTATGTCGCGACTTCGACCTGCTTTTGCTTTTGCTTATGTTGTTGGGCCTTTGGTGTTGGTCTCTACCTCGAATCACTAGTCCACGCGCTACATCTTGCGCTAGACTATTATCACGCAATTTTCTCTGCCAGTCCTTTGAGAACAGGGCAGATTTTACCTCTTCTGAGGTAATTGTAGTACGCCCCTGCAACAATGAGTCAATAAAGTGCTCCTATGACTCTGGTAGAGATGCCAACAATATCATGCCTTGTTCTTCATCATCTAAAATCTTGCCAACATTCTTCAAGTCCATCATGAGTTTATTAAACTTATCTAGGTGGGATCTAATAGACATACCTTCAGTGCATCGAAACTGGAACATTCTCTTCAGCATATATAAGCGATTGTTCAAACCCTTCGTTACATAGAGGGCTTGAAGTTTAGCCCATAACGTTGTGGCATCCTCCTCCTCGGCCACCTCTATTAGCACTTCATCCGATAAGTTCAACAGGATGATGCTCATGGCCTTCTCCATTAGCTCATCCTTTTCGGCATCTCGCATTGTTTCGGGCAACTGAGCCTTGCCCTCCAATGCCTTGGCTAATCCTTGAGTTGTTAATAGCGCCTTCATCTTGACACTCCAAAACCGGAAGTTGTTCCGCCCGTTAAATTTCTCAATTTCTACTTTTGCTCCAGACATAATTGCAAAGTCTTAGCTTTGATACCAATTGTTGTAATCGGTGGCACAACGAAAGCGGATCGTAATTTTGTAATTATGTCGGGAGCTATAGAAATCGATCGAAATAAAACGAGGAACAATAAAATGACACTAGAAATTTACGTGATTCGGTCCGAATGTCGGAACCTACGTCCACGATGAGAGCCAGCAAAATAATCCACTATTAATCGGAGAATTACAGGATTACAATCATACATGCACTCAAGTGTTTCCCAGCCCTATTGTACACCCAATACCCACGGTGTTTTACAACTCACTCAATGGACTCAACTCAGCACAAAACCTCTCTGAGCTCTCGTCTCTCACATTCTCTCGACCTCTTTTCTCTCGCTCTTTTCTTTTGCTGTTGCTTCGTCCTCCGAAGCTCTCTCTCCTTTTATGGAAGGGAAGGAAACAAAATAATATTGTACTCCAGAGTTGTCCGAACGGCACCAATCTTTAAAGCATGCGCCTCCATGAAATTAATGAGAGCGTGTGAGCGAATGACCAGCATGCATTGACACACGTAGAATAGCTTCTGCCTTCCCTATTTCTTTATTAATAAAAACAAGAGAAGTCCACAAAAGATGACCAAGAAGAGAGGAGGATTCGACGCCTAGGAGATGGGCTTCTAAAGCAAGCAAGTGTTGACCAATTGTTCTACGTGCATGTGTCACGGCCAGAAGGAATGCTAATCCAAGAGGGTTTTATGGGACGGCCGTGACATATTAATGACTCTCGGCTTATATCCCCGAGACTTAGAGTATTCTCCTAGGGGTGGATGATACTATATTTGTACGCATACGTTATAAATGCAAGTAGCTAGTAGTTGGAAATAAATGCGGGTAGTTGGTAGACGAGGAGGTGCAATCTCCACCGTTAGATCTAAGAGAGATCTACGGATATGGCTTGCCTTGTATTTGTATATATAGGGGTCTCCTCCCCTCATTGTATTCTCATTCACAAGATATATAAAACCAGAGCTTCTCTCTCAAGACGTTTCTCTCTTTAAAGTTCCTTGTGAGTCGAGTGTTGAAAGGCTGCTTAGGGGTAAAACCTTAAGGCCGCACGGGTCAGCCTACGTGTGATCGAGAGTGAATCGATCGGCCCGTGACAAGTGGTATCAGAGCTGATTTTGATCCAAGCGCAAGTACAATGGCTAATCCATGATCTGATGAAGCACTCGCCATGGGTGGTGATGGTGCTGATCGTGGGCGGAACGCCGAGAAGGGTGCTACCAAGGGGAAGAAGACCGGTGGTGGTTCGAGTTCAAGGGATCCGACGGGGATCTTGTGCATCACATGACGAAGCTAGAGTTGTTTGTCATCGATGTTCAAGGATTAGTCGACGACCTGACCCAAACCATGGACGGAGTTGACTCCGGAAGGGAGGAGCTGGTTGCGGAAGTGTAAGAGCTCAAGACCGGCATGGGAGAATTATGACACGAGTTGTTGGGGACCCTACAGGAGGAACTCGCACAATGGTACGAACCCTTGGAGGCCACAATGGCGGCCATGCGCACGGAGATAACAGAGCTTACGGGTAAACTCGCTGAAGCACAAGCTGCGCCCATGAACGGAGTAATCACTGTGCAAGGTCCACGAGTGGACACACTAAAGCCGAAGGAATTCTGAGGCTCGCGGGTGGCCAAAGATGTGGACAACTTCCTATGGTACATGGAGCGGTACTTCCAAGCCATGGGGATTAACAACAACCAAATACGGGTAAACACTGCTTCGATGTATTTAGCTGATAGTGCATTGTTGTGGTGGCGTCGTCGGTCAAATGATAGGTGTGAGAATCCTATCACGACCTGGGGTGGATTCGTTGAGGAGTTCCAATGGAACTACTTTCTCGCTTACGCGGAGGAAGAAGCTCGGGACGAGCTGAAGCGTCTTGAGCAGAAAGGTGGTGTATGCGACTACATCAAGTGATTCTCGGAGTTGCTACTCCAAATCCCTTCAATGAATGAAGTCGAGGCGTACCACCAATTCATGAGTGGTCTTAAGCCATGGACCAAGCAAGAGTTGAAGTGGTTCAACGTGGGAGATCTCACGATAGCCATGACTGTAGCCGAATCGCTTGTGGAATACAAGGCGCCTTCCACATCCCGACCGACCACTCGTGTTAGGGACAAAGCCACTGGTGGGGGAGATCGGGGGAGATACAACCGCCCAACCGAAGGTAGACCACCACTAGCTGGTCCTCACCGGGCTCATGTGGGGCCAAATAGAGGAGGGCAAATGAAGGTATGCTCGTATAGCTGTCTCTTTTGCAATGATCCGCACATGGCGCGAGACTACCCGAACAAGGCCAAGTTGGTCGCTCTTTACAAAGAGGATAAGCCTAGGGAGGAAATGCGGTTGTGATCGCTGTGACTCCTTAGCACCATCAAGTCCAAGAAGGTGAAGGAGCCTAAAGGATTGATGTTCGCGGACCTGAAGATCGGGAAGACCACGATGAGTGCGCTCGTGGACACTAGAGCTTCTGACATCTTCATATCGGAGGAGGCCGCGAAGAAGCTTAACCTACGAGTTGAGAAGGGAGCCGGTTGGCTCAAGACGGTGAACTCCAAGGAAGTCCCTGCGATCGGCATCGCAAAGGACGTGGAGCTGGAACTTGGGCAATGGAAGAGTAAGGAGACCCTAGAGGTAATTCCCCTTGACGACTATGATATTATCATTGGGATAAAATTTCTAGATAGGATCCATGCTGTAGTTGTACCATTTGCCGAGTGTATATGCGTGTTGGACAAGCATTGTTAATGCGTGATTCCGGTCCACCGTGAGTCTAATCATGAACGAAAGATGATTTCGGCGATACAACTCACCAAGGCAACAAGGAAGGGTGAGGTGACCTTCCTAGCTAGCAAGGGTGAAGGGAAAGAAGTCCTAATGGAGGTAGCCCGAGCCATCGACTCGTTCAAGGATGTAATGCCTTCGGAGTTGCCGAAGAAGTTGCCACCCAAGAGAGAGGTGGATCATCAGATCAAGCTGGTGCATGATGCTCGACCGCCTGCCATGGCACCGTATCGCATGGCGCCCCCCGAGTTGGAAGAGTTGAGGAGGCAACTCAATGAGCTGTTCGATGCGGGGTATGTTCAGCCGTTCAAGGCCCCGTTCGGTGCACCGGTTTTATTTCAAAAGAAGCACGATGGGTTACTCCGGATGTGCATCGACTACCGGGCATTGAACAAGCTGACTATGAAGAACAAGTACCCGATCCCGCTCATCACAGATCTCTTTGATCAACTTGGTGGAGCTCAGTGGTTTACCAAGCTAGACCTTCGATCGAGTTACTATCAAGTTCGGGTCGTTGAAGGAGACGAGCTGAAGATTGCATGCGTGACGCGGTATGGATCTTATGAGTTCCTCGTGATGCCATTCGGTCTCACCAATGCTCCGGCTACATTTTGCACACTAATGAACAAGATACTCCACCCTTTCCTAGATCGATTTGTAGTGGTTTACTTGGATGATATTGTAGTCTATAGTCGGACATTGGAGGAGCATGTCGAACACATAAGGCAAGCCTTCCAAGTCTTGCACGAGAATGAGTTGTACGTCAAGCGTGAGAAGTGCGCATTTGCCCAAAAGGAAGTCCCCTTCCTAGGGCATATCGTCGGAGGTGGGCGAGTAAAGATGGACGAAGCCAATATTCAATTGATTGTTGAATGGGAGCCGCCGACAAAGGTGCCAGGGTTGAGGTCGTTCTTGGGCCTCACCAACTATTACCGGCGGTTCATCCGAAGCTACTCGAACATCACCGTGCCACTCTCGAACCTGCTGAAGAAGGAAAAGGTGTGGGAGTGGACGGATCGATGTCAAATGGCCTTTGACCGATTGAAGCGAGCTATGACTAAGGAGCCGGTGTTGGTGTTGCCCGACCACACTAAACCCTACGAGGTAGAGACGGACGCATCAGATTATGCTATTGGTGGTGTTCTTATGCAGGATGGACATCCGGTGGCGTTTAAGTCCCGCAAGCTGAACGACACCGAGCGTCGATACACCGTCCAGGAGAAGGAGATGACCGCGGTGGTGCACTGCCTTCGGACGTGGAAACACTACATCTTGGGGTCAAAGTTAGTCGTAAAGACGGACAACGTGGCCACGAGCTATTTTCATACGCAAAAGAAGTTGAGTCTGAAGCAAGCTCGATGGCAATATTTTCTTGCGGAGTTCGACTACACGTTGGAGTATAAGCCGAGGAAGGCCAACTCCGTGGTAGACGCGCTGAGTTGGACGATGGAGCTAATGAGCCACACGGTGAGTCGACCGAGTTGTCCTTGGGTCGACTGCATCAAAGAGGGATTGACGCATGATCCAAGAGCCCAAGCACTCATCGGGTATGCAAATGAGAGCAAGACTCGACAGTTTTGGTGTGAGGACGAGCTCCTCTACACCAAGGGAAGGCGGCTATACGTGCCCTTCCATGGGAAGCTGAGGAAGGAGATCTTGCGCGAGTGCCATGACTCAAAGTGGGTGGGTCATCCAGGGATCCACCGCACGCTGGCCCTCGTTGAGGATCGGTACTACTGGCCCCAAATGCGGGACAACGTTGAAGCGTATGTGAAGACTTGCCAGACAAGCTGGAACAACGGTCGTCGCACAAGCACTTCCCATTCCAACTCGTCCATGGGAAAGCATTTCCATGGACTTCATCGTCAACTTACCAAAGTCCAAAGGGTGTCAGACTCCGATGGTTGTGGTTGACAGGTTCTCAAAGTATGCAACCTTTGTGCCTGCGACAAAGGATTGCTCGGCCGAGGAGGCGGCCAAATTGTTCATGAAGCACACGGTGAAGTATTGGGGAGTGCCACAAACGATCATGAGCGATCGGGATCCTCGCTTCACGGGATGTTTCTGGTCCGAGTTGTTCAAGCTGTTGGGGTCGGAGCTGAATATGTCAACAAGTTTGCATCCCCAAACCGATGGTCAGACGGAGCGGGTCAATACACTCTTGGAGATCTACCTTCAACACTATGTGAGCACGACGCAAGTGAATTGGATGAAGCTAATCGTCGTAGCTCAGTTCTCTTACAACTTACAAAGGAGCGAATTGACCTGCCAGAGTCCGTTTGAGGTTGCGACTGGGCAACAACTGAACACCTCAAGCGAAATCGCTTTGGGTTACTAGGGGAGTAGTCCGCCCGTGTACAAGTTCGCCAAGAATATGGAAGAACAGGTGGACTTGGCACGGGCATGTCTACACAAGGCCTCCAAGCGCATGAAGAAATGGGCGGATAAGAAGCGATGGCATGTAGAATTCCAAGTTGAAGATCAAGTGTTGACCAAGCTGCACGTGGTTCTTCGATATAAGGACGTGCACAAAGGGTTGATCCGTCGCTATGAAGGGCCATTTCGTGTGCTACAACAGGTCAGGAAGGTCGCATACAAGCTGGAGCTACCACCAAAACTCAAGGTGCATTCGGTTTTCCATGTAAGTATGCTCAAACCTTTCCAAATTGATGAGGAAGATCCGGATCGAGGAGAGTCGCAATGGGCGTCACTCGGAGCCAAGACCTCGTATGACTGAGAGATTGAAAGCATAATGGCAGATCATGTCATACGGAAGTGGTATTGTGCGCCGAAGCGGGAGTACATGGTTCGATGGAAGGGTCTTCTGGAGAGTGAAGCAAGTTGGGAACCAGCGGAAGCTCTTTGGCAGTTCAAGAAAGAGATTGATGCCTTTCATGCCGAAGACGCGACGAGGGCGTAGCCTGATTAGGTGGGGGAGAATGTCACGGCCCGAAGGAATGCTAATCCAAGAGGGTTCTATGGGACGAGCGTGACACATTAATGACCCTCGGTTTATATCCCCGAGACTTAGAGTATTCTCCTGGGGGCGGGCGATATTGTATTTGTAATCATACGTTATAAATGCGAGTAGCTGGTAGTTGGAAATAAATGCGGGTAGTTGGTAAATAGGGAGGTGCAATCTCCACCGTTAGATCTAAGAGAGATCTACGGATATGGCTTGCCTTGTGTTTGTATATATAGGGGTCTCCTCCCCTCATTGTATTCTCATTCACAAGATATATAAAACCAGAGCTTCTCTCTCAAGAAGTTTCTCTCTCTAAAGTTCCTTGTGAGTCGAGTGTTGAAAGGCTGCTTAGGGGTAAAACCTTAAGGCCGCACAGGTCAGCCTACGTGTGATCAAGAGTGAATCGATCGACCCGTGACATATGTATGCACATGGCCATGTGCATGCATTTATTGAGGTTGAAGAAATTCGCACGATCAACTCTTCAGAATGATTTCATGCTGACAAACGGAGAAGAATCCCATGGATTGTAGCCTTCATTTCCAACGTGAAGCGCAGATTGAGGGCGGGATCCTTTCAGCTCCTATCACACGCCATTTCTCATTAAATGCTCCGCGGACGTGTTTTCTCGTTTCAACATGTAAATGTTTTGTGTGAACTGGGTATTGTATATGGACTCAAACTCGAGACATAATTTAACAATCTTCTTATAAGATAAAAGTGACACCAGCTTGAGGAATTTTTACCTTTTGAGAATTTGTCACTTCATGATAACATAAGATAAGGTAGGGTTTTGGGTACCAAGACACTTTTGACTTGCATGTAATTCACTACCAACGGCAGAGTTTTTCTCATAGGACAAATAACGTGCATCTTCAACGTATAGAACTGCGGATTATGTTTGCCTGATTGCTACCTTCATTTGAACAGCGGAACTCGGCAAACACTCCTTCCCCCGATGGTCGAATGTACTCAATAAGATTATGGATGCCAATGATTGTCCTCGGCTGGCATGCCTTGACATTGGCAGTCCGGAAGAACAACTTCTAAAGAGAAGGTTTGCAGAAATTCAAGAGGCCTTTAGCTAGGCTTTTAATGAGCATAAGGACAAGTTCGAGAAATCAAACGTTTCTTCCTCTTCACCATCTTCATCTTCAGGAGCAACGAGGCCTAAGAAAAAGCTCCATATGAACAACAGATCATTGTAAGATTTCAGAAATGCTTGTACCGTTGTAATATAAACTTCTTTTCTCTTGGTTTTGCATCTGCCAATTTCTGTCTGTACCGGGGTTTTTTAACAGGTCATTCAAAAAGATAGGGGTGGTGTTATAGTTTCTGTTAAAAGTTCAATCTGGTGAGAATCGCGAGGGTCATTTCAATTTTTTTTGGCTGTCTTAGCAGGAAATATTGCAAGTAAATGATCAAGTGCATATGGGGTCGAAGAATTGTGGCCCGACTAATTTCAACATGGAATGTCACAATTCACAGGAGACTATCTCACACCAAAATTTGGTTAGGATGCACAGAAAAAGCACGCAGTTCAATATGCAGAAGTACAGAGTACGTATGGATGCACCTAGATACATCATACGTACTCTCGTTCTCTCGAAACTCAGAAATATTATATGGTGCATATGGAGTCCGTAAGAAAAAGTTCTATTGAGAACGGAAAGAGACGCTGAGAAATTAGCTGGAAATGTCTGATGTTCACTCAGGAAGACTTCAGACAGACGTCAGGGAGTGATCACCTTTTGGGAAAATTCCAGGGTCGCTGCTTTCATTGTCCTGGTCCATCATTTGTGTTTGTCCACTTTATTTAGTCACTTCCTAATCCGAATTCGGTAACAGTCACATCTGTGATGTACTAAAAGATTCACCAAATATAGATAAAAATCTCTTGAGGCAGACTTTACAACGACACCTGGCCTAATTTCCGTGGTCAATTTTCTTTTTTTGGGTGAGGATTGGACCGCATTAACTTTGGATATGCGAATTATATCAATGATGAGATGGAAACAGCGTAATTGATCTACTTTGTAAAAGATTCTCCAAAGACTCAGTAAATTTTATTCAAATAGCCCTTGAAATGGAACATTTTCTCATAAGATTTTTTAAAATGAACTTCATTTCAAATAAAGTCCATAAGTAAGCAACTTAGTCTTCAATCACCCACAACTCATCTGCTAATCAATTATTTGCCGACAGACAGGCACGTGAATCTCATGTGAAAGTAACCAAACCATGACTAAAGACATTTTCATTTAGGATGGAGGTTGATCCGTGCCCTAGAGGCGAGATCTAAGGCTCAAATCAAACACAAGCATGTCAACATTTGACCCTTGTGGTGGCCACTATTTAGTTCTTGATATGACGATGGCTGATGGGCAAGGAGAGAGATGCGCGCAGAAGAGATGGTGGAGAGAACGCTCACAGAGGGAGACGAGGGTGATGACGGCACACAGAAAAGGGGAAGGGCGACAACATCAGACGAGGCAACATAAGATGAGGTAATGCTATCACGGTGATGGCTTCGTGCAGTCGCAAGATTTTGGTGTCCTGGCGACTTCTTGTCGGCGGTCCATTGTGGATTTTGTTGGTAGTTTATTTGTAAAACAAACTTGAAAGTTCCTCCTCCCACATAGAATAATTAGAAGTGCGTGTGTCAATATGTAAGTGTGAAAGCCTTCCACTCTTTCAAATGGAAACGATGGGTTTAGTGGGTTGGACCCTACAATACGCACATGCCAGTATGCAATAAGTAGATGTACTTCGCAATTGGGTTACGGTTGTTTTTTATTAATTAATTTTAATCCATAATTAAAAAATATATTATTATTATTATTATTATTTAATAGGAATTCCAAAAATGTCTTTGGAGAAAGCATCTGTTCACAATAATTCTAAACGACTATTCATCATTTTTTGTCTCATATTTTCTTTAGTCTTGTCAATTTTCTTTCAAAAAATTACAAACCATTTATTTTAATTGTTTCCTTTTAAGAGTTCTTAGAGAAACGCAAGAATTGCTATCCGGTATTCTCATTGAGATTTTGTTGTATCGATTTTGTTGAATAACTATTAGCAATGTTGGGGATAAACAATGTTTTAAAGAGAGTGTTATCACACTTCAAAATCTGACTCCACTCTTCTTCCCAATCATATTTCTGCTGACAGATCTAGAGGTAGGGAAATGGAGTTCTTGCAAGTGACTCGCTTTGACGGTGTCGATGAAGAACTCGAGGCATTGAGGACACAAGCTTTCCTCTTTGGAGCTCCTGCTTGGCTGCCTATCGAGGTAGACCCTGTCGACTGAGGCTTGGAAGTGGCTGCCCATGCTGATAGGATTCCGAAGTTGAGGCCAAAGCCACTACGCACCATTGCCTTGATTGCGCGCGGGGCTTCCTCATGGCAGCTAAGATTGTAAAAAGCAGGCAATGAGCACATCGAAGGCAATCTTACTGGAAATGCGGCGATTGAGGCGAGAGACGGCGCGAAAGGGGTCGTTGAAGGCAAAACAAAACAAAAACAATGCCTTATACGAAAATGTCCCTATAATACTTTGAAATTGACAAAATATTCTATTTCTAATTATAATTTTATAGATGTAAATGTTGTCTTATTTCAAGTAATGTTGATATGAGGGATGCTCTATCACCATTGATGGAATTTGAAGCATGAAGATTACTAGAAGCCGAATGGATCATGATAGAGTGCGAACAGGTTTAGAAGAATGGGAAGTTCACAATAACTTAGAGGTATCGTGATAAAGTGAATAGTGAGTGAAGTCTTGAACATTAGTGTACCCATGGATAGCAATACGCAAGTTGATTGCTGATAGAAACAACTTATTATATCAGCTATGGAGAAAAATATTTTTCACTAGTTCAAACAATCTGGATAAGAAGACCAATGTTCTTTCACTTAATTTGCGAGTTAGAAGTTATAAATAGCTAGCTTTCAAGGCTTGGAATCTCGAAGTGAAGATATGGAGAGAAATCAATTTGATTGTTACCTATGTTACTCAATCAATTAGAAGAATAGATTATTGAGCCACATAGCTTATTATATTTAGGGAAACCTCATTATTACCTAGAAGATTTGATCATATGGTTGACCAGATCTCATAGTAATTGCATTCATAATTTTCAATGGCTAATTAATCCTCTTAAGGATTCTTTAACGGTTAATTTGGAGGCTGAAGACTATATAAGAAGATTGATACACTCTGAATAATTTATGTAAAACTAAGAAAGTTGTAAATATCGATGTGGTCACATTTATTTTATGTTGCAAGTGTGATTTTATTCACTTGTGATCTACTCCTTTGAGAGTTGTCATTGTTCAATGTAATTTGTAATTTGAGGAGTGTACAAATATAGGTAGTGCTTGTCTATTGATAGTGGGATCTATTAATTTTGGATAGAAGCAGCACGTGCTTTGGTGTAACTACTAACTAGAATATTAATAGATTCCAGCCTATTCGTGGTGAATAAACACGCAAACTTGTTATAAATCAAACCACCATAAAATCCGCGAGCATTGTATTTTATCTCTTTACTTATTTCACCATTTATCTTATAGAAATGTCTTGCATCTTATATTATCCATTGTTTTTGCATCTATCAAATCTAGTTTAAGTAATTCCACAAAAAAGAAGAAAATAATTTATTTTTTTTGAAAATTAGCTTATTCACCCCCCTTTGGTTGTATCATCAGCCTCCGCAGAAAGTGCCACGTGAGGTGCACATGCTTAATGAGCGATGATAGTTGGCTTGTAAGCTAGGAGTGATTTGAAAATTAGTCGTTCATTTTAAAGACTAATTTGGGATAAGGTTCACTTTGAAAACTTTTAAAAAGAATGATTTCCCTTCATAAAGGCTGTTTGAAAATTTCTCGAAAAGTTTGCCAACTCTTTTGGGGAATTAAAACTTCAATGCTCTATAAAAAAGCCTTTCATTTGATCTCCTTTAGTTTCGAGCAGTTTGAATGATTACCCATGTGACTAGGCAGTGTTCTCATGGAAAAAGGACCAATTACGGCATCAATCAACCTCTCCCTGCTTGGCGTATTGAAGCTTGCAATAAGAACACATATTAGATTCACAAGAAGCACCTGCGATTTAAATAAAAAGAAAGGAAAAGAAACATGGAACATATCTTGTAAATTCTGGTTAAAATTTGGTAATGTAAAGCATTTCGAAAAGTTCTTATTAAAACTGAAAATGAACTTTCGCACAATTAACGCTTCTACTTATACATAACTGGTGACCACACACACACACAGAGTTTGTGCTAACTTGAGAAAAGAACACTGAAAGGACTTCGATACAATGGTGAAAAAGACAGAAACTACAACATATGTACAAGCATATTCCATTGACCCACCAAAACCTAGTTTATGAGTTGGATTCTCTCTTCCTTCCTGTTTCCAGCATGTACCTTCATGCCGTCAAGCAAAAAGTCGCTTCACTTCATTATCTCTCTCCAATTATGCGAGACCTGTATTATGTGATCTGGATCACAAAAAAACAGCAGCAACAATGACTCTAATGTCCAGCTTAATAACAAAACGGAACCCAAAAGGACAAGAAAGTAGCAGAAAGGGCAGCGCGGGAGTCCATGAAAATTTAGGGCATCAGTCCTCCTGCTTGCTCCATCAGTTCACTTGTGTACCCATTCCATCAATCAGACTCTCCAGTTCAAGATAGATTCCCGTGTCATTCAACGTCAGGTGGTCTTCTACTTCTATGTTGTCCGCATCGGCGCCAATAACCACGTCTTCCTTGAGGAGTTTCTCGGAAATCCCCTGGAATACCGAAGACAAATCAGATGAGCTAGCTCCGGTCATCTGATTGGGCGTCTGGCCCTGCGCAACCCTGAAATCTTCACCATCCATCGAAGGCCACGGATTGTGCATCTGAAAGGTGCCAAAATGCTCCGGCACAACACTATTTGGCCGACGCTCCATCTGTGCCAAATCGTCACTGATTTTCAGGCAATCAACTTTTGGGCTTTGAATCATGTGATCCATTGCTTCTAGCAAGCATTTGGTGGCTTCGGCATCGGGACCAAGCAATTCTCTCTTCTTGCTCGATTCACAGGTCTCTAAATCTCTCTTCTGCTTCTTCTTCGGGGTTAAATGCAGGATAAAGTTGGGGCTTTTGGCTGCTTTTATGAGGAAGAGGAGTAAGTGCTGGTTCCTGCAATCAGCATGGCGAACCTGCTCAGCGACCTGCTCGATCTCATGCTGCAAGTTGTCCTGCTCTTCTCTTAGCTTAAGGATCTTGGTCTTCAACGCTTCCTGGTCCTTCTTAAGCATTTTGAGTTCTGCTTCCTTTTCAGCTTTCTGATAATCAGAGGTGACAGTACTACTCGATTTTTTTCTATGCTTGTTTAAGTTGCGTCTCCTCTTTATGTTCTTCAGCAAATGCTTCTTCCCTTTCTGAAAACCTTGATTTGCAAACTCCCATTGATCTGGATTGATCTTCCTAAAACCCTGCAACACATTTTTAATTATGATGCATGAAGAATAGAAGATAAGAAGAAGCTATGTCTAGGAGTTCATAATCAACCAAAGGCTAAAGAGTAGAAAATAAGCAGAATGAAGGCCAAGAAAGTTTCAGTGGAAGATGTGCACAAGGGGTATTACTAGGCCAATATAGAAAGTAAACGGATTATAATGCATGCCAAGGAGAGATCGCTTACAAATATCCAAATTCCAGTACAAAGAGTGGAAAATTTTAAGAGTAAAGGCAAACAACTCAAAATCAATCCAGCTACTACTAGATATAATATGAATACAACAGTGGAGAATTATGCTTCTGGTCTTGCCCAAAAAGAAGAAAGGTGCTACAAAACACTGGATAGAAACAAAGCAATGGCCAAAGGAAACTTGTCTTCAGCTAGAAAGTGCATAATGAGGAATTAAAGCCGTAAATGCAAAATACTAACCGCTATAAGGGAATTGCTGTAGTCCATTTCTGAATCCAGTACGAGGATAATCTCTAATGGGTGATCTGATGTCATGGCTGACATGGTGGTTTCTGCAAACTACCGTCTAAAGCATCATCACTTGAATATGATGACTACTGAGGGCCTAATAGGGGCCATTGTCCACTGGCCCCTCGATGCATATTTTTGAGAACATGTACCACATGATTCACCAAATTTCGTAGAGAATCTGTGTATCTCGCCCACCATTTCAGGTTTCTTGGTTTCTCGTCCCCTAAACTAGGGTACAGCACAAATAGTAACCGACAAAGTCAAAGTGGGTTAAATTAAGTCTCGACGCCTGAGCAAACGTCTTAAGAGGACCACGCTCTCGACGACATCAAAAAAGAACCGAAGAGTTAAACCAAAACGCTCATACACAGACATACTTTATACAGATCCATACAAAAGATAACGACCACAACAAATAACATAGGTTTGCTCATATCAAAACATGAAGAAGTACCCACATAAGTGTTGAGCTGCCTGATGAAGCTGGAGAAGTTGGAGTGCTTGAAGTATCGGGGCAGGACCTGCTTCGAGAACTCCTGCCGATCCCACACCATGAAGCTATCCTGGCTCAAGCCCCACGACACCACCGGATCTGTACCCGGGTCCGACACCATCTCGTAAGTCTTCCTCAGGAACGGCGTTGGCCCCACCACCCCCAGATCTTCCATCGGCTTTGCCACATCGTATGCTGCCGCCTGCCGTGAGCATGACGGCGATAAAATGGCCGCAGTGGTCGCCACCTCCTCCTCTTCCAATTCCTCCTTGATCTGCACCGCCTGCACGGTCAGAGCCGAACAGAGTTCGGGCCGGGTCAGGCATGAATGCAAGCGCGATCCAGCTTCAATTTTGCCATCGCCAATGGCTACCTGTGGCAATGGACCCGAATGGGAAAGCGACCCACAGCATCCTAGCTCGCCTGCACGGGCCTTTGATTGTGACCGAGAAGAATCGGTTTGGGTTGGGTCTGAGTACAAGGGCGACCGGCACCCTATCTCGCCATGGTCGCCACCATCAAGAACAGCGAAGGACGCGATTTCTTCCCGTGATCTTGCGAAAGGTTTTGCCTTTTCTAGCTCAAGACTTGAATCTCGAAAGAAGGTTTCGGAAAACCACGGGCAAGATCCATTGGCACGGCCGGGGAAACAACCGCCGGCGCCACCGTGAAAAGCCGTCATCAATTTGAGCTTGAGTTCATGGTTTTTTTTTCAGTTTTTTGGGGTGGTCAGGAGCTCGAGTTCAGGTTCAGAAGGTGGAGATAATATGAGCAAATTTCAAGCGAATGAACATACATGGTAGGGTTTCGAGAGACGGTAAGAAAGAGCTTGACTTGAAAAGTGGAGCGGGCGACGGGCAACTGCGATGACATGTGGACTTATATACTCGTGAGAAAAGGAAATTGATAAGCTGACTGCACCGTTACCTTGGAAGAGTGACGGTGGTGCAGTCACTGCCACGTATTATTCCAAGGGATGTGGGCCCCCCCAACAGATTTATTGTATGTGCTCCTGCGAGCCGAGAGCCACCACGTTTTTTCTTTTGCGTCTCGGCGAGGCTTTTCTGTCCCCATTTTAGCGGCAGATATTTTAAGATTTATTAATTCCATCTTTATGTTTTTTAATATTAAAAGATTCAGGTGGTTTGATGATTATTAATTTTATCTTTTCAAGTTTTTAATATTAAAAGAATCATGATATGATTGTTGATCACGTATCGTTTGGATGAAAAAGATAATCAAAACCATTTTATTCAATGAACAGGTTGTCTTATATACGCGAATACAGAAAATCACTTGACAATCGTGTCATCATAAGATATAGCACATCTTGTTCGTAATAAATTCTTTTCTTGAATTATAACAAGGCTATTTACATTCATCTAGTATCTAATCATATATAACTTTAAATTTTTAGATTGGATTTTCTAATATAGTATCGGATTCAAGTTTCTTCTCGATATAAGTCGTTCGTGCAAGTAATCCTCATTGCTAATCCATCAATTTTAATTAACATCATATATATAGTCTTGTGCTACTTATGATTTAAATTCTTTTTTTTTTCAGAAGTAATTTTTTTGGTTTTTAATTTTTATTTTTGAAAGTGTCTTCCTCACTAATAAAAGAAAGAGAAATGATTGATTCATAATTTTTTTTAATCTAACAGGTTTTGGGTCACAAAAAATCAAATAATAAGTAATCATAAATTATTATGGGGTCCACTTTTACAAGAATTTGTGACTTATAACGAATAACTTAAAGACTATTATGCTAATAAAATTCTAAAAGAAAATAATGAGGGAATAGCCACTAAATGAGTGAAGAGCTCTCCCAATGGCAAATAGGGGCGAGCAAAAGGAACCATCCAGATTGAGAATCGCTCGGACAGGCTGGTTCTAGGCGGTTCCCTTGATACTAAACCGATTCCATAAAATTAGAATAAGTGACCAAGTCAAATCTTTTTGCTTTCTTAAAATCTGTATTAAAAAAATAAAAAGGCATAATATGGAGAGAGAGAGAGAGAGAGAGAGAGAGAGAGAGAGTACCGTTTTTTTGACCTGCTTAATAGTGGGAGTCTTAGCCTTGTGAATGGGCATCTATTAAAGATGTCATGTATGACGAATCAAAAAGAGAAAAAGAAATAGACAACCAAGTTTATTAGACCACTTAGAAATTGGACCAATCAATTCAATTTCAAAATCAAATGATCTGATTCTCAATTGAAAAGAATTGAGAATTTATGCCATTGGTCTGATTCTTAAGTGGAAATTGAACCGCTGGGGAACTAATTATCCCTTAAGGCATTCGCACGAAAAATAGAAAGACAAAAACATCAAAAGGTCTCCGGAAAAACCGAGCATAAAACAAGAGACATGGGGAAAGGACCAGTCGAGAATCTGTTCTTTTTCCCCAGATCTGGGGAGGTACGGACTGGGCAACGATACAGGCCTTATTACTTAGTCATGATTGGATGTTTGTTGTCGACCCGTGGGCCAATCATCATTTACTTTAGTAGCCACCTCAACATCTTGCTTTCGTGTGACATGACAATCAAAGCGTGTTTCCTTTTCTTCTTTATTTTTGTTTTATGCATTTGGAAGCCATCACGAAACTTAATTTGTACTCGTAGTTACACTTTTTTTTTTTATTTTTTTTTAGAGCTGCTGTGGCGCCACACGAGCACCACGTGAAAAATTGAAAAGAAAAGGAAAATTTCAAATAATAACATCGGCAACACCGATTCGTTATCAGCTCGAGCAATGATCCAAGCATGGGCTAAGCCCAGTGATTTTCTTCGACACCCATATTGTCATGCTAACCACCTCTAATCAATCCCTCAAGGCTCTCAACTCTCAAGCCTCCATATAGATTGTAGACTCTTAGGCCGAAGCTATTGCTAAGGTCGGATCTAGCTTCGAAGCTCGCCGCAGCTAGATCATCATAAAGGACAATCACTCCTCCTCTCTGTCTCACCCTTTCCTAATACACTTGCGTAGATATGAAATTTGAGAGTTGAGAGCAAGCGATGATCATCTCACAGGTGGTCAAACAAGGGCTGACGAAGGCCACCAAAGGTTTGGGCAACAGCGGGCATTGACAAACGAGCGCCAAAGGAACTTTGGCCAAGGAATCGTGAGCTTGAAGATGATGAATAGTAACTTCAAAGACAATGAACAGTAACTTCACGATGAACATTAACAGCGAATCTGACGATGCTACATTAGTGCCACTTCCTTGAAAAGAAATTATTAATGTCATGTCCGATTTATGTTAGATTTTTAACAGTGATTTTTAATAGAACTTTAATGAAGTGTAAATGTGTCACTCAAGTATAAATTTAAAATTTTTGGCGTAACAAATAAAATTTTGAATAGATTTGTCACAATGGACATTATGCTGCATAGGAACAACCAAGTTAAATGTTGAATAGCGCTTCTAGCTAAGTACATATCTATTGGGTCTTGTTTTATCCTTTTGCAATTTGGAGTGGTAGTAAATTGTTCTCTTCGTTACACGCAAGAAAGTCTACAAATTGAGTCCGTTGCAATGGCATCCTTGGATTTTTTTTCATGTGTTCATTACGTATTTGGAGAAGTAGTAAACTATTCTCTTAGAGTGCACTTTGTTTTGAAGAAAATTTTTTTTCTCATTTTCCAGGAAAACGTTTTTCTAATTTTCTAGGAAATTTTTTTTCTAATTTTCCAGCATTTGATTCATTTAGAAAAATGAGTTAACGGAAAATATTTTCCTACCAATAATATCCAAATAACAGAAAATATTTTTGATCATATATCACCAAATAAAATAAAACTAACCATATTTCTAAAAATACCGAGAAGCATTTTATTATATCATTGAGTTCTTATGATACAAACGCAGCCCAAAATGATTTTGGTTACTTGTTATAGGTGTGTGTTAGGACTGATTTTACAAACTCAAAGGTGGGACTAGTTGAACACAGGGTGAGGCATTTACAGCATAGTGTGCCAAACTACTGGGGATAAAAGTTGACACCCAATCAGTAGCTCATCTATCAATTGTCATTTTAACTACCGAACTTGTGAGCAAACAACCTATTTTGTGTTAATGTAAAAATAGAGAACACTTATTGAAGAAAAGTGGATTTGAACACTAACAGCGAATTATCTACAACAATCAATTGGACAAAAAACTTATCGCTTATTTTAAGTTCACCAAGTCTAAAGCCTTAATGAAGGAATATGAATTTTCCTATTAGTTGCAGTGATAAACTAATACAAGCAAGCACAAAAAGTGATTAATAATGTGGTGTTTTCTCCACACGTGTTGCCACAAGTTCTTCAGTTCGTTTCTCCTAATAGGCTTAACAAGATAGTCAGCAACACCTCTCAACATGCACCTGTACACCGTGCATCCTGTGTAGACATCACTGCAAAATCCCCATAGATGATACATAAGTCATTGTTGGACCATGACACCAGTAAAGAACATGAATCAGCCATGCATAGATAGGTAAGACGTACTTATGAATGGAATATTTTGCATACGTTATGCTCCATAATTAGAGTAAGAAGAGCATATCAAGATATTGACGACAAATCCTTTTCAGTCAATATGAGATCTATGTTGTAGGTCTTTCCTTCGGTAACTCCCACGCCTTCAAAGCATAAGGAATAGATGCAACTGCTCAACAAAACGATAAAGTTGTTTCCACTATGAAGGTGACTCGTTAATGTGCATAAAGGAAAAAAGGAAGGTCCTAACAAGCATAAAAAGCGATGAATTGAATTCCATTCCACAACCAAGCTTCCCAAACAGTACAGAAGAATTCTACCTAAGTGCTTTGATGTTCCAGTATAAATTCACAAACATACTTTATGGCTTCATAAACGCTAATCTCAATCTTAAATCTAATGAAAGCTCAACAACCACACCTAACTTTAAGTCTTTCATATGTATTTTCATGACCAAATAAGTTGACTGTAAACCTCTCACAATTACACATAAAAGTTCATCGACTTATTTCTAATTTTTTTGTTTTTTCTAGTCTTAGCCTTCCTCACTCCAAATGATTGCCTTTTGCATATGCCACGTATTTATGATATGCTTCAAGTTCACTTGCAAAAACTATTCGTTACCGTAAATTCAAAATCTTTTTTCAAATCCTGAGTTACATCTGCTAAATATTCAGTTTCATGAGTGAAGAACAAAAAGTATTTAATGTAGTGATTTTACATGAAAAATAACATCTCATCAATTTCTTGAGAAAGCAAATATATTATAAATAGTATGAGTTTACGATTACCTATTATTCAACCATCAAATAATCTTAAACGTGTGAATTAATTGACTGATTGCGAGCAAACCTCTGTTAGCAGGAGTTTTGACAGGCAAATCAGGGAGAGATTCCACAAGACGAAGCAATGCAGCACCAGCAGTTTAGGGCATGGCCCAATCAAGGACCAACCTTTGTGCTCGCGACCAACCTTCTTGCTCGGCCTTTGCGAGCGCGAAGGTCACGACGGTGGGGCTTATCGAGGAAAAGCTGCCGATGGGGCTCTGGAGGCGGAGGCGGGCGCCTTCTTACTGCGAATCGAGACATCTTTGACAAAAATGAGGTTCTCGTAAATTTACAGAAATTAGTGGCGGAACTACACTATATTTCCCCATGTCAAATAACTGGAACAGCATGTATCCAGACAATACAATAAAATTGAAACATGAGGCCTGTTGAATTTATGCAAAATGACACCTTGAAAAAGCACAGGATGTGTGAATGAAAACAAAAATTTAAGTAGAAACATCACAGACCAAAATAAACATCCGAAGGAGTGGAGGTGGGTCAACATGTCAACAATTTCACATAAAAAATTTAAGAGCCTCATGGTTTTGTCCTTTGGCGTATAGGTAAGCACCTTCCCAAGAGGTCATCCATCCTAGGAGGGTTCCCTCTTGAGCACGCTTAACTTTTAAGTACCAAAGCTAAGCTTTCAGTTATGTCAAAATGTGTCTTCGAGAATTAATTTCAGTTTTCACATAGATATACTAAAATCACTCCCCGTATTCATTGCACAGTTCGGTTCAATCCCACCCTCTTCGCTATCCTAAAAACCTACCAGTGTTGATACCTAAATTTTGGCTGACAAGTCCTAAGTTAAAAAAAAAAAAAAAAAAATCAAAACTTTGGGAATTTTAACCGCAATGGAACCCTTTTCTTGGCTGAAAAGGGTCGTAAGAGTCCTTAGATGTCGTTTTGCTGAAAAGTCAAAATTTGACTTTCAAGTTAACTTTTTGGTTAAACATGTTAAAAAAAAAAAAAAAAAATTGGGGCCAAGGATCCGCATGTGATTAGTCAAGACCTAAGGGGTTAGATTGCAATTGAACCAGCAAATTGGTTCCAAAATGCAATTTTCAAAGTTGGGGGACCAATTTGCAAAATTTAAAATTATGCCCAATCCCTTAAATCATCATTTAAAAAAAAAAAAAAATCATTTTGACCCCTATTTAAGTTGAAACTGAACCTGGCCTGGCTTGGATTAATCTAATCAAGCCACAAGGATCAATTTGGATCAAGTTGGTAATTTCTAAGCAAGAAAATGGCCAACTTTGATGAACTTTCTTACAAAATTGGATAGAAAAAATTGCAAAGTTTAGTAAGAGACAAATTAATATACATGAATGTGCCAACTGGTCAAAAAATTGAGCCAAATTGATGGATTAAAATGTTTAAAATAGCTGCCAAAATCCAATCCTGTGATTTGGCCATAATTCAAAGCGATTAAGTAAGCAAATTTGTGGACACACCATATCCCACTTAGCTCCCAATCAGCCTAATCTCTGGCTAAGAATGCTCTCATTAAGAGTGCAAATGGACAAAATTGGGCTAGGGATAAGTTGCTGAAGACATGTGAAAATCGTAGCCAAAGTTGTTCACTCAATAGCTGCAAAAGTTTGAAGATTTCACTGTCGGGGAGCTGATAGAGCAACTCAGTTGGCAAGCTTGTCATGTGGGCATGACAAGCAAAAGGTTGCTTAATTCAGCAAATAATCTCTCAAAAGCAAGCTATTTTGAGGCATAAAAGGTTGGAGACAAGAGAGAGCCCACGATTGTCCCCCAAAGGCACCCCCATGAGGAACTCAAAAAGGACCTTAACCTAGAAATTTCAGAGAGACCCTCAGAGAAAAAAAAACGAAATTTTCATGAACTTCCAGCTAAAACTAGCCAAAACCCTCGACTAGAGAGTGAAATTATACTCAAATATCTTTCAATCATAGGTTACACGTCAAAAATGATTGTCAAGAAGGCACTCAAAAGCCTCTCAAAAATCGTGTTACTTTCTAGGAGGGGTGGACACCCAGAAATTTTTTTATAATGTAATAGGTAGATGGTTACTAGCGAGGCAAAACAAATGTTTTTGAGGAAAATAAGGGACATTTGAGGCAAAAAGTTAATTTTAGATTAAACTACAATACATATAGTTGGAGTAAATGTTAAAGGAGTTGACAAAATGGGTCTTCAAACCTGGTCATGGTGGCTAACCAAAGCCTTCGTTGTTGGTTTTCGTCTCCGCGGGTCTCATTTTCCAGCTCGAAGGGGCCAACTTCCAAGTTCCTTTAGAGGACAATTTTTTGGCTTCGTCGGTCAAGAGATACTTCACACAGAAATTAGGAAGAAAGGTAAGGCCCCTAGATGAGTTTTTGTTCAATGTAGACCATGGTTTGACCATGGGAAATCGAGAGGAAAGCCAGCCAGGCAAACTAATTTCTGAGGCTGGAATTTTTCCCAATGTTGAAGCCTCTTCCAAAAGCCATGCATTTTTGACTTTGTACCCCACTTTGCATGCATTATCTGTCTTCGTTAGCTTGATGAATGTTATAAGTAAGTGCAAATGATGCTTGGGTCAGCTTGATTTGGTCTTTAAATCTCCACGTGAACCATGAGAGTGTTTAGAATTTGAACTAAAAGCTTAGCCGATCCACATGAGTTCATGGCTGGCCAATGTGGAAGGTTACTTTGAAAGATTGGTTTGATGTGCGTATTTGACCATTATTTGATGTATTAATCATGTTTGAAAATTCATGTTACCAAATTTCATTCGGATCGAGTGTATTTTCCCATAAGTCGTGTATGTGATGAGTGCCAAGACTTGAATTTGGGCATGCAACTTGTTTACTTGACCTGAGTTCAAACCCAGCTTTACAAAAATTGGTTAGACCCACACATTTAAGGCTAATTGCAGTTGTGTTATTGTGTGGTTTGGGCTCTAAATTCTATCTAATATTGTTCTTTGAATGTATTAGTATAATTTTAATGCTTTAGTTCCATTTAAGATTGTACATGGGTCGAGATTGAAGGCCATGAATATTGCTCAAGGAAGCTATTTGAGGCAATTTAATGTGCACCAACTGTTTGACAAATGCCCAAATCAAGTTTCACTCTTGAGATGGTCAATTGAGCTTGGTTATTGTGATCTTCATATTATGAGTTGATCAAACATGGATCGGCTCATTGAATTGATCTTTCTTCCCCTTTTTTTCTAAAAAAATTGAGAATCCATAACGAAGGAGAATATATTTAGTAGTTTGTAACCACCGTGTGAGTGAGCTTAGTCAGCTCTACTCAAAAGATGACACGTGTCCTCTGACATGGACAAGGATAGGTATGGAAAATAAAAAATTAAAATCGAAGCTTTCTTTTCTATGACCGACAGACAAACTGGTGAGATGAAAACGGACAAAGCTATAAATGCTAACATTTAAAGGTAAAATAGAAATGCAAAAGGGGAGAGAGAACAAGTGAAGAAGCCCTTGGAAGTTGAAAAGAAAAAAAGAGTTTTAGAAACGTAAAAGGAAGAGGAAAGGGCGGGCGGGGGGGGGGGGGGGGGGGGGGCATAAAAGGTAGAAAGCCCTTAAAAATTGAAAAGAGGGAGTGAATTAAGCAGGTTTTTAGCTATTACCATATATTGTATCGTCCTTTTTCACCTCACGTGTCGAGAAAATATTAGGTACCTTAATAGCTCTACGTCATTTTTACTTTGAACCACTCAGCAGCTGATAGCTGTTCGGGCAGGTCCATGTCGTCCCAGTTCAAACCAGCGCAGGCAAAGGGCAGAGTGTTCTCTTTCGTCTTTATCTTCTCTCTCCTCTTTACCTGCTCTCTCTTCTTCCTCCTTCAACGCTCTCTTTGCACTTTACCCCGACACACTAAACCTTCCCGTCTAGTGCTTCCTCCGACGACCGTCGCTCCCTCCCGATGACAGCCTTTCTCTCTCCACTAGATGGCCTCATCCTCTGGGCTGCATTCTCTCGGTTTACTCCCATGACCTCTTTCTTCCTAAATTTCGCTCTCTCTCGATGGCCAATTTTGCTTGCCTCTCTTCGTCACCCCCGACTTGCGATCGAGAAGCAATCGCTTTGCCCTGTCATCTAATCTTCCGTCAACGACTTGCTTTCTGCTTTGCTCAAAGTGGTCCCTCGAGAAGCCCTAAATCTGCAACCGCAAGTCAAGTCCGATTTTATTTCTTGGGTTTTTATGTTCTCATATTTGTTTTGGGAGAAAAAGTACTTAGAAGCTCGTTGGTTTATTGCTTCTAATTCTAAGCACAGCAACATGAGAAAGCTTGGCCTCTCCTACATAAGCCAACATTTTACGGATGAAAAGTCCTTAGATTATTCAGCTGGCTCTGTTGACTCTTTGTCTATTGATTATGGATCTAGATGAGGTTGATTTTTTTCTTGTCTTGAACTTATTTATCTGTTAGTCTTCAACCAGGTTAACATCCGTATGTCTCTTCTTTCTACTAAGTTTGCAAATATATTTCTTCCACCAATGGCATCTTTTTAAATCGCTTCTAGTTTTTCCTTAGCCTATTTTGTAATGTCATTTCTAGTGTAAAAATATGACCGTTTTTCTTTTGGGGATTGGGTGTGTTAACATACATATATATGTAAATATGATGCAGATGGGCCTCTTTAAGTTTGTGCTACAAGTTTTTGGACACTCGGACCCTTGGAGCGCCAAAAGTTGGCACAAAGGGACACTTAAGTGCCAAAAGTTACGAAAGTGATACTTAAGTGCCAAAATCAGAGCAAAATAGATCACTTAAGTGCCAATTCGGCCAAAATGCTGACATGTCAATTTTCAGCGAAATAAGTGCAAAATGGCATCATTTTGCACGCCGATGTGGCTAGACAATGCAAAAATGACGTTGTTTTAGTGCTGAAGTGGTAAAAAATTAATATAAAAATTAATTAAATTAAATTTAAAACTAAATTTATTTAAAACATTTATAAATATAAATATAAATATTAAAAAAAATTTAAAAAAATGAGGGGGGTAGCTTAGGGCCGAGCCCTCGCCATTCTTGCCTCCCCTCCGCCGCCTGGAAGGGTCGACAACGAAGGGGGAGGGTCGGGCGGGGAGGGCCTCGCGAGTCCTTGCTCGGATCCGGTGAGGGTCAACGGCCCTCACCCGGCCGTGCCGAGGGTCGGTGGCCCTCGCCCGACCGGGCCAAGGGCCATCGTCGGCCGAGGCGACCCCGGTGGGTGGTGGCCCTTGACCCGGCCGGCGAGGGCCGCCGACCCTCGCCGAACCGGGGAGGGTCGCGACCCTCTCCTTAGATCTGGTCAAGGGCGTGCTGGCCGTCATTGCCGGTCGGCTGGGGTCGCTGGCCCCCGGCCAGGGCTCGGTGGCCCCGGCCGACCTTCCCCCACCTTCCGGCGACGGGGAAGTGGCGGCGACGACGAGGGCTAAACCCTCGGCCGTCGGCCTGCCTTCCTCCTCCTCCTCCTCCTCTACCTTTTTTTTTTTAATATTATTATTATTATTATTATTATTATTATTATTATTTTGTTTTAGATTTAATTTATTTAATTTTATATTAAAATTCAAATTATACCAAAATGACGTCGTTTTTGTGTGTGTTTTTGCCGAGTCGGCCTTCTAGCGAGCCACGTAAGCGAGAAAATCAATAATAAAAAATGCCACATATTTCCGGCAAGGTTCGTCGAATGTGGCACTCAAGTGTCTCATTTTTCATAAAAAGTGGCTCTTCTTTCGTAAGTTTTGATACTTAAGTGTTCCTTTGTGCCAACTTTTGGCACTTGAAGCATTCTTTTGCCTAATTTTTTGTGTAGTGTGTCTTGTTTCTGCTTTTTTATTTATTCCTGGGCTATTCTTTGTTGTTGATGTGTTTGTCTTCATTTCCTGAATATGGGCAACTTTTTTAGGTCTTTAGAGTTGTGTTTTTCACAGCTGTTAGCGTGATCCCTTGAGTAGATTCATGCTAGCGAACTCAAATGAGTAAATCTGTTTTATATTTGTTTCACAAGCATTTCAAAGTGTTCTTCTATCGTATCATGCTTCTCTTCTTTGGGTGGGTGTTGCATTTCGCAGTCTCTCTCTAATTTGTTTCTCTTGCTTCATGAAATTTGTGGTTACAATTTGTTTCTCTTGCTTTATGGAATTTGTGGTTACGTACCAATGATGAGATGATTCTTTTGCTGCATCTTAATGTAGGTTCATGAAATAGCCATGGTCTTAGCTCCAGCTTAAGCTCCGAAGAAAATCATGCTTTTCCTTTTGCCAATCATCCTGCCTGCCACAACAACAAAGCACCCATTAGAAACCAGGGCTGGAAAAAGTGGAGATAGCAATTTGGGATATTCTATAATTGAGTTACGATTTACAACCTTCTATACTTTCAGCATATAATCATCAAAACTTCTATCCTGAATAGCTGAGATCATTGCTATTTCATGAACCTACATTAAGATGCAGCAAAAGAATCATCTCATTATTGGTACGTAACCACAAATTCCATAAAGCAAGAGAAACAAATCAGAGAGGGAGTGCGAAATGCAACACCCACCCAAATAAGAGAAGCAAGACAGGATAGAAGAACACTTTGAAATGCTTGTGAAACAAATATAAAACAGATTTACTCATTTGAGTTCGCTAGCATGAATCTAGTCAAGGGATCACACTAACAACTGTGAAAAACACAACTCTAAAGACCTAAAAAAGATGCCCATATTAAGGAAATGAAGACAAACACATCAACAACAAAGAATAGCCCAGGAGTTAATAAAAAAGCAGAAACGAGACAAACTACACAAAAAACTATAGCACAAACTTAAAGAGGCCCATCTGCATCATACTTACATATATATGTATGTTAACACACCCACTCCCCAAAAGGAAAAACGGAAATAATATTTTTACACCAGAAATGACATTACAGAAGAGGTTGAGGAAAAACTAGAAGCCATTTAAAAAGATGCAATTGGTGGAAGAAATATATTTGCAAACTTAGTAGAAAGAAGAGACATGAGGATGTTACCCTTGTTGAAGACTAACACAAATAAATAAGTTCAAGACAAGAACAAAATCAACCTCATACGGATCCATAATCAGCAGACAAAGAGTCAACAGGGCCAGTGGAAGAATCTAAAGAATTTTCATTCATAAAATATTCGCTTATGTAGAAGAGGCCAAGCTTTCTCACGTTGCTGTGCTTAGAATCAGAAGCAATAAACTAGCGAGCTTCTAAATACTTTCTCCCCCAAAACAAAGATGCGAACATAAAAACCCAGGAAATAAAATCGAACTTGACTTGCGGTTGCAGATTTAGGGCTTTTTGAGGGACTGTTTCGAGCAGAGTGGAAAGCAAGTCGTTGATAGAAGATTAGACAAGAGGGCGGAGCAATTGCTTCTCGGTCGCGAGTCGGGGGGGGGGGGTGACGGAGAGAGGCGAGCGAAATCGGCCGTTGGGAGATATTACGATCTGGGAAGAAAGAGGTGGCGGGAGTGCGCCGAGAGAATGCGGATGAGGCCATCTAGTGAAGAGAGAAAGGGTGTCGTCGGGAGGGAGCAACGATTGTTGGAGGAAGCGCTAGACGGGAAGGTTTAGTGCGTTGAGGTAGAGTGCAGAGAGAGCGTCGAGCATCGGAGGAGGAGGAAGAGAGAGCAGGTGGAGAGGAGAGAGAACGCTTTGCCCTCCGCCTGCGGTGGTTTGAACTGGGACGACGTGGATCCGCTCGGACAGTTGTCAGCTGCTAAGTGGTTCAAAATAAAAATAACATCGAGCTGTTAAGATATCTAATATTTTTTCCTCACGAGTCTGTCTACATGTCATAGAAAAGACAGTTTCAGAATTTAATTTTTTATTTATCATCCATGTCCATGTTTATGTTAGAGGACAAGTGTCACCCTTTAAATAGTGTTGACCAAGCTCATGCACATCAGATGGGCTGGTGACGTGCAAGTAACCACATAACATTTTTTCATAACGAAGATGTTGGGAAAGGGACGATAGAAAATCCTTCCTTTCCCAAAAGAAGTTGCCAACAAGATTGGCCTATATGAAAATTTGATTCTTTGTCTAAAGCACTTCTCTTTTCTCTAGGTTTCTCTTGGGCTTAATCTTGATACGAGTCAATAGTTATATTTAGGAATAATGACTAGACGGGAACATCCCTGCACTTTCTTTCTGAGGGAAAGACTAAACGCCATTGCATAATCTGAGAGTCCAATAAAACACTACAGCAATTTTATAATAAGAGCCACTCGAAAGGGTATTAACCATAACTACCACACTAAACTACAAGAAAACTAATTTCGAATTATAGAGTATTGTATTAGAAGTCTGAAAATCTTTCCTCGTTTTGTAGCTTCAGACATGGGAACCTGCAAGGTTCACATTCAAATTAAGAGGAGCAACACTTTCATAAATCTCTGTGTCATTTGGTTGCTTAACGTGTTTGTACACCAAATGCACCCTACAGCTTCTTAGAATCCCCTCTAATGCTTGAAACAGTACTATCAATTGACTCCAGTGATTCAGCAATTTGGCATCCAATCCCCATATCATTCACCATGGAACGTATAAAAGCCATATGAGGTCAGACTCCAGTGAGGAAAAACAATCTACGCAACCATAAGTTTCTTGATTGTCAACAAACAACTAGATCTCGCATGAAATACTGGCTTCTTTCATATTAGCAGAATCAACAATAGTACAAAAGGCCAAGCCGGCTATGTCACAATATGATTCTGAAGATACAGGAAACCTTAAGAGTCCTCTCATGCTTTGATGGACAAACCACTTCGGGATCTTGCTTCCAGGATGAATTATGTCAACCTGAGTCTCTCTAGGCAATCCCAGCTAGTCAGAACCTTTTACACTTGAGACACAAAGATGAGAGAGAGAGAGAGAGAGAGAGAGAGAGAGAGAGAGAGAGAGAGAGAGAGAGAGAGAACTCAATTGACAACACATTGCAATTGCTAGAGCATTGATCCTAAATCAGCTGATGACAGCCAGAAAGTCAATTTGTTTGAGCCAAGGTGATCTATCTTGATTATATCGTAGCATGTGTGATAAGTCCACACATGTTTCTAGCAATTCATAATCTTTTGCAAGTAAAATGTTATGTTCTCCGGGAGAGCTGGAATCTCTTGAAGCTGCATGCAACATGCCAAAAGAAGCCACTGCAACTTAGTAAATTGACTGATGCATGTGGGAAGTTTGACAAATTTGCTCTCCGACAGATCTAAAATTGTCAAGGAGGACAGACAATGAAGATTTTGCAAGAGCTAACCTCTAATAAGTTGCATCTTTGCATATTCAAGTAAATTATGCTCAATAGGGTTAATGGGAGAGAGAGATTGGTATAATCATTTGATCTCCACATAGGTTCCACGAACTTGCTAAGTTGTGAGCATCCATCAATAAAAAATATGAACAAGATGCTGCAATGTATAGATGCTACAAGGAAGCCTTTTAAGGTACACGGTCTCTTATATACAACTATTGTTGATGTATCAAGACTGCGCCATTCGTTTTTTTCTTTGTTTTGTTTAGTCAGTTTGTTGATGTCCTGTTTTCTAGGAGTTGGTTAATTGTTGTTTTACTCAGTCAATCTTATCTTGTAGGAGCAGTTAGCTGCACATTTTTTAGCTGTTTTGTTAGTTTGTTGTTGGTTTTGTGGACCAAGCAAGCTGTTAGTGGGCAACGTGGGTTTATGGTTAAGTTCTAGTATATATTTTGAACAATTTTCAGTTTTCAAAAAAAGACACATAGCTTTTGTTGTCAACTCCTTCTCTGTTCTTTTGAAAACAACACTGGTATCAAAGCTTTCTTGATCTTAAGGGGCTGTGAGTGACTTGTGAGATTGATTGAGATGTGTATCTGCATCCATATAAGTTAAAAGCAAGATGGAGGTAAGACCGAGTGGTCTTTTAGCAATGGCTCCACCAGCGTTTGATGGAGAAAATTATCAAGCCTGGGCAGTGAGAATGCGAGCCTATCTAGAGGGTTGTGATTTTTGGGAAGTTGTGGAACAAGATTATGAAGTTGCTCCCCTTCCTGACAATCCAACCGTCAATCAAATCAAGTTTCACAAGGAGAGGACAACAAGGAAAGCAAAGGCAAAGTCTTGTTTATATGTTGTTGTCTCACCTGCCATTTTTAGCAGAGTTATGGCTTGTGAATTAGCCAAAGCTATGTAGGACTTCCTCAAAGCTGAGTATTAAGGAGATGAGAGGATCAGAAGCATGAAGGGGCTAAACCTGATCATAGAATTTGAGAGACTGCAGATGAAGGAGTCTGAGACAATTAAAGAGTATTCTGATAAGTTGATAAGCATTGCAAATCAGGCAAGAGTTTTAGGCACTGACCTCTGTGATAATAGGCTAGTGCAGAAGATTCTTGTCTCCTTGCCCGAAAGGTTTGAGGCAACCATTGCCTTTTTGGAGAATACCAAGGATTTGTCTCAGATCAAGTTGGCAGAATTGCTAAATGCTCTGCAAGCACAAGAGCAGAGGAAGTTAATGAGGCTGGAAGGAAGTACAAAAGGAGTTTTGCTGGCCAAAGAACAACAGAATGTAGGAGGAAAAGTCAATAAGTGGAAAGGGAAGAAAGGAAATGGTTGTAGTGGTTCAGAAGCTGTTGCAGGAAAGAACAGTGCAGGCAACTCCAAGAACAATTGGGGAAGATATTCCTTATGTTAGCACTGTGGAAAAAAGAATCATCCACACTTTAGGTGTTGGAAGATGCCAGATGTAAGGTGCAGAAAGTGTCATAAGCTTGGACACATTGAGAAGTTTTGCAAAGAGAAGAGAGATCAGCAGCAAGGTGAGGTACATGCTGCAGTCCAACAAGAGGTAGATCAACTGGTTTTTGCCTCTTGTTTCTCCTCTAATACTCCATGTGACAGTTGGCTTGTTGATAGTGGTTGCACAAATCACATGACAAGTGATGAAACACTGTTTATAAACCTTGACAAGTCGTTGAAGTCAAGAGTGAGGATTGGGAATTGGGAGTACTTAGAAGTGAAAGGTAAAGGGACTGTAGCAATGGAGAGTTATGTTGGAACTAAGCTAGTTTCTAATGTGATGTATGTGCCTAAAATTGATCAGAATTTGCTGAGTGTAGGACAGTTAATAGAAAAGGGATTTAAGGTGATATTTGAAGAGGAAAAGTGTTTGATCTTTGACTCCAGTGGTCAGGAGATGTTCAAGATAAGGATGCAACAGAAGAGTTTTTCTTTGAATCCTCTTGAGAAGGAGCATATGGCATTTAAGTGTTAGGCTAATGATTTAGAAATATGGCACAAGAGGTTGGGGCACTTTCATTATAAAGGCGTGCTGTTCTTGCAGACGAATGAAATGGCAACTGGGTTACCAAGCCTGGAGGAGTAGATCACAAGGTGCAAAGCTTGTTTGCCGGGCAAGCAGACAAGACTTCCCTTCAAGGAATCCACTTGGAGAGCTATAGAGAAGCTGCAACTGATTCATACAGATGTATGTGGTCCACAAGTGACTCATTCACTAAATGGCAGCAGGTATTTCATTATTTTCATTGATGATTATACTAGAATGTGCTGAATTTACTTTATGAAGCAAAAGTCAAAAGTTGCTGGGGTATTTATGAAGTTTAAGAAATGGGCTGAGAACCAAAGTGGCTGCAAGATTCAGGTCATTAGATTTGATAATGGAACAGAATACACTTCATAGAGGTTTAATTCTTTCTGTGAAGATGCTGGAATTGAGCATCAACTTACTACTCCTTACTCCCCACAGCAAAATGGAGTTAGTGAAAGGAAGAATAGAACCATTATGGAGATGACTAGGTGTCTGCTGTATGAGAAGAATCTACTAAAAGAGTTTTGGGCAGAAGCAACAAACACATCAGTTTTTCTGCTGAATAGACTACCTACGAGGGTATTGGAGATGAAGACACCCTTTGAGACTTGGTTTGATGTCAAGCCAATTTTAAGAAATTTGAAGGTGTTTGGTTGTTTGTGTTTTTCTCATATTCCATAGGTCAAGAGAGACAAGTTGGGAGAGAAAGTTGAGCCTGGGATCTTTGTTGCCTACAGTTTAATGTCAAAAGTGTGAAAGCTAGTACAAGCACCTAAAGGGGGATGAATAGGTGCGAAAACAAATTTTGCAGAATAAAGTATACAATTTTTCTTTTAAACTAACTCTGTTTAGCAATAGACTATGAAAAGGAAATTAGACTCTAGTAATCAGATAGAGTTACGATCAAAGTAAAAGAGCTTAGGGAAGAGAATAAGAACACAAGGTTTATAATGGTTCGGCTTAATCCTGTGAAAGCTAGTACGAGCACCTAGAGGGAGGTGAATAGGTGTGAAAATAAATTTTACTTTTAAATCAACTTTGTTTAGCAATCGACTATGAAAAGGAAATTAGACTTTAATAATAAGATAAAGTTACGATCAAAATAAAAGAGCTTAGGGAAGAAAATAAGAACACAAGGTTTATAGTGATTTGGCTTAGTCCAAGCTTACGTCCACTCTTCCGCACTAACAGCCCACCGGCTGGATTTCACTAAGAATCAAAGAGTTGTTACAATATAGCTCTTACTTGATTCCACAGTGTAAAGACTCTCCTACACTTCCTCAAAGTCTCACAGAAGTATAAACTCTTTTTTGAGTACAAGTTCATGCTCAACAAATGAATTGACAAAGAACAAGGAGCTTCAAACTTTGGAATTTCTCTATCGCGCACCCACTCGAATAACTGGAACATCTTCCTATATACTCCTCCATGCCTTCATAACCGTTGGCACTTACCAAAGGAGTTCTTCCAATCTACCCGTTGGACATAATCAATTAGGGAGATTTCGAGTTATTTAAGGAACATGACGATAGCCCATCAATCATGCTCACCCATACAATCAGAATCTAGATTTCCATAAGTAGAACCTTCCAAGTATGCTTCGCCACTTGAGGTTATGAAAGAAAGAAATCAATCATTGTCTAATCAACGGATCCAAATTATCCGAATGAATTTCAAATCGAATAATAGATTCTGAGATACTATATCCAACCGAGAGATCTTCTTTAGTCGATAGAATGAAATCCTTAAAGAAATACTTAATTCTGGATAAGTCTTATTCGACGATCTAGAAACTGTTGATGAGGATAGACTTTGAATCTTGATTCTGGTGGTCCGGCGGTCTTCAGACTTTGACAAGAGAGTCAGCAAGTCTTTAGACTAGATTGATGGAAATGTTTTGTCAGCTTCAAAATACTCAAGGAAGTTTTCTCCAACAATCTCCCCCCCTTTTTTATGGTAACAAAACTTTCCTGCAGATTTGGATATCTTTGACCTGCAAAATAATACTTAAGCAAACATGGATATCTCACAAAAGATAATTGACTTAGTAAAGACAGAATTAAATATGCATCCATAGGAAATAAGTTAGTCCTGTAAATACATAGCTATCTTTGTCATGAAATACCCATAGTGCTTAGGATAAACAAACGATCAAACAATCAAAATCCAGTCACAACCACATAGCAGTCACAACCACAACCAACCAAACAAAAGTAAAGTCAAAAGTAAAGTCAATCAAAAAATCAAAAAGTAAAGAGTTAAATCTCAAATCTGCAACATCTGCAACATCTCTCTCCCTTTTTGTCAGCATTAAAAAGGTAGAGACAAAAATAGAATGAAATTAGGTTTGCTTTAGAATGCAAACAAGCTGAAAATTTCCCATTGACTAGACAATCCCTTCCAGCTTTTTCAAATCCTCCTTCAGTTGAGCCACATCTTCACCCTTGGCATTTGCTTGAACTTGAAGAGCAAGGGCATGAATTTGATCATGCAATGAAACTGAAGAGGCTTGACCTGCATTCTGCAAGTTCTAAACTTTGCATCCTAGGGCATAAATCTGTCCTCGCATCTCCATAAGAATATCAAGCAATCTTCGAAAGTCTGGTGAATTATCAATTTGAGCACTAGCCTCTGAATGATCAGTCTGAGGTGTATTGGCAAATGATGATATTTCTGTATGAGCACCCAGACTTGGAAATTGAGATGCATAGTAGCAGCAATTGAAGATGTACCTCTTTTCTCAGCAACTCCCCATGTTTCATTGCCTTTAGGTGGAGAGAAGTACTCTTCATGCTCTATCTCCTCTTGTTCACCTCTGCCTTCTTCTTATTCCGCAATCCTTTCTTCCTCTGCTTCTTTTTCCATTAATTCTCTCTCTCTAGTCCTTTGGTCGAACTCTTCTCTTTCTTGATCTTGTATCTTCTCTGTTTCTGGAACAGAACGATGTAAGTTTTTCAATGCAAGAGCGGAAATTGTGATATCATCCTCATCCTCTTCATCCTCCAAGATGAGGGCTCTTCTTTTCCTGGATGGAGCAACCATGAGCTCCTTCCCTTTCTGTTTTGCAGCTGAAGAGACTGGTTGAGTCTTGATAGGGGTTTTCTCCTTGAATCACTCCAAAGCCTTTTTTTTTAGTTCCTTTAGACGCAATTTGGAAACCATTTTCAGTCCCACCACCATTTGATCGCATGTTCTAACACATAGAATCCTGGGAGGCTGAATGTTCAAATGTCTGAATAACTTAGTGACTAGTGCTGAGCAAGGAAGTTGGCTCGTCTTTCACCATCATTATGTACATGTGGAACATGATAGTATGTGGAAGAGAGAACTTTTTACCAGCGTTAAGGATGAATGGACCTAGACTTAGAACCAGGGAAGGAGAGTAAATTCCTGCAGGTATGCATCCCACATTGGGCGAACAACTCCGGTTCAAGCCCTTTCAGGGACAGCCTTTTAGCAGAAAGCTACTCAGCCTTTTAGTTCAGAGCCTAGAGACACCCAAGAATGCCAGGATGGAAACGTTTCTAACCTACCCAAGCTGCATTTCTCGAAGGATCCTACTAGGCTAGAGAAGAAGAGGAATTTAGAAAGCCATGGAGAGAGTTTTTCACAAAGCACACACTTTACTTCAAGGGACTCTGCCCAACACAATACATCCTCATGGCCTTATATAGGCAAAATGAGGTCACAAAGCAACAAACAAGGACCAAGCTCATGGGTCCGGGTACAAACAGGGGGCAACGGGAATTATTCGCACACTATGAACAGTAACTGTACTGTGAATAGTACATTCCCTAGCCTAGTGCTACAAGTAAAAGTGAACAAGTGACTCGCTACGGTGAAAATGTACGGACTCAACGGTCTCGTCCATCGCGGGCATTGTAGCTACGGTGACCGAGTCCGAGTCATCGAGCTGTCTTCTAGGAGATGAGCTTCGTACTTCTGTGGAGGGCTTCAAGATCTTCTCCGGTGAGAGGATCGATTTAGCCTTTTTGATGAGGATGCTTGTTCATGAGCCCAATGAGATGCTTCTTCTTCGCCCGTTTGTTTCTTCACTTGTAGGACGAGCAGAATACTTGGTCGGGGCCAATTTGATGTTTGTGCATAGTACGATGTGTCCATGTTTTGGAATGAGGACGAAGGTCCCTGTTCGTAGGGATCTGGGACGAGGACCTCCAAAGCGTGCATAGGGATCTTGAGTAGACTGGACAATGTCATCTTCGTTTGTCATTTCATGCTCTTGGGACGATGCAGCTTGTCTGTATTGCATGAGTGCTTCCTTAGCTTCCGGTGCTAGGTCATAATGATCCCACGTAGTGGGTACATTATTCCAAATATCTTCAGGAATGGTTTTGTTTTCTTGGCATAGGATTCTCTGGAGTTCTCGATACTCGTTTTCACAAAATCTAACAGATTTTGGATAAGATTTGTGAATCCTGGCTTCTCTACTGTTCAGGTTAGGCTTATAGGATGTGGTTCCTATTTCAAGTGGTGCATTTGGAATACTTCCATTATTTCTGCAGAAATTCCATGGACGTCGAAAAAACAGGATGGTATGGACTTCAGGATTCGGTGTCATGGTTCTCAGTTCTTTTTCCAAGTCTTGTTTCCGGCATGTAGGATGATAGAACCAATTTAGAAAATCTAAAAGATTTCTATCACATTCCTTTTCAATGTTTCTTCCGAGCAAGAATATCCTGGTGAGATTAGCAATGAATCTTGGTGGGGATTTCAAAAGCTATTAAGTACTTATTAGTCAAGTACCATAACAAGCGTTTTGAGCTGGTGCGGGAAATCATCTTCTTTCCGAGATAAGAGGATGAATGAAAGGATAATTCAAATTTAACCCGAAAGGATAAAGAATCGAACCTCCATTGAATCGAATAGGTCTGTGTGACATTGCCACATGAGGTTCTCCAGATTTTCGGCAAGACTGTCATTCTGGATTTGCTGAATAATTTCTTTGGGGATATTTCCAGCTTGGCAAATTTGTGATCTTCTCAATCTTGTATTTCACCCCATGATTGAGCATATGGAAAGCAGGCCTTTTGATGTACATGTTGATTTCAGCTGTTGCTTTGGGTCTTGACAAGAAGTCGGCAAGCACATTCTTTTTGCCCGGAATGTGTTTGGTTTCAAAAAGAGTATTTTGAAAACCATTCAGCCCATCGAAGCAATTGAGAGTTTGGAATCTGCTTTTGTTTAAACTTGGTCATACGTGGAAAAGATGCCATGTCTAATTCTACTAGGAAATGATGGCCAATGAGATGAAACTCAAATTTTTTGATTCCATTTTTTTGCTAAGATTTCTTTGAAAGTGGAATGGTAGTGCATTTCAGCTTGAGAGAACTTTCCACTTTTGTGAGCACAAAGAAGTCTCTTACCATCAATTTCTTTGAACAGGACGGCTGCCCAGTATTCATCACTGGCGTCAGTTTGGAGAATTCTTTTGCTTGTTGATGGTATTTGCAATGGTGGGAGATTTTGCATAATCTCCTTGAGTTCAACGACGCTTTGGTTTGAGTTTTTCCCCAAGGTGGGGAGTTCTTCTTCAGCATGGATTGCAAAGGGATCGGGAGTTTTGCAATATTGGGGACAAAGTCTCTGAGATAATTGATTATCCCCAGAAATTGCTGAACTTGTTTTGTCGTGAAGTTATCCACAGGAAACTTCAATAATTCTTGAGCAATGTGTGGCCCTGGATAGTATGTACCTTTGTTGAGGTGCATACCAAGAAATTCAATTTTGTCTGGGGCAATGTTCATTTTTCTTTGAGAAAGCATAATGCCATGCTTTCTTACTATTTCGAGAACTTGCTCAAGAAGTTGACATTGTGACTGCTCATCAGGACTGTAGAGTAGAATATCGTCGATGTATACGGCTGCACTCGACAAGATTGGTTGGAAAATTCGACACATGGCCTTTTGGAACAAGGATGGGGCTACTTTTAGGCCAAAAGGAAGAACTTTCCACTGAAAGTGTTGGTTCGGGATACAGAATCCTGTTTTGGATATGTCTTCAGGATGGATACCCAATTGCCAAAATCCGGCTTTGAGGTCGAATTTGGAATAGATGTGGGCCTTGGTTAAACCAGTAAAGAGAGAATCTCTGGATGGTAAAGGGAATTTGTCATCTTGGAGAAAGAGGTTGAGGGGTTGATAATTAATTACCAATCTCATTTTCCCTCTATTTTGCTCAGCACGTTTATTGATATAAAAAGCTTCATAGGCCCATTGAGAATCGGAGGTTTCAATGAGGCCTTGCTGTAATAATTCTGAGCATTCCCTTTGGGCTAGAGCCAAATGTTCTGGGTTCATTCCCATATGACTTGCCTTGGTTGGATTGATATCCTCGTTCTTTTTTAAAGGAAGGCGGACAAAGAACTCTGGGTTTTCCCATAAAGGATGAGAACATTTCTGGGCAAATTCTGAATGGGATTCTTAACAAGATTCAAGCAACTTTTGCATGATTGGATCTAGTAAACTCATCTCAATGGAGAAAAGTCTCTGGATGTTAACGAACTCAGAGAATTGGTCTTTAAATCTAAGACCTTTTCCAGGAATGATTCGAAGTTGAGGGATTTGGGTCATGATATCCCACCCAATTATCAAATCTTTATTGGGAAGAATTGATCCAAAATTTTTTGTAGTTAAAGAACATTGAGGGAAAAACTGGACGCTGACTGGTGTGGTTCTGACATTCGTGGAGAAAGTATCTCCTGAAGCGAGTTGAAATATCGAGTGTAAGGAGTCGGAATTCTTCGGGTAGCACTTTTGTATCAAGAATGGAACAACTTGCTCCCGTGTCAATAAGAGCAATGACATTTATAGGCTTGGCAAACTTCGAGGTGAGGATTTTGACGGGAAAATGAGGGCAAAGTGAGTTTGACTTGAGAATATATCGGGATTTCGCTACGAAGATGTGGGAGCTATGTGAAAGATGTCTTGATTGAGTCGAGTCGACTCGCTTTCACTGGAAGTTTGGTAAAAGGGAATGACACAAAGTGTTTGTTCAGTTGGTTCATCATCAGCAGAGAATAAAGATTCAATATCATCATTTTCAAGTGAAAAACCTGTTTCATTTTCTATGAGATGATTCTGACCTTTTTTCGCCTGAGGACAATTTTTGGCGAAATGTCCTTTCTTGTTGCAAATGTAGCAACGGCTTGATTTCTTATGGCCTGTGCGATCCTTTCTTTTGCGTAGGTATCGCCATTTCTTCTTTTTCCGGAAATGCTTAGAGCCATGTCTGGATTTCTTTATGGAATACTTCTTATAGTGCTTTTTCTTCCCGGAATACCGGCCACAAGTACCATCACAATCTTGTTTGGAGCATTTGATTTTTAGCTTCGATGAGAACAAGCTGCTTCAAGCCGCTTGTCGTCGTGATGTATGTTTGGACCATTCGGCGCTTTAAGCATAATTCTTCAAGGCATAGATGAACTTCTTGCTGGATTTCTCCCATGGGAACGTCTTGTATCCTTCTTTGCTTTCCAAAGAAAGATCTTTCAACCATCTGTGATAACTCTTTAGGGATAGAAGTAAGGAAAACATGCTTAAGATTTGGATCGCGCCAATTTGGTAAAAGAGTGAAGCATTAATCTATAATGCTTATCAAGATGCCTTTTCGAAGGGAGCAAGCATCTTCTTTCAAAGAACTCTCTTTTTTTGAGCTCTTTGAGATCTCCGGTGTTCCCACAAAAACATGATATAGGTAAATAAGGGCATGGCTGTAATTTGGTAATGACAAAGAGAAACGTAAGTGGTCTTGTTCTGTGAGTGATTGCCACCAAAATTTAAGGCTTCCCGTGAACCTTGTAACAAAATTGTAAAGGACATCATTCATATCATGGTTGGTGATGGACGTGTACTCAACCAAGTATGAAACTCTTCAAGTCTATGTGGCCATTGCGAATAAGGAATATCGTCAATGGAGAAGAATTGTTTTGATGCCATAGACACATGCCTAGCGAGACTTGGTTCTAGTGGGATTACTTGTCTGTCCAAATTCGGATCGAATAGTTTGATTCCATCTCCATTTCATAATCATAGTCTGGAGGAGTGCCAGCCATGAATATTTGTGAGGTTGGTGGAACAATAGGGGGAGAATCAACTGTGTGATATGAAAAGGATGAGAAAGAGGAGAGGGATGCTGAGTCTGATGTAGTAGAAGAAGTTTGGGTAGCTTGCGAATCCGCTTTTTTACGGGATAACGGGATCGGGCTCAGTTGTTGGGTACTAGGATCAATTTCTTGCTTACCCAAATCCTTCAAAAAGGATTCTAATGGATTTGATAACATCATCTGGTCCGGCCTTTCTCTTATAACAATTGAACTTGATTCTCAGTAGGTGGTGTCTTCTCTTTCCCTTTTCCTTTTTCAAGGCTTGGAGACGGCTTCGTATATCCGAATCTCTTCCGGAGGAATCTTGTGGGATATTGGCAAAAACAGACACTTGTGGTGCTGGGGATGCATACCCAGTTTGAACATGAGGTGCCAATGGATCGAAGGGTCTCGAATCTTCCTTCCTCAAGAAGTTGAATTTGCTTCTTGAGTTTCTCTATCTACGGCTTTGGATTTTCAAGATAATGGTACCCAAGATGTTGTCCCGATTCCAAGGCTTGAAGCCTTTTCGGAACTCGAAAGTATCTTCTTGGTACCCTCATCGTATCTTCGGAGATCTTGTTGCACGCTTCCAATTTTGGAATCAATAGCCTTGAAGGCATTGTTTTGTGCCAATGAGTCTCTGATTGCCAATTCAAAACAGCTTCAGCCGCAGGGGTTTTCTTCTGTCTCCCATGTTCATCCACATCAGTGGGGGTAGGAATTTTAGGAACATGGCGGTATCTACCATGTGGATCAATAAACTCTTCAGTGGCTGGGAACGAGAGTTTAGAACTTTCCTTGACAAGTGGAGGGAAGTCAGTATCGTGAAACATGGCAATAGAAGAAGTGGGTGGTACTTCTGTTGGGACTTCAAGCGGGTAAGAATGTTTCTTAGCCCATTTGAGGATTGGCTTATAAAATTGAGAAAGAGCTTGTTTTTTTCTGGGGAGGAGAAGGTGGAGGTGATTTTGGTGGATCTTGTGGGGTTTGGGACATAGTACTGAACTCTGGTGGTGGAGGTGATGCATAAGAGACCATGAACTGGTATTTGTCACACTCACCAAGAGTATCAACGGAGGAATCTCCGTTCAAGTACCTTTGGTACATCTTATCTTTGTGCCTTTTCCGTCGAGGTGGAGATCTTGCAAGAGGATCTACCTCATCGGAGAATTTATGCAGTGGGAACATTGGCAAAAAGGATCCCAAAAACAATGACCATAATTATCTTTATAGTAATGAACAGGATGTCCATCACCATCAAAGTGTCGAACAAGCTTTTTGGGTCTGGTTGAGAAATAGAGTCAGGAACACATGGTTCAATCATGAAGAGGGTCTGGAAGATAGAAGGACTTTCTTCCTTTTCCTTGCCAAATTTGATGGAAACAGTTCCATCTTTTTTTCGTACAAACTCGAGTCGCTGGATTTGGAAAGGCTTGTTATGCCGATGTAGCTTTTCATAGTTGGTGATCCAAGTTTCTGGAAGAAGCTTGGCCAACGTATCCTTGGGGATCTGTCTGGGAACATGGATGCAAGACGCCCGGTCGTTCTGCATAGAGATGAACAACGCATCTTCATTACCATTGTTGAAGTTGAGGTCGAGGGCGTGGTTCTGCACTCGATAAACCATCCGGTAATGTAGGGTTGCAGCTCTGATTCAGCAGTTTGAGGGCTCCAGTGAGCTGGACTTGGACTTTCAAGAAAGAAAGTAGCCGGGGGTCTCGATAGAGCGATATTGAAATTTGGATACAAAGTTACAAAAACTGTTCCAAAGCATTTAAAGTGGTTTGAACAAGTGCCTATACATGCATGCTGGTATTGTAAAAACCACGGTATCCAACAATGATATTCTTGCCACAACGGGCAAACCTTTCCGACCATGGAAGGTAAGGGCAAGACGAACGACTCCATAATGGACATGAGAATATCCCTGTTGAACCAATTGTCTGGGAAATTCTGGAGGGATCTGAAGAGTAACAAAGTACTCTTTTTCTGTAGCAGGAATAGGATCTTTGGTTAAATTTGAAAGACTGGACATACTCCTTTACTTGCTTTGGAGTTTGGTGAATCAGTTGGCGAATAGAGCGGATGGGTGAAAATGACGAAGTGGGTTTGGCAAAAGCGGAATAAGGGTTCATCAGAGGAAGTTGAGTTTCTGAGATCTTAGTTTCATCACTAGAGAGACTTCATAAAGATAATCTATCTTAGAAGCATTTGAAACTCGAAATTCTAGAGAGGTTAAAGATGAAGAGGAGGGTGCAAGAGAAACTGGTGCTTCGAGAATTTCTGGTTCTGTAGACATGATGAGAAAAGATCTTCTCAACACTGGATTCACCTATCAAGCGCGTGGAATGGATAATATTAAAAACGAAACCATGGCTCTGATACCATGAATGGACCTAGACTTAGAACCAGGGAATGAGAGTTCGCCCAATGTGGGATGCATACCTGCAGGAATTTACTCTCCTTCCCTGGTTCTAAGTCTAGGTCCATTCATGGTGAATTGGTCTTTAAATCTAAGACCTTTTCCAGGAATGATTCGAAGTTGAGGGATTTGGGTCATGATATCCCACCCAATTATCAAATCTTTATTGGGAAGACTTGATCCAAAAATTTTTGTAGTTAAAGAACATTGAGGGAAAAACTGGACGCTGACTGGTGTGGTTCTGACATTCGTGGAGAAAGTATCTCCTGAAGCAGAGTTGAAATATCGAGTGTAAGGAGTCCAGAATTCTTCAGGTAGCACTTTTGTATCAAGAATGGAACAACTTGCTCCCGTGTCAATAAGAGCAATGACATTTATAGGCTTGGCAAACTTCGAGGTGAGGATTTTGACAGGAAAATGAGGGCGGTGAGTTTGACTTGAGAATATATCGGATTTCGCTACGAAGATGTGGGAGCTATGTGAAAGATGTCTTGATTCGAGTCGACTCGTTTCACCTGGAAGTTTGGTAAAAGGGAATGACACAAAGTGTTTGTTCGGTTGGTTCATCATCGCGAGAGAATAAAGATTCAATATCATCATTTTCAAGTGAAAAACCTGTTTCATTTTCTATGAGATGATTCTGACCTTTTTTCGCCTGAGGACAATTTTTGGCGAAATGTCCTTTCTTGTTGCAAATGTAGCAACGGCTTGATTTCTTATGGCCTGTGCGATCCTTTCTTTTGCGTAGGTATCGCCATTTCTTCTTTTTCCGGAAATGCTTAGAGCCATGTCTGGATTTCTTTATGGAATACTTCTTATAGTGCTTTTTCTTCCGGGAATACTGGCCACAAGTACCATCACAATCTTGTTTGGAGCATTTGATTTTTAGCTTCGATGAGAACAAGCCGCTTCAAGCCGCTTGTCGTCCGTGATGTATGTTTGGACCATTCGGCGCTTTAAGCATAATTCTTCAAGGCATAGATGAACTTCTTGCTGGATTTCTCCCATGGGAACGTCTTGTATCCTTCTTTGCTTTCCAAAGAAAGATCTTTCAACCATACGTGATAACTCTTTAGGGATAGAAGTAAGGAAAACATGCTTAAGATTTGGATCTGCGCCAATTTGGTAAAAGAGCTGAAGCATTAATCTATAATGCTTATCAAGATGCCTTTTCCGAAGGGAGCAAAGCATCTTCTTTCAAAGAACTCTCTTTTTTTGAGCTCTTTGAGATCTCCAGTGTTCCCACAAAAACATGATATAGGTAAATAAGGGCATGGCTGTAATTTGGTGACGGAGAAACGTAAGCTGGTCTTGTTACGTGAGTGATTGCCACCAAAATTTAAGGCTTCCTATGAACATTGTAACAAAATTGTAAAGGACATCATTCATATCATGGTTGGTGATGGACTGTGTACTCAACCAAGTATGAAACTCTTCAAGTCTATGTGGCCATTGCGAATAAGGAATATCGTCAATGGAGAAGAATTGTTTTGATGCCATAGACACATGCCTAGCAGACTTGGTTCTAGTGGGATTACTTGTCTGTCCAAATTTCGGATCGAATAGTTTGATTCCATCTCCATTTCATAATCATAGTCCGGAGGAGTGCCACCATGAATATTTGTGAGGTTGGTGGAACAATAGGGGGAGAATCAACTGTGTGATATGAAAAGGATGAGAAAGAGGAGAGGGATCTTTGAGTCGATGTAGTAGAAGAAGTTTGGGTAGCTTGCGAATGACCCGCTTCGGGATAACGGGATCAGAGCTCGGCTGTTGGGTACTAGGATCAATTTCTTGCTTACCCAAATCCTTCAAAAAGGATTCTAATGGATTTGATAACATCATCCGGTCCGGCCTTTCTCTTATAACAATTGAACTTGATTCTGTAGGTGGTGTCTTCTCTTTCCCCTTTTCCTTTTTCAAGGCTTGGAGACGGCTTCGTATATCTGAATCTCTTCTGGAGGAATCTTGTGGGATATTGGCAAAAACAGACACTTGTGGTGCTGGGGATGCATACCCAGTTTGAACATGAGCTGCCAATGGATCGAAGGGTCTGAATCTTCCTTCCTCAAGAAGTTGAATTTGCTTCTTGAGTTTCTCTATCTCTGGCTTTGGATTTTCAAGATAATGGTACCCAAGATGTTGTCCTGATTCCAAGGCTTGAAGCCTTTTCTGGAACTCAGAAAGTATCTTCTTGGTACCCTCATCGTATCTTCGGAGATCTTGTTGCACGCTTCCAATTTTGGAATCAATAGCCTTGAAGGCATTGTTTTGTGCCAACAGAGTCTCTGATTGCCAATTCAAAACAGCTTCAGCCGTAGGGGTTTTCTTCTGTCTCCCATGTTCATCCACATCGGTGGGGGTAGGAATTTTAGGAACATGGCGGTATCTACCATGTGGATCAATAAACTCTTCGGTGGCTGGGAACGAGAGTTTAGAACTTTCCTTGACAAGTGGAGGGAAGTCGTATCGTGAAACATGGCAATAGAAGAAGTGGGTGGTACTTCGTTGGGACTTCAAGCGGGTAAGAATGTTTCTTAGCCCATTTGAGGATTGGCTTATAAAATTGAGAAAGAGCTTGTTTTTTTCTGGGGAGGAGAAGGTGGAGGTGATTTTGGTGGATCTTGTGGGGTTTGGGACATAGTACTGAACTCGGTGGTGGAGATGATGCATAAGAGACCATGAACCGGTATTTGTCACACTCACCAAGAGTATCAACGGAGGAATCTCCGTTCAAGTACCTTTGGTACATCTTATCTTTGTGCCTTTTCCGTCGAGGTGGAGATCTTGCAAGAGGATCTACCTCATCGGGAGAATTTATGCAAAGTGGGAACATTGGCAAAAAGGATCCCAAAAACAATGACCATAATTATCTTTATAGTAATGAACGGGATGTCCATCACCATCAAAGTGTCGAACAAGCTTTTTGGGTGCGGTTGAGAAATAGAGTCCGGAACACATGGTTCAATCATGAAGAGGGTCCGGAAGATAGAAGGACTTTCTTCCTTTTCCTTGCCAAATTTGATGGAAACAATTCCATCTTTTTTTTCGTACAAACTCGAGTCGTGGATTTGGAAAGGCTTGTTATGCCGATGTAGCTTTTCATAGTTGGTGATCCAAGTTTCGGAAGAAGCTTGGCCAACGTATCCTTGGGGATCTGCATGCGGGAACATGGATGCAAGACGCTGGTCGTTACGCATAGAGATGAACAACGCATCTTCATTACCATTGTTGAAGTTGAGGTCGAGGGCGTGGTTACGCACTCGATAAATCATCGGTAATGTAGGGTTGCAGCTACTGATTCAGCGGTTTGAGGGGCTCCAGTGAGCTGGACTTGGACTTTCAAGAAAGAAAGTAGGGGGTCTGATAGAGCGATATTGAAATTTGGATACAAAGTTACAAAAACTGTTCCAGCATTTAAAGTGGTTTGAACAGTGCCTATACATGCATGCTGGTATTGTAAAAACCTGGTATCCAACAATGCTATTCTTGCCACAACGGGCAAACCTTTCCGACCATGGAAGGTAAGGGCAAGACGAACAGACTCCATAATGGACATGAGAATATCCTGTTGAACCCATTGTCCGGGAAAGTCGGAGGGATCCGAAGAGTAACAAAGTACTCTTTTTTACAGAATAGGATTTGGTCAAATTTGAAAGACTGGACATACTCCTTTACTTGCTTTGGAGTTTGGTGAATCGGTTGGCGAATAGAGCGGATGGGTGAAAATGACGAAGTGGGTTTGGCAAAAGCGGAATAAGGGTTCATCAGAGGAAGTTGAGTTTCTGAGATCTTAGTTTCATCACTAAGAGACTTCATAAAGATAATCTATCTTAGAAGCATTTGAAACTCTAAATTCTGGAGGGGTTAAAGATGAAGAGGAGGGTGCAAGAGAAAGCGGGTGCTTCGAGAATTTCTGGTTCGTAGACATGATGAGAAAAGATCTTCTCAAAGACTGGATTCACCTATCAAGCGCGTGGAATGGATAATATTAAAAACGAAACCATGGCTCTGATACCATGAATGGACCTAGACTTAGAACCAGGGAAGGAGAGTAAATTCCTACAGGTATGCATCCCACATTGGGCGAACAACTCCCGTTCAAGCCCTTTCAGGGACAGCCTTTTAGCATAAAGCTACTCAGCCTTTTAGTTCAGAGCCTAGAGACACCCAAGAATGCCAGGATGGAAACGTTTCTAACCTACCCAAGCTGCATTTCTCGAAGGATCATACCAGGCTAGAGAAGAAGAGGAATTTAGAAAGCCATGGAGAGAGTTTTTCACAAAGCACACACTTTACTTCAAGGGACTCTGCCCAACACAATACATCCTCATGGCCTTATATAGGCAAAATGAGGTCACAAAGCAACAAACAAGGACCAAGCTCATGGGTCCGGGTACAAACATGGGGCAACGGGAATTATTCGCACATTATGAACAAAGAATCGCACCGCGTGAACGGTACATTCCCTAGCCTAGTGCTACAAGAAAAGTGAACAAAGTGACTCGCTACGGTGAAAATGTACGGACTCAACGGTCTCGTCCATCGCGGGCATTGTAGCTGCGGGATCGAGTCTGAGTCATCTGAGCTGTCTTCTAGGAGATGAGCTTCGTACTTCTGCTGGAGGGCTTCAAGATTTTCTGGTGAGAGGATCTAATTTAGCCTTCTTGATGAGGATGCTTGTTCATGAGCCCAATGAGATGCTTCTTCTTCTGCCCAGCTTTGTTTCTTCACTTGTAGGACGAGCGGGAATACTTGGTCGGGGCCAATTTGATGTTTGTGCATAGTACGATGTGTCCATGTTTTGGAATGAGGACGAAGGTCCCCGTTCGTAGGATCCCGGGACAGAGGACCTTCAAAGCGTGCATAGGGATCTTGAGTAGACTGGACAATGTCATCTTCGTTTGTCATTTCATGCTCTTGGGACGATGCAGCTTGTCTGTATTGCATGAGTGCTTCCTTAGCTTCCGGTGCTAGGTCATAATGATCCCACGTAGTGGGTACATTATTCCAAATATCTTCAGGAATGGTTTTGTTTTCTTGGCATAGGATTCTCTGGAGTTCTCGATACTCGTTTTCACAAAATCTAACAGATTTTGGATAAGATTTGTGAATCCCGGCTTCTCTACTGTTCAGGTTAGGCTTATAGGATATGGTTCCTATTTCAAGTGGTGTATTTAGAATACTTCCATTATTTCTGCAGAAATTCCATGGATGTCGAAAAAACAGGATGGTATGGACTTCAGGATTCGGTGTCATGGTTCTCAGTTCTTTTTCCAAGTCTTGTTTCCAGCATGTAGGATGATAGAACCAATTTAGAAAATCTAAAAGATTTCTATCACATTCATTTTCGATGTTTCTTCCGAGCAAGAATATCCCGGTGAGATTAGCAATGAATCTTCGGTGGGGATTTCAAAAGCTATTAAGTACTTATTAGTCAAGTACCATAACAGCGTTTTGAGTGGTGCGGGAAATCATCTTCTTTCCAGATAAGAGGATGAATGAAAGGATAATTCAAATTTAACCCGAAAGGATAAAGAATCGAACCTCCATTGAATCTCGAATAGGTCCGTGTGACATTGCCACATGAGGTTCTCCGATTTTCGCAAGACCGTCATTCTGGATTTGCTGAATAATTTCTTGGGGATATTTCCAGCTTGGCAAATCTCTGATCTTCTCAATCTTGTATTTCACCCCATGATTGAGCATATGGAAAGCAGGCCTTTTGATGTACATGTTGATTTCAGCTGTTGCTTTGGGTCTTGACAAGAAGTCAGCAAGCACATTCTTTCTGCCCGGAATGTGTTTGGTTTCAAAAGAGTATTTTGAAAACCATTCAGCCCATCGAAGCAATTGAGAGTTTGGAATATGCTTTTGTTTAAACTTGGTCATCTATGGAAAAGATGCCATGTCTAATTCTACTAGGAAATGATGGCCAATGAGATGAAACTCAAATTTTTTGATTCCATTTTTTACTGCTAAGATTTCTTTGGAAGTAATGATGGTTTTGTTTTATCTGTGATACAAGAGGTTATGCCGAAAAATTCTTGTGGAGTAGCTAATTATGCAGGGGAGTTGGTGTCTTGATGAGGTCCACGATTATGAGAAAGTTCAAGCGCAGCTTGAACTTGGAAGTTCTCTATGGCGGTTGAGCCCACTTGGGCTGTGGGAGAATAGTAGCAAGGTGTCCACTGAAGCGATTATGACTTGACTCCAACGTCGAGTCAAGGTGGAGATTGTTAAAATTATGTCTCGAGTTTGAGCTTAATATGAGACTCGATGCACATGAGGAGCATTTATTGATCAAAGTTTGGCGCAAATTGACAATGAAGAAGCAAAGTATGAAGGCCCTCTGCACATGGAGAAAATATTAGGTACATTTCAATTGTCAGCGTGGCAAATGAGAAGGGCCTCTAAAACGCGACACGTGTCGTGGTGGGCCCAAATTGTCAAGTGAACTCTTCTCTCTCTTCTTTCCACTCTCTCTCTCTCTCTCTCTCCTCTCTGCACGTGCTTTCTACCTCCTGCACATTCTCACTCCTCTCTCTTCTTTGTCCCCACTCTCTCTCTCTCTCCCCCCCCCCATTTTTCTCTCTCTTCTCCTCTCTCTCTCTCTCTCTTTTGCCTCCTTGCATGCTCTCTCTCTCTCTCCTCTCTCTTTTCTCTTCCCAGCACACTCTCTCTTCACTGGCATGGAACCAACCACCTCAACCTCCACGGCGAGCACCTCCTCCAGCATGTCCGGGAAGGTGCACGAGTGCTCGATCTGCCATAAGAGCTTCCTCACTGGCCAAGCTCTCGATGGGCACAATCGATGCCACAACAAGGCCCTCACTCCTACCTCCTCGGCCGCTGCCGTCGCCACCACCTTGACTGCCAACAGGGTGAGCATCTCAGAGGGCGAGGGGTCCACTCACACGCAGAGCCAGGGGCAAGTTCGATCCGAACATCCTGGCACTCCCGAAGTTCTCCACCTAGTTAGCAGTCTCTAGCAACTACACCTTTCCAAGAAGCCTCGAGTCCTAGCGTCGATGAAGACAAAAGTGGCCTAAAATGGGTCGCATCGAAAATGCATAGAAACCACACACACACACACACACACACACACAAACCAGCAATTGGAATTAAAGCGGGAAATTGATCGAGTTTTAGATAGGAATAAAGACGATTGTTTTTGTTCGTCTTTTTGTTTGTTGGGTGATGCTGGGGTTCTTTTTGATGGAGAGAGGGAGGTGTACAGGGGAGAGAGGAGAGAAAGGAGAGAGAACGTGCATGAGTCAGGAGAGATAAATGGGACAAAAGAAGAGAGAGAAAAGTGGGGCTAGAGAAGAGAGAGGAGAGAGAGGAGAGAGAGCACAGGAGGCAAGAGAAAGAGAGCACGTGCAGTGAGGAGAGAGAGAGAGGACAGAAGAGAGAGGAGTTCGCCTGATAATTTGGGCTCACCGCAACACATGTCGCATTCCCAAAGCTCTTCTTATTTGCCGACATACCTAATATTTTTTCCTCCACATGTATATATTTGACAAAGACGTGCACGCCTCCCAAGTCCATTTTCTCTTCCTTTTTAATTGCATGCACGTGGATGTGCGTGCATGGCCATAAATGGACATTGAAGACTAAGGCCAAAGTAAAAAGTTGTGGGCTTGTTTTGTCTTCTTTCATTAACTCCTTGCTTCTTTCCTTTAAATCATTAATTAAAAGAGTTGAACGTCATGGACATAATCTTGGAAGACGGTGGCCCAACCTTTTTTTATTATTATCTTCAAAGATTATGGGCACATGTTTTCTACCTCATTAAATGCATGCATGCCCACGAATTTTGGTGGGCGTCGATGCTGATTGTGGGCGCCTGAATGAGTTCACATTTTTTGTCTTGTTTCTCCAATAAAAGGAGGATTGCAGAAGATAAATAAGATAGAGCAGGATGAGAGAAGTCGTGGGAGCCTTCCTGGAGAAACAGCAAAGCTCTCGACAAAGAGAAATTTTTCTCGTTGTAATACATCGAGTATTTTTAGCCAATTAAATTCTTGTGAGTATAATTTGTTTAATTCCTTGAATAAGCTTTCACTAGAAATTTTGAGAGACGAAATACTGTGTGAGTTATTGGATGTAATTTGGGACTAGAAAACACTGAAAGTGTATTTGAGCGCTCAAGTGATTGTAATCTCCAGTGTATCAATTATTTCTATAGTTGGAATTCCGTACTGCTCTCCTCGTAAATGTAAGTTCCGATATTCGGACCGAATCACGTAAATCCGATGTCCAATTCCCTTTCCTTCATTCTAACTAATTTTATCCAATTCGCTTGTCCATATTCCGCAACAAGTTGTTTTGGTCGGTGCTTCTCTCCACAGCTTCACCTTCTCCGAATCGCCATCGTTCGACTTCAACCTCTCCTCGTGATCGATTAGGGCTTGTACGTACCTCCCCTTTTGCTTCCTCACGTCCGACGGATCCATCTTGTAGAACACTGGCCACACGATTTGCCTCATTGTATGCTTGCCCTCGAGGATTCTCACCAGCTCGTCCAAGCACCAGCTGGAGGACATGTAGTCCTCCGAGAACACGCCAATCAAGATCCTCGACTCCCCGATGGCTCCAAGAGTCACTAGCGTGATCTCCTTGCCCTTCCCAAGCTCCTTGTCGTCCATGAATGCGACGATCCCCCCGCTAATCTTGCTTGTGTCCTCGCCACGGAAGCTCAAGAATGCATCCATACGGGCGGCCGGGGGAGAAGGACAAAGGCGGAATGTCACCGGAGTCCTTTCGGCTTAGGCTTAGGCTTGGCCTCGACATGAGCGATGGGAGAACAAAGGAACGACCTCCTTCCATCTAGACAGCGATCGGACCGTAGGAATGGCCTCGCCAATTGGACTAAAATGGGTTGATTCAACGCCCGCCATGGCTACGCTGGCGAACAGCTCAAGATGAGAGACGTGGTACATAATAATTACTAATCAATAATCGGGAAAATTCCAAATAAAATCCTCAAATGCACTCATTTTCTCAAACAATAGCATGAAATGGACATTATTTAAAATAAGGGCATTGCCCTTATTTTCTCAAATAAGAACCTGAAATGGACCTTATTTTAGATAAGGCCCTCAAGTATAAATATCAATTTTAAAGAAGGGCTGACTAAATGTAAAGGGCAATTTTGTCTTTTTAATTTTTTTAAATTTTCTTTTTTTTCTTTTTTCTATTTTTATTTTCAAAGAAATAAATAAAAACTATATATAAACACAGGCACAAGGGTGCTCCCTCCGGCTTGTGGTCGCTACCCCATCATTAGCGGGGCGATAATGAAGGCTGGCAAGGTCACTGGCGCCTCGAGGAGGGCTAGCAACCTTAGCCAACCAAAGGTGAGGCCTGATAGGCCTACGTGATGGCTAGCAACCCTCACCCAAACTCGGCAAGGGTGGGCGACCCTCGCCTAGATTTGGAAGAGGGTTGCCACCCCCTCCCACCTCTAGTGAGGGTTGGTCGGCCAGGGTCACCAGCTTGGCCGACTGGCCCTCACCCAAGAGCCGGCGACCTTATTGACCTTCATCGTCATCCACCAGTGATGGGGCGGCGGCCACAGGCGAGAGGGAATGCCCTCCCGCCAGTGTTTTCTCTTCTTCTTTTTTTCCTTTTTTCTTTTAATTTTTTAATTTGTAATCTAATATAATTTAATTTGTATTTGTATTTGGATGAAAATACCTTTAATTGGTCGGAACTTTTTGTTGGTTGGCAAGTCGGCAGGGCTAGGCCTTATTTGAAAGGACTGTAATCACTTCAGGTCCTTCTTTGATATTGATATGAGCATTTTGGGCCCTTATTTGAAATAAGATCCACTTCAAGCTCTTATTTGAGAAAATAAGAACACTTTGGGTATTTATTTGGAATTTTCCCTAAAACTTTATATGTTTCTAAAATAAAAAATATTTTTATTTTTCTGAATAAGTGGACATTTACTATCCATATTAGTTTTTCATGCTTTTCAATATTAAAAATTAGCAAGCATTATAAAAATTACTAAGCACATAAAAGTTATTACTTCTTATAGAAAGTAATGTTACGAGTGACTAGAAAGTTTCTCACCATGTTACATATAACTACTTTCTATGCCGAGATTTACTTTGTATAAAAAAGTTACTTCGATTTGAAATAAAATTAGTGGTAACATATGGATGTTATGGTAAATGAAAAGCTACAATTTGTGTCGTTCCTACATCGAAAGCTACTTAAAAGTTACCCGGGTGTTATAATAAAAATTATTTTCACAATCATGAAAGCAAACTTGCTGTTATAAGCAATTTGTATTTTCCTAGACTTTTTAGTAATTTTGTGTCAAAGACCCCACTTTAGTAGAGAGAAAATTAATAGATTCTTAGAAACGATTCTCTACAAGTTAGCATTTTATAAAATCGATAGGGAAAAGTGTCATAAAAGTTCTAAACACCGGACCTTTTGAAAATTAAATAAAAATATTAGAAATTTTATTAAAATATTATTAAAAGTTGTCTACGTTAAAACTGGTCTCTTGTGTTATGTAGGTTGGCCAGCATCCACATCAGCAATATCTAGCCAAAATTAGTCAGAAAAGACTCAATTGACATTAGGTCAAAAGATTAGTGACTAAATAGGCACTAATAAATAGGTTTATGACTAAATTAGCACAAGTAATAGGTTTATGACTTTTCCAACAATTTTCCTCATCGATTTTGTATATTGCTAACTTATAGAGAATTGTTTCTAATGAAATAACTTAACTTCACTAGTTCTTGTGTCTAAAATTCCAGTTTGAAAGAGAGAAGATTAATAGATTTTAACGGAAGTTAAGTTACTTCATTAGAAACGATTCTCCGCAAGTTATCATTATATAAAATTGGTGCAACAAACAAGATAACTAGAAGTTTCCAAGGAAAATATTTTCATCTTTAAATCCTCTTCCCTTAAATTTTGTCTTCTTGATGGAACATTTTAAGTGCGCGGACTTGAATTTTAAGCTTGCCGCAGCTACTCCTCTTTCCCAGATTATAGTTTTAGAAAACCTTATCTCCGTTCTTGTGGTATTTTGAATAGAACTGGTTCATTCCCTTGACAAGGGATCTTATACAAATTTTCTAAATGCATCTTTATGAATTAAGAAAATTAATTTGAGATAAATTTGATACGAGTTTATTAATTTAGGATTTTTTTTCTTTTCAGTGTGAACCCTATTCATTTGGAGTCCATACTGACTCGAAAAGCACGTGGATCACCTAGGAAGGATCCATTGAAGATGGTCAAAGAGGCGCAGAGAAGTTAGCTGCAGATTTCCAATGTTGACCCAGGACTTCACCCTAGGAATAAGACAAGACATCAGGGAGCGACCCCCCTTTTTCCGAAGGATGGCGGGAGCCGGTGCATTCGTCGTTTTGCGGCCAGTTGTCTGCCACTCCGGCTCTATCTTGCCAGTAAGATCTCGTCCTAATCGAGAAAATATTTGGTGGTCAAGGACCGCCACGTCAGCGTGGTCCCGGACCACTCACGCGGTGCCACATGTATGAGAGGGGATAAAAGAGAGAAAGAGGAGAGAGAGCGTCAGAGAAGTGGGCCCAGTTTCAGTCCTTTGTCCCCCTCCTCATACACGTGGCGTCGCGTGAGTGATCCGGAACCACGCTGACGTGGTGGTCCCGAACCACCCAATATTTTCTCGTCCTAATCTAGTACGAACCAACAGCATCATCAAGCGATTCATGTGTTCAAAGGGCGCATCGAATGTCAGATGAAAGTCTCTCAAGGCAAACTTTTGAGCAGAACACCTGACTTAACCTTGGTCATCAAAGGTCTCTTTTAAGGGCGAATCGGCCCACTCATTCAGCTCGAACATGTTGCGCATCTCATCAAATGATCGAGACGGAACCTCGGCCCCCACAGTATCGATTCATTTTCTTCAGATCTTAAATCCTCATGACGACGTCATGACCTATGATGTGTTTCTGCATTAATTTTTATGACGTGAAAATTAATTGAAAATTAACGTGGTATGGTATTGACACATAAATTTTAGCAACTTATTTAGTTATTTATCGCATTAAAAAATTAGAGATTAATTTTAACTCATACATAAAAAATTAATTGATTGCATAGCATATAATTTTAGATACATTTATTTATTATTATTGCATTTGCAGACGGCTGATAATGAATGTGTTTGAATTAGTGATTCTGAGTTTTAAATTGACAAGTTGGTAAGCGCCTCAAAATGAGCAAATTGGCCCAAATCCGTTTTTTTAATAATTGAAAATTATCTCGTGAAAAATAGAGATTTGAAATTTTTTCGGTATATGTTGACAAAAAAATATTGCGAGCTCATCTTTGCAGAGTTTGAAATTTGAGAAAAAATCTTTTTGCAATTCTAAATCGTATCAAAAGCAATATTGCTTACAAAAAAGAAATTTTCGCGGACGTTGATTCGTACAAGAAATTCTTCGCCTGTAAAAAGTGGTGCGCGTATGTTTTACGGGGGCTTTTTCTCTCGGTTTCGAGGTTAAAAAAAAAAAAAAAACCAAAACAAAAGGGAAAAATTCTTTTCTTTGGGTTTTCCTTCTGCTTTCTTCGAAGTCAACAAAGGGCGGCTGAAGAAAGTACAAAGAACAGAGAGAGGGAGACGTGAGGGAGACGTGCAGCAAGCCAGCAGGGAGGAAAAACTGTTCATCTTCCTCGCGTCGACGCCGCTGTCCGTCCGCGCCGGCCACCGCCGCCCGTCCGTCTCGCTCGCAGCTCTGCCAGTCACCGCCGCTCCGCCACCGCCGGCCCTGCCTCGCCATCCGACCTGTCCGCCGCGCCTCTGTAGTCGCCGAAGCCCCTCACCGCGCCTCCGCCACCGTTTGTTCCTCGCGACGCCGCTGCTGCTCCTGCTCTGCCCGTTCGCTCGTCCCCGTGTCTGCCGTCGCTGACCCTCGCCGCGCCACCGCTGTCCTGCAGCAGCCGAGCCTCCGCCCGTGACGTGCAGCTCTGTCGCGGACCACCGCAGCCGCTGCGTCGCTCGCCCAAAGCTCCGCCCCGCCGTCGCTGCTTCCGCGCCTTCTGCCTGAGCTTCTGCTCCGCTGGTCACCGTTGTTCCTGCATCCGGCCCCGACGTCAGCAGCCACGACCCAAAACCGACGCCTGCTGCAGCCACGACCCAGCGCCTCTGCCTGCGCCTCCGCCCAGCTATGCCGCGTCGACACCGCTGCCGCGACTTGTGGTAACCCACGAGCACCGCCGCACCTCCGAATCGCTGCCGACGCCCGCAGATCCCGAACCGGCCGTCGCCCGTCTCTCTCGCCGCGGCTCGCCGTCTCTGCCCGTCGTCCGAACGCCGTCTCCCTGCACGCCGGTCCGGGCCACCCCCTCTCCGAGTGACGCCAGCTGCTGCCTGCCCTCCGCCCGAGCGCCGCTGCTGCTCCGCCTCGCGTGCGACGCCGTTCCCTGTTTGTTGCTGCTCCGCCCGCTGCCGGTCCGCCCTCGCCGGAGCTCCGACGACCACCCCCACTCTCAACGGCTGTTCACCATCACCGGGGCACATCCTCTTGCCGAGCCACCGTCACAAGCCGTTGTTCTTTAACCCGGATTTCTAATTTGGCAGTTTTATTTATTTATTTTATTTTATTTGTTTCTTTACTTGAAATATTCCTAGATGTAAGATTGAAATTCCCGACATGAAGTAGCCTCTTAAATTAGGGATTGACAGTTTGATTTTCGCAACCGATATCCAACTCGCAATTGTCTGAAAAATCACCAATACAATCTCACGCTCGAGATTCAATTCGCGGTTTATTTAAAATTGACCAATATGATCCCATGCGTGGGATATGATTCGTTAATTTTTGGGATATCAATCTTATTTTGCCTAATTTGCTGTCGTGTCGTTTGATCGATTTTGTTTTCGTAAAAAGAAAAAAAAAAATTGAGTTAGATTAGGTTTATCGTCTTAGGGTTATCTTGCATATTTAGAATAGGGAAAAAGTCACGAAAAATCCTGAATTTTGCCCAAAATGATACATTTATTCCAAACTTTTTTTTGTGATGTGAAGAATCCCAAACTTTTCAAACTGTAACACATTTACCCCCACCAAGAGCATTTTTGTCTTTTAATTAGTTTTTCCTTTTTTTTTTTGGTCTTCTTCTTCCCTCCGCCGGCCATGGCGGAGGGAAGACGGCATCCAGCGAGGTTCGCCCTTGCCGACGTCGGGTGAGGGCGGCGGCGTCCCTCGCTAGACACAGGCAAGGGCAGCCCGACGCAGGCGAGGGCGGCCCTCGCCAACGTCGGGCGAGGACGGGCCTCGCCAAATCTGGCGAGGGCAGGGACACCCTCGCTCGACACAGGCGAGGGCCGCCCTCGCCGGTGACGGGCGAGGACGATCCTCGCCAGATCTGGCGAAGGCAAGGACACCCTGGCCTGACGCAGGCGAGGTCGGCCCTTGTCGACGTCGGGCAAGGATCTGGCGAAGGCACCCCTAGCTTGACGCAAGTGAGGGCGACCCTTGCTCGACATCAGCGAGGGCTGCCCTAGTCCAACGCTGGCAAAGGAAAGAGAGAAGAGAAAAAAAATGAAAAAAATTTAAAAAATGAAAAAACCAAAATGCCCTATAAATTCGGGGTAAATGTGTCACATAACAAAATTTTAGGGTTTTTTGTGTCACAAAAAAAGTTTGGGATAAATGTGTTACGGTTGGCAAAGTTCAGGATTTTTCACATCACAAAAAAAAGTTTGGGATAAATGTGTCACTTTGGGCAAAGTTCAGGATTTTTCGTGGCTTTTTCCCTTTAGAATATGAGTTTTATTTCGAATTTTTTTTATTTAAAAAAATTCAATTTAGGATGCTAGTTTTTTTTTTTTTTTTAACTTAGATCGCATGTTTAATTGTTTGACAATTTTAATTTCGAATTTTATAATAAAAAAACACAAAACTCATTATGCATATGTCATTAGGGCAATCTTTGTACATAATTGCATATTATGATAAAATTGCAAGTTTAATTTTAAGTTTAAATAGATTTTTTTTATTAGATAGATTGCATCTTAGGTTAGAGATTATCAAGTTAAGATAATATCCTAGTTTAAATTAAGATTTGGCCTAACCCAATTCTTAATATAAGTTGGATAGAACCTTAGTCTAGCTAGATAATTTTTGCATTTTTATAATTTCGAATTTCATGGAAAATACAAAAAAAAAATTGTCTTAGAATAAATCAATTTCATTATTTAGGATAGACTGCATGCTTATATTTTATTTATATCATATAGTTTAGGTTATATTGCCATGTCATATCATTTCGTCATTAGGTTAAATTGCATTGCATAAAGCATTATTCTCATTAAATAAATGAAAAAAAAAAAGAAAAAGAAATTACGTATTAATTAAAAACCATATCTATGACTGTTGATGTGAATTCTGATCTATTCGTTGCCATGAGGTAAGTCTTGCAATTTATTCACTTTTTTATCTGGGTATTAAATTAGTGGTTTACGCACCCGCATGATAACTTTACATGTACATGTTAGGGAAGTAAATTGAAATTAATTCAAGCTGTTTGTCAAATATTTTTTCAAAATAAAAGAGAAAGATACCGAAATGGCGTTAGAGAAATCTAGCGTAATCAAGTTCTCGAACTCATAAATCTCTGGTTCGTAGAAGTAAAGTAAATCTCCCATTACTTTACTTAGGTTCCTAATCAACCCACCGAAAAATAGATTAGTGGTGACTCATGATTAAAAAATCATTTGCATGTTAAGGATTTTAACATAAATCGTGAATTGGTATAAGCTTGGGAAAGCCCGAACTAAGTCTAGGCTTAGAAATCCATTAGCCAAACCTTAGGTGATTCACCCGAAAATTTGGTCGTGACATACGGAAATATCAATTTAAAGTTTTTCGAGACAGGAAAATCAAATAATTTGAAAAACAAAAAAAAAATGATCCCATTACTAGTTTGGGATTTTTGGTGATACTAACTCACCACAAACGCTTATCTTATATAAAACTGGTGACAGGAAAAAAAGAACAGAAAAAAAAAGCTTAGTGCGAGACTAAGGCTGCGTTCGTTTCACGGAAAATAGGCCATCTCCGAAAAACATTGTCGCAGAAGTCATTTTCCAGGAAAATGGCTATATTTTCCGGTGTTCGCTGAAACTTAAATTTTGAGTGGAAAACATTTTCCTTTGTTCGTTAACTAATTTAATTGTTTAGAAAAAATTATCAAAAAATTGAATTTTAATATTTTTAATTGACCAAAAATATTTGTATTTTTAAAAAATACAATTTTTTATTATCTTCCACCGTTCATTTATTTTTTCTTTCTTTTTCTTTTTTTTTTTCCTTTTCTTTTCCTTCTCCTTCCTCCTTCCTCCTCCTTCTTCCTCCTCCTTCCTCCTTCCTCTCGCACGCCCGCCGCCGCACGCCCGACGATGGCTAACTACCCGGCGGCCGACCAAGATCCGATTGCCAGATCCGGCGAGCTCGAGGCTCGGCTAATCTCGCCCAAGCTCGCTGGAGGTTCGTCGGGCTCTGGCGAGCTCAGCTCGCCAGATCTGGCGGCGGAGCTTAGGCTCCCAATCCGGACGAGCCCGAGCTCCGCCGCGGATCCGCGAGCTCACGGCTCGCTAGACCTCTGGCGAGCTCGGGCGAGGCCCGAGCCCCGCTTGGCTCGCCGGATCTGGCGAGGCCAGAGCTTCGCCCCAAGCCGGCAAGGCCCGAGCTCAGTGAGCTCGGGCGAGCTGCGCTTCCACAGATCGGGCTAGGTGGAGCCTTGCCGGCCCGGGGCGGAACTCAAGCTGGCTCGCGACCGCGGCCAGTCACCGGTCGCCGGTCATCGGCCGCTGTCGGGGCCGGCCACCGGCCAAGCTAAGGAAAAATATGAAAGGAAAGAAAGAAAAAAAAAAAGAAAAAGATATAAGACAGAAGAAGTTATGGAAAATGTTTTCCACTTTTCAAAAGTGGAAAACATTTTCCTTATCTTTGAAGGTAATTTTTACTGTTGATGGAAAACATTTTCCTTAAGTAGTTGATTTTCCGTGAAACGAATACCGAAAAATCGGAAAACATTATCCTAGAAGTTATTTTCCGTGAAACGAACGCAGTCTAAGAGAAAAAGAACACCAAGAGCACTTTCTTACCGTGGAGACGAAGGAAAGAAACTACAACATATATACTAAGTATGAGCACCTTTGACACATAAAAAGAAAAAAGAAAAAAGAAGGGTTTATTGGTTGGATTCAGTCCCTTCAGTTCGGATACTCCCTCTAATTATGCAGAGGCTGCATTATGCGATCTGGGTCATAGCAGCACCATATAAGAGAGAACAGAGCAGAAGCAGCAGCATGGAAATTTTAGGGCGTCAGTCCCACTGCTTGCTCCCACAGCTGACTTGTGTAATCACTCCAACCACAGGACTTCTCGATCAGATCCTCCAGCTCAAGATAGATTCCTGTGTCATCCATTGCCAGTTCTTTTGCTTCTACATCCATCGCATCATCGCCCATGACCACGTTATCTCCGAGGAGCTTCTCCGACATCTCATGGAAAACCGAAGGCAAATCTGACGGACTAGCTCCGGCCTTCTGATCAGGTGTCCGACCCTGCACAGCCCTGAAATCTCCGCCACCTATAGGAGGAGGCCATGGGTTGTGCATCTGAACGGTCTGAAAATCCGCTGGTGCGACATTGTTCGGCCAAGACTCCATCTGTCCCGGATCATCGCCAACTCTTGGGCAATCAACGTTCGGGCTTTGAATCTTGTGATCCATTACTTCGAGCAAGCATTTGGTGGCTTCGCTATCGAACCTAAGCAATTTGTTCTTCTCGCTCGATTCACAAGCCTCTAATTCTCTCTTCTGCCTCCTCTCTTGGATTAAATGGACAAAGTTCGGGCTTTCGGTTGCTTTGGAGAGGAGGAGGAATATTTGCCGACACCTGCACTCAGCATAGCGAATCCGCTCAGCGACCTGATTGATCTCATGCTGCGAGTGCTCCCGCTCTTCTCTTAGTTTCAGGATCTCGGTCTTCAATACTTCCTGGTCCTTCTTAAGCATTTCAAGTTCAGCTTCCTTTCCAGCCTCTGGGTAATCCGAAGCAACAGTGCGACTCAATGTTTTCCGGCTGAGTTTGCGTCTCCTCCTTATGTTCTTCAGCAAGTGCTTCTTTCCTTTCTGAAAACTTCGGTTCGCAAACTCCCATTGATCTGTGCCCATCTTCCTAAAACCCTGCGACATATCTTGGATCATGATGCATGAAGAATAGGAGGAAGCTGGGTTGAGGAGTTTATATTGAAACAGAAGTCCCAAAGAGGGTATGGACAAATTTAATGACTCGATATCAATCCGTCAACTTCATAAATACGAAGACAAAAGTGCAGAACTATGCTTTTGGTCTTGCCCAAAAAGGAGAAGTGTCAGAAGGCTTTACCAAAACGTCGGATAGAAACAAAGCGATGGCTCAAAGAGTCTCATCTTCAGCTAGAAAGTGCATAATGGAGCATCAACACAGTAGTGCATTTCTAATCCAAATGAAAATTTAACATTTGAGAAAAGCACTCAAACACAAATCCGGTGAGAAGATAAATCTTTAATGGGTATCCTGACGTCTTGGCTGACATGGTAGTTTCTGCAAACTACCATAAAAAGCATCATCACTTGAATATGATGACGGGCCATTGGCCCCTGGTCGCTGGATGCAAATTTTAGTGAACATGTGCCTCATGATTCATGATATTTCGCATAGAATCGATGTATCTCACCTGCCATTCCAAATTTTTTCGTTCCTCGTCCCCTAATCTAGGTAAAGCACAACTAATAACCGAGCAAGTGGGTAAAACTGAATCTCAACACAGGAGCAAAACGTGGCGAGTGGGTTCCCTTAGAACCTAGCTACTTTGCCCCGGGGACTATCCGTTGGGACAATGAGGAGTAGCCGGATGCCCCCAAGAGGATCACACTCTGAACGGCAAAAAAGAAGAAGAAAAAGAGCCGAAACAGAGGGAAAAATAAAAGACAGAGCTGAAACACAGTCAAACCAAAAAAACATAGAGACATTTTACGCATTTATATCAATAAGTGTTGAGCTGCCAAGGGGTAAGTTTCGAGCAAAAACATGGACAAAAAACACAATCCCGTTCGAAGGGAATACCCACGTAAGAGTTAAGCTGCCTGATGAAGCTGGAGAAATTGGAGTGCTTGAAGTATCGGGGCAGGAGCTGCTTCGAGAACTCGTGCGGGTTCCAAACCACGATGCTTTTCCGGCTGGAACTCCACGACACCACCGGGTCCGTACTCGGGTCCGACACCATCTCGTACGTCTTCTTCAGGAAGGGCGCCGGCCCCGCCTCCCCTAGCCCCTGCATCGGTCTCGCCACTTCGTCCGCCGCTGCCTGCAAGGAGCACGACGGCGATCCGGCGGCAGCGTCCCTTGGATCAGCAATGATCGCCACCTCCTCATCTTCCTCTTCCTCTTCGATCTTCACCACCTGCGTGGCCAGAGCCGGTTGGGGTTCGGGCCGCGTCAGGCACGAACGCAAGAGCGGCCCGGCATCAATTTCGCCGTCGGCGATGGCTAATTTTGGGGACGGAACCGAATGGGGAAGCGACCCTAGGTCGCCGGGGACACCACCGCCAACAGCAGCAACGGACGCGACCTCTTGTCGCGACCTCGCGAAAGGTTCCGCCTTTTCTAGCTCAACACTCCACTCTCGAAAGAGGGTGTCGAAAAACGACGCGCACGGTTCATCGGTTCGGCCGCCTCCTGGGGGCGCCGTCGTCATTTTGACCTCGAGTTCGAGGTCCCAAGGCGGAGATGGCATGAGAGAATTTCGAGCGAATGAATGCACATGGCGGGCGAATATCCTATTTTGAGCGAGGGAGACAGGCCTCGAGACTGTCGAGTGTCTGAGTGACAGGGGGTAACGATTACGGACCGTTGATCTGACACAGGATGCACCTAGTACAAGGAGGGGGCGCCTTTTCGTCTCGTCGGTGGGTCCCGTGCGGGATGCCACGTTTCGATGTGCTGCTTGTCTATCTAAGCAAATTTTAGTTGGCTTGTGTGAACGCCGTTTTCATAGTCCATGGCATACGATGCATCGACCATCGAATTGGAACAGCCGGGACAGCGATGCTTTGCATAATTTTCCATGGCCTCCATCCGAAAAATATTGAGAGAGATGTACCATTTATATAATTGTCAAAACATATTGTTCGTGTTTGTGTCAACACGTTTTTAAATAATATTCATTTTCAAAAAAATAATCATATACATTATGAAAAGAATTTCAAACATTTTCGTATCTAGCGATTAGAGCTTTTTATAATATAGGAAATAAAAAGGACGAGTGCCTTAAAAGTATTCACGAAGTATATTCTTTTATCATTGTCATAAGAGTTTTCGATAGAAACATTTGTTATCGTTTGGCAAGGATTAATGTAGGAAAAACATGTTGGGGAGCCAAATGTAACAAAGTTGTGTGAAAACTAAATGTTGAATTACAAGGATTCCATGTCAAAAAATGTGAAAGAGAATTTATTACAAGTATAAAATGATGAATTTGCGAACTTCGGCATTTAAGGATAATACCACGCAATAATTTAGGATTTCATGCAAAATATTTAGAAGAACAGCTCATTTTCCATCACAAAAGTCACTTCATCAATAACAATTGTGTTATACATGCCGAGGCAATAGTTACTGTCATACATCGTGACAAGAGAAAGATAATATTATCTAATCAATTCTTATCTTATTGCTTTCTCATTAAGTACATGAATAATTTTCTTTGGTTACTTATCTATTTTTAGATCCCTAATTTGGGTTTCCTATCTATAAAAGTATTTCATATTGCTTGTTAATGGAGTTTCAATAGACGTCATACATGTGATTGTTCAACTATCAATTTTAACTTTTTAGGTTGAATTTTTTAATACGGTGTTAGAGGCAGGTTCTGCCGCAATTTATTTCACTTATACAAGTATCCCAGCGCTTGCCCATGGAGTTTAATGCACGTTGTATTCACATTGCAGGCCGCCTTTTATCGGTTTAAACTTTCGGCGGAGGCTTTTTTTTTTTTTTGAAGTTGTCTACCGCATCGTCCGAGGTCAAAATGAATGACGAATGTCGGTTGCTGAACTTTTATGTGGTCCGATGAAAGAGAGTGAGGGAGGGGGAGACGCATGAAGACGGGAGTGTAAGTTTGCCTCGTGAGCGAGCTCAAGAGGGTGCATTTGTAGGAGAACTAAAAGAAAAAAAAGACCACAATGGTTGGGCGAAAGGAACAGTTGCAAAAGTTGTTGAATAGTGCGGCATGACTCTTGATAGCATTTGTTGAACTTCGCAGAAGTGTGATTATGATAAACACTTTCTTAATATTATTAAAAGTGCACTCAAGTGCACACTCATACTGTAGACATAACTCTATCTAACACTCACTGAGCTCTTTACTTTCCCCTCCACACTCTTCTCATGCCACACACTGCACGCTACACACACCATCACTTCTTCACATGTCACTCACAACACCACACTCTCTTTATGGCATCCCAATTTTCCAATTTTATTTTCAATAAATTGAGACGGGCATTTTGTTGGCACGCATATAGTTCTTTTCCTTAAGTTGGCCACTCATGTGGAAACTTGTATATCAGGTGAAGCCGTTAGGAAATTCTAATGCATCAAACTCGAGAATTTGGCCAATAAGCGACCTTTCGACCGAGCTAATCTGCAAGGGTCATTACGGCACAAATAAAAATCAATTAGAGACCGGAGATAGGTTGACTCGACAGAGGCATGTGATTGAGTGTGGGTGATTCCACAAGATCGCACAATTCTTGTCGATCGACACTGGACCGACTTTTCTATCAATTGGGTACCCCGTGTTCGTATTTGAAACCTTGAAATTATGCCGACAACCGAAAGTCACCAATGTTTCAAAGATGTACATTGTGGCTTGAGATGATCAATCACAGGTCAAATGCATGAAAATTTCTAAATGCTACCAGGTAGGTTGGGCCACGCTAGTATCGTGCCAAAGTGAAATTAACCGTGAAATTGAGATCGAATTCAGAAATTGGAAGTTTGGGTGTGTCACAAATCATTTTAGGAACTTTGATTAATTTTCGGAAGATTTTTCATGCAAGCCGAGTTTTTCAGCAAAATAATCAGAGAATGACTAATTTGGCTCGAGAAATTGGTATGCCCGCCTTTGGTCGCGCTTTTGGGACTTAAGTTGGTTCTATGGACAAATGAATATGTGCATTAAAGTGTGGTGACATTGGATTAATTTTATGGACTTTAATTGGACTCAATTAGAAGAGAATTGAAGAATAATATACAAAGTTTAAAAAATTGGTATGCCTCGGCGGAAAAGGAAATTGGACCCATTGGAGAATTGTTGTGGGAGATTTGAAGTTAGTGGAATGTGAGGTCAGCTTATGTCATGGTTGAGGCCAAAGCAAATGGGGTGTTGACAAGTGTCGATTGCTCATTGGTCCTCAAAAAGCACCTCTCACTTCAATCTTCATCTTCTTCCTTGGGACTTGGAGAAATGAAGGGAAAAAGAAAGCAGAAACCAGCGACCGTTTCTCCCTCTCCGTTCGAACTCGCTCGCTCGACCGCCCATTTGCTCGTCGCCGGAGGTCTAGTCGTCGCCGTTCGTCGGCGCTGCTCCTTCGCCCGTTGCGCCCAACCGCGAGTCCAGCCGTTGCTCCACCATTGTCTCGCGTCCTCTGGCCGTCCAGCTCGTTGTTCGACAGCCACCGAACCGCCTGGGAGCCAGCCGAGCCGCGCCTTGCCTATGCGAGCACCACACACCCACCGATTCGCCATCATCAGCCAGTTGAAGCTAGCAGCTCGCCCGTGCGCCCGCGGTTGTCGTTCTCTGCTACTCGCGCATCCAGCACCACCGTCCACCTCCATCTTTGGTTGCTAGCCATTGTCGGAGCTAGCAAAGCACCGCCGTGAGACCCCGCCATTGGCCGCACGGCACCGCTGCGCAGCTCCTCCGCCGTTCCTCTGCCCAACCGACGCCGGAACCGCCCCATCTCCGCCCGCGAACAGCAGCCAAGAAAGTGGGTTTCACAGCTTGGTTTTGGCCCGTTTTGGTCGTCTTCCCGAGCCTGAATGCTCGGCCCGCTTTGAGGAAAGTTGTTCTCCTCGGCGTCCCCGTCGTTTTGGTCCGCTCGGCTCGCTAATCCGGTGAGTTTAGATCACTAAATCTTGATTAGACGGTTAATTATGCTCTAAGTGTGCTTAGTTTAAGTTAAGTTAAGCAAGTTTAGGTGGATATCTTAATTTATTTAATTGTGATTTGGATTAAAATGTTTGTTTAATTTAAAGCGTGTTTAATTAAAGGCTAAGAGAGTTTATTGAATAATAAACCTTGAAGGGACATAATGGGTTTTATTTTTGAATTATTTAATTGTTTCGAAATTCTGGAATTTATAATATTATATTATATTCCGAAATTATTAAAATATTATTATTAAAAAAACGGAAAAATTATTTTTGACCCCGATTGCTCAGAATTTCGTGCCGATCGCTGCTATGCGTTCGGATTTTGAAATTGATGGTTGGATATTATAAATTGGGTGTGGATGACAAAAATATGGATATTATTATTTAATTAATTTTCGGAATAAACTTAATTATTTATTAAATTCCGAAAATTTTGTCGGGACCTTGTTCTCTCAGAATTTCGTGCCGATCGTTGCTGTGCTTGTAGAATTTGAAATTGATGATTGGTTATAGCGAATTGAATGTGATTTCAATTTATGAGGATTCTTTATAAAATCCTAAATGTGGAAATTGAGGGCGGTTGGCCGTGAATACCACCTATTAAAGGTCGTGCCCGATGAGGCCGTGAATACCACCTAATAGAGGTCGTGCCCAATGAGGCCGTGAATACCACCTATTAGAGGTCGTGCCTGATAAAGCCGTGAATTACCACCTGATTACAGGTCGTGCCGAGTGGGGCCGTGATGCCACTGATTCTAATTTTGCCGAGTGGGGCCGTGATTAAGAGTAATGACGGATTTGTTGAATTGACATGTAATCGGCTAAGTCGATTGATTGCTGAGACGATCCAAGTGGTTGAATTGTTCTGATGATGTGATTGTGCCATGGTTGTTTCGTTATTATAATTGTGCGTGGTTGAATTATATAAATTGTGTTAACCTATAAATGAATGCTAATGCGAGGTAAGTCTTATGTGTGATGTGGTTAGGCCACCTGGGGCGTATTTTCTTTCTAATATGGGGTTTAGGGGGTTGAACTTGCTGAGACATCGTCTCATCCCGGTTGTGGGATTAAAATTTCAGGTCCCTGGTGGACGGAGCGACCGGATAGCTTTTGGTTGGCCTTGAGGAGTTGCAGAGGTGAAGTCATAAGATTGGAGAACGTGTCCAACTTGTAGGTCGTAGGACAATTCATTTTTAAGAGCCGGTCTTTTGTAGAGTTTTGACCGTAGACCTCTGTTTGTAATTCTGTTGAATTATGAAAGTGTTATGTTGTGATTTTGTTTCCTACTTTTCTATCCCGTATGTTATTGTCAGGGGTTTTATAATATGTTCCGTTTGCGCATTAATAAATGAATGGGGTCGGCGACACTACCTGGGAATGTCGCATTTGAATGACCATGGTGGGATGTTGGCGCGCTCGAGGTTCGGGGCGTGACACTCTTACACACTCACTACTACACAAAACCCCTATCATTTTACACTCACGCACATTTTATACAACACTTTACACTCCACACACAAGGAGCAAGAGCCCTTATTTATAGGGTGTAAAGTCGGTCAGTGAACCTACTTCACACCAAAGTATCTCCTATTGTGACCTCTCTTTTTCCATTAGGGAAAGGGAAGAGGTTTAGGGGTATTTGCCTAAAGAGACGAACCAACGACTTTAAATTAGGCGCGGGCTCTCCCAAGTTCATATCTTGCATGACATTGGATTTTGTATTTTAGTTCTTAATAACCTGAGTATTTCTAGGAGTCGCCACTAATCTATTGGGGTCGCCTAAAAACCAATCGAGACGCAGGAGTGTTGTCTCGACTCTTACGTAATCAGAGATTTCTAGGGACGGGGACTTGTTTACACCAATGTTTCTATTAATGCCCTTATGGTACCATTAACTTGGGAGGTTGTTTATCTAAATCACCACACAATCTTAATTACAAATTATAATCCTTAGTAAAGCCGCTAAGTGTCCATGCAAACGTTTTTGTGAGGGCATTTTCCTTAATGTCTAGACTAATCCTAATCTAATCTAGAAAAAAAAAAAGAAACTTATACTCAAATTATCAAAAATTGGTGAGATAAGTAAACATCCAAGAAATTGAAATAACTTGAAAGAAAATGTGGAAAAGAAAAACCCAATACAAGTCGGATAAATAATATTACACGGCCTTATTATCACGCCCCGGGATAAGAGTGCCATGAGTGAAATGGGAATTTAAATATGCATGAAATTACTCTAGATGTGTGAAACTACTCTAAATAATTTTAATATATACAAAATGGATTTTTTTACAAAAATGGTTATAGAATACCAAAATAGCATTAAGTTAGGAAAACGACCTTATAAAATTAAGAAAATTGCATGAATATCATTTATGCCCTAATTTGATGCTATCCAACATTTTTTTAATTTTTTTTTGAAATTTTGAAAATTTTCTTTTTATTTATTTATTTTTTTTAAATTCCCTAGACCGGTCTATGCTTGATTTACATGAATATTAACTACTCATAACATGAATATCACTAGAATCGAGCTCAAATCGACCTTTTCAAGATCGAAGCTTGGTTTGAGCATTTCATCAAGCAATTGGTGTGCATCAACCCATCTCAAGCAGATTCCTTGAGCCTTGTTCGTGGCCTTCGATCACGACACATGAGCAATCTTATGTGAAACTAAAATATCAAGATTATACTACTACCTGCAAAGAACAAGTTTAACTAGAAATCACAGCCTAAAACACATAAGAACCAGATTGAAATCAGCTTCCAATATGTAGGTTTGAGCTGTTTTTGCAAATTTGAGTTTGAACCCATGTCAAATAAACATATCGCATGCCCAGATTTAAGCCTCGACACTCATTACATGCGGGATCCATAGGAAACATCACTTCATCTGCATAAAAATAGATAACATGTACTTTTAAATGTAACAAACATCGCAGAGAATGATCAACCGAGCAATCGAAACGAACTCTCCAAGAAGCATACATGCATGACCTACACTGACCAACCATGTCTCAATTGGGATTGGTTTGGTTTTTGGCTCAAGTTATAGACGATCTCATGATTCACACGGGGGTTTAAAGACTAAACCAGACTAACCTAAACAACATTTATACTCTCATATAACATTCATCAAACTCGCGAAGACAAGTAATCCATGAAAATGGGCATAACATATCAAACAAGTAAGACTCTTGAAGAGACTTCCAACACTTAGAAAGATTCCAGCCTCAGAAATCAATTTTCTGGATTAGTTTTCCTCTTGATTTGTCATAGTTGAAACATGATCAAAATTGACCAAAAATACATCTCGGATTCTTACCTTGCTTTGTAGTTTCTTTTGCAAGTGGCTCTCAGCCGAGGAAAGCAAGAAATTATCCTCTGGAAACACAGGGAAGTTGGCTCCTTCAAATTGGAAAATAAGATCTACAAAGGAACAACTTACAAGGAAGGTTTTTTGTAGGTCCCAAAACCGGACTCCAGGACTTCTTTTGTTGCCCAACTTTGTTGTGACATCCTGAATTTCATGTTCTGTTTTCGATTGAATAAGTTGGGTTTTTCATCGACACACCTATAGTTTTTTTCCCAGAGCTGATCACTTACGGGATAACTAGTCTACCAGGTGAAGCCGTTAAGGAATCTAAATGCAATAGACTTGAGAATTCAATCAGGAATCGGCTGTTCGATCGTACTAATCTGCAATGGTCATTACGGGATAGTTAAAAATCGATCAGAGACTAGAGATAGATCGATTCGACAGAACCATGTAATTAAGTATGGGTGATTCCACCTAATTGCACAATTCTTGTCGATCGGCACTAAATCGATTTTTCTGTCGTTTTGGTACCTCGTATCTATATATGAAACATCGAGATTTTACGACAACCGAGAGTCACCAATGAGTTGAAGATGCATGTTGTGGATGGAAATGATCGACCACGGGTCATCGCACTAAAAATTCCTAAAAGCTACCCGGTAGATTAGGTCACGCGAAAATCGCGCTCGGTTGAAATTAACCTCGAATTTGAACCTGCTTTCAGAAATTGAAAGTTCTTCGTGTTACAGTTTATTTTAAAACGTCGACTCATCCTCCGAAGATTTTTCTACAAACCGAGATTTTTGGCCGAAATTCAAAGTAAGGTTAAATTGAATGGGAAAATTTGAGGGACCGTTTTTTATCGCACCCATGGCCATCAAATTGGTTCAATTGATAAGTAAAATTTTTGAATGGATGTCAAATTGAATCCAATTAGAAAAGAATTGAAGGAGAATTGAATGAATTGGAGGGCAAAATGTACAAAATTCGTAGGCTTTGTGGGGTGCAACATTTGGGACACCTTGAGAAGCTTGTTGGGGAAGATTGGAGAGCTAGGGGCTGCTGTGGATGAAGCTAAAGTGGTGGGGGCAGCCACTTGAGTGTGTGGGCATGTGTTGAAGGCTTAAGAGGCCATTTGGGGTCCCCCCTTTAGCAGCCACCATCTTCTTCCTCCTTGCTCCTCAATTTCTCCATTGTTGAAGCATTTTGCGAGCTTGAGAGAACCAGAGAAACCTGCCCTCACGTCTCTCTCTCTCCCCTCTTCAGCCCCAAGGAATTCGCAACCCTTTCCTCCCTTGTTTTTCCTGCCTTCCTATTTTTGCTCCAGCTGACCTTTCGCCAAAAACTTGAGTTAAAAGTTGACTTCCCGTGAGAATCAGCCTTCGTGTCACCCACCATCGTGCTCAGAAGGCCCAAACCGTTCAAGAGGACCCGGCCACTCGCCAAATGGAGCCACCTGCCAACCGGAAGAAATCGTTCGCCGGTCCGTCACTCTACCTGGTAGCCTGCACTGCTTCGCCTGTTTCGTCCGTTTTAGTTATTTTCCTCCCATTTCGACCCAGCCTCCACCCATCCTAGCCACCAACAAGTCCCCCTTGACCCCCAAGTGCCGTCGATTGCTGGCCAACCCCTCGCCGGATGAATTGAGTGATTTTCATGAGCATGCTGCTGTTTTGAGCTTGGGACCACCTTGGATCGTCGTGGTAGAGGCTCCCGAGCGTAGCCTCCATCATCGCCGATGCATCCGTGTCTTCGGCCAGTTTAACGGGTGAGTTTGGCTCATAATCCTTCGATTAGTGCCTAAACTTGCTTAGGGTTGGTTTAGTTAGATTTAATTCTAGTTTAGGTGATTTAATTAAGTTGTATTAGTCCTAAGATAGGTGGTTCGATTAATGGTTAAGATTAGTTTAGCTTAATCTCGCTTTATTTGCTTAATGTGGCTTATGTGTTTAATTAAGCATGTTTAGTTTAATTGATTGGTGGTTTACTTTAATTATTGTTTTAATGATTTATGAATTTAATTTATTATTTATTTAATTCCGAAAATTTACTGTTCACGCGACATTGTTCATAAATACTGTTCACGTGCGGTATTGTTCATAGAATGCGAAAAGTGTCTAAATTCATATGTTTTAAATCTTATGAAGTGAATGGATGAGTAAATGCATGAGCATCCGCATGAATTGAGTGATTTTCACAAAAAAAGAATAATGGATTGTCCAAGGGACATTGGAAGTGAACCGCTTTTAAGAGAAAGGAGAGTTGTGGTGGTATGTTTGCGTGATCATTAAGTTGAATCTGTCACCCGTTGTGTGTCGGGTAGATCGTGCCTATGTGGCAGTAATCAATTGGAATGCATGATAAATCATGCCTGATTGACCGTATTTATGTGTGTTAGGTATCATGCTTGTGTAGCTGTAATTAATTGGAATGTATGAGTGGGTCATATTGTTTGTGGCACGCACGCGTGAACTGATAATGTGCAGGGTGTGGCAATGGTCAGGTGAGATCGCTTGTGACGCGACTCGTATGTGATTGATTAACTGCATCATCTAATGGCCATGTGTATTGCGTGTATCATGCTGATAACGTGCAGGGTATGGCATACCAGGTAAGATTGCATGCGAATCGATTTGTTGGTTGTTAGTCTTGCTTTGCTTGTGGGGTGGTTCTAGAGAGATACCTTGAGTCGAGTTGGTGTATTAATCGGGGCTTAGGGCATGAACTCGCTGAGATTTATATCTCACCCTATCGTGGGCTCATTATTTTCAAGTCCTTAGATGGCAATTGTGGAGGAACCGAAGCTTCGTAGTCTGTGGAGGTGAAGACCGAAGGATCGGTGAACGTGTCTGACTAGTTGGTCATAGGACAATTTCCTTTTTGTTGAGCTGGTCTTTTGTAAATAGCCTAGTATTATATATAAACCTATGTGTTTATAAAATGCTTGTTTTTGTTATGAATTGTTTCTTGCTTTCCTATCCCAATACTATGTGGTGTCAGGGGATTTGTTTCAATTCCGCATGCGCAATAAAATGAATGGGTACCATCGCCTGTGGTGGCTCAGTTGGATAAGCACTCTTGTGACGTCTACCCAAGATGGAGGAGTTCGAATCCCGCAAGTCGCACGGGATCTTAAGTGCGAGGTCGGGATGGTGGGTCTTCCGCTAGCGTTGCTCTGAGGTTTACTCACCGGCTGCCAGCTGTACAGGATTCCTTGGGTATCAAAAAAAAAAATGAATGGGTTAACAGCGCGTCCTAGAATATCACTTTCTATTGAGCAAGGAAGGGGATGTGCGTGCCCTTGAGATTTGGGACGTGACATCCTCGAGTCTTTCATTTTTCTCGAAGAAAGCACTCGCTTTCCCTTATCCGTGACCAACTAGGCTCAACAACACCTAGAAAAATTTTCAAACTTTCCTAACCTGTAAGGAGGGTATTTTTCAGGGGGCTTTAGGAGACCTTCCCGATATCCATTTGGGGCGTGTGACCTATAGTTGGAAAGATCTTTGAGTGATGTTCCAATCTCTAGTTGAAGGTTTTAACTAATTTTGAATGGAAGTATGTGAAAATTTCATTTTTCTCTCCAACGGCCAGTCTAAAATTTTCTGGGTTTTGCTTTTCTTAACCTATTGAGTTTGGTTGAGATTAACTTTGAAGATGAGATACGTGCGTTGATTTCATTATCCTCATTGCCTGATAGTTGGAATACTATTGTTACTGCTATTAGTAATTCCTCTGGGTCAAGAAGTTTGACATTTGATGAGGTTCATGATTTGATTCTAAGTGAAGACATTCGTAGGAAAGAATCTGGTAAACCTGTATCTACTGCTTTAGTAGGTGAAAGTAGAGGAAGAACTAGCACGTGTGTTAGTTAGGAACATGAACAGACGTAGTCAATGTAGGACTAATAGAGTTGTTTGTTGGAATTGTGGCAATAGTGAGCATCGTAAAAGATACTGTTTTAAGCTGAAAAATGAAAAAGGATAAGGGAATTAGAGTCGAGTCTATAGATAATGTTGCAACTGTAGTTGAGAATGATTCTGATGGTGTAGATTGTGTCTTGTCTATCACTAAAGATTCGTCATTTGACGGATGGATAATGGATTCTAGTTGTTCATTTCACGTTACACCAAATAGAAATTGGTTTATCACTTATCAGTGCATGGGTAGTGGTAAAGTCCAGGTAAGGAATAACGCTGAATGCAATGTTGTGAGTGATGGTGATGTTAAAATCAGAATGCATGATGGTATTATGAGGACATTGATTGGAGTAAGACACATTCCAGAATTGAAAAAAAAACTTAATTTCCTTGGGTACCCTAGATTCAGCTAGTTGCAGGTATTCTTCAGAATGTGGAATTTTGAAGGTTGTTCGAGGTGCCCTAGTGATAATGAAAGGAATCAAGCACGGAGGTCTATATAAACTTCAAGGTGAGACAGTGACAGGTTTTGCCACAAAGACGTTGGATGCATCTATTCGAGAGTCTTTTGATTGCTCGAGGAAGACTTGGGTGTTTGTGCCTATGCACAAGTTTGATGCTGGTGTTAGGATCACGCGGTCAAGAGCTTTGATCAAGATGGAGACTAGTAAGTTGATCAAGCATGTGCGAACTCACAATAGCATGGAATTCTGCTCGGAGCTGGTAAATAAATTATGCATGAAAGATGACATAGTGAAACACCGCACTAGTGCCAATAAACCACAATAATTTACAGAATTGATGAGCATGATATTATTAAAGACGGCTCGTAAAATGATCTCTAGTGCTGGTGTTGCTAGGAGAATCCTAACTGATGTGCTTAGTACGGTAAGTTACCTGGTGAATAAATCCCCATCAACTGCTATTGAATGGCAGATTCATGAAGAAGTGTGGTCAGGTAACATTGCTGGTTATTCTATTTTTAGAATGTTTGGTTGCCCGTGTTATTTTCGAGTGAGTGATGGTAAGCTCGATGGAAGGGCAAAGTTCATATTCCATGGCTATGCACCAGGTGAGTGGGGCAATCAGTTGTGATGCCCGGATATAAATTCACATGTTAACAGTAGAGAAGTTACCTTTGACAAGTCTCCAATACTTCTAGATAGGAGTATTTGTGGTAGTGTTAATACGGATATGGACGGTGTTCAGCTCAAGGTAGAGTTGCAACCAGAAACTCCTGAGGTAGCGGGTACTAGCGGAATAATCGACACGGATGATGCTTGTAGCAAGGTGGAGCCAATAGAGCCAACGGTTGCTATAGCTGCTGAATTTGACAATGTGCGTGTTCGACCTTCTATCAGATATGGAAGCAATAATGGTTTTGCTTTATCTATGATACAGGAGGTTATATCAAAAAATCCTTGTGGAGTAGCAAATTATGCAGGTGGAGTTGGTGTCTTGATGAGGTCCATGATTATGGGAAAGTTTAAGCGTGGCTTGAACTTGAAAGTACGCTGTGGCAGTTGAGCTCGTTGGGGCTGTGGGAGAGTAGAAGCGAGGTGTCCACTGATTATGACTTGGCTCAAATGTCGAGCCAAGGTGGAGATTGTTAAAATTATGTCTCAAGTTTGAGTCTAATATGAGATTTGATGCACACGAGGAACATTTATTGATCAAAGTTCGGCGCAAATTGATATGCGCAAATTGACAATGAAGAAGCAAAGCACAAAGGCTTCTGCACGTGAATATTTGTCAAAGATATGCACGTCTCCCAAATCCATTATTTTTTCTACCTTTTTATATGCATGCACATGGACGTGCATGCATGGTGAATGGATGTGGAAGACTAAAGCCAATTGTGGGCTTGTTTTGTCTTCTTTCATTAACTTCTTGTTTCTTTCCTTTGCTATTTGTTTATTCAGCTAAAGCCAATAGAATGAAAGAAAGGATAAAATATTAATTGAAGGAGTTGAACGTCGTGGAGATGATCTTGGAAGACGACGGCCATCCTTTTTTATGCTTATCTTCAAAGATTATGGGCCCATGTTTTTTGCTTCATTAAATGCGTCCCATGCAAAGTGTGCATGCGTGCTCGTGAATTTTTAGTGGGCGTCGGTGCTAATTGTGAGCGTCGAATGAGTCCACATTTTCTGTCTTGTTTCTCCTATAAGAGGAGGATCAGAGAAGAGAAGCAAAGTAGAGCTAAAGAGCTAAAGAGAGAAGTCGTGAGACTTTCTGGAGGCAGAAGCTCTCGGCAGAGAGGATTTTCTCGTTGTAATTATACTCGAGTGTTTTAGCCAGTTAAATTCTTGTGAGTAGAATTTGTTTAATTTCTTGAGTGAGGTTTCACTAGGAATTGTGAGGGGCTAAACACTATGTGACATCCTGAAATTCGAACCCTATAAGGGATAAATGAATGTGAATTTCGTCAATGCATTATTAGTTGATCTCACTCGGAATTGATCACTCCTGAGATACTGACCTTGAGGGGAAAGGCTAATGAGAACAGAACTCGTGCTACTAAAGGACTTGACCTAGGAAAACGACTTGATCGTGAGACTTACGTGAGGACGATCCTGTAGATAGACATGCCGATTTCAAGGACGACTAGAAACTGATTCGTGGACAGAACATAATGGAATGACGGGTGATTCCGTTTACCGTTATCGAACTAGTGAACGACCCTATGTCGATCCTCAGTAATCATGTACTTTGAAATAAGAACCTATCCTCCGTAATTTCATGCAGTCAAGGACGTCCATGTGTTGAGATGTCTTGAACGTGGTTTGGCACGAGTCGGTCACGCGTGAATCTTCAAAGCCACTTGCCAGTCTGAGTTATAACCAAAATGGCATTTGGTGAAATTGACATGGCAAGAGAACTTAGGATTGGACTTTGAATTGTCGGGAATGTCTGGGACGGATTTGGATGCTACATCAAACAGTTGATGAGTCGTTAAGTCGAGCAATTGAAAAATGGGTTTTTAGACCGAGAAAGCAAGCTCGTGAGGATGTGGGCCGGGCCAAGCCAGTGTGGGCCTTAGGCCCAAGTTGGGACAACCACCAAATGGGCCTAAGTCAAGCAAATAAGCCCATTGGGCCAAACCAACTATTCATCTTTTAAGCCCATGGGCCAATTCTTGGCCATTTCAAGCTCAACCCTTTATGTCACGCCTCGATCCTCGAGCGCATGCCCATCCCTCTCTGATCGATAATCGTTATGTGACTTCTCAGGACGAGTCGCCGACCCTTTTATTTTTTTATTGCACATGCGGAAGCAAATAACAAATCTCCTGACAGTAACCATCTCGGGATAGAAAAGCATAACATCACATTCACAAACAAATCACACTTTTATAAACATATTGAGTCTTTTACACAAGTCTATAACCAAAAGACTAGTTCTCAAAAAGAGACTGTCCTATCTGACCTACTCTTCAAGTCACCTCCGCTCAGCTACAAGTCCTCCCTCTACGGCCCTAAAAATTTTAAGCCAACGACGGGGTGAGATATAAATCTCAGCGAGTTCACGGTCTAAGCCTCGATTAAGAGGGAAATACACCTGGAAGTGTCCGAACCACACAACCACTCAATTGGCACAGAGGACTTACCTCGGCTCAGTTTCCTTCCTGCACGTCAGTACAGTTCATATCGCAATGCATATAATCAATGTACATAACAACTTGAATACCTCATCAATTCAATTAATCACAAGGGTCTATTCCATGCCACACAGTTTTGTCTCATAATTAGGCGCATCAAACTCAGACCATCATGCGTTCCAATTGTTAATTAAGCCACTCAAGGCACTGTTGAAATCCATGTTCGGCAATCTACTAGCATAGCCATGCATCGTCTCTTCCCCATAGAGCACGGCTACATCTCATTGATGGCTTTCCTGAAGGCGCATAGGTCCAGAATCTACTGCACCCAATATCCTAATACATGGGTAACTCGAAAAGAGATTTAGCAACGTCCGATGTAATTGCACGAGACGGTTTCTCTTAACCAACACACGACCAATCAATCTCGGCTCAGAACACTATGCATTGCACTCAGATGTCTCAATTAAAATAATGAACCTGGCTTATTTTCTTCGTATTAGAAATACACGGTAAAATAGTCGTGTATGAGTACACGGTCAGATTGAACCCAGAAAATTCATAATCTTCAATTTAAAATCCCACTATTTTATATATTATATAAAACCATTTTCGGTGTTAAAATCCAACACCCGGGATTTTTTGAATAAATAATGAATTTAATAAATTTTGGAATTAAATACTAAAAATTCCAATCAGCACTCAATTGGCACAAATTAACATCCAATTGCATAAACCGAACACATCATTGCAATCAGCACAAAATTCTGGTCACTGGCTATCACAGTCTAATTTCCGAAAATAATTAATAATTAAATAAATACCGAAAAGTAAATAAATTACAAAATAAATAAATTTAAAGCATTTAATTAAATTAACCTAAACTAACTAAACTAAATAATCTAACTAACAATTAAATCTAACCATCCTATATAATTTAATCTAAGTACACTAATTAAATAAACTAACTAATTCCTAACTAATCCACCTAACTAAACTAATTAAACTAACTAAATACTAACTATTCACTTAAGCTAACTAAGCCATTCTAACCATAATTAACATAATTAATCCACAAATTAGCTAACTAACACACCTCTAAGTGTCATTAGCCCACTAATAAAGGATTAGAACGCAACTCACCGGTTAGCACGAAAATCGGCTCACGACGACGGCGGCGAAATGACGGCCGAGACTTAAGCTCACAGCGAGGTCGAAGGATGCTCGGACCGGCTGAAAACAGCCAACAAACTTGCTGTTCAGGCTGAGAAAACCGGCATAGAAGATGCGGGTTTCGATCTTGAGTTTCGAAGGGCTAAAACGGCTTCGAGTGGCTGGCTTCGACGGGTGTTGGGCTGCTTGATTGTTGCTGGACGTGTGGGCTTTGAAGTCGACGATGGAGGCCTTCGGTTGGGGTTTTGATTGAAGAAGATGGAGCTTCGGTCTTTGGTGGGAGGAAGTGGCGTATGTGAGTGGGGGAAGGGTTTTGGTGGAGAGTGGGACGGTGGTGTTGGCATGAAAGGAGAGTTCGGTGGGTGGAGGATGAGCTTTGGTTGAAGATAAATGAAAGAGATGAAATTTGCAGAGGAAAATGAAATGAAAAGTAGAGCAGAGAGAGAGAGAAGAAGGCCGAAAGAGGGAGAGGCGGCGTCGAATGTGATGGGAAAGCCACAGCTGGGGCCAAAAAGTCAAGCATTTTATTCATTTCATTTAAGGGTTGTCCCCTAGATCTTTATGCATACATATCCCAATGTCTCCCCCTAATACTTTATTGTAATAAAAATCCACAATTTATCCAATTTTGGTGCCAAAATGCAGCCCTCCTCTCTTGATCCGAATATACTCAACTTTGGCTTCAATTTCATCCTCAAATTCTCAAATTCGAATTCCAATTTTATCGAAGAAAAATCCCACACATGTTCATAAATTCCCCTCACCCAGTAGCTCGGCTAGGACATCAAAATTTCATTCAAATGAGCTAAACCGAATTTCCGTTCGTTTTCTGAATCGATTTTCTGTAAAATTCTCGGAATCTCGAAAATTTTTCAGAAAATAAGCCGACGTTTCTAAAATGAATCGTAACACGACCAAACTTTCAATTTCTGAAACCAAGCTCAATTTCGCGGTTAATTTCAATTCGACGTGATTTTAGCGCGTCCTAATCTACCATGTAACTTTTAGGAATTTTTAATACAATTGACTCATGATCGATTATTTTCGAGTCACAATGTACATTTTCGAAACATTTGCGACTCTTAATTGTCGTGAAAATCTCGAGATTTCAAATACAGACACAATGTACAAAAACGACAGAAAAATCGGTCTAGTGCCATTCGACATAAATTTTGTAATTAGGTGGAACCACCCACGCACTAATCACATATCTCTATCAAATCGACTTATCTCCGGTCTCTGATCCATTTTGACGATGCCGTAATGACCCTTGCAGATTAGCACGGTCGAGTAGTTGATTCCTAGTCGAATTCTCATGTCTATTGCATTTAGATTCCTTAACGGCTTTACTTGATAGGCTAGTTACCTCGTGAGTGGCCAACTCAGAGAAAAAAGCTATAGACACGTTGATGAAAAGCCCAACTCGTCTCATCGAAATTAGACTTGAAAATCAGGATGTCACAATTTCCCAAGCCCATTCCTATTCATGGCCAAGCCCAATCCTTAGGCCCATCCACCAATTTTAGCCCAAGAATTGAATGATAATTGTGCAAGGTGAAATGACCAAAATACCCCTAGTTGTAAGGAGAAAAAGACTAGAGAAGAGAGAGTGTGATGTCATCTTGCATGGGGAATTGAAGTGGCCATTTAATGGCTTTAATGAGGATTGCAACAGCTCTCCCATCACCCTCTCTCTCCCCCATTCAGCCCCCAATCGAATGAGCTCCTCTCTCCCTCATTCTCCCTCTCTTGCAGTTTCTGCTCCAGCTGACCCTTCGGTGAATAATCGAATCACAAATGGTCTTCCTGGATGAATTAGCCAATGAGCCATCTATCACCATGACCAGGAGAGACATACCGTTCCAACGAGATCAATTTCGTCCCGAACGGAGCTGGAGACCGTCCTATACGGCCGTATCAAGACGTCGGTCGTCGAACCGCCTGGTTCCGCCCTGCTTCGCCTGTTTCGACTTTGCAGCTCATTTTCTTCCATTCCAGCCGTTCCTTTGCTCATCCCAACCTCCAACAAGATTCCCTAGACCTCTTGGTGTCGCCGGTTGCCGGCCAACCCCTTCACCGGAGCTCCGGCCAAGCCATTCATCTCCGTTTCTCCTCCAGCAGGGCTATTTTTCAGTGTTTTCAGTGGGAGTCCGAGCTGTGGTTGTTGTGCAGAGCTTAGGACCACCTTGGATCATCATGATAGAGGTCCCGGAGTGTCGCCTCTATCATCGCCGCCGCATCGGTGTTTCCGGCCCACTTAATGGGTTAGTTTAGCTCATAGTCCTTCGATTAGTGTCTAAACTTGCTTATGATTGGTTTAGTTAGATTTAATTCTAGTTTAAGTGATTTAATTAAATTATATTAGTCCTAAGATAGGTTGTTAGATTAATGGCTAAGATTAGTTTAGCTTAATTTTACTTTATTAGCTTAATGATGCTTATGTGGTTAATTAAGCATGTTTATCTTAAAGTGATTGATTTCCTTAATTTAATCATTGTTTTAATGATTTCTGAATATAAGTTATTAATTCTGGAATTATTGTTCACACGACACTATTCACAAAATACTGTCCACGAGACTGTTCACCAAGTACTGTTCACGAGCATTGTTCATCCAGAATGTGAAAAATGTCTAAAATTCATATGTGTTGATTTTATGAAGTAAATTGATGTGAAAATGCATGGCATCCGCATGAATTGAGTGATGATTTGTGCAATAGGGTGGTGATTGGAAATTATGAATTTAATTGAGAAAATCCCGGGTGTCAGGTTTGGACACCGAAAATGGATTTTAAGTATTATATCAAACAGTGGGGTTTGAAAATGAAAGTATCAGTTTTCTGGTTCGAATTGATGTGTACCCACGCACGATTACTTTCTCGGATGTTTTTAATACGAAAGAAAGAGGTCAGGATCACTGTTTTAATCGAGGCATATGAGTGAAATGCAAAGTGTCATGGGCCGATAATGAATTGTTGTGTGTTGGTTAATGAGGAACCGTCCTGAGCTGTTGAGCTGGACGTACCCTATATGGGATACCCCTATATGGGAGGCCCCACATCAATGGGCTCAGGTTGCAGTTGATTCTGGGCCTATGCTCCTTTGGGAACGCCGTCAAGTGGTGACAAAGCCGTGTTCCGCGGTGGGGAGACGATGCCTGGCTAAGGGCCAGTAAATAGCCGAAATGCGAGTAGGCTATGCACATGTGTGGCAGTGAATAACAATTAGAACGCATATTGGGTGTTGATTGACGCGCCGGATTATGAGACGGAATTGTGTGGCACAGTATGGGACGTGTCATAATGATTTGGTCTTATAATTAGGACCCCTGTGATTGACTGATATGAATGAGGCGTTTCAATTGTTGTATGCATTGAGTAAATGCATTGTGTTTTCGAACTGTGCTAATGTGCAATAATGCATGAGAATCATGGCATCTGTGATTTTGGTCTTGTTTATGGCACGCACGCATGAATCGATAACATGCAGGGTGTGGCAATAGCTAGGTGAGATCGCTTTCGATGCGACTCGTATGTGATTGATGAAATATATCATCTAATGGCCATGTGCTTTGTGTGTATCATGCTGAGTGATATCGTACAGGGTATGGCATATCAGGTAAGGTTGTATGCGAATCGACTGTTGATTGTTGCTTGTGGTGGGGTAGTTATGGATAGATACCCTAGGTTGAGTTGGTGTACTAATCGAGGCTTAGGGGTGGAACTCGCTAAGATTTATATCTCATTGGTTATTGAATAACCATTTTCAGGTCCCTAGTGTAAAAAGCCAGGAGCTTGAAGCAGAAGGGTCAGGAGCATAGGTGGCTCAGTAGTTCTTTATGACATAAACCTTTTCTATAAGCTTGAAGTGTTTATAAAAGTGTATTTGATTTGAAATTGGTTGTCCTGCTTTTCTATCCCATGTATGTCGTTGTCAGGGGATTAGTTAATTCACTTCCGCATGTGCAATAAAATGAAAAGGGTCAGCGACGAGTCCTGGGAACGTCGCGAAATTCTATCAACCACCGAGGGTTGTGCGCGCGCTCAAGGTTCGGGGCATGACACACTATGTGAGTTATTTGGGTGTAATTTGGGGTTGGGAAACACTAAGAGTGCATTTGAGTACTCGAGTGATTATAATCTCCGGTGTATTGTTTGTTTTTATAGTGGAATTCCGTGCCGCTCTCCCCATGGACGTAGGTTCCGATATTCGGACTGAAACACGTAAATTTGGTGTCCGATTTCCTTTCCTTCATTCCGACTATTTTATCCGATTCGCTTGTCCATATTTTGCACGCGCAAGACAGACACCCGAGAGATTGATGCACCTCAACAAGATTGGTGCACTCTTGGGAATCCAAACTCTCAAGATTTGGCAGTGACAATACATCAGGAATTTCAGTTAACAATGTAGGGTGGCTAAAATTAACAATCCTCAAATTTCCAAAAAGCTGCGCACTGAATGGATGATACATATGAGTAGTTTTTCAGCACCTTCACAATTTTGTCTTTTATTCTTGACAGAAGAGAATAATGAAGGTACATACCTTGAATTCCTTCCCTAATATTCTGATGCTGCTTTTACTCAGGTCTAGATATACAAGTTTCTTGTGGCCCGTATTGAATGGCGTAGATGGCATAGAGAAATCAGGCCAATCCAGCCATCTTAATTCAGCAGGAAAGTATATGGGATACCCTGAATGGTATTCATTGCGAGCTAAGAAAAATCTCAGCCTCTTCATATTTATGAAGGCCTGAGCACCGAAGCGTACTTCTTTAGGAGCACCCAACTTGAGCATTATTGCTTCTACTTTATTAGTTCCCTGGCTGCAGATATATGAGTACACAATTTAAGTGCAGAGGTGTATGGATTATGCAAGGAATTAACTAGTAATAAACAAGATTTGTTGCGCTTCGGGTGCCTTTTGTTCTTAGCTTTCAGAATTTGCTTTTACTTTAGCATTCGACAAGAGTTCTATGAACACCTCAAATCGTAAGCAAGCATAGTATGGAAGTTCCTGGAGATTTTTTTTTTTTTTTTTTTTTTTTTTTTTTTTGTTGGTAATTTCCTTTCTAGGGATTGGTCAGAAGTATAAACCTTAAATCTAACGGAGGGATATGGAAGAAGTGATTCTTAAGGGACCGTCAGGCCATTATCTTACTTAACAGAAAAATACTTATGCACGTTTTATTTTAGCAGAAGGCCAAAAGGACTATTTAGGAGGCTCTAACCCTACCAAACGGGCATGTATATTGTCAAAAGCAAAAGATCACGATTCAGTTTATACAATGCCTTCTGTTGGCACATGAAGCATGTCCTCATAGAACCACAGTCTGCTGCACTCCCCTGGCTCTTAGGGAGATTCTCTCCAAACAATTTCTCTTCCCATTTATTGAATCATATCATGCGTCTCCATCTTGCCACTCTCAATAGTGATGAGTGACTTATTTATTAGAACAGCAATTACACTATTTGGGTAGAGATCACAGCACTCCAAACTCTCTGTCACATAACTTTATGCTCTTTCCCTTGAAGAACATGCGATGTCAAGAAAAATATTCTTCTCATAATCATCTAGGCCATCAAAGCTTATTCTTAGCTCACCGAAGATATATCCATTGAAAACTCTCTTCAATTTATCTAATGCGCTTTTACATTCAAGTAAGCTTCTACCTCGTAGAGAAAACCCAAAACTTTTACAGCTAATGGACCTTGGGTGTAATCCACTACATTATATAAAATCTCTTCATAATCAGGAGGAGGAGAAATATTCTCGAAAACAATTAAACTCCAGAGCATATGAGCCGTAGAACAACCTAAAGGTTGAACCTTGTATATATTTTTTACTTGATGGACATCTAGTAAATGTTCATCTCTTGTCATTATGATGATTATACTCTCACGACCAAACCAATCATGTCCTCCAACTAGTGTTTCCAATTGGATCAACTGGTTCACATCCAAAATGACAACAAGGACCCTTTTTTTTATAAAAAAAGTCTACTCTTTATCATGCTCATACCTCTGTGAACATTGCCAAGCTTCAGATCATCATCCCACATTTCCTCAGAAAGAAGCGTCTCTTGAAGCTGAAGTAGGCCACCATCTGTGGATTTCTCGCAAGTTTATCTAACATTGGAAAGAAAGCTGCAACACTCAAATTTACGATAAAAAGTATTGTAAGTAGCTTTGGCAGTAGTTGTCTTGTCTACTCCTTCAAGTCCGTAAATTCCAACCATTCGAACTTCCTTTGATTCCATGTCTGGCAAAGCAAGCACATGGGACACATGCGAATTCATGGCAACCACATTTTCAGGAACGTATAACTGCTTGTAATTCAGCTTGGCCAATACTCTCCTGACAATGCTCTGAATGACAATGGACTCACGCCTCGTAGATTCAAAGCATAAAGCCAATTGAGAATACCCAAGGAGATTCAAAAACACTTGGATACAAGGAGTGCTGAGTTGATCAATAAAGATCAAGCCGCGTTCAATATCTCAAGCACAATAGACCGGATTAATTTCAGTTTCTAGCATTTGACACCTATAAAAGAAATGGGCTTGTAGAGGGACATGGTCCACCTGCATGACTATTAACTCAATGCATGACCTGCTTGTGAAGAAAACTAATACATCCTGCTTCAATTAGTGGGAATTGATTTTTTCCCCTTTTATGCATAAGCATTACCATGAATTTGACAATAAATTCCGTAATCCACATTTTTTTTTTGCCACTAAATTCCGTAATCATCAGTTGGAACACAACATTTTGTGAAAAAAAAACCAAGCAGTAGGCATACTCAAAAAGGAGTAAATGATAGCCTTACTCGGCAACCAAATGCCAACCAGAGATATTTAGCAGCTTTAGTCAGTGCTTCTCTCCACCTCTTCACCTTCTCCCAAATCGCCGCCCTTCGACTTCAACCTTTCCTCGTTCGGTTAGGGCTGGTCCGTACCTGCCCCTCTGCTTCCTCACATCCGGCGGATCCACCTTGTAGAACACCGGCTCTGGATTCTGTTCACTTTGATATGCATAAAATTACTTTATTGTACACAATAATTACTAATCAATCTTTATACGTTTCTAAAAAATAAAATATATATTTTTTTTATCTTTCTGAATAAATGGACATTAACCGACCAAAAAAAAAACCAACCAAAAAAAAAATAATAAATGGACATTTACTATCCATATTAATTTTTCATGCTTTCCAATATTAAAAATTAGCAAGCATTATAAAAGTTACTAAGCACGTAAAAGTTATGACTTCTTATAGAAAGTAATGTTAGGGGTGATTAGAAAGTTACTCAACATGTTACATATTATTACTTTCTCTGCCGAGATTTACTTTGTATAATAAAATTACTTCGATTTGAAATAAAATTAGTGGTCACATATGGATGTTATGATAAACGAAAAGCTGCAATTTGTTTCTTTCCTACATCGAAATTTACTAAACGTATTAAAAGTTACTTGGGTGTTATAATAAAAATTATTTTCACAATCATGAAAGCAAGCATGCTCTTATTAGCAATTTGTATTTTCCTAGACTTTTTAGTAATTTTTGGGTCAAAAACTCCACTTCCATAGAAAGAAAATTAATAGATTTTTAGAAACGATTCTCTGAAAGTTAGCATTTTATAAAACCGATAGGGAGGAGTGTCAAAAAAATTCTAAATACTAGACCTTTGAAAATTAAATAAAATAATTTGAAAATTTATTAAAATATTAAAAGTCATCAACGTTAAGGCTAGCTCCGCTTGTGCTAGATAGGTTGGCCAATGTCCACATCAGCAATATCCGGCCAAAATTAGTTGGAAATGACTCAATTGGCATTAGGTCAAAAGATTTTAGGACTAAATAGGTACTAATAAAAATGTTTATAACCAAATTAGCACAAATACAATATATTTAGGACGTTTTTAACAATTTTTCCCATTGATTTTATAAAATGCTAACTTGCAGAGAATTGTTTCTAATGAAGTAACAGCTGGCTTTTGGGGTGAAGGTTTCTTTTTAGGTGAAATATATTAATTTTCTCTCTTCCGAAGTGGAGTTTTTGGCACAAAAATTAGTGAAGTTAAGTTACTTCATTAGAAGCGATTTTTTGCAAGTTAGCATTATATAAAACCGATGCAGCAGGCAAGAAAATAAAAGTTCCCATGAAAAAAATTCTCATCCTTGCGTCTCCTTCCCTTAAATTTTGTCTTCTTGGCGGAACAGTTTAAGCGCGCAGACTTAAATTTTAAGTTTGCCGTAGCTACTCCTCTTTTTCGGACAATAGTCCTAGAAAACTTTATTTCCATTCTTGTGACGTTTTGAAAATAAAATGAAAAACGAATGCAGCAATAATAAACAAACTTGTCATTCAACAGAAATAATATAACACAAACAGCAAACAACATTTTAGAAGCAATAATAAACAAACTGCTTTTACACTCACGAATAATCCAGTAGTTCGAGCACATGATGGATGAAACGTGCTTTGACAGTGACCATGACTGCTCGTATATATCATCTTCTGGCACCACCTCTCTAGGATTATGAGCACCAACGCCCAAATTGTTTTTCTTCACTTCACCAGCCATGATTGGATCAGCAATACCACTTCTGGAGCTTCCAAGACCCTCACCTGCTCAATTAGCTAGGTGCACCCATTAGTCTCTTCCCCTCCGATCATAAGCGATAACGAATGCAATTAAGAAGTCAGACACTATAAGACGAATTCCTCATTCACCACCATTGTTGGCTTAAATGTCACAGGACATGGAGTTTCCCCATACTCGAGCCACTTAGGAGCTATAAATGGTACTTAACAAATCGACACATTCATATGCACAGAGAAGATGAAAACTTCAGTACATCATGCACACATGAATGATTAAGTTGCTTGAGCAAAACATTTATCCTAACAAAAGGTTCTAGCTACATCAAAACTGCCTTATCTTTTGGATGGAATGAAACCAAAAGCCATAGGGAATAGAAAAAAAAGACCTTTCCACCCCATTTTTGACAAAAGCTTATGGCCAACATTATTAGCCTGAATCCTGGCCCTTTCAGCAGCCTCTCTAGCAGCCTTTGGGCAGAGGCATCATTACATGAAGCCAAAAACCTTTCAAGCTCTTCTAGAGGAATGAATTCGCCCATGTAATGACCTTTCTTGGTGGGTCCTATGAAACAAAACACAAATATGTCATCTTAACTAAGATGCATATAGCAAGACACAAGAAAACAGAAATAACGCCAGCTCGCAAGGAATTGAAAAGCTAACCTTGAAGAGAAGGAGGTGGAGGCATTTTGTCTTTCGATTGTCTAGGTTGTCTCCTCCTCTCCTCCTAGGCAGCCTTTTTCATGTAAAATTCCATCATTGCTACAGGATCTGCACTTGTTGTGGAACTTGACTCGCCTGTGTTCAACAAAACTTGATCAAACAACATGTTTAATCGTGCTCACTTAAAAATGCCAAGAAAGCATGGACCGCAAAATGTCTTCGTAGCATGTTGCAATTGAACCACAAAGTACTCACATAGATATCCAAATAATAACACCACTCACTAGTCAATGAATTTTGAGTTGTTTCAAGTAAAATAACATCATTAGATTCAAAGACAACCTGAAATCAATTTGATTTAAAGACAATGATTACATCTAACAAGTTTTTAGAATGTGATACAAGGCACCACATTGCATAATTATAACATAAGCGAAGCAATCAATGGTTTCAGTACATTCAGCTTTTCAGATGCTGCTCCATTTTACTTTATTCTCTTACATACAAACATCAGATGATCATATTTGTCACTTATCTAGAAGGAAGTATATAAGTAAATTAAGCCAAAATCAGATGAGATGGCAAGTGAAACGAATGTGTAATCACCATTCCTATCTGAAGCAACTCTAGAACCATTTGTAGCTTCATACAATGCTGAAGCAGGAGTTTGGTAATTTGAGCGGTTGGCCTGACTGTTGATCCTTTGGGAGGCAGCATTCAATATTGACTCTGGTATACCTACTCTGCCTGCAAAAGGTAAACAGGAGATTAAAACAACTAAAGAAATTTACAGCAAAGAATTCTAAATAACCAACAAAAACAAGAATGAGATAGAAAAAAACTCAGATAGATTCTGGATGACTTGGGAAGGAATATTCAACCATTTATAGAATGGAAGATGCACTGATAGCAAATAATGTAAGCTGCAAATACAAAAATGCAAAGGCACAGCCAAAATGAGCAGTATCAGCCTGAAACATGAAATCTAAAATGCAAAGAAACCACCTCATAACTTTCAGGAAAGATCTTCTAAGCACACGTGGTGCAATGATCATTGTCCTTGCTTTGCACATATATATCAAACCGCTGAAAATTATTCAGCCATGCAAAGCTACAAAAAAATAAAGTTTTCCCAAACAAACTGGGTCTGAATTTGAATTCCCAGCTGCTCATTATATAATGGATCCTGAGATCGTCGTCTTTGGATTTACAATGAACTGTTAGAGTTGTTCCGGCTAGCAAACTGTTACAAATTATAACATGCGTTCTACCCCAAACATCTTCCGCACAACTTATGAGCAGCAAAGAACAAACAAGTATGAGTTTCAAAATGACAAAGAGAGAACACTCACAAGAAGAGGTAAGCGCAGAGGTCAGCGGTGGCGAGGGCGAGCGACGGTGGCGTCGAGGGCAAGCGGCGAGCTACAGCAGCGTCGCTCGGGGAAAGCTCGGAGCTGAGCGAGGGCGCTGCGGGTCGGGGGCTTCGGGGCACAGCGAAGGCAGAGCAGCGGCGTCGCGGGCTTTGGGGCACGGCGAAGGGAGAGCAGTGACGTCGCAGGCTTCGGGGCACGGCGAAGGCAGCAGTGGCGTCACGGGCTATAGGCGAGGCGACTCAGGCGAGGCGAGGTGCGGCGGGGATGCTACTTGGTGGCGTCGAGCAGAGGGCGAAGAGAGAACAGAGGGCAGAGTGTCGTGAGACAGGGAGACTGAGTGTTGTGAGAGTAATTTGGGGCACGGCAAAGGCAGACCAGCGGCGGTCGCGGCTCAACCCACGACCAAGGGGGGAAGAGCTCGGTTCGGGCGGAGGTGGTGACGATTCGGAGCAACGGCGGCCCGGACGGCCGAGCGAGCGGCGGCAAGAGGTGGTGACGCTAGCTTGGGGACAACGGCGGTGCCTCACGGCAGCGCAGACGGCAAGACAGCTCGTCGGGCTCAACGGCGAGACGGCTCGTTCGACAAGCAGTGGGTGGTGGGGGTTCGGTGGCCAAGAGGTGGTGGTGAGTAGGGCATGGGGCGACGGTGTGGTGGTGGGTGAAGTAGCAGCCGGCGAGAGGAAGGAAGGAAGAAGAAGAAGAAAAAGGGAGGGTTTCGGTCGAGAGAGGGGGAAAGAGGAGAGAGAGAGGGAAAAAAAAGTTGGGAGGCAAGGAAGTGACGTGAGGAAGAAAAAGGGGAGGAAAGAGAGAGAAAAAGAAAGAGAAAGGGGGAAGATTGAATAGAAGGGGGGGGGGAAATGACGTGGAGGGGATTAGGGTTTTTTTTTTTTTAATGTGGCCGGTTCCGGTTCCCAGAAAAAGAGAACCGGGAACCGGAACCGGCCCCCTTAGAACCGGGAACCGAAGTGGAACCTCCGGTTCGGTTCTCCGGTTCCCGGTTTTACCCGGGAACCACGCTCACCCCTAGATACCACAGCCTCGATTCATTTTCTGCGGATCTAACTTGCTCGTGACGTTTGACCTAAAAATCCCATGAAAATTAATTTGGAATTAGTATAATACGGGAGTGTCAATTTAAAGTTTTTTGAGAAAGAAAAAATAAATAATTTGAGAAAAATATAACATGATATACTAATTTGAGATTTTTAACGATATTAGCCTTATCATAAACGGCTTCTTTTATACATCACTGGTTACAGAAAGAAAAACAGAAAAAAAGCTTTACATAACTGGTTACAGAAAGAAAAACAGAAAAAAGCTTAGTGCAAACTAAGGGAAAAGATCACCGAGAGCACTTTCTTACAGCAGAGACAAAGGAAATAAATTCCAAAAGATATACTAGGTATGAGCATTTTACCTTTGACACACACACACACACACATATATATAAAACCAAGTTTATTGGTTGGATCCAGCCACTTCCCTTCAGATACTACCTCCAATTATGCAAAAGCTGCATTCAGTGATCTGGGTCACAGAAATAGCAGCACCATATAACAGAGAGAACGGAGCAGGAGCAGCAGCATGGAAATTTTAGGGCGTCAGTCCCACTGCTAGCTCCCGCAGCTCACTTGTGTAATCACTCCAACCAAATGACTTCTCAATCAGACCCTCCAGCTCAAGATAGATTCCTGTGTCATCCATTGCCAGTTCTTCTTCTGCTTCCACATCCAGCACATTGTCGCCCACGACCACGTTGTCCCCGGGGAGCTTCTCCGACATCTCATGGAAAACCGAAGGCAAATCTGACGAACTAGCTCCGGCCATCCGATCGGGTGTCTGACCCTGCACAGCCCTGAAATCTGCACCACCCATCGGAGGAGGCCACGGGTTGTGCATCTGAACGGTCTGAAAATCCACTGGCGCGACATTGTTTGGCCGAGACTCCATCTGTGCCAGATCATCACCGACTCTTGGGCAATCAACATTCGGGTTTTGAATCTTGTGATCCATTACTTCGAGCAAGCATTTGGTGACTTCACTATCGGGACTGAGCAATTTGCTCTTCTTCCTCGATTCACAAGCCTCTAATTCTTTCTTCTGCCTCCTCTCTTGGATTAAATGGACAAAGTTCGAGCTTTCAGTTGCTTTAGAGAGGAGGAGGAACATCCGCCGACACCTGCACTCGGCATAGCGCACCCGCTCGGCGACCTGATTGATCTCATGCTGCGAGTGCTCCCGCTCTTCTCTTAGTTTCAGGATCTCGGACTTCAATGCTTCCTGGTCCTTCTTAAGCATTTCAAGTTCAGCTTCCTTTCCAGTCTCCGGGCAATCCGAAGCAACAGTACTATTGGATGTTTTCGTATGATCGCTGAGTTTGCGTCTCCTCCTTATGTTCTTCAGCAAATGCTTCTTCCCTTCCTGAAAACCTCGGTTTGCAAACTCCCATCGATCCGTATCCATCTTCCTAAAACCCTGCGACATATCTTGGATCATGATGCATGAAGAATAGGAGGAATCTGGGTTGAGGATCTTAAATTGAAACAGAAGTCCCAAAGAGGGTATGGACAATTTAATGACTCAATATCAATCCGTCAACTTCATAAATACGAAGACAAAAGTGCAGAATTATGGTTTTGGTCTTGCCCATAAAGAAGAGAAGTGTCAGAAGGCTTTACCAAAACATCGGATAGAAACAAAGCGATGGCTCAAGGAATCTCATCTTCAGCTAGAAAGTGCAACCATCAAAACGGTAGTACATTTCTAATCCAAATGAAAATTTACCATCTGAGAAAAGCACTCAAATACAAATCCAGTGAGAAGATAAATCTTTAATGTGTATTCTGACGTCTTGGTTGACATGGTAGCTTCTGCAAACTACCATCACTTGAATATGATGACGGGCCATTGTCCCCTGGCCGCTGGATGCAAATTTTGGTGAACATGTGCCACATGATTCGTGATATTTCGCGTAGAATCCATGTATCCCGCCAGCCATTCCAGATTTCTTCGTTCCTCGTCCCCTAATCTAGGTAAAGCACAACCAATAACCGAGAAAGTAGGTTAAATTGAATCTCAACACGCGAGCAAAACGTGGCAAGTGTGGTCCCTTAGATCCTAGCTTCTTTGCCCGGGGACTATCCGTCGGGACAATGAAGAGTAGCTGGATGCCCCCAAGAGGATCACACTCTGAACGACAAAAAAAGAAAGAGAGCCAAAACAGAGTAAAAAACAAAAAAAAGACAGAGCTGAAACAGAGTCAAACCAAAATAAACATACATAAACATTATACGCATTTATACGAATAGTTTGCTCTTACCTATGGGGAAAGTTTCAAGCAAAAACATAGACAAAAAAACACGATCCCGTTCGAAGGGAATACCCACGTAAGTGTTGAGCTGCCTGACGAAGCTGCAGAAATTGGAGTGCTTGAAGTATCGAGGCAGGAGCTGCTTCGAGAACTCGTGCGGATCCCAAACCACGAAGCTGTCCCGGCTGGAACTCCACGACACCATCGGGTCCGTAATCGGGTCTGACACAATCTCGTACATCTTCCTCAGGAAGGGCGCCGGCCCCACCTCCCCCAGCCCCTGCATCGGTCTCACCACTTCGTCCGCCGCTGCCCGCGACGAGCACGATGGCGATCCGGCAGCAGCGTCCCCTGGATCAGCAATGATCGCCACCTCCTCATCTTCCTCTTCCTCTTCGATCTTCACCACCTGCGCGGTCAGAGCCGAACGGGGTTCGGGCCGGGTCAGGCATGAACGCAAGGGTGGCCCGGCATCAATTTCACCATGGCCGTTGGCTAATTTTGGGGACGGAACCGAATGGGGAAGCGACCCTAGGTCGCTGGGGTCACCACCGCCAACAACAGCAACGGACGCGATCGCTTCCCGCGATCTCGCGAAAGGTTCTGCCTTTTCTAGCTCAACACTTGACTCTCGCAAGAGGGTGTCGAAAAACGACGCGCACGGTTCATCGGGAAGGCTTTCTCCGGGTGGCGCCGTCGTCATCTTGACCTCGAGTTCGAGGACAAAGGCGGAGATGGAACGAGAAATTTTCGAGCGATTCTACTGAGGGAGAGAGAGGGAGACAGGCGTCGAGACTGTCGAGGGTTGAGTGACAGGGGAGGGGATGGGTATCCGGCATTATATACGTGGGAAGAAGTCCATGAAGTGTTGCCACGTCTCTCCTCTTTTTGGCTTCTCCGCAAATTTTGGGCTCCTACTGTACGTGAATAGCCTCTGGTAACGATTACGGACCGTTGGATCTGATTCAGAATGAACCTGGTCCGAGGAGGGAGGGACGCCCTTTCGCCTAGTGGGTCCCATGCGCGAGTGCCACGTTTCGATCTGCTGCTTGTCCGTCTCAGCAATTCCACTTGGCTTGTGTGAATGGCGTTTTCATTGCACATGACATACAACGCATCGACCAGCGAATTGGAACTGGTGGGATAGCGATACTTTGAAAAATATGGAGCTAGATGTACCATTGATGAAGTTGCAAACGTAAACACTGACGTACAAGGGTTCCCGGTCAAAAAAAAGGGAAATATAATTTATTAAAAGTAAAACAATGAGAAAGTTGCCAACCTCAAAATTTCAGGATAATACCGTACAACATTTTAGGATTCCATGCAAAAATATTTAGAAAAATAATGAATTCCTTTTTAAAATAACTCATTTTCCATTGCAATATTCGTTTCTTATGGTTATCATCAGGTGTCGCGTGACGAGAGAGATATTATTACCTTTCAATTCTTAACTTATTTATTTCTCATTAAATAAATAAGTAATTTTTTTATAAATTATCTATTTTTAGATCCCTAATTTCACTTTCCTATTTACAAAAGAATCTCATATCATTTGTTAATAGAGTTTCAATGGACTTCATACTTCATTGTATCGATTTAAGTTTTTACTTGCACTTTTTAATGCGGTGTTATAGTATCGGGTTTTCCCTCATTTTATTTCGTTTGTACAAATATACCAGCACTTGTCCGATGAGTTTTAGTGCACACCATATCCCCGTTGTGGCCCGCATTTCATCGCTTGAAATTTTGCGCATGGCTTTTTTCCTTCTAAAACGAACCATGGCATCGTCCGAGGTTGAGTTGAACGATGAATGTCGGGTTGCTAACGTTGATGCGGTCCGATGAAAGAGAGCTAGAGAGAGACGCATGAAGATGGGATCAAGCCGCCCAATGAACGAGCTCAAAGGCGGTGCATTCGCAGGAGCACTAAAAGACAAAAGATCCAAATGTCGGGCAAGGAACAGTCGAAAAGTGGTCCCCTTTTTCCTTAAGATGTTCGCCAAGGTTTTGGTGGAAGGGAGATGGACTGCTGGTACAGGTTTGGATAGCCTAATTATCACTTTAATGCGCGTTATCCACACGTGGGCCAATCATCATCTGCTTTCGTTGTCACTTTGATTTGTCTTTTGCTTCACTTGCGTTCTTGCATTGACGTGACAACTAGAAACCCCCGGAAAAAACTACGATTACTTGTATGTGGTCAAACTTTCTTAAAACAGACGATCAATCCCACATAAGGTAAATTGAAATCAAAGGTCAAAGCAAACCCTAATATATCATAACCTCATAAAACCAAAATCGTGCACTATCTTGCAGAAAGATTGGACCAATTCGGAAATTCCAATTGTCTGTTCAAAGCTCTTCTTTGTTCTTTGGTTTCTCTTTCATGAGTTTGGCCGTGACGTGATAATGCTTAGCAAGAAAAATTAGGAATATTGACTAGACAGTAACATCCTTGCACTTTCTTCGTGTGGAAACGATGGAAACAAGCTTATTTTCGCTACGAGGAAACACTCGGTCAAAGTCATTCAAAAGGGTTTAATATAACCCACAATCTAAATTATAAGAAAGCTAATTTCGAAGCATAGTGTACTCGATTAGGAGTCTGAAAATCTTTCCTTCCTTTTGCGGCTTCAAACATGGGTATTTGTAAGGTTTGCATTTGAATTCAGAGGATCTTCTTTGTGCCATTTGGTTGCTTACCGTGTTTGCACACCAATGCACCTCGCATATTCCAACATTTCCCTATGATGCTTCAACCAGTATTGTAGATTGATTGTAATGATTCAACAATTTTGCGTCCAGTCCCCACATCATTCATTGTGAAACTTATAAAATCCATATGTGATCAGACTCCAATGAGGAAAAACAATTTACGCAACCATAAATTTCTTAATTGTTGACAAACAGCTAGACTCGCATGCAATACTGGCTTCCTTTCAATTAGCTAAACTGACGATAGCACAAAAGGCGAAGCCAGTTATGTTATGACAATATATTTCAATGTTTTTAGTGCTTTGATGGAACGTGTCATTATGTGATATTTAGATAGCACTTCAGTTGTCGCAATAATGACTTTTCCGCTATTACGACACACTCCAATATCTTCTCGTAGTTATTACAACCATAGTAACTACGATGTGATATTAGCAATAGCTTGATATTCTGTTTTTGTACTAGAGTGACCAACAATGGTATGTTTTTCTACTAGACCATGAGATAAGTGAGTTTCCGAAAAAGAAATAACAGTTCATAGTGGAGCAACAATTTTGAGGGTCACTACCCCAGTCAATGTCATGATAAGCTATCAAATCCAAGATAGAAGGAGTAGAAAATTGAAGGTTGTGAAATAATGTATCCATGACATAGCGAAGAATTCGAGGAGTACAACAAAATGGGTTGCACGGGGTGCGGTCATGTACTAACTAACATATAAACAACATGGGCGATGTTAGGTTGAGTGAAACTGAGATATAAAAGACCACCAACCAACTGTTGATAGAGTGTAAGATTCTAAAGAGGAGTCTCCACATTGGCATCAAACTTGGCTTTTGTCTCAATAAGAGTTGTAGCGACTTTGTTGTCATTAAGTGTGGCTCGAGAAAAAAAATCAGTTGCATATTTTGCTTGTGAGAAATAATTACTAGAGAAATCAAAATTAACCTCATGCCTAAAAAGTAGTTGAGTCACCTAGAGGTGATCGGTTCCAAGGTGGGATGGTTCCAAAGCTGGAACCTGGAACATACTCTATTATAACTGGTTCTTAATTTTTTGATCTTGGAACCTACCTCGTTTGCTTGGAGCTGTATTTGGAACCTGCCTTGTTTTTTGGGTCTCATTCCAAAGTCCACCCAAGAGCCTATGTTTTTTTTTTTCATTTTTTTTTTTTTTTTGGTTCATTTTTTTACAACAAAATCATAGGAGGTAATGAGTGACAAAATGATTCAAAGTGATAGATGAACAACAAAAATCTCTATCCACAAAAAAAAAAAAAAAAAAAAAAAAAAAATCTATAAGATGAACACGTAGTCACATGCAATTATAAACAATAATTTTCAAACGTGTAACATAAAACACAAATTATGAAACTTTGTTGCACATTCATCCATAAAGTTTAGGGGAAGGGGACAGACCAACAGGGAGTCCCGAAGAATGACGAATGACGAATGAGTGGTGAAGTTAGAATTTAGGGGAAAAAAATTAGGGTTTTAGCTTTTTAACTTATAAAACTAAATCAAAAATTGGTTCCAAAGCAGGGTGGTTTGGTTCAACTCCTGGATGGGTATTTACTTAGAACCTACTCCCGGACAAGTTTCAACCGGTTCCAAAAATTTGGAAACTATTCCCAGACCGGTTCCAACGGGATACAAATCCTAAACTTGTTTTTTGTGCGGTCTGGTCTGGTTTGGTTGCACACTCCAAATTATAATAAAAAATATTTTCACAATTATGAAAGTAAGCTTGCTCTTGTAAGCAATTTGTATTTTCCTAAACTTTTCGCTTCAAATTTGTCACACATCTTGTCAAAAGAAATGACGGGACTTTGGAATTATTCATATCACCAAAGACTAGGGAGAATATTAGTTCTCTTAAGAGATTTACTTGGAAAGCTGAGAACGCACTTATTTCATGAAAATAAATTATTTAAAAAATTATTTTTTTTAAAGATAATCACTTTTGTTGCTTGAAAAAAAAAGAATGAATGCTAAATATTCTCTTTATTCACGAAAACATCTTAATATAAATTATAATCAATAATGAAAGTATTTTTATTGACTAATTATTTCAATCAATACGAACGACCACTTTTAGAAAAATACTTTCAAATAATTCATTTCTTTAGATAAATGAATCCTAAGAATCACAATGTAAATCAGTAGCTTCATATAAGCCAATGTCGTGTTGTATTCTAGCATTGTTTTGAGGGATTAAAACTTCAATGCTAAAGCATATGCCCTTCGTCTAATAAACTCTTTAGCTTCGACCAATTGAATGATTACCACCATTGATTAAGTAGTGTTGTCATGAAAAGGTTTCAATCACGATGTACCATCAATCAATTATTAAAAAAAAAAAAAAATCAACTTCTCCCTTCTTGACATGTGGAAGCTGATGAAGCTAGCAAATATCATCTAGAGGGGGGGGGAGTAAATAGGTGAATATATGAAATCTTGACAATTTAAAGTGGTATAGAACAAGTTAAGATTAAAGTTTGAACAAATGTTAGATTTTGAAACAAGGTTCAGAATATGTTATGCAGTAAAATAGACTTTAGAAACATCTAGTGAGTGTGCAATAGATTATAGCAATGAACAATAAGAGTTTGGGGAAGAGAGAAATTGCACAAAAGATTTATAATAGCTTGGCCTAAATCAAGCACGCATCCACTTTTTCACGCTGACAGCTTACTAGTTAGATTCCACTAGATGATCAACAATAGATTACAATATTGAGTGTAAGCACTCAGTGATAGATCATACTATCTAACTTGGTCACTCTTTTTATATTTCTTTCACAATCACCAAATTGAAGCTCTTGAAAGATAAGTGCATGATCGAAGTTCACTAAGACTTTGGAATTCTAGATTCTAGGCCTCATCTCTTACATGTTCCTTGGCACCTTGGTCTCCTTATATACTCCTCCACATCCAAATTGGCCGTTGGACTATCTCCAGAAGATTGTCTTTCTATCTTCCCGTTGGGCATATTTGTATCAAGGAGATTGGATGGGTGTTGAGTGGCGGAAACTAAATCCCCACTTGATTCTGGTCGCTCATACAAACAGAGTTTTTGTTTTCATAAGTAGAGCTTCTCCGTTTAGACAGAACATGTCTCGGTATTGATTTTCCAATCAAATAAGATTGAGTCAATCAAATCTTTCTAGGTATGAAATCCAAACCAGATTACTAGCCATTATTTATCCTGAACTAGTCACGTTTTCGACCTGTCACATTCTGGGCTTACTTCATTCTGAACTTGTCACATTCTGAACTTGTGTTATGAACCTGCATCAAGATGGGAATGAAAGTAATTCTCTTAGTCTTTATCTTCAATAAAAGATCTAGATTTAAGTCTAAGTTTACTCCATCTGAAGTAGATTTTGTAATTTGTACCAGATCGATTTCTTAGATCAACATACTTCAAGACAATTATCAAACTTATAATTTTATGGACAATTTTGTCAACAAAATCTACTAGGAGTTTTCTCAACAAAAACTTGGCATAAAAACGCATTTAATATTGGGTGGGGGTGGACAACTTGTAACTTGTGGTTAGAATTTGGTCAAGTCAAACATTTCGAAAAGCTTGTTTCACTAAATTGAGGGTTAATATCTCTTAACATTTTGAACCGGTACAATTGTGACACATTATCTCAAATTAATTTTTATGATGTATTCATGCCACATTTATCCAAAATTAATTTTTGTGTGAGAAAAAAATTCCAAGCCGGCATACCCATTATACTACCAAAATCTTAAAGTGAAATTGGGACAAGCGTAGGCATTAATGTGAGAGAGCTCTAAGAATAAAATTAGCATATCTTACCAAATTCCACGGTCTCGATTCTTTTTCTTCATATTTAGCTTTCCGATGACGACTTTTTTTCTTTTTCCCAGATAAGAATAATGTTGTTCACAGGACCCATATATGTTGTATTTACACATTGGATCCTCGTCACAGCGATCATCCTACTTGTTTGAGATGTGTTACGACATAAAAATTAATTTGGAGTACATGTGATATTAGTGTATCGGTTTGAAATTTTTTAAGAGAAAAAAAAATAATTGGAGAAGGATGTGGCTCGATGTACATACAGTATGGCGATATTAACCCTTAAACTGAAATTGAACTCGGCACTATAAACAGCTACTCTTGTACATAACTGGTTACAGAAAGAGAGACAGAAAAAAAAGCTAAGTGCAAACTAAGAGAAAAGAACCCAGAGAGCACTTTGTTACAATGGAGACAAAGGAAGGAACTACAACATATATAATAAGTATGAGCATCTACCATTGACGCATAAGTTCATTGGTTGGATTCAGTCACTTCACTTCAGATACTCCCTACGACTATGCGAAGGTCGCATTACGTGATCTGGGCCCCAGAAATTAGCAGCACCATATAACAGAGAGAACAGAGCAGGAGCAGCAGCATGGAAATTTAGGGCGTCAGTCCCGCTGCTTGCTCCTACAGCTCACTTGTGTAATCACTCCAACCACGACTTCTCGATCAGACCCTCCAGCTCAAGATAGATTCCTGCGTCATCCATTGCCAGTTCTTCTTCTGCTTCTACATCCATTGCATAGTCGCCCACGACCATGTTGTCTCCGAGGAGCTTCTCTGACATCTCATGGAAAACTGAAGGCAAATCTGACGAACTAGCTCCGGCCATCTGATCTAGTGTCTGACCTTGCACAGCCCTGAAATATCCGCCACCCATCGGAGGAGGCCACGGGTTGTGCATCTGAACGGTCTGAAAATCCACTGGCACGACATTGCTTGGCCCAGACTCCATCTGTGCCGAATCATCACCGATTCTCAGGCACTCAAAATTCGGGCTTTGAATCTTGTGATCCGTTAATTCGAGCAAGCTTTTGGTGGCTTTGTTATTGGGACCAAGCAATTTTCTCTTCTTGCTCGATTCACAAGCCTCTGATTCTCTCTTCTGCTTCCTCTCTTGGATTACATGGTGGACGAAGTTTGGGCTTTTGGCTGCTTTGGAGAGGAAGCGAAGCATCCGCCGATACCTGCTCTCAGCATAGCAAATCCGCTCGGCGACCTGGTTGATCTCATGCTGCGAGTGCTCCCACTCTTCTCTTAGTTTCAGGATCTCGGCCTTCAACCCTTCCTGGTCCTTCTTGAGCATTTCAAGTTCAGCTTCCTTTCCAGCCTCCGGGTAATCAGAAGCAACTGTACTACTCGATGTTTTCATATGATCGCTGAGTTTGCATCTCCTCCTTATGTTCTTCAGCAAGTGCTTTTTTCCTTCCTGAAAACCTTGGTTTGCAAACTCCCATCGATCCATATCGATCTTCCTAAAACCCTGCGACATATCTTGGATCGTGATGCATGAAGAATGGAAGATAGGAGGAAGCCAGGTCGAGGAGTCTATTTAGTCCCATATAGAAAGAACCCGGGTTACAAAGCATCTCAAGGACAGATCGTTTGCAATGATTCAAACACCAGTTCAAAGAGTGTATGGACAATTTAATGACTCAATATCAATCCGTCAACTTCATAAATAAGAAGACAAAAGTGCAGAATTATGCTTTTGGTCTTGCCCAAAAAGAAGAGAAGTGTCGGAAGGCTTTACCAAAACATCGGATAGAAACAAAGCGATGGCCAAGGAATCTCATCTTCAGCTAGAAAGAGCAAAATTGAGCATCAAAACAGTAAAAAGCAAAATATTAACAAAAACTGCTGTAGTGCATCTCTAATCCAAATTAAAATTTACCATTTGAGAAAAGCAGTCAAATACATATCCAGTGAAAATATAAATCTTTAATGGGTATTCTGACGTCATGGTCGATATGGTAGTTTCTGCAAATTACCATCAAAAGCATTATCCCTTGAATATGATTCGTGATGATTCACATAGAATCCATGTATCTCGCCCACCATTCCAGATTTCTTCGTTCCTCGTCACCTAATCTAGGGTAAAGCACAATTAGTAACCGAGTAAAACGTCGTGAGTGGGATCCCTTGGATCCCTCTTTGCCCCGGGGACCATCCGTTGGTCCAAGAGGATCACACTCTGGACGACATAAAAAGAAACAGAGCCAAACCAAAAAAAACAGAGCCGAAACAGAGTCAAACCAAAATAAACATGCACAGACATTATACGCATTTATATGAATAGTTTGCTCTTACCAATGGGGAAAGTTTCTAGCAAAAACAAAGACAAAAAAAACACAATCCCGATCGAAGGAGTACCCACGTAAGTGTTGAGCTGCCTGATGAAGCTGGAGAAGTTGGAGTGCTTGAAGTATCGAGGCAGGACCTGCTTCGAGAACTCGTGTGGCTCCCACACCACGAAGCTGCCCCGGCTCAAACTCCACGATACCACCGGGTCCGTACTTGGCTCCGATACCATCTCGTACGTCTTCCTCAGGAAAGGTGCTGGCCCTGCCTCCCCCAGCCCCTGCATTGGTCTCGCCACTTCATCCGCCGCTGCCTGCAACGAGCACGATGGCGATACGGCGGCAGCCTCCCTGGGATCAGCAATGACCGCCACCTCCTCATCTTCCTCTTCCTCTTCGATCTTCACCACCTGCGCGGCCAGAACCGAATGGGGTTCGGGCCGGGTCTGGGACGAACGCAAGAGCAGCCCAGCATCAATTTCGCCATCGCCAATGGCTATATTTGGGAACGGAACCGAATGGGAAAGCGACCGTATCTCGCCGGGGTCACCACCGTCAAGAACAGCAACGGACGCGATCTCTTCGCGCGATCTCACGGAAGGTTTCACCTTTTCTAGCTCAACACTCGACTCTCGAAAGAGGGTGTTGAAGAATGATCCGCCTCCGGGGGGTGCCGTCGTCATTTTGACCTCGAGTTCAAGGTCAAAGGCGGAGATGGTATGAGAAATTTTCGAGCGATTCTAATGAGAGAGCGAGGGAGACAGGCGTCGAGGCTGTCGAGTGTTTGAGTGACGGGAGGGGATGGGTTTCGGGCTTTTATATGCGTGGGAAAAAGTCCGTAAAGCGTCGCCACGTCTCTCCTCCCTTTGGCTTATCCGCAAGGTTTTGAGTTCCTCACTCTCTGTGAATAGCGGGATCGGGAATGAACCTGGCACGTAGAGGGGGCGCCCCTTCGCCTGGTCGGTGGGTCCCATGCGCGAGTGCTACGTTTCGATCTGCTGCCTGTCCATCTCAGCAATTCCGCTTGGCTTGTGCGAACGGCGTTTTCATTAATGCATCGACCAGCAGCGAATTGGAACTGCGGGGATAGCGATACTTTGAAAAATATTGAGCTAGATGTACCATGATGAAGTTGCAAACCTAAACATTGAATTACAAGGATTCCCTGTCAAAAAAAAAAGGGGAAAGAGAATTTATTAAAAGTATAACAATGGGATAATACCGCACAATATTTTGGGATTCCATGCAAAAATATTTAGAAGAATAATGAATTCTTTTTTTTAAAATAACTCATTTTCCATCGCAATGTTTGCTCTTTACCGTTACCGCCAGATGTCGCATGACGAGAGAAATATATTATTACCTAACCAATTCTTATCTTATTTCTTTCCCATTAAGTACATAAATACTTCATTTTTTTTATTAATTATCTATGAAATTTGGCTTTTCTATCTATAAAAGAATATCATATCGCTTGTCACTGGAGTCGTGTCTATTCACATATCTATTTAAGGTTTTAGGGTTGAACTTTATAATACGGTGTTAGAATTAGGCTCCACCTCGATTTATTTTGCTTGTATGAGTATCTCAGAGCTTGTTCGTGGAGCTTTAATGCACATCATATTCACGTTTTGACTCACTTTTTATCAGTTTAAATTTTTGGCGGGGCTCTTTTCCTTCTAAAACTGTCTATGGCATCGTCCGAGGTTGGGTTGAATGACAAATGTCGGTTACTAACGTTGATGTGGTCCGATGAAAGAGAGAGAGAGAGAGAGAGGGGGGAGACGCATGAAGACGGGACTACGAGCCGCCTGATGGACGAGCTCAAAGGCGGTGCACTTCGTAGGAGCACTAAAAGACGGAAAAAGATCCGGGCAAAGATCCAAAGGTCGGGCAAGGAACAGTCAAAAAGCAGTTCCCTTATTCTTATGATGCTCGCCAAGGTTCTGGGGGAGGGGAGATGGACCGCTGGGACCCGGGTTTTGATAGCGTGATTGTCGATTTATCACTTTAATGCGCGTTATCCACACGTGGGCCAACATCATTTGCTTTTGTTCCCATCGATGTCTTTTACTTCACTTGCGTTTTTGCCTTGACGTGACAACCGAAACTCTTGGATAACTATGATTACTTGCATATGGTCAAGCTTTCTTAAAACACACGATCAATCCTACTTAAGGTGAATTGGGGACAAAGGTCAAAGCAAACCCTAATGTATCATCAGAAAAATTGGACCAATTTGGAAATTCCAGTTTTCTGTTCAAAGCCTTACTTTGTTCTTTGGGTTCTTTTTCTTGGGTTTGGCCGTCACGTGACATGTGTCAGCAAGAAAATTTAGGAATATTGACTAGAGAGGAGTATCCTTGCACTTTCTTAGCGTGGAAATAATGGAAGCGAGCTTATTTTCACTACCAGAAAACACTCGGTTAAAGCCCCTCAAAAGGGTATTAAAATTACAAAAAAGCTAATTTTGAAGCATAGTGTACTTATTACGAGTCTGAAAATCTTTCCTTCCTTTTACGGCTTCAAACATGTAGGGGTGAGCAGGTCCAGGGTGGGTAGGGTCTAGACCTGGACCTTGTTCCCTACCCTGTTATAACCGGTTCTCCTTTTTTGGACCCTGTTCCCTACCCCGTTTTTATTGGACCCTGTTCCCGGCCCACCCTGTTTTTCCGGTCCGGGAACAGGGTTGACCCTGTTTATATTGGAACCTGTTTTGCATAAAAATTGCTGTACAATACTCATATGTAAGATAAAGCATTTATAATCTCGATTAGCATAAGCACATCCACCGTTGTAGCAAACAGTTAAAATGCTTGTTTACCATATGAAACATAAATTTATATACACCAAATTTCTGAAATAGTTCATGAGACTTGTGCTCCAACTTGGATTACCGGATTGCTACCTGTGCCAACAGGAAGCCTCTCAATGTCCATTGGATAAGGCAATTTGTAAAAAGAACAAATTTATGCTAAGCATTTCAACCACTTCTCTGTATTCAGTGCAAGACATGCCCCCTAAAATGATGTTAAAAAATGAATTAGAACACATGAGACAAAGAAAGAATAGGCAACACAACATGATGACACCGCCAGCATCCAGAGCACGAGAAAACAAAGAAAAACATTAGCAAGTCAGAACTTGAAGAATCTCATGACTAATGTGCATTTCTTAAGATTGTTCTACTTCTTTTGTTATGATGACAACAAGAGTTCACTTTTTTGACGAATTTTCCTATATATAACACTGGCCAAGTGGTTAAGGATCAAGTGCATGCACATATTTAATTTCCCACGCTACCCAGCGCAAACAATTCTTCATTTGGACCATATACCTGGGCTTGGCTTTTGGCTCCCTCTCCTGCCTGGTTCAAGAGGTTAGTGGTGTATTTTAAGGCTGAGGTATACCTACCTAAGAGGGTCTCCTCGCCATGAAAGAAAGAAGAAAGAAAGAAGACACTAGTCTCGAAAGCTGTCAAAGATAGATGAGTTTAATCTCAAAAGACTAACCTTCCATAATAGTTCTCTCATCTCCGGTTTGCCAACCCAAAGCTTGAATAACCATTCTCTCATTTCCCGTTGTCCTATGCGGTTCCTCGAACTCCAAGGAGACGTGTAGTGGTCTCTTCCTTTATCCAAAAACATAGCCAAGAAATCTATATCATAGGAGAACTCTTGCTTCCACATATCATAACGTTTAGATGCACCATTTGCAGTTCCGCCATTGGTCAACTGGTCTTCATGTTGGGTTCTTAACCTCTTCTCTTTTCTGGTTGAATTCGAGTCACTAGTATCAAATTGATGAAGATCAGCCATTTCAATTTCGCCAGACATGCCTCCATCCACAGCTAGCAACCCAGCTCGTGACACTCCTTTATGATGATAACCAGGAGCCATATCCAAGCATACAAACTCAAAATTTTTTGAATTGACAAAATTTTGTGTTTCGCAATCGTTGTCTCCAAATTCGGGACGCAATGCCACCAGCCACTAGGAACAAATATCGTCTCTCCAGGAAGTTGGGTACATTCTATTGGTTTATCTTCATCGGCAAGAAGTGGATAAAAATCCAGCCACCACTACACGACGAGAGATGATGTGAGTAAAGAAAACACATCAAAGTGCTTATAGAAGAACATAAAGAAGATTAAAACTATCGGTTCGTACTAATTACCGCAATGATGATGGTCTTCATTCACATGTCCGTAACACCCAAAGGCACTTTTCCGGAGGATATAATGCCCACCGCTTCAACATTGATTTCATAAATTTCGTAGTGAAGACTATTGTTTCACTTTGCAGCAAATACCAACAAAGTATGTCATATTGAACATATAAACATTACTCAAAAATCATAGCTACACTAACGTTTCAATCAGGTTTTTCCTTTTGGCCATTAACATTGAGCAGCAACTTTCGATTTAAGCTCCATAATAAGACGAAACAGAGAACTTAATTCTTCAAGATCTGTTCCAGTTAATTTGAAGTGCAAAACATGAATAATCTAATTGTGGAAGGCTCAAAATTAAAGAATATCTTTGTTCAGCACATAAATTAACAAAGAAGCAGATGGCGCGACGAGGAAGAAGATGAACGCAGATGAGGAAGCAGCGCGACAGGGAGCTGGATGCGCGGCGGAGCTCGGGGGAGCTCGGAGCAAGGGCGGCGAGCAGCCAAGGCGAGGCGGTGGCAGCTGCAAGGGCGCGGTTGGACAGATCACCAGCGTTTGCAGCGTCGGGTCACTGGTCGGAGGTCACGGTGGTCGGATCTAGCTGCAGGGACAGAGCACGGGCGTTGGGCGGTCACAGACACAGAGCGGCTCGGCGAGCGTCACAGGCGAGACCTGCGGAACGACGGTAGAGCAGAGAGAGGCGGAGTGGTGACGTCGAGATCTCATGGGTTGCAGGTGTCGCGGGAGGAAGGCGACGGTGGGCGAGCGGAAGCAACGTCAGCGCTCGGATGGAACCAGGATCGGCGGAGGTCGCGAGCTCGAGGTCAGGGAAATTTGCAGGTGTTGAGAGCGGTAAAGATAGAAACAAATCACTGAAATTAGGGTTTTGGTGAACTTTCGGGCTGCCTTAAAAACCGGTTCTCAAACCGGTTCCCAAACGGTCCGGTCGATCCGGTTCCGGGTGGGTAATCCCTCGGAACCGGTTCCCGGACCGGTTCAAACAGGGTCTGAATTTTGGGACCCGGTTCCCGGACCGGTTTCAACCGGAACCGGTTCCCGACCCTGTTTTCCGGGTGGGTCGATCCGGGAATCGGGTTGATCCGGTCCGGTTGCACACCCCTACAAACATGGGTATAAGGTTCATGTTCGAATTTAGAGGATCAACGCTATTGTCATTCTTTGTGTCATTTGGTTGCTTTCCGTGTTTGCACGCCAATGCACCCCGCAAATTCCAACATTCCCCCCTTATGCTTGAAATAATGTTGTAGATTGATTGCAATGATTCAACAATTTTGCGACCAATCCCCACATCATTCGTCGGGAAACTTATAAAATCCATATGTGGTCAGACTCCAATAAGGAAAAACGATACATAGCCATAAGTTTCTTGATTGTTGACAAACCACTAGATCTTATATGAAATACTAGCTTCCTTCCGATTAGCTAAACCAGCAATAGCACAAAAGGCGAAGCTAGTTACGTTATGACAATAAATTTCAATGCATTTGGTGCTTTGATGGAATGTGTCATTATGCGATATTTAGATAGCACTTTGGTTGCTTCAATAATGACTTTCCAGCTATTACAACACACTTCAATATCTCCTAGTAGCTATTGCAATCATAGTAACTCTGATGTGGTATTAGCAATAGCTTGATATTCTGTTTTTTTTTTTTTTTTTACTAGAGTGACCGACAATGGTTTGTTTTCTGCTAGAACATTAGATAAGTGAGTTTTCCATAAAGAAATAGCAATTCATAGTCGAGCAAAAATATCAAGGGTCACTAGCCCAGTCAATATCAGAATAAGCTATCAACTCTCAAATAGAATGAGTAGAAAATTGAAGGCAGTGAAATAATTTATTCATGACATAGCAAAGAATTTGAAAGACTAAAGCAAAATGGGTTGCATGGGACGCGGTTATGTACTAACTAACGATGTGAACAACACAGGCGATGTTAGGTTGAGTAAAACTGAGATGTATAAGATTGCCAATCGACTATTGATAGAGTGTAGGATACAAAAGAGGGGTCTCATCTTTGGCATCAAACTTGGCTTTGGTCTTAAAAAGAGTTGTAGCAACTTTGTTGTCATAAGGTGTGCCTCGAAAAAAAAAAAAATCAGTAGCATATTTTGCTTGTGACAAATGATAACTAGAGGAATTTGAATTAGCCTCATGCTTAAAAAGTAGCAAAGTCACCCAGGGATGATCAATTTTATGGTGGGTAGGTTCTAAATGTGACATCCGGAATTTTTGTGATTGTAATACTATACTATTTGGAAATTAGCTTTATGATAATGATACTTAGATTATGAAGCTAAGTATTATTTGTTTTAGTATTCGGACGAACATGTGGAAACCTTAGTCGAATCGTAAATTTCGTGGGATGCAGTGGATAATTTCTCTAAACGTGAGTCATCCTGAGTCCAACTTGTGAATTGAATTATGTGTGCGCTAATAGTAGAACAATATTAATTAAATTATTGTCGTCTTAATAGTCGACAAGTATTATAAATTGTGTAAATTTTAGTTAATTATTAATAATAGTGGTTAACTTATGCTAATGAATGTTGTAAGAATAGGATTACGTTCCTCTTGCTATATTTATCTTACAAAATTTATTAATTAAAATTATAAGTGCCACATGTCTTTATAAGAATTCTTGCGTGGCCATGTGTTTCGTCAAAACAACATTTTTTTAACACTAATTTTTACACCTAAATTAAGTGATGATTACTTCAAATTAAAGCACTCCTTGCATTTCCTTTGGCCACGTGCAAGAATTTTACATTGCATTTGTGCCATATCAAATTGGTGATTAGCATGCATAGTTACACTTAGCAATGAAAGACATCAAATTATATTCATTTTGATCAAACTCTTTCTATCTTGCTGTAGAGCCCCCTTTCAAGTCTCTAAAGTCTAAATAGAAACTTGCATGTATTATTTTCACTTTTCAATCCAAGAATTTAGAGACAAAACTTCATATTCAAGAGCTATTAAGGTGATGAAGGCAATTGGTGGCCGGCAGTTTGCATTCGTTGGAGGTAAGTGAAGTTTCTAGACATTAAGTTGGTTCAATCTTCTTAAAACTTCAACTTGGTTGGTTGGTTAAAATGGTGAAACTTTGATGTATATGTATGGATATGGTTGTTGTTGAATAACATTTATGACATCTTGCATGTTCATTCTGCCTTTTTTTTCTTCGTTCTGGGTAGTTAGAATCTGGTCGTTCTGCCATATTTATTTTGATAACCCATTGCATGTTCGTTCTGTTTCTTTGTACTTCATTCTAGGTAGTCGGAATCTAGTCGTTCTGCCATATTTATCTTGAAAATCCGTTTCATATTTGTTCTTCTTCTTTCTGCTTGTTCTGGACAATTAGAATATGGTCATTTTGCCATATTCATCTTGATGACTCATTGCATGTTCGTTCTACTTCGTTCTAAGTAGTCAAAATCTGGTCGTTCTGCCACATTTATCTTGATGATCAATTACATTTTTGTTTTGCTTCTTTCTGCTTTGTTATGGGTAGTCAGAACCTAGTCGTTTTGCCATATTTATCTTGATAACTCATTACATGTTCGTTCTGCTTCGTTCTGTTTCATTCTACATAGTCAAAAGCTATTCATTTTGTCATATTTGTCTTGATAACCTATTGCATGTTCACTTTACTTCATTCTACCATAATTTTTCTAGTCAGAATTTGTTTGTTTTACTTATTTCTACTAGAATTTCCTATGACAGAATTTGCCCATTTATGAATATGCCTTTTTATGAGTCTACTCATTTGGTCTAATCTTTTCATTTGTGAATCCGTTCACTTGTTGAATCTGTCAACTTGTGAATATGTTTGTTGATAAATTTGTTCATTAGTTCAAACAGATTTTACTGAGTATGAATCTATTCCTTTTTAAATCTGCCAACTTGTGAATTTGATTGTTGATAAATATGTCCATTGGTTCAACAGACTTTACTAAGTATGAATCTCTTCCTTGTTGAATATGTTTACTTGTTGATTTTGTCCATTGTTGAATCTGTGCATTTGTAAATCTATTCATTATTGGATCTTTTTTTTTTTTGTTCTAAAAGTTTTTATTAAGCCAGAATTTACCCTTTTAATTGTTCAAACTTGACATCAAGAATATATTTATTCGTTCAAAATCTGCTCAATGTCTAAAATTACAATATACTCATTTAAATGCCTAGACTTTAATGATTAGAATATGACAATTTGTTATTTCATATGCGATTATTTGACTAATACATCATTTTGAGTTGAGACATGTGTGCTATGCTTGTAAGTATGCATATAACATGTCTTTAAATGAGATTAATGTGATTTTGTCACCCATATAATGGTGCGTGACAATGTCTCGTGGTAGAAGTTTGCGGGATGCCTCAGTGGTTGGGATGCCCCGAGGAGTGTTTAAGGATGCCTCTAAAGTTGGGATGCCCTATAGTGAAAATTTGTAGGATGCCTCGAAGTTGAGATGCCCTGTGAGTTGAGATGCCTTAGGAGAGTTCGGAAGAAGGAAACATTAATGAATAAAATATATTGTCATGTGTAAAACCAAACATTGCTTAAATTGTTTGTTTATTTGTGTGAAACATAGTGTGTATATGCATGAGTCTTGATGGACATTTTGTTGGTTGACGATTTCTGTGATAAATGAACATGGGAAAAATAAAGTCTACTTATATTTTTATCACACTTACTGGATGATTATGCATTCACTTTGTGTATACTAGGTGAACTAGCGAGACGATTTTTTTAACTTAAAACTAGAGATTTCATTTACTTGACTTCGGCTCATTTCTTTTATTTTTCAGATGTGTAGGATGGACACCCCTCAACCTTTGCGCTATGGAGTCCCCATGCTTTATGAAGGTCTTCATGAAAGTGTGCTTGAATCAAAGTCTGGAATAATATATACCAAGCGTAGTTCTATTGTGTGGCTTGATGTAGAAGGTTTCACGAAGTGGGTTCTTTTTCGGTTCGTTGCCTAGTACAAGAACCTTGATTGAGAGTTAGTCGGTCCGTTGAGGGGCTTCGATCTTGACGATGGAGATGCGACAAATGGAGAAATTATTGACCCGTGACTTCAGTACGGACGTTTATATAAGCAGAATTTTGAAAATATAATATAGTACCGAGATAGGTCTCCCTACCCCTACCTAGACTTTTGTCTTTTGCTCGCAATGTAATGAAGTTATGAACTTAAATGTGGTATAAATAAAAGAAGCATAAGTATGTTGATTATTCCTGTAAGGCTTTAATTGTTAAAGGAATATTTATAAATATTTGATTACGCTTCCGCATGCCAAAAGAGAGTAATAATATAAGAAATGTGTGTTGGTTGACGTTCTAAGCGTCACACTAGAGTTAGAACATGGACCCTATTATAACCAATTCTCAATTTTTGTATCTTGGAACTTACCACATGTTCTTGGAATCGGTTCTCGAGTCTACCCTGTTTTTCAGGTTCGGTTCCAAAGTCTACTCGAGAACCTATTTTTTTTGTTCTTTTTTTATAGCAAAATCATATAAAATTATGAGCAACAAAATGGTTCAAAGTAAAAAATGAACAAAAAAAATCCCAATTCACAAAAAAAAAAAAAAAAAAAAAAAAAAAAAAAAAAAAAAAAAAAAAAAAAAAAGCAACAACAATAACAACAACTTATAAAATGAACACATAGTCATGCACAAGAATAAACAATAAAACGTTCAAACACATGACATAAAACATAAATTATGAAATTCTGTTTTCCATTCATCCATAAAAGTTTAGGGGAAGGGGAAAGACTAGCAAGAAGTTCTGAAGAATGACAAAGGACGAGTGAATGCTAAGGTTAGAATTTAAGGGAAAAATTAGGTTTTAAATTTTTAACTTGTAAAACCGATTCCGAAACTGGTTCTAAAACAAGGTGGTTTGGTGAAGGGTATTTACTCAAAACCTGATTTCGAATCAATTCCTACGGAAACCGGTTCTTGGACTTGTTTTTTGGGTAGTTTGGGTCGGTTCTGTTCGGTTCCTAAGTAGAACTGGTCCGGTTGCACACTGCTAATTATAATAAAAAGTATTTTTACAATTATGAAAGTAAGCTTACTCCTATAAGCAATTTGTATTTTTCTAGTATTTTCACTTCAAATTTGCTACACATTTTGTCAAATGATATGACCGGAGTTTGGAATTATCCATTTCGCTAGAGACTAGGGAGAAGATTGGTTCTCTTAAAAGATTCACTTGGAAAGCTAAGAATCCACTTATTTCATGAAAAATAAATTATCTAAAAATATATTTTTTAAAAGATAATCACTTTTGTTGCTTGAAAAAAAAATGAATGAACATTAAATATTCTTTTTATTCACAAGGATATCTTAATATAATGGAAATATTTTTTATTAACTAATTATTTCAATTGATAGGAAGATCACTTTAAGAAAAATACCTTTCAAATAATTCTTTTTGTTTGGGATAAATGAATCCTAAGAATCATAATGTAAATCAGTCCAAAAAAATTTATATAAGCCAATCTTGTGTCATTATTTAACACCGTTTCGAGGGATTAAAACTCCAATGCTAAAGCATATGCCCTTCGTCTAATACTCATGTAGTTTTGACCAGTTGAATGATTACCACCATTTACTAAGCAATGTAGTTATGAAAAAGTCTCAATCACGGTGTACCATTAGTCAACTTCTCATTTGAACAAAACAAAAATTCAATCTCTCCCTTTTGACTTGTGGAAGTTGATGAAGCTAGCAAGTATCACCTAAAGTGGGGGGGGGTGAATAGGTAAATCTATGAAATCTTGACAATTTAAAGCGGGATAGAATGAGTCAAGATTAAAGTCTGAACAAAGGTCAAATTTTGAAATAAGGTTCAAAATCTATTATGCCGTAGAATAGACTTTAGAAACACCGAGTAAGTGTGCAATAGATTAGAGCAATTAACAAGAAGAGTTTAGGGAAGAGAGAAATTGCATACAAGATTTATAGTATTAGGCTCAGATCAAGCCTATGTCCACTCTTTTATACTGATAGGCTACTGGCTGGATTCCACAATATTGAGTGTAAGCACTTAGTGATAGATCATATAATCTCACTCGATTACTCTTTTTGTATTTCTCTCACAATCACAAAATTGAAGCTCATGAAAGATAAGTGTATGATCAAAGTTCACTCAGACTTTGCAATTCTAGATTCTAGGCCTTGTCTCTTACATGCTTCTTGGCACTTTGGTCTCCTCATATATTCCTCAACTTTCAAATTAGTCTTTGGACAATCTCCAGAGGATCGTCTTTCACTCTATTCGTTGGACAAATCTATATTAAGAAGATTGGGTGGCCGTTGAGTGACAAAAGTTAAATCCTCACTTGATTTGGGTCACCCTTACAATCAGAGTCTTAGTTTTCATAAGTAGAGCTTCTTGGTTTAGAAATAACTTGTCTTGGGATTAATTTTTCAATTGAATAAGATTGAATCAATCAAATCTTTCTAGGTGTGAAATTCAAACTAGATTACTAGTCGTTATTTGGCCTGGAATGGTCACGTTCTAGACTTATCACATTCTAGACTTGCTTCGTTCTGAACTTGTCTAAACTTGCTATGTTCTAAATTTGCATCAGGATGGGGATGAGACTAATTCTCTCAGTCTTTATCTTCAATAAAAGATCTAGATTTAAGTCTAAGCTTGTTTCATCTAAAGTAGACTTTGTAATTTGTACAAGATCAATTTCCTTGATCAACATACTTCAAGACAATTATCAAACTTAAAATTTTATGGACAGTTTTGTCAACAAAATATACTAGGAGTTTTCTCAACAGAAGCTTGCAATATTAACACATTTAATATAAAAGAGAGAGAGAGATGTTTCTCTATAGAGAATAAATGGACAGCTTATAACTTGTGGTTAGAATTTGGTTATGTCAAACTTTGAAGCTCCTTTCATTAAATCGAGGGTTAATATCTCTTGACATTTTGAATTAATACAATCTGACACATTTATCTCAAATTAATTTTTATGATGTATCAATGCCACATTTATCCCAAATTAACTTATTGCATGAGAAAAAAATTTCAAACTGGCATACCCATGATGTTACCAAAGTCTTAAAGTGAAAATGAGACAAGCTTAGGGATTTTAGCAGACTTTTGAAACGTGAGAGAGCTCTAAGAATAAAATTAGCATATTTTATCAAATTCTGCAATGCCAATACATTTTCTTCATACTCGGTTTTCCCATGACATCGGTTTTTTTTTTTTTTTTTTTTTTTTTGGGTCACAATAACGTCGTTTACGAAACCCATTTATGTTGTATTTCCACATCGGATCCTCATCACGCCAATCATCCAACTTGTTTGAGATATTTTATGACATAAAAATTAATTTGGAGTGCATGCGAAATGAGTGTACCAATTTGAAATTTTTTAAGAGAAAAAAAATAATTGGAGAAGGATTTGGCATGATGTACATACAGTATGGCAATATTAACCCTTAAACTGAAATTGAACTCGGCACTAGAAACAGCTACTCTTGTACGTAAGTGGTTAAAAAAAAAAGAAATAGAAAAAAAAAGGCTTAGTGCAAACTAAGAGAAGGATCCAGAGAGCACTTTGTTACGATGGAGACAAAGGAAGAAACTACAACATATGTGCTAAGCATGGGCATTTACCATGGACACATGGTTGGATTCAGTCACTTCATGTACTCCCTCCGACTATGCAAAGGCCGCATTCCGTGACATGGGTCACAAAAGATGGCAGCAGCATATAACAGAAAGAACAGAGCAGAAGCAGCATGGAAATTTTAAGGCGTCAGTCCCGCTGCTTGCTCCCCCAGCCCACTTGTGTACTCACTTCAACCACAGGACTTCTAAATCAGACCCTCCAGCTCAAGATAGATTCCTGGGTCGTCCATCGCATCGTCGCTTACGACCATGTTGTCTCTGACGAGCTTCTCCGACATCTCATGGAAAACTGAAGGCAAATCTGACGAACTAGCTCCGGCCATCTGAGCGGGTGTCTGACCCTGCATCACCCTGAAATCCGCACCACCCATCGGAGGAGGCCACAGGTTGTGCATCTGAATGGTCTCAAGATCCACCGGTAAAACACTGTCTGACCGAGACTCCATCTGTGCCGAATCATCACCGATTCTCAGGCACTCAAAATTCGGGTTTTGAATCTTGTGATCCCTTACTTCGAGCAAGCTTTTGGTGGCTTTGTTATCGAGACCAAGAAATTTGCTCTTCTCGGTCGATTCACAAGCCTCTGATTCTCTCTTCTGCCTCCTCTCTTGGATTACATGCCGGACAAAGTTTGGGCTTTTGGCCGCTTTGGAGAGGAGGAGCATCCGCTGATACCCGCTCTCGGCATAGCGAATCCGCTCGGTGACCTGGTTGAGCTCATGCCGCGAGTGCTCCCACTCTTCTCTTAGTTTCAGGATCTCGGCCATCAACGCTTCCTGGTTCTTCTTAAGCATTTCAAGTTCAGCCTTCTTTCTGTTAATAAAATAGTTATTTTCTTTTTCACATGTTGCTGATTTGGTTTTCAGTTATTAGAATTAGTGGAGTCATGTGTGTTGGTTATCCTAATTTTTAGGTGTTAGTGGGGCAAGTGCTTTATGGAGAACATTGGTAGTTATGGTGTGTTTTACGTTATGTATTTTGTCTTTTGTAAGAGACTTGGTTGCTTTGTACGTAAGATGAAGTTTCAGCCTCATCTCTCCTCCCTTTAGCAATTTAACAGTGGTATTAGAGCTTGAGAGAAACGTGAGAGAGTTAAAAAAAAAAAAAAAAAACTTTCGTGAGAAAATTGCAGTAGCAATATTTTCAATGGCCACCGACAATTTTGTTCAACCAGCAATTCCACGCTTTGATGGTCACTATGACCATTGGAGTATGCTGATGGAGAATTTTTTACGATCAAAGGAGTATTGGTCGATTGTCGAATCTGGAATTCAAGAGCCACCAGCAGGCATGGCTTTGATAGATCCCCAGAAAGCAGAATTGGAAGCTAGAAAGTTGAAGGACCTGAAGGCAAAAAATTATTTTTTTTCAGGCTATCAATCGTTCCATCTTGGAGACTATTCTTTGCAAAGAAACTTCCAAGAATATTTGGGATTCTATGAAGAAGAAATATCAAGGCTTTGTTAGGGTGAAGCGTGCATAGCTTCAAGCCTTGAGAAGAGATTTTGAGACACTAGCGATGAAGGATGGAGAATCTGTCATTAGTTATTGTGCCAGAACAATGGAGATCAGCAACAAGATGCGATTCCATGGCGAGAAGATGGACGACGTTACCATTGTGGAGAAGATTTTGCGTTCCTTGACTCCAAAGTTTAATTATGTTGTCTGCTCAATTGAAGAGTCGAAAGACATAGATGCGCTCTCTCTTGATGAATTGCAAAGCTCCTTATTAGTCCATGAACAGAAGATGAACAGAAGTTCAACAGTAGAGGAGCAAGTGTTGAAGGCTTCTACCAATACTCATTCCAATAATTTCAGAGGAGGGGGTAGAGGTAGAGGTAGAGGTAGAGGTAGAGGAAGGGGAGATCGAGGAAATAGAGATTTTGGCAGGAATTTCAAAGCCAATAATGACAAATTTCAAGGCAAAGGCAGAGGACGGGATCCTAAAAAATTCAAGGTAGAGTGTTTTTTTTTTTTTTTTGGTCAGTAAGGTAGAGTGTTTTAGATGTCATAAATTTGGTCATTATGCATCTGAATGTTATACTAGGCTGCCTAATAATAAAGAAAAGGCAGAGAGTTCAAACTTTGTTGAAGAAAAGGAAGCAGAAATGTTGTTGATGGCTATTCAAGATGGAAAGGAGCACGAGTCAGATATTTGGTATGTGGATACAGGCTGCAGTAACCACATGAGTGGAAGTAAGTCTTCTTTTTCTTATCTAAATGAAGATTTTCATTCCACTGTGAGTTTTGGGGATCATTCTACTGTGAAAGTAATGGGAAAATGTGATATTAAGATAAGAACCAAGAATGGTTTTGTGGAAACGATCTCTAAGGTGTTGTATGTTCCTGACTTGAAAAGTAACCTATTGAGTGCTAGCCAATTATAAGAAAAGGGTTATGTAATCACCATTCGAGGGGTGTCTCGTGAAATTTATGATTCGTTAGAGGTGCTATTGCAGTTGTTCCTATGAATTCAAATAGATTATTTCCATTAAAGATTGAAAATATTCAGTCTTGTTTGATGGCTGAAAAGAAAGATCCCTCATGGCTTTGGCACTTTCGCTATGGTCACTTGAGTTTTGGTGGATTGAAGACCCTCCAACAGAAAAACATGGTGATGGGTCTTCCTTAAATTACTATTCCTTCCCAAGTCTGTGAAGAATGTGTTGTTAGCAAACAGCATCGTTCTCAATTTTCAAAAGAAAAGTCATGGAGAGCAAAGGATGTTTTGCAGCTGGTGCATTCGGACATTTGCGGTCCCATAAACCCATCTTCTAATGGAGGTAAAAGATACTTAATTACCTTCATTGATGATTTTTCCAGAAAAACTTGGGTTTATTTTTTACAGGAAAAATCATAAGCTTTCTCCACATTTAAAAGCTTCAAAACTCGTGTTGAAAATGAAGCAGGAAAGACCATTAAAACTCTTCGAACAGATCGTTGTGGTGAATATTGTTCAAAAGAATTTGAAGTTTTTTGTGCAGAGTATGGCATTCGAAAAGAGCTTACTGCTGCATATACACCACAGCAGAATGGTGTATTCGAGAGGCAGAATGGTGTATCTGAGAGGAAAAATAGAACAATTCTCAACATGGTGAGAAGTTTATTGGCAAGAAGAAGAGTTCCATAGACTTTCTGGCCAGAAGCAGTAAATTGGAGTATTCATGTTTTGAACAGAAGTCCAACTTTTGCTGTTCAGAATATGATACCTGAAGAGGCTTGGAGTGGGAGAAGACCGGCTGTAGATCACTTCAGAATCTTTGGATGTATCGCATATGCCCATGCCCCGGATGTAAAAAGGAAGAAACTTGATGACAAGGCTGAAAAATGTGTTTTTCTTGGTGTAAGTGAAGCATCCAAAGCATATAAATTATTCAATCCACTAACAAAGAAGATTGTGACTAGCAGGGATGTTGTTTTCGATGAAGAAAACACTTGGGATTGGAATAGGCAGCAGCCTACCCAAGTTCTTTATGACAATGATGCTGAACATGAGCAAATTTTAGCACCTTATATGCCCCAAAATTCATCAAATACAACTTCTACAGCTGCTGGAATTTCACCAACAGGCGCTGAAGTCAATGAAGAAGAAGCCCAATCTCTTTGCCGCGTTAGAAGAAAGCCTGCTTGGATGGAAAATTATGAGGTAACTGGAATTGGAGATTCAATTACTCACTTTGCCTTATTTTCAGACTATGACCCTACAACTTTTGAGAGTGCTGTCAAAGAAGAAAAATGGCGAAAAGCGATGGATGATGAAATTAATGCCATCGAAAGAATTGATACTTGGGAGCTATCCAATCTTCCGGGTGGACAAAAAACCATTGGTGTAAAGTGGGTATTTGAAACAAAACTGAAAGAAAATGGTGAGGTTGACAAATATAAAGCACGTTCGGTAGCCAAGGGATACAAGCAACAATATGGGATCGACTATACAGAGGTTTTTTCTCCAGTTGCAAGACATGACACGATCAGATTGGTGGTTGCATTGGCGGCACATAATTCTTGGCCTATTTTCCAGCTAGATGTCAAATCGGCATTCTTGCATGGGTACTTGGAGGAACAGGTATTTGTCGAGCAACCCCCTGGTTATGTCAAGATTGGAAATGAGCATAAAGTTTATAAATTGAAGAAAGCTTTTTATGGTCTAAAACAAGCCCCTCGGGCTTGGTATAGTCGCATTGAAACTTATTTTCTTAAAGTTGGTTTTTCAAAATGTCCTTATGAGCATACGCTTTTTGTCAAGATTGGAGATAAAGGGAAAATGCTTATTTTCTGCTTGTATGTTGATGATCTTATATTTACTGGAAGTTGTGATGACATGTTTGAAGAATTCAAGAAATCTATGATGAATGAGTTTGAAATGTCTGATCTTGGTATGATACATTACTTCCTTGGCGTAGAAGTGGTACAATCGGATGATGGGATCTTTATTTCTCAAAAGAAATATGTGGGAGAAATTTTGGACAGGTTTTAGATGAAGGATTGTAATCATGTAAACACTCCAGTTGAGTTTGGCTTAAAGTTATACAAAGATCATGAAGGGAGGAAGGTTGACAGCATACTTTATAAACAAATTGTTGGCAGTTTGATGTATTTAATTGCAACAAGACCAGACATAATGTATTATGTGAGTTTAATCAGTAGATATATGGAGAATCCTACACAAATGCATTTGTTAGCTACCAAGAGAATCCTTCGTTACTTGCAAGGAACTACAGACTTTGGGCTATTTTACAAGAAGGGTGAAAAGTCTAATTTGTTGGGATTTACTGATAGTGACTATGCAGGAGATCAAGATGATAGGAGGAGCACTTCGGGTTATGCTTTTATGTTTGGAACAGGTGCTATTTCGTGGTCATCCAAGAAGCAACCAATTGTCACATTGTCAATTACAGAAGCTGAATTTGTTGCTGCAACAGCTAGTGCTTGTCAAGCTATTTGGCTAAGGAGAATTCTTGAGGAGTTACAATTCAAGCAACCGGGACCTACTAAAATTTTTTGTGACAATAACTCAGCAATAAAACTCTCCAAGAATCCGGTGTTACATGGAAGAAGCAAGCACATTGATGTGAAGTTTTATTTCTTGAGAGATCTTAGCAATGATGGAACAATTGATCTAATCTACTGCAGGAGTGAAGATCAAGTTGCTGATATATTCACCAAGGCCCTCAAGATGGAGTCATTTGTGAAGCTCAGAAGGTTACTAGGCGTTTGCACGGTGAAAAAAGTCAAGGCTTTAAACTGAATGTTAGCAAACATCAGTTTAAGGAGGGATTGTTAATAAAATAGTTATTTTCTTTTTCACATGTTGCTGATTTGGTTTTCAGTTATTAGAATTAGTGGAGTCATGTGTGTTGGTTATCCTAATTTTTAGGTGTTAGTGGGGCAAGTGCTTTATGGAGAACATGAGTAGTTATGGTGTGTTTTACGTTATGTATTTTGTCTTTTGTAAAAGACTTGGTTGCTTTGTACGTAAGATGAAGTTTCAGCCTCATCTCTCCTCCCTTTAGCAATTTAAGACTTTCCAGCCTCTGGGTAATCCGAAGCAACAGTACTACTCGATGTTTTCGTTTGATCGTTGAGTTTGCGTCTCCTCCTCCTTATGTTCTTCAGCAAGTGCTTCTTCCCTTCCTGAAAACCTCGGTTCGCAAACTCCCATCGATCTGTATCAATCTTCCTAAAGCCCTGCGACATGACGCATGAAGAATAGGAGGAAGCTGGGTTGAGGAGTTTATATTGAAACAGAAGTCCCAAAGAGTGTATGGACAATTTAATGACTCAATATCAATCCGTCAACTTCATATAAGAAAACAAAAGTGCAGAATTATGCTTTTGGTCTTGCCCAAAAAGAAGAGTTAAGTGTCAGAAGGCTTCACCAAAACATCCGATAGAAACAAAGCGATGGCTCGAGGAATCTCATCTTCAGCTAGAAAGTGCAAAATTGAGCATCAAAACAGTAAAATATTAACAGCTATAAAGGAACTGCTGTAGTGCTATTCTAATCCAAAGCACTCAAGTACAAATCCGGTGAAAAGATGAATCTTTAATGGGTATTCTGACGTCATGGTTGACGTGGTAGTTTCTGCAAATTACCATCAAAAGCATCATCACTTGAATACGATTCGTGATGATTCACATGGAATCCATACATCTCGCCCACCATTCCAGACTTCTCCGTTCCTCGTCCCCTAATCTAGGGTAAAGTACAATTAATAACCGGTCAAAACGTCGCGAGTGGAGTCCCTTGGATCCCAGCCTCTTTGCCCCGGGGACTATCCGTTGGTCCAAGAGGATCACACTCTGGACGACGTAAAAAGAAACAGAGCCGAAAGAGAGTCAAACCAAAAAAACAGAGCCAAAACAGAGTCAAACCAAAAAAACAGAGCTGAAACAGAGTCAAACCTAAATAAAAACCAAAATAAACATACACAGACATTGTACGCATTTATACGAATAGTTTGTTGTTACCAATGGGGAAAGTTTCAAGCCAAAAAAAGGACAAAAAAACACAATCCCGTTCGAAGGGAGTACCCACATAAGTGTTGAGCTGCCTGATGAAAAAGTCAGGCGTGGGAAAAAGTCATTAAGTGTCGCCGCGTCTCTCCCCGCTTTGGCTTCTCCGCGAGGTTTGGGGTCCTCACCGTGTGTGAATAGCGGGACCGAGAGGTTGATTCAGAATGAACCTGGCACGAGGAGGGGGCGCCCTTTCGCCTGGTCAGTGCGTCCCACGCGCGAGCACGTTTCCATCTTTTGCTTCTCCATCTCAGCAATTCCAATTGGCTTGTGTGTACGCCGTTTTCACTGTACGCGCCATACAATGCATCGACCAGCGAATTGGAACTGCCGGGATAGCGATGCTTTGCATAATTTTTCCTCGGCCCTCCATCGGAAAATTGTTGAGCTAGATGTAACATTTATATAATAGTCAAAATATATGGTTCGTGTTTGTTCATGCTAATGCAGTTTTTAAATTATATTCATTTCCAAAAGAAATAATCATGTACATCGTGGAAAGAATTTCAAACCTTTTTTATCAAGTGATTAGAGGCTTAAAATTATTGAGCCAAAAAGAAAGACGAGTGTATTTAAAGAATTCATGAAATACATTATTTTGTCATTGTTGTAAGAGTTTTTGATAGAAACATTTGTTGTCATTTGGCAGGGATTAGTGTAGGAAAAACATGTCAGGAAGCCAAATGTGACGAAGTTGTGTCAAAACCTAAACATTGAATTAGAGGAATTCCATGTCAAAAAAAAAAATGGGAAAGAGAATTTATGAAAAGTATAACAATGAGGAAGTTGATAATAACACACAATGATTCCATGCAAAATATTTAGAAGAATAATGAATTCCTTTTAATATAACTCATTTTCCATCACAAAATTCACTTTCGTGCCGTTCTGTTACACGTCATATGACGAGAGAAAAATCTTATTACCTAAATAATTCTTATCTTATTTTTTTCTCATTAAGTACATAAAAATATTTTTTTATTAGTTATCTATTTTTAGATCACTATTTTAGCTTTCCTATCTATAAAAGAATTTCATATCATTTGTCAATGAAGTTTCAATGGATTTCACATTTCATAGTCGTGTCTATTCACTTATTTATTTAAGTTTTTTTTGTTGAACTTTCTAATCCTTTGTCATGAATAGGCTCCGCCTAGATTTTTTTCACTTGTCCAAGTATCTCAGGACTTGTTCGTGGAGCTTTAATGCACATCATATTCAAATTATGGTCCACTTTTTATTGGTTTAAATTTTCAGGCGGGGCTTTTTTTCCTTCTAAGACTGTCTTCGGCATCGTCCGAGGTTGGGTTGAATGACGAATGTCGGGTTGGTGACGTTGATGTGGTCCGAAGAAAGAGAGCGATAGAGGGGGGAGACGCACGAAGACGGGATTACGAGCCGCCCAATGAACGAGCTCAAAGGCGGTGCATTCGCAGGAGCACTAAAAGACAGAAAAGATCCGAAGGCCGGGCAAGGAACAGTCGAAAAGCAGTTCCCTTTTCTCTATGATGTTCGTCAAGGTGGGGAAGGGAGATGGACTGCTGGTACAGGTTTTGATAGTTTAATCATCCGCTTTAATACGCGTTATCCACACGTGGGCCAATCATCATGTACTTTTCCTTACCATCTCGATCTGTATTTTACTTCCTTTGCGTTCTTGCCTGGATGTCGACAGCCGAAAGCCCTGGAAATTATATGATTACTTGCATTTGGTCAAGCTTTCTTAAAACACACGAGCAATCATGCTTAAGGTGAATTGGAGACAAAGGTCAAAGCAAACCTTAATATATCATAACCTCACAGAACCAAAATCGTGCAATTTCCTGTAGAAAGATTGAACCAATTTGGAAGTTCCAGTTCTCTGTTCAAAGCGCTCCTTTGTTCTTTGGGTTCTCTTTCTTGATTTTGGCTGTGATGTGATACGTGTCAGCAAGAAAATTTAGGAATATCGACTAGACAGGAACGTCCTTCCACTTTCTGCGCGTGGAAATGATGGAAGCAAGCGTATTTTGCCTACAAGGAAACACTCAGTCAAAGCCACTCGAGAGGGTTTTAATATAACCCACAACCTAAATTACAAGGAAGCTAATTTCGAAGCATAGCGTACCAATTAGGAGTCTGAAAATCTTTCCTTCCTTTTGCGGCTTCAAACATGGTTATTTGTAAGGTTTGTGTTCAAATTCAAAGGATCGACGCTGTCGTAGTTCTTTTTGTCACTTGGTTGCTTACCATGTTTGCACACGAATGCACCCCACAGATTTCAACATTCCTCTCTACTGCTTGAAACGTTATTGTAGATTGACCGCAATGATTCAGGAATTTTGCAACCAACCCCCACATCATTCGTTGGGAAAATTATAAAATACATATGTGGTGGTTAGACTCCATAAAGGAAAAATAATTTACGCAAGCATAAGCTTCTTGATTGTTGACAAACCACTGGATCTTACATGAAATACCGGCTTCCTTTCAATTAGTTGAACCAACAATAGCACAAAAGGTGAAGCCAGTTACTTTATGACAATTTATTTCAATATGTTTGGTGCTTTGATGGAATGTGTCATTATGTGATATTTAGATAGCACTTCGGTTGTTGCACTAATGACTTTTCCGCTATTACGACGCTCTCCAATATCTTCTAGTAGCTATTGCAGCCATAGTAACTTTGATGTGGTATTAGCAATAGCTTGATATTCTGTTTCTGTACTAGAGTGACTAACAATGGTATGTTTTCTGCTAGACCATGAGGTAAGTGATTTTCCTAGAAAGAAATAGCAGTTCATAGTGAAGCAAAAATATTGAGGGTCATTATCAAATAAGCTATCAAATCTAAGATAGAATGAGTAGAAAATTGAAGGCCGTGAAATAATTTATCCATGACATAGCAAAGAATTCGAAAGACTATAGCAAAATGGGTTGCATGGGGCGTGGTCATGTACTAACTAACAATGTGAACAACACAGGCGATGTTAGGTTGAGTAAAACTGAGATATATAAGACTGCCAACCAGCTGTTGATAGAGTGTAGAATTCAAAAGAGGGGTCTCATCTTTGCCATCAAACTTGGCTTTGGTCTCAATAAGAGTTGTAGCGACTTTGCCTGACTCGAAAAAAAAAAAAAAAATCAGTAGCATATTTTCCTTGTGACAAATAATAACTAGAGGAATCCAAATTAATCTCATGCCTAAAAAGTAGCTAAGTCACCTAGGGGTGATCGGTTTTAGGGTGGGTAGGTTCTAGAACTAGAACCTCCAACCTCCCTTGTTATAATCGGTTCCCAATTTTTAGACCTTGGAACCTACTATGTTTTTTAGGTCTGGTTCTATAGTCTACCCAAGAACCCTTTTTTTTTTTGGTTCCTTTTTTGGGTTCATCTTTTACAGTAAAATCATATGTGGTTATGAGCAACAAAATGGTTCAAAGTAAAAGATGAACAACAAAAATCCCTATCTGCCAAAAAAAAAAAGAATCTATAAGATGAACACGTAGTCACTCACAATTATAAACAATAAAAAGTTCAAACACATAACATAAAACATAAATTATGAAACTCTGTTTTCCATTCATCTATAAAAATTTAAGGGAAGGGGAAAGACTAGCAAGGAGTTCCGAAGAAGGACAAATGACAAATGAGTGCTGGGGTTAGAATTTATGGGAAAAAAAAAAGTTACGGTTTGAACTTTTTAGCTTATAAAACCAATTTCGAAACAACTTCCAAAACAAGGTGGTTTGGTGATGGATATTTACTCAGAACCTACTCCCGAATCAGTTCCAACGAGTTCCAATTCTGGGAACCAGTTTGGTTGCATACTGCGAATTATAGTGGAATTTATTTTCATAATTATGAAAGTAAGCTTCCTTTTGTAAGCAATTTGTATTTTTCTTCTGTAAGCAATTTGTATTTTCTTAGACCTTTCACTTCAAATCTATTACACATCTTGTCAATTCATGTGATGGGATTTTGGAATTACCCACTTCACCGGAGACTAGGAGAAGATTAGTTCTCTTAAAAAATTCACTTGGAAAGCTAAGAATGTACTTATTTCATAAAAAAATAATTTATTTAGAAATTTTTTTTTAAAGATAATCACTTTTGTTGCTTGAAAAAGTAAATAAGCGATATATATTCCCTTCATTCACGAAAATATCTCACTATAAATTGTAATCGATAATGAAAATATATTTTATTGACTAATTATTTCAATCGATACGAACGATCACTTTTAGAAAAATACTTTCAAATAATTCATTTTTTTAGATAAATGAATCCTAAGAATCACAATATAAATTGGTAGAAAAAACTTTGTATAAGCCAATGTCACGTCTTATTTTAACACCATTTTGAGGGATTCAAACTTTGATGCTGAAGCATATGCCCTTAGTCTAATAAAGTCCTTTAGGTTCAACCAGTTGAATGATTATCACCATTGACTAAGCAATGTTGTCACGAAAAAGTTTGAATAACGGTATACATCGATCAACTTCTCATTTGAACAAAAAAAAAAAATCAACTTCTCCCTTCTTGACATGTGGAAGCTGATAAAGTTAGCAAGTATCACATAGAGGGGAGGTGAATAGATGAATCTATGAAATCTTGACAATTTAAAGCAGATTAGAACAAGTTAAAATTAAAGTGTGAACAATGGTTAGATTTTGGAACAAGGTTAAGAATTTGTTGTGCAGTAGAATAGACTTTAGAAGCACCCAACAAGTGTGCAATTTATTATAGCAATAAACAATAAGAGTTTAGAGAAAAGAGAAATTGCACACAAGGTTTATAGTGGTTTGATTAAATCAAGGTTACGTCCGCTTTTCCACACTGACAACTTACTGGCTAAGTTCCACTAGATGATCAATAAAAGATTACAGTATTGAGTGCAAGCACTTAGTGATAGATCACATTATCTCACTTAGTCACTCTTTTTGTATTTCTCTCACAATCACAAAATTGAAACTCACGAAAGATAAGTGTGTGAGACTTTGGAATTCTATATCCTAGGCCTCATCTCTTACATAATTCTCAGCACCTTGGTCTCCTTATATAGTCATCCATCTCCAAGTCATCCACCTCCAAACTAGCCGTTGGATTGTCTCTAGAGGATTGTCTTCCAAATGTACTCGTTTGACATATCTGAATCAAGAAGATTGGATGGCCGTCCGTATAGCGAGAGTCTTGATTTCCATAAGTAGAGCTTCTCTGTTTAGACCGAACTTATCTCAAGATTGATTTTCTAATCGAAAAAGATTGAGTCAATCAAATCTTTCTAAGTGTGAAATCTAAACCATATCATAAGCTGTTATTTATCATGGACTGGTCACGTTCTAGACCTGTCACATTATGGGCTTGCTTCGTTCAGAACTTGTCACATTTTGAACTTGCTGTGTTCTGAACTTGCATCAAGATGGGAATGAAAGTAATTCTCTCGGTCTTTATCTTCAATAAAAGATCTAGACTTTAAGTCTGAGCTTGTTCCATCTGAAGTAAACTTTGTAATTCGTACTAGAGCGATTTTCTAGATCAAGATACTTCAAGACAATTATCAGACTTAAAATTTTATGAACAATTTTGTCAACAAAATCTATTAGAACCTTGTTGATTGAGAATAGTATCCATGGCTAGTTTTCTTAGCATAAGCTTGCAATAAAACACATTTAATATAAAGAGAGAGAGATGTTTCTCTGTAGAGAATAAATGGACAACTTGTGGTTAGAATTTGGTCATGTCAAACATTTTGAAAAATTCCTTTCATTAAATCAAGGGTTAATATCTCTTAACATTTTGAATTGGTATAATCGTGACACATTAATCTCATATTATTGTTATAATGTATTCATATCACATTCATCCCAAATTAATCTTTACGTGAGAAAAAAAATCCAAATCGGCATACCCATGATATTACCAAAATCTTAAAGTGAAATGGGGACAAGCATAGGGATTTTAGCAGACTTTTGAAACGTAAGAGTACTCTAAGAATAAAATTAGCATATTTTATCATATGCAATCTTGATTCATTTTCTTCATACCTGGCTTTCCCATGACAACGTTATTGTTGTTATTGTTGTTTTTTTTTTTCCAATCAAAATAACGTCATTTATGAGATCCATTTATGTTGTATTTCCACATTGGGATCCTCGCCACGCCAATCATCCGACTTATTTCAGATTTTTTTATGACATGAAAATTAATTTGGAGTGTATGTGACATGAGTGTATTAGTTTGAAATTTTTTAAGAAAAAAACAATTGGAAAAGGATGTGGCACAGTGTACAATATGGCGATATTAACCCTTAAACTGAAATTGCACTTTGGCACTATAAACAGCTTCTCTTATATATAACTGGTTACAAAAGGAGAAACAGGAAAAAACCAAAAAAAAACAAAAAAACAAAAACAAAAAAACTTAGTGCAAACTAAGAGAAAAGAACCCAGAGAGCACTTTGTTACGATGGAGACAAAGGAAGAAACTACAACATACATACCAAGTACGAGCATTTACCATTGACACATAAGTTCATTGGTTGGATTCAGTCACTTCAGATACTCCCTCTGACTATGCAAAGGCTGCATTCCGTGACCTGGGTCACAAAAGATAGCGGCAGCATATGACAGAAAGAACAGAGAAGGAGCAGCATAGAAATTTTAGGGCGTCAGTCCTGCTGCTTGCTTTCCCAGCCCACTTGTGTACTCGGTCCAACCACAGGACTTCTCAATCAGACCCTCCAGCTCAAGCTAGATTCCTGGGTCATCCATCGCATCGTCGCCCACGACCATGTTGTCTCCGAGGAGCTTCTCCGAAATCTCATGGAAAACCGAAGGCAAATCTGACGGACTAGGTCTGGCCATCTGATCGGGTGTCTGACCCTGCATAACCCTGAAATCCGCACCACCCACCGGAGGAGGCCACGGGTTGTGCATCTGAATGGTCTCAAGATCCACCGGTAAAACATTGTTTGGCCAAGACTCAATCTGTGCCAAATCATCACCGATTCTCAGGCAATCAACATTCGGGCTTTGAATCTTGTGATCCGTTACGTCGAGCAAGCATTTGGTGGCTTCGTTAACGGGACCAAGCAATTTGCTTTTCTTGCTCAGTTCACAAGCCTCTAGATCTCTCTTCTGCCTCTTCTCTTGGATTACATGCTGGACAAAGTTTGGGGTTTCGGCTGCTTTGGAGAGGAAGAGGAACATCCGCCGACACCTTTAATTGTTGCAAAAATAAGAGAGATAAAGAAATCCGATTTCTCTTCTTTAACCCACTTTTCTTAACGTATTTCATCTGATGAAGGATAAAATACAACTTTAATTGTCTATGTGGGCAGAGAGACAACTAGACTCCTTATATAGGCTATCAATAAATGCATTTAATAAGTGCTTTGCATCAAAGCTCATATGTGATGCCATGGCTAAGAGTGAGCATGGTCCGGGTAGGCAGTTCCCACCTTGGAATTGGGAACCGCCCACTAGGGACTAGTTCCAAAAAATTGGAATCAAGACCCGCCCATTAGTTCCATAGATCCACCTAAAAACCGGACCGGCGGTCCGGTTTGGTTCTTGGGTGGGTCTATGGAATCGAGCCCCAATTCTTACAAAGCTTGTTCGGCCTTATACTCGGATTTAATTACAAACCATTGATTTTGATTAAGGATTGAAAACTATAAGGTGGAACAAATATACAACACTTGTTAGCTAAAAACTTAATTTCTTCGAAGGTTGTGGTGTGATCCTTTTAAGGTTTTTCAACACTAGAAACATGTGGAGAATTAGACTCCATGTTAAAAGTCCTAACCTCCATAAAATTTAAACTAGTAATTGCTTGATTTCCTTTTTTCAACATCAACCTAATTTAATCATGGGAATGGGTAAGGAGCAACCTAATTATAATCTTAAAATGAGCGGTTGGCTTTTATGGACATATCCAATCGATTCTCTCATTCCTTTACATTTGTTTATTTTATTTAGGTTGAGAAACAAGTAAATGGATTATTAGAATGGGAAAGAAAAATAGGAGGGTTAATCTTATTACACACCCAAGAGACAAAATTAGTCAATAAGGTCAAATAACTACCAATCTACATAAATATACATATATATTTGGTTGAAAAATTACAAAATAATTAAATAATTGAGATGGAATTTTTTTTAAAATATATATATCGGTCCGGTCCGAGTGGATGGTTGAGCAGTTCCACACCTAGAACCAGGAACCGGACTGGCCTCAATGGGAATCACCGATTCCGGTCCTGTCCGGTCTGGTTCCAAGCGGTTCCTGGTTCTTTGACACACTCCTATGCATGGCATGTGTTCTTCCCGTTTATACTCGTAATTGTAATTACGCATGTGAAAGCACTACAAAATACATCACAACATACCATACAAGAAAGTCACATGAGTTTAATATATATGCTTCTTCTTTATACAAACACCAGTACTTATTATCAAAATATATAGTCCTAGGTTGGGTCGGGTCAACTAGCACCACTACTCCCGTACTATTTAACAAGTGAACTACCCTCTAACTTAGAGGCTGATGATTTTAGGCACTGCCTTGTCCCCTCCACCGACATATCCCAAAGGGACCGTCCTACACACTGAAAAATAAAGAGCGAGCCAAAGCTCAATTAATGAAATCTAGGTCTAAGGTAGGAGATGATTTTAATACTCAACCTGGCACCAAATCAAACAACATGTGTTCAAAATAATAATGCATAAACAAGTTCACAATATGCCAATAACAAATCATTAACTATAATGCAAGTTCATATGCTCATAAGTAATCATAGACATAATATTTCACAATGCACTAGTATCACCTAATGGTTTAGCACCACACACAAAAATATACATAGGCAAGTTCATACTTATCATGAATTTCACCATCACACACACACACAAAAATCATACTTGTTATGCATTTCACCATTATAAACATAAGTGAATACATGCATATCATGCATTTTACCATTATACACACAAGTGAATTCATACATGTTACTAGCCAGGACCTGGACTAAAGAGGCATGGTCACGACCATCTCATGAGGGACGGAATCATACATACCCTTTGTCATACCTCAGCTCATTCATTACGAGTGTCCTCCACATCAGCGATGATAAATATACCATTGTACATCCACATACATGACTACAAGAGTCATGTCATACCATGACCATAAAAGCCATGTCATACCATGACTTGAAGAGCCATGTCATACCATGACTATACAAGCCAAGTCATATCATGACCATAAGGCCATGTCATATCATGACTATAAGAGCCATGTTATACTTTAACTATATAAGCCAAGTCCATGGTATGCCATGACCACAATGCCATGTCATACCATGACCACAATGCCATGTCATTGTATAATTTCATATAATATCAACCTTGTAGAGGACCGTTATATGTGGTAGAACATTTGGCTAATTTTGGAGTCTTATCCACATACTCATATAAGGGAATCCACTCGAAGGCGAGTAGGTCGTGGCAAAGGTTCGAATCATATAGTATCATTCACAAGCAATTCATATAACATAACAGCTGTCATGATCATTACGATATTTTGCCATTTCTCATGCACTTCAACACAATCTTTCTTATTTTATCTCAACAAAAAATACATTAGTCAAATAATAAAATAAGGTAACAACATGTGATTATATAGTGATACTCATATGCTTACCTTTTTTTCGTTACTTACACAAACACAATCAATACTAAACAATCAACATGCTCGACAATGGATCTGAACATAATAAAATGATTTTGAACGAGAAAGTATGAACATAAGGAAATGGTTCTCATAGGGAAAGTCTGATCATAAGCAAATGGTTATGATTCGGACGGCTTGAAATGGTTTTGACCGAGACGGTTTGAACGTAAGGAAATGATTTTGATCGGGAAAGTATGAACATATGGAGATGGTTTTGATCGAAAAAGTTTGAACATAAGGAAATTGTATTCAGACTCGATAAGTGAATATACTCATAAGGCAAGTCAAACTCAGAGAGGATAATGGACTTAAAAGCAAATCGGCTTAGAGAGTAAATCGAACTCTGAGAGCACATCAGACTAAAAAATGAATTAGACTTGGAGAGCATATCAGACTCAAAAGCGAATTAGACTTAATAAGTGAATATTACCAACGATAGTTAAATTTGAAACTGCAAAGATAACACTTCCAAATTCATATTCATATTTACAAATACCACATGTCACCACTCCTAAAAGAAACAATCAAGCACGTTCTAGTCATGTATGAAATCCACAAAATAAATCAAACCACCACAACACATTTGCATCCGTACTTCACATACTACACTAAGTTCACACATATCAATCCAAGTCAAAAGCACTTAGTAGATCAATCCAACTTAGCATCTAGGGTTTTCACTTACCTCAAATAGAAGGCTTGAGTAAAATCAAAACTTTAATCACCTTCAAAACAATATAATCAAGAACAAAGGTTAACATTTCTTAATTTTTTTTATCAAAACTAGTTTTATAAAAGAGAATAATCCATAAGTTTACCTTGTAAGCTCTTGAAAAATGGAATTTGGAAGCTTTAACACAAGAATAGAATATTTCCTTTCGTACGAAAGATTGGAATGTGAAAATAAAAGAGGAAAGCAACGGAAGATTACTATTTTGCAAGCTTAAAGACATAAGAACGTCTTTTTACATGGCAAAGGAATTGAATCTAACAAACCAAAGTTAAAAGTAATGATAACTTTGGGGGAAAAAAATCATTATATTTTAGAGTAGTTATTTTAGAGTAGTATGTGTTCCAATAGAAATGCTTCAAGTGGCCCTAAGTAGGTAGCTAGGGCGCAAATGGCCCAATGAAATTTTGCCACAAGAAGATATTTTGATGGAAATGAAGATGAGCTCGTCTTCTATGGCCAAGTGTATGCATGAATCACCAAGACAATCATGAACTATAGGCATGGATCACCCAAAGCATTGATGAACTATAGGGATGAGTCACCCAAAACATTAATGAACAATAGCTGAAATTGATGATTTCATGCATGATGTCAAAACTACCAATTTCAATGTCTCAAACCAAAGTATAGGGTTAAAAATTTTATTAGAGAAAAGAGAAGTGTGCCAAACGAAGACAAATAGAGATTTAGTTAACCAATATTCATTATGAACATCTAATTCTAAATATCCGTGCATTTGAAAATATTTTAGTTTTGAACATCTAATTCTAAAAATTTGTGCATCTACTAATATTTTTGTTCTGAACATTTGATTTTAAACATTGGTGAATTTGAAAATATTTTGAATTCACTAAAATAATCAATGAAAGATATCAAAAATTAGGAAAATATCAATTCAATGAAATTGAAACTTGAATATCATAAAATATGAAACTCAAAGTACACCGGCCATTCTCTACAACTACTATGGCTGGAATTTAATTACCTTCATTCTACTCACCAACATAGTGATGATATATATCCTCTTAATCTCAAAGCAAAGTATTCCGGGTGATTGCGGTCACGAAAATCATATTATATTATTGTAGCATGTACAAAATTCAGAATGTCACATCATAAAATATTCTATCTTCATAAAAATTGCAACTTCTCATAATTGCAACTTTTCATAGCATTTTCAGTATTTAGATAATATCATGTATGCCATAATTATTCTTATATGGTATGCTAAGGCCTATTAGAAAGTGAGATAATTTCGATTAGACCTATGACCTACTTTAGTAAAGAGCACCTGACAATTTGGAGCTCTTTCATTTTAGCCTTCTGCAGTATAAATTGACTCTATGGGTCGGTTGTGTCAACTTTGTGGTTGATTAGTTCCCGTCCTATTTGATATTATTCATAGGGAGAATTGTTTGTTTCGACATCCCCTTCAATACGATGATTTGCCTGAAGGGGGATCCTGTCCATTGTCAAACTGCTCAGTAGCGCAGCCGTAGCTGCAAAAGAAACTAGCTGAGGAGACTACGATAAAGAAATCCACATGGGTGATTATGGCTAGAGATGCTGGATATTTTTTGTATTGTTCACATGCAGCATAACTGAATCAGACTCGTTCGTTTGCAGAGGCGCCTACTTGACATTCTCACAAGGTTGCCCCAGACGACATTTTGCATGTGCTATCCGCTGCACGGGTATGCGGTGATGAAAGTCACGGATTGCTGGCACATTGTATAGAAATTTTTTTGTGAGATCTGATCTCGAAACTGTAACTTTAGAGAAAGGCTTGCCTCATGCTATCTTTGACGAAGGAGGGCTATACCACTCTGGATGATGCATATGCACTTCACTATGCCTGTGCATACTGTGATGCGGAGACCATGACCGGAACTTCTTGATCTCGGAATTGCCGGTGTGAATAGTAGAAATGCAAGAGGCTTCACAGTTTTGCACGTCGCTGCGATGAGGAAAGAGCCAAAGATTATATGGGCTCTTCTAACGAAGGAAGCCCAGCCGCCTCATCTCACGCTGGATGGTAGAAAATCTCCACCTATGTAAGAGGCACACAAAAGCTGCAGACTGCTTAAAGTCTGTCGAGCAAGGAAAGCCTTCACCAAAAGATAAAAATTACAGTCAAGATACTGGAACAAGCCGAACGAAGAGAACCGTTACTTGGAGAAGCATCCTTTGCTCTTGCTACGGCAGGCGATGATCTGCGACTGAGATTGTTGTATCCTGAAAAACAGAGGTAAGATACTTGGATTCTATTTTTTCCTCCTCGACTTCAGTGGTCCTTTTTAATATGCAGATTGAGAAGCCCAGTTTCTTTTCCTTGCAATACCATCGGTTATTAATAAAAGTGCATGTATGTAAATAGCCTCCTTGGATTAATTGCCATCTCCCAAGAAGTTCTTTGTTTACATAAATGCTCTTTGCAAGCTCCAGCATATTATTTGTTTAGCGCTCTTAGCGTTCCTTTGTTGGAGTCAACACCTAATATAATAACAAGAAGCCAGAAGCATGAAGAAATCCTAGAACAAGCTAGAGAAGTCTACATGCATGGGAAACACGTTTCTTCATCAAACTCCGCTGTCAACAACTTATTGAAGAAGATAAAAAGAAGTCCAAAAGAGGCTGAGGCGGTGAAAAAAAGAAACTTGGAGAAAACAATAGTGATTGAAGAAGAAAATTGTACGTGAGCAGCCAGAGTACTTGGAGAAGAAGAAAATGAGTTATCTTGCAGTTGTACCATGGCGGTGACAAAAGTCAAAATTGTCATGCCTTAAGCTTGAGTCTATAAATAGGGCTTGGGAGTGCAAACTTAAGGCAGGCCACACGAGTTAAGAGAAGAAGAGTTTCAGAGAAAAAGAGAGTTTGTCAGAGAGAAACCAAAGTGTGAGCCTCAGGAAGCACTGCAGCTTCAAAGCGAGTTATCCCTCCGTGATCGAGAAGAAAAAATAGAATAGCTGAGTGTGCTTGAGTGTGAGTATTTTGAGTACATGATGTGAGAGAGAAAATATATTGTAATAGTTGTGTCATAGTGTTTATTTTGAGTGTTATACTTATATCGCTGTTTTAGTATAATCAGTGTCTTAAGTTATCTATTACAATTCTCTCATGTAACCATCATAGCGCTTTCACATATTTTATAAACTGCGCACTCTACAATTAATATCTACAATTAATATCAGAGCAAAGGGTTGCATACCCTATATCCTTATGGAGTCATAGGTGGAAGGTGCATTGGCATTGATCTCAGGTGTTCATATCGACAGAGCTGTGGTGGTTTGGAACTCATTTGCCACTTTCTTCATGCTATCAATGGCCATCATCTTACAAATTTGTGGGGAGTGCATGTGTGCGAACAAGAGAGAGAGTGACTTCTAAGATGAGCTTTCTTGAAGCATATCTTATTCAAACAGTCCATTGTTATATAACCACTAGTCTGGTTGAGGCTCCATTTCTTCCTTTGCAACTTGAAACTTTCTCCATGAAAAATTTCCAGTGTCTAGCATGACAATGATCACATTGATCATATTAGGATGACAACGAAGATCTTGGAGTTATCCCCATTTTTATGGTTTCATTTAGGTGTTTGCTGAGTTCAATGTTATCGGCTTAGCCTTTTTAGTTGGGTTCCTAGGTTAATCTACGTTATTTTTCTTGTTATTTATCCGCTTGAGTTTTGTGGCAAATGGATCAGTTGGCAGCAGAGGCATCTGCTAACTTATGTCCGTGCCTCCACCTTTTGCAAGATAAATTTTTCAGATGAACTGGTCGTTCATTTCTCATTTGAAGAACTATCTATGTGATACTGCTAGTCTCAAAACTAAGAAGCCATATCTCATCTCTGATTTAACCAAGTTAAATAGGATTTGGGAAATAAATGTCCTTCTTTGCCAAAGGAAATGATGCAACTCAAGCAATTGATATGTTGATGCTAGAGGAAAGCTGATTCTTGTGTTGAAATAAACGGACAAATTGGGTGATTTCCAATCAAGATGCCCAGAGTTTTTATGCACCTAGTTGTGACATTCACGCATACTTTACAAAAAAATTGTTCTTGTTTTGTACACACTTACCTGTTTCGGCATTGTTCATTGCCCCTCTTTCGTCCTGCAACTGATATTGTTAGGAGGCGTTTGCTGTTACACAGGTGCAAAGCCAATAGAAAAAAAAAGCAAAAAAAAAAAAATCACAAGATATCCCAAATTATTTTTACCTCAAATTTTTCTTTACGTCATAAAAAAATTCCAACATGATATTATTAATGGATTATTAATGGATTCCATAGGAATTTGGAAAGCATGGGGATCACATAAGAAGGATCCATCAAATAAGGGTAAAGAGACGCAGATAAATCAGCTGGAAATGTCTGATGTTGACTCAGGACTTCATTGCTTAGATTAAGACAGCACGTTAGGGAGTGACCCCTCTTTTCCGAAGGTTCATGGAAGCTTGTGCATTCGTCTTGTCGGGCTCATTTATCTGCGTCTTTTTCCGCTCTATCTAGTGAGATCTTGTCTGAATCTAGTACGAACCCACAGTATCTGCGAGCGATTTGTGTGCTCAAAGGGTGTCCCGAATGGAGACGAAAGTCTCTTGAGGCAGGCTTTAACAGGAGGACACCTGGCCTAGCTTGGGTGGTCATTGGTACGAGCCACATCTTCTAGTAATTGATGTTAGTCAAAGATGCAATGAATGTGGTGGATAAGCTCTCTCTTCGGAGGACACCTGGCCTAACCTGGGTCGTCAAAGGTCTGTCTCATTGGAGGGAGAATCGGCCAGAGCCTATAGAGCCAGACGGTAGGCTGTTTGTCTAGCGTATAGAGCGAATCTGGGTCGAAAAAACATCGGCCAGAGCCAGACAGCAGTCAATACAAACAAAAACTACACTAAAGTGGAAGTGGAAGGACCACTATAGAAGCTAGAAGTAGCTTATAGTAGTACGTCGCAAGGTGCAATAATTCAAAGCAGGAGTTAGGATGCCAAACGTCCGATCTCGTACGACCCCACAATCCAAAACGGGCTTCATAATTTTTCCCCTCAAGCTGTTGTCTTGAAATCCTTCGTGCCAAGCTTTTTTGCAAATATCTTCAAAAGTCTCCTTTCCTATTGCCTAGCTGTAATCTTGTAGGCACGTAGACTGGCTTCACAGGTCCTTGTTGCGTCTTCTCCCCGACAGGATGATAATCGAGTTCTATTTATCTTGTACGGTAATGGAAACTTAGTTTTGCTACAATTTTTATCGTAATATGCCTGGAATTTCAAATCATTATTTGGCGATAGAAAATTTCTCGACCCATAAGAAATTTTAAATGTCAAATGCCCTTCTTTCGCTTTTTCATAATTTGACTCGGGTGCGTACATTGAAAAATCCTTGATAACTTCAACTTTTGAGCTTTATTGAAAATTACTAAATTTGCTTTGTATCATTCTCTCCTCCTTTATAGTATCTAACATATACTTCCTCTTGATTAAAAGAAAGTTCCAATTTCTCGCAACTTAAATTTCTATGAATCATGATCTTAATTAGCAAAAAAAAAAAAAACTTTACATAATTCATCCTGCATCATATTGTAACACCATTAAATTTTGTATGAGCTTTATCCTATCATGTTTTAACATTGTTTTGAGGGATTAGAACTCCAATTCTTAAACATATGCCCTTCATCTAACCTGCTGTAGTTTCGACCAACTGAATGATTATTACCATTGACTAAAGTAGGGTTCTCATTAAAAAGGTCCAATACCGGTGTACCATCAATCAACTTCTCCCTTCTTGACATTGGGATGCTTGCAATAAGAGCCCGTGTTGGATAATAGAGCATATAGAGTAATTCTCGGTTGAAAACATCGGGGCCAGAGCCAGACAGCAGTCTGTTGCCATGTGTTAACACACTTTTCTTGCAAAAAGGAAGGGGATTTTGTTCACGTTGACTACTTCATTAATCTCTAATTGAAGCTTTTGCTTTATCTTCTTATGTGCTAAATGTGAGACCAGCTCCAAAAATTTTAACTTTGGGCATCTGTCACTTCATGATGACATAAAATATAGTAAATATTTGGGAACCAAGACACTCCTCACTTGCATGTAGTTCACTGCCATTAGCAGAGTCTTTCTCGTAGGGCACAAATAACGTGCCACTTCAATGCATGAAACTGAGGATTATGTTAGCCTAAAATGTGTAGGGATACACATACATCATGCGCACTCTTGGTCTCTCCATAGGAAGAATTTGGGATTAGTATCATAAAAAATCCCAAGTCATCTCAAAAAATTCAAACCGATACATTTGTAATAAATTCATCATAGATTAATATGGATTTCCATGTGGACTTACCATATCAGTTGAGTTAATGTCACGTATCATCTAACTTAGCAATTTTATACTAAAATTTGACATAAATTCATGAAAGGTATATACATCACGAATGTATCAGTTTATGGAGAATTATAAATGAGTTTGGAGTAATATTGACTTGGGATCTTTTATGGCATTCATTCAAGAATTTATTAAGAACGGAAAGGGATGGTTGCTTTGAAATGTCTAACGTGAACATGAGATGGCCTTAAGAGAGACGTTAGGGGAGTGATTACCTTTTTCGAACATAATGGCGCTGGAGCTTTCATTTGTCTTGGTCCGTCATTCGTGGGTATCCGCTTTATCTCATCACATCTTTGTTCGAATTTGGTAGGAGCCACATCTGTTATGTACTGAAAAGATGCACCAAATATAGATAATAATATCTATTGGGGTGGGCTTTACGACGCCACCTGGCCTGATTTCGGTGGTCAAAGTTCGAATATGCGCATTTTTCTTCCTCTTCTCAATAATGAGGCAGGAACTTTGAAATTGATCCCACCTTTGTCGCAGATTCTCCAAAAGATTCGGTATATAGCCCTTGGAATTGGATGTATTCTCAAAAAGAGTCTTGAAAATAGGCTTCATTATAAATAAATAACCCTCAGCATATGCCGGCAAGCATGTGCATGACATGTGACACTTCCCAAGGTCATGATCAGCGGACATTTTCATTATGAGGCTTTTTATTTATTTATCTATTTTTATTGTCTTTCTCTTTCTTTCTTCATCTTCCTCACTACAACATCTTCTTCATTCTGCTTCACCCCCGTTGTTGACTTCGACACCTTTATCAGCCTCCCTAGTATCGAGAACCTGCGCTTCATGCCCTCGGGTAGACTCTTGTCGGTCTTAGTGACGAACGGGAAGTTTGTTAGGACTTGGAGGTACCATGACAAGATGAATGCTGAGTGAAGTCTTGAGCAGTAGCATACTCAAGAAGAAATAGGCAGCAATACGTAAGGCAATTATCAACAGGAAGTTTGGATAGACTCATAAAATTACTTATAAAAGTAGCTCGTTATATCAATTGAGGAGAATTTTTTTTTTTTCACGTGTTTACACAATATGGATTAGGAGACCCGAAGATTCCTTTGATTTAATTTATGTGTTAAAATGAATAAATAGCTAATTTTGGGCCTAGAATCTCGAATTGAAAATATGGAGAAAAATCAATTTTATTGTTATCTATGTTATTTGATCAATTAGAAGAAGAGATTATTAACGCATATAACTTACTTTATTTAGGGAAACCTCATCATTACCTCGAAAATTTGATTATATGGACGACCGGATTTCACGGTAATTATGTTCATAAATTCCAACTATTAATTGATTTTCTTAGAGATTCTCTAACGATTGACTTGGAGGTTGAAGACTAGGGATGAACGGTTCCAAATTCTGTGAAGATTCCATCGGAACCTGAAATTTGAAACTTGAAACCTGCCAATTGGACATGTTTCGCATTTTTTTGAACCTGGAACCTACCATGCATAATTTAGAATCTGAAACTTACCTTGTCATAGGTTCCAAGGTCGGTTCCAGTTCACCCAAGTTTCACATTTATTATTAATTAAATGATTGCAGCGAATTATCACATTTAATAATCATCTTTTGTTACTATGATTCACTGACCATAACTTATATTTAAACACACGAAAAAAATGAAATATCTACAAAGTAAAAGTCTCTGTCTTAAAATGAAAGCTCAGATTAGTGGTTCCAAATTATACACTCATCATCCAATGGCATGAAATACTGCAAAATCACGAGAAGACATAAACCAAGAAAAACATAAAAATTTGTTCCAGACTCTAGGTTATAGGTTCCAGGTTCTAGATTTCACTAACTTAGAAGTTAGAACTTACCCGTCGAAATAGATTCCTCAATTTGTTAAACTTGGAACCCACCCTGTATATCTTAAACCTGGAACTGGACAAGTTCCTATCGGCTAGGTTGCACCGACATGCGACACAGACACATGACACGACACGACACAACATGTCGACATGTCATTTCTCAAAAATAGAAAATTCCGACACGCTGGGACACGTTGTATATTAAATGAATATTTTCATTTTTAATTAATTTTAATCTAATTTATAAATAAATAATTAATTTAAAAAAGAACATACGATGAATTTACACTAATCATTCAACATTTTCGGTAAGATTCTAGGTATTTTTTATTTCATTGTTCCAAATTTATTTTTATTTTTCGAAATCCACCCCCAAACTCCCCCCCCCCCCAAATTCCCTCATCCCTTTCCCCAACCCCCAAATTTTTTTCACTTTTTTTCCCTCCCCCACCACCTGACAGCCCGTCACTTCCCCCTCTCTCCTGTCACTTCCCCTCCCTCCAACACGCCAAGTCCCTTTTTTATTCTTTTATTTTCCTTCTCAAAACCCTAGCAGCGCCTTCTTCTCCTCCTCCTTGCTGCACGACGCCTATCTCTGAAAGCATCGAAGACTCGATCAAGAAAAGCACCAGCATTCACCGAAGGAGCAGAAAAGGGAGTAACCCAGAAAAAATTTCAGTGAAAAGGGATCGGAAAAGAAGGCGGAACGCGGTCCCTGTGCGCCGAAAGGTTGCACACCACCGCGAACTCCTCCTCCTCCTCCTCCCCCTCGCTGCCACCGCTGCCGCCCCACTCGACGATGCCACCCTCCCCCACACGCGCCTCCCTCGTGAAGTTCCTCCTCACGGCCCTCGCCTCAGTCTCTGCTCTTTCTCTGGCCGTCTCTCGCAGTCGCGGGCTCGCCTTTGCTCACGGCCTCATCTCTACTCCCTCGCCCTCGCCCTCGCCTCCACCCTCCATTGTCTTTCGAACACGCGTGTCCGAGCGTGACGACGTGTCCAACACGCTCCAACACGTGTTGGACACAACACGGAAGCACGTGTAACATGTCTGTGCAACCTAGCCTATCGGTTTGCTTCTTAGGTTCTAGGTTCTATCATGAAATTATACTCACCCCTATCGAAGACTATATAAGAAGATTAATACACATTGAATATAATATATAAAACTAAGAAAGCCATGGATACAAATATAGTCACATTCTCTCTATGTTGTGAGCATGATCTACAGTGATATACTCTTTTGAGAGTTGTCATTACTCACTTTAATTTGCAATTTGAAGAGTGTACAAGCATGTAGGTAGAAATTGTTTATTGATAGTGGGATCTATCTATTTTGAATAGAAGCAAAGTGTTTCGTATTAACTACTCACTAAATTATGAGTGGACTCCGGCCTATTGATTGCTATTAGTTTGGGAAAATGGATGTAGGCTTGGCATAAACCAAACCATCATAAAAATCTAAGTGCATCTTGTTCTATTTCTTTACTTATTTTATCATTTATCTAATGGAAGTATCTTGCATCTTATATCATCTACTATTCCTGCATCTATCAACCTAGATTCAGTAATTCCACAAAAATTTGTTATGTTTTGAAAATAAACTTAGTTGTTTTATTAGCATTAATAGAAAGTGCCACATGATATGCACATGCTCAACGATCGACGATAGTCGGCTAGTAAGCTAGGAGTAATTTTGATACTTAGTCACCCACTTTAGAGACTAATTAAAGAAAATATTCACTTTGAGGACTCTTCTAAAAGAATGACCTCCTTTCATAAGGCTATTTGAAATTTTCACAAAAAGCTTTGCCAACCGTTTTGAAGGATTAAAACTCTAATGCTAAAGAATATGCCTGTGAGATTTTGTGAGAGCACTGTCAATTGTTCTAAAAGTTTAAGCCTCATGATTTATTACTTAAATTATTCTAACACACTCTCTCTCATGTTTAAATTGATCTTTTTATATTATATTAAAAGTGAACATATTTAATTGGGAAAGCAAATAAGACTTGTAAAGATATGAATTCAGAATCTCCAACTTTGATACCATATGAGATTTTGTGGGACTGTCGCCAATTATTTGAAAAGCTTAAGTTATCAGAAGAATGTGTGATTTCCAATGCTTTGCATTTGTCTCCTTTAATTTTGAGCAATTTGAATTAGGTCCTCTTGAATAAGTAGTGTCCTCATGAACAAGGTCCAATTATGATATCAGTCACATCCAGCAGTGATTGGAACAGCTCGTCGGTCAGATAGATGAGAATAGGACTGGTGAAGAACTCCTTGGTAGGTCAGAGGAAGTAGATCTCCGAGTTAAAGGTAGCCCAAGTCAACCAGTCCATTAGTTAGTTAGTGGTTGAGGCTTGGCTTCGTGCGGTTCATTACACCAAAGCAAAGGCTTTCAGTGAACTATTGAAGCTATCGAGAGTACCAAATGCTGACGGTAACGAAGGTTACTGACTTTCAATGGACACAGAGTCAACAAGTTCCGTCGAATAGCGTAAGTAGTCCAAGGTTACAGAAGCATTCACCAACTTGGATAGGTCTCCCTTTTTGGCACATTGAAGCTTGCAATAAGCGCACATATTAGATTCACAAGAAGCGCACTGAGATTAAACAGAAAAGATAAAAAAGAAAGAAACATGTCTCCCGGTAGAGAATACATGGACATGTCTTGTAACTTCTGGTTAGCATTTGGTCATGTAAAACATCTCGGAAAGCTCTTCCCATAAAAAGTGAACATGAACTCTTTCGCACAATAAACGCTTTTATTTATACATAACTGGTAACAACACAAGCGCAGAAAGAAAGAAAAAGTTAGTGCAAACTTGAGAAAAGAACATTGGGAGGACTTTGATACAACGATGAAAAAGTAAGAAACTACAACAAATGTACACGAGCATATTCCATTCACCCACCAAAACCTAGTTCATTGGTTGGATTCTTCTTCTTTCCTGTTTCCGGCACATATACCTTCATGCCGTGAAGCGAATGGTGGCTTCCCTCCAGAAACTCTCTCCAACTATGCAAAAGCTGCATTATGTGATCTGGGTCACAAAAAACAGCAGCAACAATGATTCTGATGTCCAGCTTAAAATAACAAAAAGGAACCCAAAAGGGCACGAAAATAACAGAAAGGGCAGCGCGGGAGTACATGGAAATTTAGGGCATCAGTCTCACTGCTTTGCTCCATCAGTTCCCTCGTGTACCCAATCCATCAATCAGACCCTCGAGTTCAAGATTAATTCCCATGTCATTCACTGTCAGGTGGTCTTCTACTTCTATGTTGTCTGCGTCATCGCCAATAACCACGTCTTCCCTGAGGAGTTTCTCGGAAATCTCATGGAATACCGAAGACAAATCAGAAGGACTAGCTCTGGCCATCTGATCGGGCGTCTGACCCAGCGAAACTCTGAAATCTTCAACATCCATTGAAGGCCACGGGTTGTGCATCTGAATGGTGTCAAAATCCTCCGGCATGACCCTATTTGGCCAATGCTCCATCTGTGCCAAATCATCACTGATTCTCAGGCAATCAACGTTTGGGCTTTGAATCATGTGATCCATTGCTTCATTCAAGCATTTGGTGGCTTCAGCATCGGGACCAAGCAATTTGCTTTTCTTGCTGGATTCACAAGTCTCTAAATCTCTCTTCTGCCTCTTCTTCTGGATTAAATGCTGGACAAAGTTGGGGCTTTTGGCTGCTTTTGTGAGGAAGAGGAATATCTGCTGGTTCCTGCACTCGGCATGGTGAACCCGCTCGGTGACCTGCTCAATCTCATGCTGAAAGTTCTCCCGCTCTTCTCTTAGTTTAAGGATCTTGGTCTTCAACGCTTCCTGGTCCTTCTTAAGCGTTTTGAGTTCCACTTCATTTTCAGCTTTCTGGTAATCAGAGGTGACAGTACTACTCGATGTTTCTCTATGTTCGCTGGATTTGCGTCTCCTCTTTATATTCTTCAGCAAGTGCTTCTTCCCTTTGTGAAACCCCTGGTTCGCAAACTCCCATCGATCTGGATCGATCTTCCTAAAACCCTGCGACATATTTTGAATTATGATGCATAAAGAATAGAAGATAGGAAGAATCTACGTCTATGAGTTCATATTGAACCAAAGGCTAAAGAGTGAAATAAGCAGAATGAAGGCCAAGAAAGTTTCAATGGAAGATGTGCACAAGGGGTATTACTAGGCCAATACAGAAAGAACACGGCTTATAATGCACGTCAAGGAGAGATCCTTTACAATGATCCAAATACCAGTACAAAGAGTGTGTGGAAAATTTTAAGAGTAAAGGCAAACGACTCAAAATCAATCCGGACACTACTACATATAATATGAACACAGCAGTGCAGAATTATGCTTCTGGTCTTGCCTAAAAAGAAGAAAGGTATCCGAAGGCTTTACAGAACACTGGATAGAAACAAAGCAATGGCCAAAGGAAACTTATCTTCAGCTAGAAAGTGCAAAATGGACAATTGAAACAGTAAAATGCAAAATACTAACCGCTATAAAGGAACTGCTGTAGTGCATTTCTGAATCCAGTAAGAAGACAATCTTTAACGGGTGTTCTGATATCATGGTTGGTGGTTTCTGCAAACTACCGTCTAAAGCATCATCACTTGAATATGATGACAGACCGAGGGCTAGTAGGGGCCATCGTCCACCGGCCACTTGATGCAAATTTTTGTGAACATGTGCCACGTGATTCATGAAATTTCATATGGAATCTGTGTATCTCGCCTACCATTTCAGGTTTCTAGGTTCCTTTTCCCTTATACTAGGGTAAAGCACAAATAGTAACCGACAAAATGGGTTAAATGGAGTCTCAACACCTGAGCAAACCTTTTGAGTGGAGTCCCTCGGAGCGTAGCCTATTGCCGCGGGGACTACCCGCTGGCTGCTGTAAGAAGACCACACTCTCGACGACATCCAAAAAGAGAACCGAAGAGTTAAACCAAAACACACACACACACATACATACTTTATACACATCAATACAATAGATAACGACCGCAACAAATGATATAGGTTTGCTCTTATCCAAACATGAAGAAGTACCCACGTAAGTGTTGAGCTGCCTGATGAAGCTGGAGAAGTTGGAGTGCTTGAAGTATCGAGGCAGGACCTGCTTGGAGAACTCCTGCTCGTCCCACACCACGAAGCTGTCCCGCCTCAAACCCCACGACACCACCGGGTCTGTCCCCGGGTCCGACACCATCTCATACGTCTTCCTCAGGAACGGCGTTGGCCCCGCCTCTCCCAGCCCCTCCATCGGCTTCGCCACACCGTCCGCTACTGCCTGCCACGAGCATGACGGCAATAAAATGGTCGCATCCCTGGGATCAGCAATGGTCGGGACCTCCTCCTCTTCCACTTCCTCTTTGATCTTCGCCGCCTTCACGGCCAGAGTTGAACAGGGTTCGGGCCGGGTCAGGCACGAATGCAAGCACGACCCAGCTCCAATTTTGCCATCGCCAATGGCTACTTCTGGCAAGTGACCCGAATGGGAAAGCGACCCACAGCATCCTAGCTCGCCTGCACGGGGCTTTGATTGTGACCGAGGAGAATCGGTTCGGGTTAGGTTCAAGTACAAGGGCGACCGGGGCCCTATCTCGCCATGGTCGCCACCGTCAAGAACAGCAACGGACGCGATTTCTTCCCGTGATTTTGCGAAAGGTTTTTGCCTTTTCCAGCTCAAGACTTGATTCTTGGAAGAGGGTTTTGGAAAACTACACGCAAGACCATTGGTACGGCCGGCGGAATGATCGCCGGCGCCACCGTGAGACGCCGTCGTTAACTTGAGCTCGAGTTCAAGCTTTTTTCTTCTTCTTTTTTTCCCGTCAGAAGCTCGAGTTCAGGTTCAAAGGTGGAGATAGCATGAGAAATTTTTAAGCAAGTGAATATACATGGTAGGGTTGAGAGAGAGAGAGAGAGGGAGCTTGAATTGAAAAGTGTAGTGCGCAACTGACAACGGCGATGGTAGGTGGCCTTATAGGGGAAACGTCGAGGAGCCGCCATGCTTTTGTCTTTTGCGTCTTAGAAATGTTTTCCTTGTGGCGGTTAAGGATTAATATCTTGAAAACTCTCAAATTGATATATATATATAATAAATTAATTTTAAATTAATTTTTTTAAATTAATATATTTATAATAAATTTATATTTAACTAATACACTTATAATAAATTTATTATATATTATCAAATTATTAAATTTGATAATACGTGATAAATGTAATGTCATGGGTTTAGGATTTTACTTTTCGTATGTCGTAGTTGTGATTTTTTGTGGCATTAATCTAATTTATTTAATGGAATATTTGTCAAAATGTATCATTTTGAGTTTTTTTTGCAGTCGAATAAAATTAGTTTTGGATAAATTTATTACAAGTGTATCGGTTTTTGAATTTTTTATGGTCATTTGGGATACATTTATTACATGTGTACCCGGATAAATTTGTCACATATATATCGATTTACGGTTTTTTAGGATATTAACTCTATTGTGATTCCCTTAAGTTTTTCTATATTAAAAGATTCATGTCCGCGTGGTTTAATAATAATCAATTCTATTTTATAAGTTTTTTAAATAGAAAAAGTTACGTGAGCATACTTAATCACGTCCAGTTGCTGTATAAGATTATGCGGACAAAGAAGATAACAGCAGCCATATTTGTTCCACCAACAAGAATAAGTGACTTCCTTTTAAGTATTTTAAAAGTGAGGTCATTAAAGTCTCCTAAAAAAAGCATGTGATTATGTTTAGAGATTTTGACCATTTATAAACTAACAGTCCGGTATTGTAGCTACTCTTATCAAATCAAATGACGTATGGCATAAATAGCGTAAAAGCATTCAAAATTTATCTCAAGTTATTTCATGATATCATTGATGCTTAACAATTAGAAATTGTGACTTTTTATGTCAGTTTCAATATTTTGTTTTTCAACTCAACGGAACAAGTTATCTTAGGCTGACTTGGATGAGTGAATATAGAAAATTATGCACGAATCGTGCCATCATATAATAGAGCTCATTCATATCTATTTCTCAATATATCCTTTCATTAGATTATAATGAGACTATTTACATTTACATTTGTCTAGTGTCTATTCATATGTAGGTTTAAACTTTTCGATTTAATTTTTTAGTACAGTATCGGAGTCAAGTTTTGTCCTCGCTTATGGGAATATTCGCATTACTAGTCCATGAAATTTTATTTAACATTATGTTTATGTACCCTCGTGCTACCTATTAGACCAATTTCTTTTTTTTTTTAGGTTTTTTTTGTTAATTGTTGAAAGTGTTAATCCTTTTCCCCACTAGCAAACGAAAATAGTGAGGATGTAGTTACCAAAGGCTCGAGAAAAGCTGAGAGTATAAAAGTAAAGACAAGAAGGGGGAAAAGGAGCAGTTGAGAATTTGTTCCTTTTCCCAACGCTTTGGGAGAAGGGAGATGGACAGGGGGCAATGGTACGCGTTTTGATTCCTTAATTATCACTTAATGTGTGTTATCGAAGCGTGGACCAATCATCATTTACTTTCGTTGCCAGCTCAATCATCTTGCTTCCCTGGACATGACAACCAAAATGTGTGTTTGTCGACCTCCCTTTCGGGCAACCTCCCTTTTCGGGCGCTCTTACGTGCGGACGCGTGCAAAAGCTAATGGCTCGACTAAGTATTAAGCTTAATCCGAACTTTTCTATGTCCATCAATTTACGACTTAATGATTCGAATTTTTAACCTACAAGTCAATTTTAAATATGAGTCACAATTAATCGATTTGAGGTGGGTCGATTACAAACCCAAATGAAATATCGAGGGAAATATTCCACTCATGTGCAACTAGAAAAACAAAGAACGTTGACTTGTAATGCCTTTTCGACACCTCACCTTGTTTAAAGCCTGAGGTTTAATTTCTTCTTTTTTTTGTTTGTTTTGATTTTCAAGGTTTTTCCATGCATTTGTGGAGACAATTAACCAAAAATTATTTTTTTGACTTTTTCTGATTTTTATAGAAAATATAAAGTTCTTTTATTTTTTTATTTTCTGGAAAAACATACATATGAAAAAGATAATAATAATGTTAGTGACCCAGGCTGGTCAAACTCGCGACTCAAACTAGCGGATTCCATGTCCAAGATAAACCTGAATCTGTTCAGCACTTGATTCGTCTCCCTCACTTGATTTTTCTATTATTCTTTTCTCTCTTCCTCTGGTCTTTTTTTTTTTATATATTTTTTATATTCTCTCTCACGTTGTCAGACTAGATGAGAAGGGAGAGACCCTTTTTGTCCTCTTCCACTTAGGTCTTTTAGGGCGTGCGTGATAAAATTTATATTTCTCTATTTTCTGTTTTTCTACGTTAGAACAGTTTTAATGTAAATCCGTTTAAGAACGCGATTTGATTTTTATTTTAAAACAGATTTCTATTCTAGAAATAGATTTGAAGAAGAAATCAGAAACTAAAATTTTTAACTTCTCAATTTCTAAAATAAAAATTGAGAAATTCATTTCTGGCCAGAAATCGATTTCTGTTCAGAAATTTTGTCATAGGCACCCTTACCCCTTACGACCTTTTTTCAATTTTTCATTTTTATGTCTCTCTCGTTTTCTCTCTCTCTTGTCTTGTCCTTTCTCTACTCTGCACACGAGATAGGGATCCCTTTAACCACCCAGCTCGCCTATTGTCTCCTTTCATTTTTATCCTTTCTTTTGAATTTTTTTTTCCCTTTCTCTCTCCAGTCTCTTCTTCTTCACGCTACCCCGAGACCGATCCTCAGCATCCCATGAACCCAGAACGAAAAGAAATAATAACTATGAAGGATCGCCCGATCCTCAACGACCACCAACGGCTACTGGAACTCTTTTGTGAACGATCATTCGAAAGTATGGTAAAATAAGGGTGAATAAAATAGAAAATAAAACTTAGTAAAGGCAAATAATATCAATATTTAGGTGATGTGAACAATATTTTTGTTAGGACCAAATTGGTCCCTAACTTTGTTTATGAAATTTTATCTTAAAAATTTAGGTAAAATTTAGATGTCAACAGTGTTTAAAATAAAAAAGATGGGCATCACAAACTTTATGTTACACTTATGACATAGTTATTTTAAACTTTTTTCTGCGTTGGCGTGGCGCGACGCAAGTGTTATATTAAAAAATTTAAAAGAAAAATAAAATCCAAAGTTACTGTTAATCAATTGTCTTCGAAACCCATATTTTCAGCCCAACGACCTCGAATCGTTCAAGACTCTCAATTCTCAAGCCTCCCTAGGTTACAAGCCCTTAGGTCAAGCTTCAAGCTCAAGTGACCACAATGGCTAGATCTGGCTTTGAAGCTCACCGCAACTAAATCATCGTCAAGGGACTCGCCCCTCCTCAAACACTTGCCTATATATGAAATTTCAGATCTGCGAGCAAGCGGCGATCACAGGTGATTAAGCAAGGGCTCACCAGTGTCCTTAGAGGTCTAGGCAACTTTGGGCATTGATGGACAAGGGACACAGGCGTTTTGGCTAGGCAATCGTGAGCTTGAAGACAATGAACAATAACTTTGAAGATGATGAACAGTAACTTCGCGATAAACAGTAACTTCGATTTTTTTTTTTCTTTTTTAATCTTTTTTTTTTATGATGCCACTTGCCACTTGTCCTTGAAGAAAAATTAATAATGTCACATCAAATTTTTAACAACAATTTTTACCAGAATCCTAATAGAGTATAAATATGTCACTCAACTATAAATTTATGATTTTTGGTGCCACAAATTTTTTTGGATAAATGTGTCATGATAGACATTGCTTACATAAATTAAGGTTCTTGTGACTTTTAACCTTTGGATTACGGTGATTACTTATGCATGTTTAAGACACATGAGCAAACATAATTATGGCAAATTGGAAATAAGGCCAAAGCAAACATGTACTTCATATCTGATCATACGTATGGTCACGTTTCTATTCCCCGTAATAATTTTTTTCAAAAATACTTTTTTCTATTTCTGTTCTCGGAAATAGTTTATGAGCATTTAAAAGCGTTAGGTAATTGAACAAAATTTCAATTCCCGGAAGAGAAATGTGTTTGGTACAATCTTAAGTATTTTTGTAACTTAGAATTTCTTTTAATTTATTAATAATTTTATTACATTGTTCTTTTTCTTTTTTCTTTTTCTTCTCCTTCCTCTAGTCGGTCGCTAGCCTTGGCCATGGCCGACTTGCGACCGGCCACCGGTGAGGTCCCCCTGACCCCAGCGACTTCATCAGCCCTCGTCTGGCCGGTCATGGCTCAGCGAGGCTCGACCTCGTCCTGGCTAGGTGAGGCGACCTCGCCTAGATCTAGCGAGGCGGACCTCACTCGACCACCGCGAGGCTCCAGGAGGCCTCGTCAATGGCCAGCAAGCTCAGGGCGACCTCGCCAGGGGCTGGCAAGGCTTTGGCGAGGTCGTCAGGTCTCATCTGGCCGGTCGCCAGTCTCGGTGGGGAAGAAGAGAGAAAGAGAAAGAAATAAAAGAAAAGAAAAGAAAAAACTTGTTTCTTGTTTCTTGTTTCTTGAGTTATTCCAGAAATAAGAAACAACTTTTTTTTTTCTTGTTTTATTCCAAATCTATTCTCAGGAACAAATTATTCTTAGGAACAAAAAAATTACCAAATGCGTTTTTGTTTTATTTCTATTCCAGAGAACAAAAAAAAAGAAACACGTATTCCTCGAAGCATTACCCAACAAAACCTGAGTGAACGGACTGCAGAGCCCATCTATTTTGAGGCCCAGATTAGAACAAGGCAAAAGGAAAAAAAAAAAAAAAGTGACTAAAATGTTTCTATGGCTGATATATCATAACCTCCTGAAACCAAATTGTGCAATTTTAGGTCAATTTGAAAATTCTAATTCATTATTTAAAGCCCTTATTCTTTCTTGGGTTCTTTATCTTGAACTAAATTACAAGAAAGCTAATTTCAAATTATAGCGTACTGTGTTTGGAGTCTAAAAATCTTTAATTCCTTTTGTGGCTTCGAGCATGAGAACTTGTAACTTTCGTGTTTGAATTCAGAGGATCCATGCTTTCATCAATCTTCATGTCATTTGGTTGCTTAACTTGTTTGCACACTGAATGAATGCCGCAACTTCTTAGAATCCCCTCTAATGCTTGAAACAGTACCATAAATTGACTGCAATAATTTAGCAATTTCGAGTCCAATCCCCATGCCATTTGCCGTGGAATGTATAGAACCCGTATGTGGTAAAAATCCCATGAGGAGAAATAATCTACACAACCAAAAGTTTCTTGATGGTCAAAAAACAAATGGATCTTGCACAAAATACTAAATTCCTTCTTATTGTTGAATCGACAATAGCATGAAAGGTTAGGTCGGCTATGTTATAGTATGATTCCGAAGACACAGGAAACCTTGTGAGTCCTTTCATGCTTTGACGGATGAACAACTTTGGGGGACTTGGTTCCTAAATGATAAATGTCAACTCGAGTCTCTCCAAACAATCCTTGCCATGCGGAACATATACACTTGAGACACAAACATGTGCACGAGAAGAGAGAGAGAGAGAGAGAGAGAGATCAATTGACAGCATACTGTAATTGCTAGAGCTTTGATCTTGTATCGGCTTATGATAGCCAAAGAAGTCAACTCTTCTGAGTCAGGGTGATTTATCTAGATTATCGTAACATATGTAATAAGTCCGCACATGTTTCAAGCAATTCACAACCTTTCGCAAGTAAAGAAATTATTGTTGGCGGGAGAGCTAGAATCTTTGGAAACTACATACAACGTTTAAAAAAAAAAAAGCTGCTGCAACTTAATAAATTGACTAATGCAAGGCTAACTAATTTGTTCTCCGACAGATCTAAAATTCTCAATGAGGACCTGCAACTTAATAAATTGACCAATGCATGTGGTATGCACTTTGATGTAGTGATGTCACTGGAATTCTCGGTGACACCCAGAAGGCCTCATGCTCCTTTTGCCTGTTCTTTTTTACTTTATTGGATGCAGTCATCCAGTTCTCTAGCATTGAGCATCGGTGTGATCTGTACTCTGGCTTGTCTCTCTCAAGAGATCTTGAATAGCAACAATTTCCTTTACCATTTAGGTAACATTCATTTAGGTCCCGTGCAAGCTCTGAATGGTTTTATCCTTCTTCAGATGTTTTGAGCTGATGCAGTGCAGCTTCTCTTTTGGCAAATAGGATGACTCTCTAGATGCTAACTTCTCGTATACTTAGATGGGGCGATTCTTACCCGACCACGGCATGCATCTAACCGAGATTCCCTCTCCGTCTTGTTTCTGATATGATGGTGCAACAATCTCAAATCGCTAGGACTCCAATTTTTTAAATGCCATACTTTGCCAAAGATTTTGATATATGTTCCCTGAGGCATTTACACGGAGGCTGCTCTTTTTTCTTTTTTTTTTTGGTGGTGTCGGAAAGGAGGCTGCTCCAAGGCTTAGGGTTATCAGAAATTCTTTTTGGTCAAATCCAAGCTTTCCCTTCATTGTGCATCTTTGAGGTTTTATGTTGGGAACTTGGGATACATGGGAGAGATGATAAATTGATTTTCTAAATTTGCTGTCGATAGTATCAAGTATCAACTTGTCCAAAAGATTTTATTGATACATTTGTGCTCTTCTGATCAGTTGCAATCTTAAGAGTGGTGCAGAAGCCTAATAGATATTCTGTTAATTGCTAGTGAGGCCCGTATGTGCGTGTTGTAATTATCCTCCTCTATCGACTTACATGATAATGTAAGCTTACGATGGAAGATACTCTGGGTGTTTATGGAGCTAGAGAGGGCAAAAGCTCTCTTCAAAATTCTCCCATTCCGCAATTCTCTGTTATGCATATACGTGCACACCTATGCTTGCATTTTCTTTTGTTTTATTTTTATCGTCTTTTGTATCTGTAAGTTACCTTAATTGCTGCTAATGTACATGTTCCGTCATGCGTGACTAGAATATTCCGTGTTCCATTTAGGTATCGGCTTTCGGTTGGCGCTCAACTTCGGATCCCGTCCAACGCATTCTCTTCAGAGCTGGTCGCTGCCTCCTCCACCCATGGCGGCAGTGGGACGCAATGGTGGACCATCATGTTGATCCCGAGAAGCAAACTGCTTCCGTCAAAGCAGATAATCCACCCCTGAAGATGCAAATATGCTCAAGGCGACGAGACTAGACAGTGAAACTCAGCGGCTGCAATCTCAGTTGCTTTCACTTTTCTGGAGTTCCCTGAAAATATTTTCGCGGAGCGCTTCAGAGAACACATAGCAAAAGACATTGGGAAAGGGGCAATTGAAAATCTTTCTTTTTCCAATGAAGTTGCCAACCTTTTGTGAGAAGGAAGATGGGACTGGGCAACCGTACCAGGATTTAATTCCTTAATTATCATTTAATGCCTTGTTATCTACACGTACACCTTGCGCAGAGTCTCATTTTCTTCTTTGCCATCTCAATCATCTGACTTCGCTTTGCATTCTTGTGACATGACAGCCAAAGCGTTTTTATTTATTTATTAACATTTAGGCTCTGTTTTTTTTTAACTGTTTGTTCAATGGAAATAATTTCTCGATTAACGGAAAAATTTTCCAGCATTTGAACCGTTTAGAAATATTAGTAAATGAAAATAGTTTCCTAATTTAATGAAAAAATTATGCATAAATTAGGAAAATGGTACGACCAAAAAAAGGAAATTTAGAAAATTGATTTTTTTTAAATCGAAAATCATTATAAAATAATGACTAAATATCGATGTTTGAATCAGAAATTCAGCGCTTGAACATCGGAATCCTAACACTTATTCTTAGATACTCATGGCTTGGGCCTGTGACTCTGGTCCACCCGCCTAGGACTTGGTCCCTGACGTCCAGATCAAGGTCACCTGTGCCCTTGCCTAGGTCTAGGTTGGGCCCAAGAACCTGGTGTCGGTGCTTGGGTCTCCAGCGCTCGTGCCTGAGTCCATTGAAGTTGGGCTTGAGGCCCCATAGCTGTGCTTGTTGCCTTGACACTAGAGCCGGATCCATAAAGACTGAGGGTAGGACCTCAATACCTGTGCTCGGATCCCCTATGCCTTGGCTCAGGTCCATCAAGGAGTGCTTGGGTCCCTAGTTCCCGTGCACAAATTCCCTCGTACTTGAAGCTAGGTCCATCGAGGTTGAGGCCCAAGACCCTAGCGCCGATGCCCTGGTCCATCGAGGCTACCCCTTGAGTCCCTGGTGCCCATGACCAAGTCCCTAGCGCCCGTGCGCGAGTCTATTGTGGCCGAGCTTGGGACTTGGTGGCCTAGTGCAAGTCTACAAAGGCAGGGCTCAATACCCTAATGCCTATGCTTGGATCCCCCACGCCTGAGCCTAAGTCCAACAAGATCGAGGCCCTAGACCCTGGTGTCTACATCCATCAAGGCTAGGCCTGGGACCCCGATGCCTGTGCTTGGGTCTTCAGCGCTTGAACCCGTGTCTATCGAGACCAAGCTTGGGACCCCGGTACCCATGCCTAGGTCTGGCCTCGATGGAGCTGAGCTCGGTCATTGAGGACCCACGCTTGGTCATCAGGCACCTAGGAATAGGCAACGACGTCTCGAGGGCAGCCTCGATGGATCAGGACTTGAGTGTTGAGGACTTGAGCTCGAGCACTGAGGACCCAGGTCATCGGGTTCCTCGCTTGGCCCTTGTGGAACCAAGCTCAGGTATTGGGGATTCGAGCACAGGCACCAGCACGTCAAGAAGTTGTGCATGGGCATCAAGTTCTCGATTCGGCTTCTATGGATGTGAAATTGGTACCTGCACTCTTGCTTGGGACCAAGTGGCCTTACATGGGTCCCTGGTGCTTGGGTTGGGGTCCATCAAGGTTGGACTCAGAATCTTGGTTTCTCGGTTATCCATGCGCAAGTCACAAGCACCCCAATAGTGTATATGTATTTAGGAAACTCAAATCAGATTTTCTTGTCCAAAATTTGTTTTAAAGATTTTTGTCAAACATTGAAAAAAGTAGCCATTTCCCTAGAAAATAATTTTCCGAAACAGAAATATAACATTTTTTATGAAACAAATAAGTCCTAAATATCTAACCCCCAAAAAAAGAAAAAAACATAGAGCCTAAGTACAATTGGAGTACCTCGATGTCTTATGGTCATGCCTATTTGAAATGTATTAATATCATAAAAATTCTGCAGACTGATATATTTGCATCATATTTACTTCAAATTAATTGTTATGTCACAAAAAATTCGAAATAGGTACAACATTTGCCTAAAATTAATTTTTATGTTAAAAAAATCCAAAATTAGTGTGCCTCTACCACATTTATCCCAAATATATTTTCACGTCACAAAAAATTATACACCAGAATGCCGGTGTACAATCTACCCTTCCGTAAATTGGGAAATTTGTTAAAATCTGCTAACTTTGCTCTCAATCTCAATTCATTTTCTTCATTTCTGGTTTCTTCAAATCTGCGTGTGACGTGATTGGACGAAGACTCGCAAAAGACAGATTTCTGCCAATTGGGAAATTCTAATTGTTTGTCCAAAGCCCTTCTTCTTTCTTGGGCTTGGTCGTGACACGGGTCGACAAGAAAATTTCTGAATGTTGACTTAGACCACATATATTTGAGGGTAAAGAAAAGCACGTCGGCAAGTTTATCTTCGCTATAAGGAGACGCAATCAAAGCTATTCAAAAGGGTTTTAACGTAACCCCCTAACTAAAACAACAGCAAAACTAATTTCAAATCATGTTGTGCGGCCTGAAAATCTTTCCTTTGTTTCGCAGCGTCCGTGTTCAAATTCAGAGGACTGACGCATACTTTACCAAAAAATTGCAACTTTTCATAGCCTTTTTCAGTATTTGGATAATATCACGTGTCAGAATTATTCTTACATAATATACTAAGGCATATTAGAAGTGAGATAACTTCGATTAGACCTATGACCTACTTCAGTAAAGAGCACCTGACAATTTGGAGCTCTTTCATTTTAGCCTTCCGCAGTATAAATTGACTCTATGGGTCGGTTGTGTCAACTTTAAGGTTGATTAATTCCCGTCCTATTTGATATTATTCATAGGGAGAATTGTTTGTTTCGATACCCCCTTCAATACGATGATTTGCGGGAAGGGGGATCCTGTCCATTGTCAAACTGCTCAGTAGCGCAGCAGTCTGCAAAAGAAACTAGCTGAGGAGACTACGATAAAGAAATCCACATCGGTGATTACGGCTAGAGATGCTGGATATTTTTTGTTTTTTTCACATGCAGCATAACTGAATCAGACTCGTTCGTTTGCAGAGGCGCCTACTTGACATTCTCACAAGGTTACCCCAGACGACATTTTGCTTGTGCTATCCGCTGCACGGGCTCTCCTCACGAAGGACGCACAGCCTTCTCATCTCACGCTGGATGTTAGAAAAGCTCCACCTATGTAAGAGGCACGCAAAAGCTGCAGACTGCTTGGAGTCTGTCGAGCAAGGAAAGCCTTCGCCAAAAGATAAAAATTACAGTCAAGATACTGGAACAAGCCGAACGAAGAGAACCTTAACTTGGAGAAGCATCCTTTGCTCTTGCTACGGCAGGCGATCTGCGAATGAGATTGTTGTATCCTGAAAAACAGAGGTAAGATACTTGGATTCTATTTGTTCCTCCTCGACTTCAGTGGTCCTTTTTTAATATGCAGATTGAGAAGCCCAGTTTCTTTTCCTTGCAATACCATCGGTTATTAATAAAAGTGCATGTACCTATGAAGAATCTGCATGTCAATAGCCTCCTTGGATTAATTGCTATCTCCCAAGAAGTTCTTTGTTTACATAAATGCTCTTTGCAAGCTCCAGCATATTATTTGTTTAGCGCTCTTAGCGTTCCTTATGGAGTCATAGGTGGAAGGTGCATTGGCATTGATCTCAGATGTTCATAACGACAGAGCTGTGGTGCTTTGGAACTCATTTGCCACTTTCTTCATGCTATCAATGGCCATCATCTTACAAATTTGTGGAGAGTGCATGTGTGCGAACAAGAGAGAGAGTGACTTCTAAGATGAGCTGTCTTGAAGCATATCTTATGCAAACGGTCCCTTGTTATATAACCACTAGTCTAGTTGAGGATCCATTTCTTCCTTTGCAACTTGAAACTTTCTCAATGAAAAATTTCCAGTGTCTAGCATGACAATGATCACATTGATTATATTAGGATGACAACGAAGATCTTGCGAGTTATCCCCCTTTTTATGGTTTCATTTAGGTGTCTGCTGAGTTCAATGTTACCGGCTTAGCCTTTTTAGTTGGGTTCCTAGGTTAATCTACGTTATTTTCCTTGTTATATATCCACTTGAGTTTTGTGGCAAATGGATCAGTTGGCAGCAGAGGCATCTGCTAACTTATGTCAGTGCCTCCACCTTTTGCAAGACAAATTTTCAGATGAGCTGGTCGTTCATTTCTCATTTGAAAAACGATCTATGTGATGCTGCTAACCTCAAAACTAAGAAGCCATATCCCATCTCTGATTTAACCAAGTTAAATAGGATTTGGGAAATAACTTTCCTTCTTTGCCAAAGGAAATGATGCAACTCAAGCAATTGATACGTTGACTCTAGAGGAAAGCTGATTCTTGTGTTAAAAGAAACGGACAAATTGGGTGATTTCCAATCAAGATGCCCAGAGTTTTTATGCTACTAGTTGTGACATTCACGCATACTTTACAAAAAAATTGTTCTTGTTTTGTACACACTTACCTGTTTCGGTATTGTTCATCGCCCCTTTTTCCTCCTGCAACTAATATTACGAGGAGGCGTTTGCTGTTACACAGGTGCAAAGCCGATAGACAAAAATGGCAAAAAAAAAATCACAAAATATTTCAAATTATTTTTACTTCAAATTTTTCTTTACGTTATAAAAAAAATTTCAACATGATATTATTAAATGGATTCCATAGGAATTTGAAAAGCATGGGGATCACATAAGAAGGATCCCTCTTTTCCGAAGGTTCATTGAAGCTTGTGCATTCGTCTTGCCGGGCCCATTTATCTGTGTCTTTTTCCGCTCTCACTGGTGAGATCTTGTCTGAATCTAGTACGAACCCACAATATCTGCGAGCGATTTGTGTGCTCAGAGGGTGTCCCGAGTGGAGACGAAAGTCTCTTGAGGCAGGCTTTAACAGGAGGACACCTGGCCTAGCCTGGGTGGTCATTGGTACGAGCCACATCTTCTGGTCATTGATGCAATGATGCAATGAATGTGGTGGATAAGCTCTCTCTTCGGAGGACACCTGGCCTAACGTGGGTCGTCAAAGGTCTGTCTCATTGGAGGGAGAATCGGCCAGAGCCCATAGAGCCAGATGGCAGTCTGTTTGTCTAGCGTATAGAGCAAATCTAGGTCGAAAAATCATCGGCCAGAGCCAGACGGCAGTCTGTCGCAAGGTGCAACAACTCAAAGTGGGAGTTAGGATGCCAAACGTCCGATCTCGTACGACCCCACAATCCAAATGGGCTTCATAATTTTTTCCCTTAAGCTGTTGTCTTGAATTCCTTCATGCCAAGCTTTTTGGCAATATCTTCAAAAGTCTCCTTTCCTATTTGCCTAGCTGTAATCTTGTAGGCACGTAGCCTGGCTTCACAGGTCCTTGTTGCGTCTTATCTCCTACAAGATGATAATCGAATTCTACGTATCTTGTACGGTAACTGGAAACTTGGTTTTGCTACAATTTTCGTTGTAATATGCCTGGAATTCCAAATCAGTATTTAATGATAGAAAAGTTCTCGACCAATAGGAAATCTTAAACGACAAATGCCCTTTTTTGGGTTTTTCATAAATTGATTCAGCGCGTACATTGAAAAATCCTTGATAATTTCAACTTTTGAGCTTTATTGGGAAATTACTAAGTTTGCTTTGCGTCTTTCTCTCCTCATTTATAGTATCTAATGTATATTTCTTATTGATTAAAAGAAATTTCCAATTTTATTTCACGCAATTTAAATTTCTAAGAATCACAATCTTTATTAGCAGAAAAAACTTTACATAATTCATCCCGCATCATATCGTAACACTATTAAACTTTGTATAAGCTTATCCTATCATGTTTTAACATTGTTTTGAGGGAGTAGGACTCCAATGCTTAAACGTATGCCCTTCATCTAATCTCCTGTAGTTTTTACTACCATTGACTAAAGTAGTGTTCTCACTAAAAAGGTCCAATTCCGGTGTACCATCAATCAACTTCTTCCTTCTTGACATGGGATGCTTGCAATAAGAGCCCATGTTGGATATAGAGCATATGTAGAGTAATTCTCGGTTGAAAACATCGGGGCCAGAGCCAGACAGCAGTCTGTTGCGATGTGTAACACACTTTTCTTGCAAAAAGGAAGGGGATTTTGTTTACGTTGACTACTTGATTAATCTCTAATTGAAGCTATTGCTTTATCTTCTTATGTGCTAAATGTGAGACCAGATCCAAAAATTTTAACTTTGAGCGCTTGTCACTTCATGATAACATAAAATATAGTAAATATTTGGGAACCAAGAGACTCCTCACTTGCATGTAGTTCACTGCCATTAGCAGAGTCTTTCTCGTAGGGCACAAATAACGTGCCTCTTCAATGCATGAAACTGAGGATTATGTTTGCCTAATATGTGTAGGGATACACATACATCATGCGCACTCTTGTTCTCCCTATAGGAAGAATCTGGGATTAGTACCATAAAAAAAATCCTAAATCGCTTCAAAAAATTCAAACCGGTACATATGTAATAAATTAATCCCAAATTGATATGAATTTTCATGTGAACTTACCATATCAGTTGAGTTTATGTCACGTGTTATCTAACTCAACAATTTTATATTAAAATTTGACATAAGTTCATGGAATGTATATACGTCACGAGCATATCAGTTTATGGAGAATTATAAATCAGTTTTGAGTAATATCGACTTGGGATCTTTTATGGCATTCATTCAAGAATTTATTAAGAACGGAAAGGGATGGTTGAGAAATTAGCTTGGAAATGTCTAACGGGAACATGAGATGGCCTTAAGAGAGACGTTAAGGGAGTGATTACCTTTTGGGAACATAATGGGGTTGGAGCTTTCATTTGTCTTGGTCCGTCATTCGTGGGTATTGCTTTATCTCATCACATCTTTGTCCGAATTTGGTAGGAGTCACATCTGTTTTGTACCGAAAAGATGCACCAAATATGGATAATAATATCTATTGGGGCGGGCTTTACGACGACACCTGGCCTGATTTCGGTGGTCAAAGTTCGAATGTGCGCATTTTTCTTCCTCTTCTCAATAATGAGGCAGGAACTTTGAAATTGATCCCACTTTTGTCGCAGATTCTCCAAAAGATTCGGTATATAGCCCTTGGAATTGGACGTATTCTCAAAAAGAGTCTTGAAAATAGGCTTCATTACAAATAAATAACCCTTAGCATACGCCGGCAAGCATGTGCATGACATGTGACACTTCCCAAGGTCATGATCAGCGGACATTTTCATCGAGAGGCTTTTTATTTATTTATCTATTTTTATTTTCTTTCTCTTTCTTTCTTCATCTTCCTCACTACAACATCTTCTTCATTCTGCTTCACCCCCGTTGTTCACTTCGACACCTTTATCAGCCTCCCTAGTATCGAGCTCTTGCGCTTCATTCCCTCGGGTAGACTCTTGTCGGTCTTAGTGACGAACGGGAAGTTTGTTAACCCATCGGTAGGTGACCGTGATGGTTTGCGCTTTACTACCTCATCGTCGAGAGAACGAGTTTGAATCTCCGATCGTTAGCGTCCAGGTATAGTCGATGGTCGTCGTTGGGCCTGTCGGGCCCTCGGAGGCCGTGAGCACTCGCAAGGTTGTGTCAGGTCGGATCCTGAATATGAAAAAAAAAAAAAAAGGAAGTTTGTTAGGACTTGGAGGTATCATGACAAAATGAATGCTGAGTGAAGTCTTGAATACTAGCGTGCTCAAGAAGAATTGGGCAGCAATATGTAAGGCAATTATCAACAGGAAGTTTGTATAGACTCAGAGAATTGCTTATAAAAGTAGCTCATTATATCGACCGAGGAAAAAAAGATATTTTTTTTCACATGTTTACACAATTTGGATTAGGAGACCTAGAGATTCCTTTGATTTAATTTGTGTGTTAAAATGAATAAATAGCTAATTTCGGGGCCTAGAATCTCGAATTGAAGATATGGAGAAAAATCAATTTTATTGTTACCTATGTTATTTGATCAATTAGAAGAAGAGATTATTGACGCATATAACTTACTTTATTTAGGGAAACCTCATCATTACCTAGAAAATTTGATTATATGGACGATCAGATTTCACGGTAATTATGTTCATAAATTCCAACTACTAATTGATTTTCTTAGAGATTCTCTAACGATTGACTTAGAGGTTGAAGACTAGGGATGAACGGTTTCAAGTTCTGTGAAGGTTTCACCTGGAACCTGAAATCTACCCATTGGGAAATATGCCTTATTTTTTGGAACTTGGAACTTACCATGCATAATTTAGAATCTGGAACTTACTTTGTCATAGGCTCCAGGGTCGGTTTCAGTTCACCCAGGTTTCACATCTATTATTAATTAAACGATTGTAGTGAATAATCACCTTTAATAATCATCATTTGTTACTACAATTCACTGACCATAACTTATATTTAGACACATGAAAAAATTGAAATATCAACAAAGTAAAAGTCTTGGTCATAAAATAGAAACTCAAATTAATGGTTCCAGATTATACACTCATCATCCAATGATATGAAATACCGTAAAATCACGCAAAAACATAAATCAAGAAAAACATAAAAATTTGTTCCAAACTCTAGGTTATATGTTCCAGGTTTCATGTTTCACAAATCTAGAACTTAGATCTTACTCGTCGAAATAGATTCCTCAATCTTTGAAACTTGGAACCCACCCTATATATCTTAAAACCTAAAACTGGACAAGTTCTTATCGGTTTGGTTCTTAGGTTCTAAGTTCTATCCTGAAATTATGCTCACCCCTATCGAAAACTATATAAAAAGATTAATACACTGTTAATATAATACATAAAACTAAGAAAGTTATGGATACCGATATAGTCACATGCAGCATGATCTATAGTGATATACTCTTTTGAGAGTCGTCATTACTCACTTTAATTTGTCATTTGAAGAGTGTACAAGTATGTAGGTAGAAATTGTTTATCGATGAATAGAAGCAACATGTGTTTCGTATTAACTACTCACTAAATTATCAGTGGACCTCGGCCTATTGAGTGCTATTAGTTTGGGAGAATGAATGTAGGCTTGGCATAAACCAAACCACCATAAAAATTTGAGTGCATCGTGTTCTATTTCCTTACTTATTTTATCATTTATCTAATGGAAGTATCTTGCATCTTATATCATCTACTCTTCCTACATCTATCAACCTAGATTGAGTAATTCCATGAAAATTTGTGATGTTTTGAAAAAAAAACTTATTCACCTGATCTAGTTGTATTATTAGCGTCAACAAAATATGCCACATGATATGCACATGCTCAACGATCGGCAATAGTAGGCTAGTAAGCTAGGAGTAATTTTGATACTTAGTCACCCACTTTAGAGACTAATTAAAGAAAATATTCACTTTGAGGACTCTTTTAAAAGAACGACCTCGTTTCATAAGGCTATTTGAAATTTTCACGAAAAGCTTTGCCAACCATTTTGAAGGATTATAACTCTAATGCTAAAGAATATGTCTGTGAGATTTTGCGGGACCACTGCCAACTGTTCTAAAAACTTAAGTTATTAGATAAAAGCATAGTTTATTACTTAAATTATTCTAACACTCACTCTCATGTTTAGATTGGTCTTTTTAAATGTTGACATATTTAATTGAGAAAGCAAATAAGGCTTGTAAAGATATGAATTCAGAATCTCAAACTTTGATATCATATGAAATTTTGTAAGACCGTCGCCAATTATTCTAAAGGCTTTAAGTTATTAGAAGAATGCGTGATTTACAATGCTTTCCATTTGATCTCCTTTAATTTTGAGCAGTTTGCATTAGGTCCTCATGACTAAGTAGGGTCCTCATGATTAAGGTCCAATTACGATATCAACCACATCCAGCAATGATTGGAACAGCTCATCGGTCAGATAGATGAGAATAGGACCGGTAAAGAACTCTTTGGTAGGTTAGAGGAGAGTTTATCTCCGAGTTAAAAGTAGCCCAAGTCAGTCAATCCATTAGTTAGTTAGTGGCTGAGGCTTGGTTTCGTGCGGTTCATTACACCAAAGCAAAGGCTTTCAGTGAACTATTGAAGCTATCGAGAGTACCAAATGCTAACTGTAACGAAGGTTACTGACTTTCGATGGACACGGAGTCAACAATTTTAGTCGAATAGCATAAGGAGTCTAAGGTTACAAAAGCATTTGCCAACTTGGATAGGTCTCCCTTCTTGGTACATTGAAGCTTGCAATAAGCACACATATTAGATTCACAAGAAGCACACTTAGAGTTTAAACAGAAAAGAAAAAAAGAAAGAAACATGTCTCCCAGTAGAGAATACATGGACATACCTTGTAACTTCTGGTTAGCATTTGGTCATGTAAAACATCTGGGAAAGCTCTTCCCCTAAAAAGTGAACATGAACTTTTTCGCACTATAAACGCTTTTATTTATACATAACTGGTAACAAAACAAGCGCAGAAAAGAAAGAAAAAGTTAGTGCAAACTTGAGAAAAGAACATTGGGAGGTCTTTGATACAACGATGAAAAAGTAAGAAACTACAACAAATGTACACGAGCATATTCCATTGACCCACCAAAACCTAGTTCAGTGGTTGGATTCTTCTTTCCTGTGTCCGGCACATATACCTTCATGCCGTGAAGCGAATGGTGGCTTCACTCCACTCTCTCTCCAACTATGCAAAAGCTGCATTATGTGATCTGGGTCACAAAAAACAGTAGCAACAATGATTCTGATGTCCAGCTTAAATTAACAAAAAGGAACCCAAAAGAGCAAGAAAATAACAGAATGGGCAGCGCGGAAGTACATGGAAATTTAGGGCATCAGTCTCACTGCTTGCTCCATCAGTTCACTCGTGAACCCAATCCATCAATCAGACCCTCCAGTTCAAGATAGATTCCCATGTCATTCACTGTCAGGTAGTCTTCTACTTCTATGTTGTCTGCGTCATCGCCAGCAACCACGTCTTCCCTGAGGAGTTTCTCGGACATCTCATGGAATACTGAAGACAAATCAGAGGGACCAGCTCTGGCCATCTGATCGGGCGTCTGACCCAGCGAAACTCTGAAATCTTCAACATCCATTGAAGGCCACGGGTTGAGCATCTGAATGGTGTCAAAATCCTCCGGCATGACCCTATTTGGCCAATGCTCCATCTGTGCCAAATCATCACTGATTCTCAGGCAATCAACGTTTGGGCTTTGAATCACGTGATCCATTACTTCATTCAAGCATTTGGTGGCTTCAGCATCGGGACCAAGCAATTTGCTTTTCTTGCTGGATTCACAAGTCTCTAAATCTCTCTTCTGCCTCTTCTTCTGGATTAAATGCTGGACAAAGTTGGGCTTTTTGGCTGCTTTTGTGAGGAAGAGGAATATCTGCTGGTTCCTGCACTCGGCATGGCGAACCCGCTCGGTGACGTGCTCAATCTCATGCTGAAAGTTCTCCCGCTTTTCTCTTAGTTTAAGGATCTTGGACTTCAACGCTTCCTGGTCCTTCTTAAGCGTTTTGAGTTCCACTCCATTTTCAGCTTTCTGATAATCAGAGGTGACAGTACTACTCGATGTTTCTCTATGCTCGCTGGATCTGCGTCTCCTCTTTATATTCTTCAGCAAGTGCTTCTTCCCTTTGTGAAAACCTTGGTTCGCAAACTCCCATCGATCTGGATCGATCTTCCTAAAACCCTGCGACATATTTTGAATTATGATGCATAAAGAATAGAAGATAGGAAGAATCTACGTCTATGAGTTCATATTGAACCAAAGGCTAAAGAGTAGAAATAAGCAGAATGAAGGCCAAGAAAATTTCAATGGAAGATGTGCACAAGGGGTATTAATAGGCCAATATAGAAAGAACACGGCTTACAATGCACGTCAAAGAGAGATCCTTTACAATGATCCAAATACCAGTACAAAGAGTGTGGAAAATTTTAAGAGTAAAGGCAAACGACTCAAAATCGATCCGGACACTACTACATATAATATGAACACAACAGTGCAGAATTATGCTTCTGGCCTGGCCTAAAAAGAAGAAAGGTATCCGAAGGCTTTACAGAACACTGGATAGAAACAAAGCAATGGCCAAAGGAAACTTATCCTCTGCTAGAAAGTGCAAAATGGACAATTGAAACAGTAAAATGCAAAATACTAACCGCTATAAAGGAATTGCTGTAGTGCATTTCTGAATCCAGTAAGAAGATAATCTTTAATGGGTGTTCTGATATCAGGGTTGGTAGTTTCTGCAAACTACCGTCTAAAGCATCATCACTTGAATATGATGACAGACCGAGGGCCTAGTAGGGGCCATCGTCCACCGGCCACTTGTTGCAAATTTTTGTGAACATGTGCCGCGTGATTCATGAAATTTCATATAGAATCTGTGTATCTCGCCCACCATTTCAGGTTTCTTTGTTCCTTTTCCCTTATACTAGGGTAAAGCACAAATAGTAACCGACAAAATGGGTTAAACTGAGTCTCAATACCTGAGCAAACGTTTTGAGTGGAGTCCCTCGGAGCCAAGCCTATTGCCCCGGGGACAACCCGCTGGCTGCTGTAAGAAGACCACACTCTCGACGACATCCAAGAAAAGAACCGAAGAGTTAAACCAAAACACACACACACATATACATACTTTATACGCATCAATACAATAGATAACGACCGCAACAAATGATATAGGTTTGCTCTTATCCAAACATGAAGAAGTACCCACGTAAGTGTTGAGCTGCCTGATGAAGCTGGAGAAGTTGGAGTGCTTGAAGTATCGAGGCAGGACCTGCTTGGAGAACTCCTGCTCGTCCCACACCACGAAGCTGTCCCGCCTCAAACCCCACGACACCACCGGGTCTGTCCCCTGGTCCGACACCATCTCATACGTCTTCCTCAGGAACGGCGTTGGCCCCGCCTCTCCCAGCCCCTCCATCGGCTTCGCCACATCGTCCGCTACTGCCTGCCACGAGCATGATGGCAATAAAATGGTCGCATCCCTGGGATCAGCAATGGTCGGGACCTCCTCCTCTTCCACTTCCTCTTTGATCTTCGCCGCCTTCACGGCCAGAGCTGGACAGGGTTCGGGCCGGGTCAGGGACGAATGCAAACACGACCCAGCTCCAATTTTGCCATCGCCAATGGCTACTTCTGGCAAGTGACCCGAATGGGAAAGCGACCCACAGCATCCTAGCTCGCCTGCACGGGGCTTTGATTGTGATCGAGGAGAATCGGTTCGGGTTAGGTTCAAGTACAAGGGCGACTGGGACCCTATCTCGCCATGGTCGCCACCGTCAAGAACAGCAACGGACGCGATTTCTTCCCGTGATTTTGCGAAAGGTTTTGCCTTTTCCAGCTCAAGACTTGATTCTTGGAAGAGGGTTTTGGAAAACGACACGCAAGAGCCATTGGTACGGCCGGCGGAATGATCGCCGGCGCCGCCGTGAGACGCCGTCGTTAACTTGAGCTCGAGTTCAAGCTTTTTTCTTCTTCTTTTTTCCCGTCAGAAGCTCGAGTTCAGGTTCAAAGGTGGAGACAGCATGAGAAATTTTCAAGCGAGTGAATATACATGGTAGGATTTCGAGAGAGAGAGAGAGAGGGAGCTTGAATTGAAAAGCGGAGTGCGCAAGTGACAAGTGCGATGGTAGGTGGCCTTATAGGGGAAACGTCGAGGAGCCGCCATGCTTTTGTCTTTTGCGTCTTAGAAATGTTTTCCTGTCGCTGTTAAGGATTAATATCTTGAAAACTCTCAAATTGGTATATACATATAGAAATTTATCTAAAATTAATTTTTTTCAAAAATGATATATTTTTAATAAATTTATTTTTAATTAATATACTTATAATAAATTTATTCTCTACTATCAAATTACTAAATTTGATGATCTGTAACAATTGGTAGTGTATCAGATTAGGATTTTACTCTTCGCATGTCACAGTTGTACAAATTTGTGATTTTTTGTAACATTAATCTAATTTAATGAATGGTATATTTGTCACAAATGTATCATTTTGGATTTTTTTACGGTCGAATAAATTAATTTTGGATAAATTTATTACAAGTGTATTAGTTTTTGGGTTTTTTGTGGTCATTTGGGATACATTTATTATATGTGTACCCGAATAAATTTGTCACATGTATATCAATTTATGATTTTTCAGGATATTAACTCTCTATCTTTAAGTTTTTTAATATCATGTCGGCATGGTTTAATAATAATAATCAATTCTATTTTATAAGTTTTTTAAATAAAAAAAGTCACGTTAGCATATTTAATCACGTCCAGTTGCTGTATAAGATTATGCGGACAAAAAAGATAACATCAGCCATATTTGTTCAACTAACAAGAATAAGTGACTTCCTTTTAAGTATTTTAAAAGTGAGGTCATTAAAGTCTCCTAAAAAAAAGCATGTGATTATGTTTAGAGATTTTGACCATTTATAAACTAACAGTCCGGTATTGTAGCTACTCTTATCAAATCAAATGACGTATGGCATAAATAGCGTAAAAGCATTCAAAATTTATCTCAAGTTATTTCATGATATCATTGATGCTTAACAATTAGAAATTGTGACATTTTATGTCAGTTTCAATGTTTTGTTTTTCAACTCAATGGAACAAGTTATCTTAGGCTGACTTGGATGAGTGAGTATAGAAAATTATGCACGAATCGCGCCATCATATAATAGAGCTCATTCATATCTATTTCTCAATATATCCTTTCATTAGATTATAATGAGACTATTTACATTTACATTTGTCTAGTGTCTATTCATATGTAGGTTTAAACTTTTTGATTTAATTTTTTAGTACAGTATCAGAGTCAAGTTTTGTCTTCACTTATGCGAATATTCGCATTACTGGTCCATGAAATTTTATTTAACATTATGTTTATGTAGCCTCGTGCTACCTATTAGACCAATTTCTTTTCTTTTTCTTTTTTTTTAAAGTTTTTTTTCTTAATTGTTGAAAGTGTTAATCCTTTTCCCCACTCGCAAACAAAAACAGTGAGGAAGTAGCTACCAAAGGTCTCGAGAAAACCCTGAGAGTATAAAAGTAAAGACAAGAAGGGCGAAAAGGAGCAGTTGAATTTGTTCCTTTTCCCAACTCTTTGGGAGAATGGAGATGGACAGGAGGAAATTGTACGCGTTTTGATTCTTTAATTATCACTTAATGTGTGTTATAGAAGCGTTGACCAATCATCATTTACTTTCGTTGCCAGCTCAATCATCTTGCTTCACTGGACAGACAACCAAAATGTGTGTTTGTCGAGACCTCCCTTTTCGGGCGCTCTTGCGTGTGGACGCATGCGGAGACTAATAGTTTGACTAAGTATTAGGCTTAATCCGGACTTTCCTAAGTCCATCAATTTACGACTTAATGGTTCAAGTTTTTAACCTGCAAGTCAATTTTAAATATGAGTCACAATTAATTGATTTGAGGTGGATCGATTACAAATTCAAATGAAATATCGAGAGAAATATTTCACTTTTGTGCAACTAGAGAAATTAGGAACGTGGACTTATAATGCATTTTCAACACCTAACCTTGTTTAAAGCCTGAGGATTAATTTCTTCTTTTTTTGTTTGTTTTGATTTTCAAGGTTTTTCCATCCATTTGTGGAGATAATTAACCAAAAATTATTTTCGACTTTTTCTGATTTTTATAGAAAATATAAAGTTCTTTTTTTTATTTTCTGGAAAAACATAAATATGAAAAAGATAATAACAATATTAGGCGCGCATGACAAAATTTCTGTTTCTCGATTTCTCTATTTCTACATTCTTGAACGGGTTTGGAGCGTAAATCCGTTTGGTAACACAATTTGATTTCTCTATTTCAAAACAGATTTCTTTTTCGTAAATAGAGAAATTGAAGAAATCGAAGCTGAAATTTTAACTTCTCGGTTTCGAAATAGAAATCAGAAACGAAATCAAACCATATAAAATAACATTGCGCTTTTTGCTAACTTAATTCACTCATAACCACAACTTCACAAATTATTGCTAGTTTTCTTCTTCTTATTTTGCTCGTGTTTTTTTTTTTTTTTTTTTTTTTGTTTTTTTTCATTTTTTTTTTTTTTGATAACTTCCTCTTCAGGATAAAAGGCAATCGAATGAGTCCCAAATTTTAAAAAAACAACTAAAGTTCTTAAATGCTTACTTAAAAATAATTGGGCTCTTTCCTCCTAGAAAAGGCACGCGCATGGCCAGTTGAAGATAACGTTCTTACTTAATAGATGAATAAAAAACGTGCCTAGAAATTTAACCTTAATTTTTTACAGATTCAAAATTGCATCCCACATTGGGCGAACAACTAGTTCAAGCCCTTCAGGGACAGCCTGTTAGCAGAAAACCACTCAGCCCTTTTGTTGAGCCTAGAGACACCCAAAAATTTCGGGATGGAAAACGTTTCTAACCTACCCAAGCTGCATTTCTCGAAGGATCCTACCAGGCTAGAGAAGAAGAGGAATTTAGAAAGCCATGGAGAGTTTTTCACAAAGCACACACTTTACTTCAAGGACTCGCCCAACACAATACAACCTCATGGCCTTATATAGGCAAATGGGGTCACAAAGCAACAAACGGGGACCAGGCTCATGGGTCCGGGTACAAACAGGGGCAACGGGAATTATTCGCACACTATGAACGAATCGCGTGAACAAGACATTCCCTAGCCTAGTGCTACAGTAAAAGTGAACAGTGATAATGTACGGATTCATCGGTCTCGTCCGTCACGGGCATTGTAGCTACAGACTGAGTCTGAGTCATCTGAGCTGTCTTCTAAGAGATGAGCTTCATACTTCTGTTGGAGGGCTTCAAGATCTTCCGGTGAGAGGATCGATTTAGCCTTCTTGATGAGGATGCTTGTTCATGAGCCCAATGAGATGCTTCTTCTTCTTCCCGGTTTGTTTCTTCGCTTGTAGGTCGTCGAGCGGGAATGCTTGGCCGAGGCCGGTTGATGCTGTGCATAGTATGATGTGTCCATGTTTTGGAATGAGGATGAGGGTCCTTGTTCGTAGGGATCCCGGGACGAGAGGACCTCCAAAGCGTGCATAGGGATCTTGAGTAGACTGGACAATGTCATCTTCGTTTGTCATTTCATGCTCTTGGGACGATGCAGCTTGTCCGTATTGCATGAGTGCTTCCTTAGCCTCGGTGCTAGGTCATAATGATCCCACGTAGTGGGTGCACTATTCCAAATATCTTCGGGAATGGTTTTGTTTTCTTGGCATAGGATTCTCCGGAGTTCTCGATACTCGTTTTGACAAAATCGCGGATCTTGGATAAGATCTGTGAATCCTAGCTTCTCGATTGTTCAAGTTAGGCTTATAGGATGTGGTTCCTATTTCGAGTGGTGCATCAAGAATACTACCATTATTTCGCAAAAATTCCATGGACGTCGAAAAAAACAGGATGGTATGGACTTCGGGATTCGGTGTCATGGTTCTCGGTTCTTTTTCCAAGTCTTGTTTCCAGCATGTAGGATGATAAAACCAATTTAGAAAGTCTAAAAGATTTCTATCACATTCTTTTTCGATGTTTCTTCCGAGCAAGAATATCCTGGTGAGATTAGCAATGAATCTTCCGGTGGGGATTTCAAAAGCTATTAAGTACTTATTAGTCAAGTACCATAACAGCGTTTTGAGCTGGTCGGGGAAATCATCTTCTTTCCGGATAAGAGGATGGATGAAAGGATAATTCAGATTTAACCCGAAAGGATAAAGAATCGAACCTCCATTGAATCTGAATAGGTACGTGTGACATTGCCACATGAGGTTCTCCAGATTTTTAAGCAACTTGTCATTCCGGATTTGCTTTGGATAATTTCTTGGGGATATTTCCAGCTTGGCAAATCTCGATCTTCTCAATCTTGTATTTCACCCCATGATTGAGCATATGAAAGCGGGGCCTTTTGATGTACATGTTGATTTCATTTGTTGCTTTGGGTCTTGATAAAAAATCAGCAAGCACATTCTTTTTCCCGGAATGTGTTTGGTTTCAAAAGAATATTTTGAAAACCATTCAGCCCATCTTAGCAACGAGAGTTTGGAATCTGCTTTTGTTTAAACTTGGTCATCTCGTGGAAAAGATGCCATGTCTAATTCTACTAGGAAATGATGGCCAATGAGATGAAACTCAAATTTCTTGATTCCCTTTTTTGCTAAGATTTCTTTGAAAGTGGAATGGTAGTGCATTTCAGCTTGAGAAAACTTTCCACTTTTGTGAGCACAAGGAAGTCTCTTACCATCAATTTCTTGAACGGGCCGGCTGCCCAAGTATTCATCACCGGCGTCGGTCGGGAGAATCCTTTTGCCTCGTTGATGGTATTTGCAATGGTGGGAGATTTTGCATAATCTCCTTGAGTTCGCCGACTGCTTTGGTTTGAATTTTTCCCCAAGGTGGGGAATTCTTCTTCAGCATGGATTGCAAAGGAATCAGAAGTTTTGCGATATTAGGGACAAAGTCTCTGAGATAATTGATTATCCCTAAAAATTGCTGAACTTGTTTTGTCGTGAAGTTATCCACAGGAAACTTCAATAATTCTTGAGCAATGTGTGGCCCTGGATAGTATGTACCTTTGTTGAGGTGCATACCAAGAAATTCAATCTCCGTCTGGGCAATGTTCATTTTTCTTTGAGAAAGCATAATGCCATGTTTTCTTACTATTTCGAGAACGCTCAAGAAGTTGACAATGTGGACTGTTCATCGGATGTAGAGTAGAATATCGTCGATGTATACCGCTGCACTTGATAAGATTGGTTGGAAAATTCGACACATGGCCTTTTGGAACAAGGATGGGGCTACCTTTAGGCCAAAAGGAAGAACTTTCCACTTTGGAAGTGCTGGTTTGGGATACTGTAATCCTGTTTTGGATCTCGTCTTCGGGATGGATGCCCAATTGCCAAAATCCGGCTTTGAGGTCGAATTTGGAATAGATGTGGGCCTTGGTTAAACCAGTAAAGAGAGAATCTCACGGATGGTAAAGGGAATTTGTCATCTTGGAGAAAGAGGTTGAGGGGTTGGTAATTGATTACCAATCTCATTTTCCCTCTATTCTCGCTCAAAGACGTTTATTGACATAAAAAGCTTCACGAGGCCCATTGAGAATTGGAGGTTTCAATGAGGCCTTGCTGTAATAATTCTGAGCATTCCCTTTGAGCTAAAACCAAATGTTCTGGGTTCATTCCCGTATGACTCGCCTTAGTTGGATTGATATCTTCATTTTTCTTGAAAGGAAGGCGGACAAAGAACTCAGGATTTTTCCATAAGGGATGAGAACATTTTTGAGTGAATTCGAATGGGATTCGAACAAGATTCAAGCAACTTTTGCATGATTGGATCTAACAAACTCATCTCAATGGAAAAGAGCCTCCGAATATTGACAAACTCGAGAATTGGTCTTTATATCTAAGACCTTTTCCAGGAATAATGCGGCCTGGGAGATTTGAGTCATGACATCCCATCCAATTATCAAATCTTTATTGGGAAGGTTTGATCCAAAAATCTTTGTCGTTATGGAACACCGAGGAAAAACTGGATAGTGATCGGAGTGGTTCGACATTTGTGGAGAAGGTATCTCCCTGAAACGAGAATTGAAATATCGGATGTAAGGAGTCCAGAATTCTTCAGGTAGGATTTTAGTATCTAGAATCGAACAACTTGCTCCTGTGTCAATAAGAGCAATGACATTGATAGGCTTGGCAAACTTTGAGGTGAGAATTTTGACAGGGAAGTGAGGGCGTGAGTTTGACTTGAGAATATATCGGGATTTGGCTCGAAGATGTGGAGGCTATATGAAAGATGTCTTGATTCGAGTCGACTCGTTTCACCTTTGGAAGTTTGGTAAAAAGGGATGACACAAAGTGTTTGTTCGGTTGGTTCATCATCGAGAGAATAAAGATTCAATATCATCATTTTCAAGTGAAAAACCTGTTTCATTTTCTATGAGATGATTCTGACCTTTTTTCGCCTGAGGACAATTTTTGGCAAAATGTCCTTTCTTGTTGCAGATGTAACAACGGCTTGATTTCTTATGACCGGTGCGATCCTTTCTTTTGCGTAGGTATCGCCATTTCTTCTTTCTCCGGAAATGCTTAGGGCCATGTCTGGATTTCTTTACGGAATACTTCTTGTAGTGCTTTTTCTTCCGTGAATACGGCCGCAAGTACCATCACAATCTTGTTTGGAGCATTTGATCTTTAGCTTCTGATGAGAACAAGCTGTTTCAAGTCGCTTGTCATCTGTGATGTATGTTTGGACCATTCGGCGCTTCAAGCATAATTCTTCAAGACATAGATGGACTTCTTGCTGGATTTCTCCCATGGGAACGTCTTGTATCCTTCTTTGTTTTCCAAAGAAAGATCTTTCAACCATCTGCGATAACTCTTTAGGGATAGAAGTAAGGAAAACATGCTTAAGATTTGGATCTGCGCCAATTTGGTAAAAAAGTGGAGCATTAATCTGTAATGCTTATCAAGATGCTTTTTCTGAAGGGAGCAGCATCTTCTTTCAAAGAATTCTCTTTTTTTGAGTTCTTTGAGATCTCCAGGTGTTCCCACAAAAACATGATATAGGCAAATAAGGGCATGGCTGTAAGTTGGTGACAGTAGGAACGTAAGTGGTCTTGTTCCGTGAGTGATTGCCACCAAAATTTGAGGCTTCTGTGAACCTTGTAACAAAATTGTAAAGGACATCATTCATATCATGGTTGGTAATGGATTGTGTACTCAACCAAGTATGAAACTCTTCAAGTCTATGTGGCCATTGCGAGTAAGGGATATCGTCAATGGAGAAGAATTGTTTTGATGCCATAGACACATGCCTAGCGGGATTGGTTCTAGTGGGATTACTTGTCCGTCCCGGATCGAATAGTTTGATTCTCTCTCCATTTCATAATCATAGTCTGGAGGAGTGTCAGCCATGAATATTTGTGGGGTTGGTGGAACAACAAGGGGAGAATCAACTGTGTGATCTGAAAAGGATGAGAAAGAGGAAAGGGATGCCGAGTCTGATGTAGTAGAAGAAGTTTGTGCAGCTTGCAGAATCTGTTTTTCTGGGATAATAGGATCAGGCTCAGGCTGTTTGGTACTGGGATCAATTTCTTGCTTACCCAGATCCTTCAAAAAGGATTCTAATGGATTTGATAACATCATCCTGTCCGGCCTTTCTTTTATAACAATTGAACTAGATTCGGTGGTGTCTTCTCTTTCCCTTTTCCTTTTTCAAGGCTTTAAGACGGCTTCAGTATATCCGGATCTCTTATGGAGAGATCTTGTGGGATATTGGCAAAAACAGACACTTGTGGTGCTGGGGATGTATACCCAGTTTGAACAGGTGGTGCTAATGGATCGAAGGGTCTGAATTTTCCTTCCTCAAGAAGTTGGATTTGCTTCTTGAGTTTGTCTATCTCTCGGCTTTGGATTTTCAAGATAATGGTACCCAAGATGTTGCCCGATTCCAAGGCTTGAAGCCTTTTCTCGGAATTCGAGAAAGTATCTTCTTGGTACCTTCATCGTATCTTCGGAGATCTTGTTGCACGTTTCCAATTTTGGAATCAATAGCCTTGAAGGCATTGTTTTGTGCCAACGAGTCTCGATTGCCAATTTAAAACAGCTTCAGCCGCGGGGGTTTTCTTCTGTCTTCCATGTTCATCCACATCGGTGGGGTAGGAATTTTAGGAACATGGCGGTATCTACCATGTGGATCAATAAACTCTTCGGTGGCTGGGAATGAGAGTTTAGAACTTTCCTTAACAAGTGGAGGGAAGTCGATGCGTGAAACATGGCAATGGAAGAAGTGGGTGGTACTTGTTGGGACTTCAAACGGGTAAGAGTGTTTCTTGGCCCATTTGAGAATTGGTTTATAGAATGATGAAAGAGCTTGTTTTTTCCGGGGGAGGAGAAGGTGGAAGTAATTTTGGTGGATCTTGTGGGGTTTGGGACATATAGATGCGAACTGCGGCGGTGGAGGTGGTGCATAGGAGACCATGAACGGTATTTGTCACATTCACCAAGAGTATCAACGGAGGAATCTCCGTTCAAGTACCTTTGGTACATCTTATCCTTTGGCTTTTTCCGTCGAGGTGGAGATCTTGCAAGAGGATCTACCTCGTCGGAGAGTTTATGCGGTGAGAACACGGCAAAAAGGATCCCAAAAACAATGACCATAATTGTCTTTATAGTAATGAACAGGATGTCCATCACCATTGAAATGTCGAACATGCTTTTTGGGTCTGGTTCGAGATAGATTCTGGAACACATGGTTCAATCATGAAGAGGGTCGGAAGATAGAAGGACTTTCTTCCTTTTCCTTGCCAAATTTGATGGAAACAGTTCCATCTTTTTTCCGTACGAACTCGAGTCGTGGACCTGGAGAGGCTTGTTGTCGATGTAGCTTTTCATAGTTGGTAATCCAAGTTTCGGAAGAAGCTTGGCCAATGTATCCTTTGGGATCTGTGCGGGAACATGGATGCGGGATGCCCGGTCGTTCGCATAGAGATGAACAACGCATCTTCATTACCATTGTTGAAGTTGAGATCTAGGCGTGGTTCGCACTCGATAAACCATCCGGTAATGTAGGGTTGCAGCTACGCATTCAGCGGTTTGAGGAGCTCCAGTGAGCTGGACTTGGACTTTCAAGAAAGAAAGTAGCTGGGGGTCTGATAGAGCGATATTGAAATTTGGATACAAAGTTACAAAAACGGTTCCAGCATTTAAAGTGGTTTGAACAGTGCCTATACATGCATGCTGGTATTGCAAAAACCTGGTATCCAATAATGCTATCCTTGCCACAACGGGCAATCCTTTCCGGCCATGAAAGGTTAGAGCAAGACGAACAGCTCCATAATGGACATGAGAATATCCTGTTGAATCCATTGTCGGGGGAAATTTTGGAGGGATCTGAAGAGTAACAAAGTACTCCTTTTCTGTGGCAGGAATAGGATGCTGGTCAAATTTGGAGGACTGGACATACTCCTTTACTTGCTTTGGAGTTTGATGGATCAGTTGGCGAATAGAGCGGATGGGTGAAAATGACGAGGTGGGTTTGGCAAAAGCTGAGTAGGGGTTCATAAGAGGAAGTTGAGTTTCTGAGATCTTAGTTTCATCACTAAGAGAGACTTCATAAAGATAATCTATCTTGGAGGCATTTGAAACTCGAAATTCTGGAGGGGTTGAAGATGAAGAAGAGGGTGCAAGAGAAACTGGTGCTTCGAGAATTTCTGGTTGTGTAGACATGTTGAGAAAAGATCTTCTCAAAGACTTTGGATTCACCTATCAAGCGCATGGAATGGGTAATATTAAAAACGAAACCACTGGCTCTGATACCATGAATGGACCTAGACTTAGAACCAGGGAAGGAGAGTAAATTTGCTGCAGGTATGCATCCCACACCAGCACTTCCAGTGGAAAGTTCTTCCTTTTGGCCTAAAGGTAGCCCCATCCTTGTTCCAAAAGGCCATGTGTCGAATTTTCCAACCAATCTTATCAAGTGCAGCAGTATACATCGACGATATTCTACTCTACAGTCCTGATGAACAGTCACACTGTCAACTTCTTGAGCAGTTCTCAGAAATAGTAAGAAAACATGGCATTATGCTTTCTCAAAGAAAAATGAACATTGCCCACAAGAGATTGAATTTCTTGGTATGCACCTCAACAAAGGTACATACTATCCAGGGCCACACATTGCTCAAGAATTATTGAAGTTTCCTGTGGATAACTTCACGACAAAACAAGTTCAGCAATTTTTAGGGATAATCAATTATCTCAGAGACTTTGTCCCTAATATCGCAAAACTTCTGATTCCTTTGCAATCCATTTGAAGAAGAATTCCCCACCTTGGGGAAAAATTCAAACCAAAGCGTCGGCGAACTCAAGGAGATTATGCAAAATCTCCCACCATTGCAAATACCATCAACGGGCAAAAGGATTCTCCGGAGGCGACGCCGTGATGAATATCTTGGGCAGCCGTCCTGTTCGAAGAAATTGATGGTAAGAGACTTCCTTGTGCTCACAAAAGTGGAAAGTTTTCTCAAGCTGAAATGCACTACCATTCCACTTTCAAAGAAATCTTAGCAGTAAAAAAGGGAATCAAGAAATTTGAGTTTCATCTCATTGGCCATCATTTCCTAGTAGAATTAGACATGGCATCTTTTCCTGAGATGACCAAGTTTAAACAAAAGCAGATTCCAAACTCTCGGTTGCTAAGATGGGCTGAATGGTTTTCAAAATATTCTTTTGAAACCAAACACATTCCGGGAAAAAGAATGTGCTTGCTGATTTTTATCAAGACCCAAAGCAACAGCTGAAATCAACATGTACATCAAAAGGCCTGCCTTTCATATGCTCAATCATGGGGTGAAATACAAGATTGAGAAGATCGAGAGATTTGCCAAGCTGGAAATATCCCCAAGAAATTATCCAAAGCAAATCGAATGATGAGTCTTGCCGAAAACTGGAGAACCTCATGTGGCAATGTCACACGAGACCTATTCAGATTCAATGGAGGTTCGATTCTTTATCCTTTCGGGTTAAATCTGAATTATCCTTTCATCCATCCTCTTATCTGGAAAGAAGATGATTTCCCGACCAGCTCAAAACATTTGTTATGGTACTTGACTAATAAGTACTTAATAGCTTTTGAAATCCCCACCGAGAAGATTCATTGCTAATCTCACCAGGATATTCTTGCTCGGAAGAAACATCGAAAAAGAATGTGATAGAAATCTTTTAGACTTTCTAAATTGGTTTTATCATCCTACATGCTGGAAACAAGACTTGGAAAAAGAAGCGAGAACCATGACACCGAATCCCGAAGTCCATACCATCCTGTTTTTCGACGTCCATGGAATTTTTGCAGAAATAATGGTAGTATTCTTGATGCACCACTCGAAATAGGAACCACATCCTATAAGCCTAACTTGAACAATCGAGAAGCTAGGATTCACGAGATCTTATCCAAGATCCGTCAGATTTTGTCAAAACGAGTATCGAGAACTCCGAGAGAATCCTATGCCAAGAAAACAAAACCATTCCCGAAGATATTTGGAATAGTGCACCCACTACGTGGGATCATTATGACCTAGCACCGAGGCTAAGGAAGCACTCATGCAATACGGACAAGCTCGCATCGTCCCAAGAGCATGAAATGACAAACGAAGATGACATTGTCCAGTCTACTCAAGATCCCTATGCACGCTTTGGAGGTCCTCTGTCCCGGGATCCCTACGAACAAGGACCCTCATCCTCATTCCAAAACATGGACACATCATACTATGCACAGGCATCAAAGCGGCCTCGGCCAAGCATTCCGCTCGACGACCTACAAGCGAAGAAACAAACTGGGAAGAAGAAGAAGCATCTCATTGGGCTCATGAACAAGCATCCTCATCAAGAAGGCTAAATCAGATCCTCTCACCAGAAGATCTTGAAGCCCTCCAACAGAAGTATGAAGCTCATCTCTTAGAAGACAGCTCAGATGACTCAGACTCAGTCTGTAGCTACAATGCCCGTGACGGACGAGACCGATGAATCCGTACATTTTCACTGTTCAGAATCACTGTTCACTTTTACTGTAGCACTAGGCTAGGGAATGTACTGTTCACAGTACAGTTACTGTTCATAGTGTGCGAATAATTCCCGTTGCCCCCTGTTTGTACCCGGACCCATGAGCCTGATCCTATTATCCCAGAAAAACAGATTCTGCAAGCTGCACAAACTTCTTCTACTACATCAGACTCGGCATCCCTTTCCTCTTTCTCATCCTTTTCGAGATCCACAGTTGATTCTCCCCTTGTTGTTCCACCAACCCCACAAATATTCATGGTGACACTCCTCCAGACTATGATTATGAAATGGAGAGAGAATCAAACTATTCTGATCCAGGACAGACAAGTAATCCCACTAGAACCAATCCTGCTAGGCATGTGTCTATGGCATCAAAACAATTCTTCTCCATTGACGATATCCCTTACTCGCAATGGCCACATAGACTTGAAGAGTTTCATACTTGGTTGAGTACACAATCCATTACCAACCATGATATGAATGATGTCCTTTACAATTTTGTTACAAGGTTCACGGAAGCCTCAAATTTTGGTGGCAATCACTCACGGAACAAGACCGACTTACGTTCCTCTTGTCACCAACTTACAGCCATGCCCTTATTTGCCTATATCATGTTTTTGTGGGAACACACGGAGATCTCAAAGAACTCAAAAAAAGAGAATTCTTTGAAAGAAGATCTTGCTCCCTTCGAAAAAGCATCTTGATAAGCATTACGAGATTAATGCTCCAGCTTTTTTACCAAATTGGCGCGAGATCCAAATCTTAAGCATGTTTTCCTTACTTCTATCCCTAAAGAGTTATCGCAGATGGTTGAAAGATCTTTCTTTGGAAAACAAAGAAGGATACAAGACGTTCCCATGGGAGAAATCCAGCAAGAAGTCCATCTATGTCTTGAAGAATTATGCTTGAAGCGCCGAATGGTCCAAACATACATCACGAGATGACAAGCGACTTGAAACAGCTTGTTCTCATCGAAGCTAAAGATCAAATGCTCCAAACAAGATTGTGATGGTACTTGCGGCCAGTATTCACGGAAGAAAAAGCACTACAAGAAGTATTCCGTAAAGAAATCCAGACATGGCCCTAAGCATTTCCGGAGAAAGAAGAAATGGCGATACCTACGCAAAAGAAAGGATCGCACCGGTCATAAGAAATCAAGCCGTTGTTACATCTCGCAACAAGAAAGGACATTTTGCCAAAAATTGTCCTCGGGCGAAAAAAGGTCGAATCATCTCATAGAAAATGAAACAGGTTTTTCACTTGAAAATGATGATATTGAATCTTTATTCTCTGCGATGATGAACCAAGCTTGAACAAACACTTTGTGTCATCCCTTTTACCAAACTTCCGGTGAAATCGAGTCGACTCGAATCAAGACATCTTTCATATAGCCTCCACATCTTCGAGCCAAATCTCGATATATTCTCAAGTCAAACTCACTTTGCCCTCACTTCCCTGTCAAAATTCTCACCTCAAAGTTTGCCAAGCCTATCAATGTCATTGCTCTTATTGACACGGGAGCAAGTTGTTCGATTCTAGATACTAAAATCCTACGAAGAATTGGACTCCTTACATCCGATATTTCAGTCGTCAGGAGATACCTTCTCCACAAATGTCAGAACCACTCCAGTCACTATCCAGTTTTTTCCTCAGTGTTCCATAACGACAAAGATTTTTGGATCAAACCTTCCCAATAAAGATTTGATAATTGGATGGGATGTCATGACTCAAATCTCCCGGCTTCGCATTATTCCGGAAAAGGTCTTAGATATAAAGACCAATTCTCCGAGTTTGTCAATATTCAGAGGCTCTTTTCCATTGAGATGAGTTTGTTAGATCCAATCATGCAAAAGTTGCTTGAATCTTGTTGAATCCCATTCGAATTCACTCAAAAATGTTCTCATCCCTTATGGAAAAATCCTGAGTTCTTTGTCCGCCTTCCTTTCAAGAAAAATGAAGATATCAATCCAACTAAGGCGAGTCATACGGGAATGAACCCAGAACATTTGGTTTTAGCTCAAAGGGAATGCTCGAATTATTACAAGGCCTCATTGAAACCTCCAATTCTCAATGGGCTCGTGAAGCTTTTTATGTCAATAAACGTCTTTGAGCAGAATAGAGGGAAAATGAGATTGGTAATCAATTACCAACCCCTCAACCTCTTTCTCCAAGATGACAAATTCCCTTTACCATCCAGAGATTCTCTCTTTCTTGGTTTAACCAAGGCCCACATCTATTCCAAATTCGACCTCAAAGCCGGATTTTGGCAATTGGGCATCCATCCTGAAGACAGATCCCAAAGGATACATTGGCCAAGCTTCTTCCAGAAACTTGGATTACCAACTATGAAAAGCTACATCAGCACAACAAGCCTCTCCAGTCCACTGACTCAGAGTTCGTACGGAAAAAAGATGGAACTGTTTCCATCAAATTTGGCAAGGAAAAGGAAGAAAGTCCTTCTATCTTCCAGACCCTCTTCATGATTGAACCATGTGTTCCAGAATCTATCTCTGAACCAGACCCAAAAAAGCATGTTCGACATTTCAATGGTGATGGACATCCTGTTCATTACTATAAAGACAATTATGGTCATTGTTTTTGGGATCCTTTTTGCCGTGTTCTCCGCATAAACTCTCCTGACGAGGTAGATCCTCTTGCAAGATCTCCACCTCGACGGAAAAAGCCAAAGGATAAGATGTACCAAAGGTACTTGAACGGAGATTCCTCCGTTGATACTCTTGGTGAATGTGACAAATACCAGTTCATGGTCTCCTATGCACCACCTCCACCGCCAGAGTTCAGTACTATGTCCCAAACCCCACAAGATCCACCAAAATTACTTCCACCTTCTCCTCCCCAGAAAAAACAAGCTCTTTCACCATTCTATAAACCAATTCTCAAATGGGCCAAGAAACACTCTTACCCGTTTGAAGTCCCAACAGAAGTACCACCCACTTCTTCCATTGCCATGTTTCACGGTACTGACTTCCCTCCACTTGTTAAGGAAAGTTCTAAACTCTCATTCCCAGCCCTTTGAAGAGTTTATTGATCCACATGGTAGATACCGCCATGTTCCTAAAATTCCTACCCCCACCGATGTGGATGAACATGGAAGACGAGAAGAAACCCCTGCGGGCCGAAATCAAGTTTTAAATTGGCAATTAGAGACTCGTTGGCACAAAACAATGCCTTCAAGGCTATTGATTCCAAAATTGGAAACGTGCAACAAGATCTCCGAAGATACGATGAAGGTACCAAGAAGATACTTTCGAATTCCGAAAAGGCTTCAAGCCTTGGAATCGGGGCAACATCTTGGGTACCATTATCTTGAAAATCCAAAGCCGAGAGATAGACAAACTCAAGAAGCAAATCCAACTTCTTGAGGAAGGAAAATTCAGACCCTTCGATCCATTAGCACCACTGTTCAAACTGGGTATACATCCCCAGCACCACAAGTGTCTGTTTTTGCCAATATCCCACAAGATCTCTCCATAAGAGATCCAGATATACGAAGCCGTCTTAAAGCCTTGAAAAAGGAAAAGGGGAAAGAGAAGACACCACCAGAATCTAGTTCAATTGTTATAAAAGAAAGGCCAGACCAGATGATGTTATCAAATCCATTAGAATCCTTTTTGAAGGATCTGGGTAAGCAAGAAATTGATCCCAGTACCAAACAGCCTGAGCCTGGTCCCTGTTTGTTGCTTTGTGACCCCATTTGCCTATATAAGGCCATGAGGTTGTATTGTGTTGGGCAGAGTCCCTTGAAGTAAAGTGTGTGCTTTGTGAAAAACTCTCCATGGCTTTCTAAATTCCTCTTCTTCTCTAGCCTGGTAGGATCCTTCGAGAAATGCAGCTTGGGTAGGTTAGAAACGTTTCCATCCCGAAATTTTGGGTGTCTCTAGGCTCGAACAAAAGGGCTGAGTGGTTTTTGCTAACGGAGCTGTCCCCGAAGGGCTTGAACTAGTTGTTCGCCCAATGTGGGATGCATACCTGCAGCAAATTTACTCTCCTTCCCTGGTTCTAAGTCTAGGTCCATATCCAACTAAGGCGAGTCATACGGGAATGAACCCAGAACATTTGGTTTTAGCTCAAAGGGAATGCTCAGAATTATTACAGCAAGGCCTCATTGAAACCTCCAATTCTCAATGGGCCTGTGAAGCTTTTATGTCAATAAACGTGCTTTGAAAGCGGAATAGAGGGAAAATGAGATTGGTAATCAATTACCAACCCCTCAACCTCTTTCTCCAAGATGACAAATTCCCTTTACCATCCGAGAGATTCTCTCTTTCTTGGTTTAACCAAGGCCCACATCTATTCCAAATTCGACCTCAAAGCCGGATTTTGGCAATTGGGCATCCATCCCGAAGAAGATCCAAAACAGGATTACGTATCCCAAACCAGCACTTCCAGTGGAAAGTTCTTCCTTTTGGCCTAAAGGTAGCCCCATCCTTGTTCCAAAAGGCCATGTGTCGAATTTTCCAACCAATCTTATCAAGTGCAGAAAGTATACATCGACGATATTCTACTCTACTGTCCCGATGAATCACACCGTCAACTTCTTGAGCAAGTTCTCGAAATAGTAAGAAAACATGGCATTATGCTTTCTCAAAGAAAAATGAACATTGCCCAGACGGAGATTGAATTTCTTGGTATGCACCTCAACAAAGGTACATACTATCCAGGGCCACACATTGCTCAAGAATTATTGAAGTTTCCGTGGATAACTTCACGACAAAACAAGTTCAGCAATTTTTAGGGATAATCAATTATCTCGAGACTTTGTCCCTAATATCGCAAAACTTCGATTCCTTTGCAATCCATGCTGAAGAAGAATTCCCCACCTTGGGGAAAAATTCAAACCAAAGCGATCGCGAACTCAAGGAGATTATGCAAAATCTCCCACCATTGCAAATACCATCAACAGTAAAAGGATTCTCCAGACGACGCCAGTGATGAATCTTGGCAGCCCGTCCTGTTCGAAGAAATTGATGGTAAGAGACTTCCTTGTGCTCACAAAAGTGGAAAGTTTTCTCAAGCTGAAATGCACTACCATTCCACTTTCAAAGAAATCTTAGCAGTAAAAAAGGGAATCAAGAAATTTGAGTTTCATCTCATTGGCCATCATTTCCTAGTAGAATTAGACATGGCATCTTTTCCACAGATGACCAAGTTTAAACAAAAGCAGATTCCAAACTCTCAGTTGCTAAGATGGGCTGAATGGTTTTCAAAATATTCTTTTGAAACCAAACACATTCCGGGAAAAAAGAATGTGCTTGCTGATTTTTTATCAAGACCCAAAGCAACAGCTGAAATCAACATGTACATCAAAAGGCCTCGCCTTTCATATGCTCAATCATGGGGTGAAATACAAGATTGAGAAGATCAAGATTTGCCAAGCTGGAAATATCCCCAAGAAATTATCCCGGCAAATCCAGAATGACAGTCTTGCCGAAAATCTGGAGAACCTCATGTGGCAATGTCACACGAGACCTATTCAGATTCAATGGAGGTTCGATTCTTTATCCTTTCGGGTTAAATCTGAATTATCCTTTCATCCATCCTCTTATTCGGAAAGAAGATGATTTCCCGACCAGCTCAAAACGCTGTTATGGTACTTGACTAATAAGTACTTAATAGCTTTTGAAATCCCCACCAGAAGATTCATTGCTAATCTCACCAGGATATTCTTGCTCGGAAGAAACATCGAAAAAGAATGTGATAGAAATCTTTTAGACTTTCTAAATTGGTTTTATCATCCTACATGCTGGAAACAAGACTTGGAAAAAGAACTGAGAACCATGACACCGAATCCCGAAGTCCATACCATCCTGTTTTTTCGACGTCCATGGAATTTTTGCAGAAATAATGGTAGTATTCTTGATGCACCACTCGAAATAGGAACCACATCCTATAAGCCTAACTTGAACAATCGAGAAGCTAGGATTCACAGATCTTATCCAAGATCTGTCAGATTTTGTCAAAACGAGTATCGAGAACTCCAGAGAATCCTATGCCAAGAAAACAAAACCATTCCTGAAGATATTTGGAATAGTGCACCCACTACGTGGGATCATTATGACCTAGCACCAGAGGCTAAGGAAGCACTCATGCAATACAGACAAGCTGCATCGTCCCAAGAGCATGAAATGACAAACGAAGATGACATTGTCCAGTCTACTCAAGATCCCTATGCACGCTTTGGAGGTCCTCTGTCCCAGGATCCCTACGAACAAGGACCCTCATCCTCATTCCAAAACATGGACACATCATACTATGCACAGGCATCAAACTGGCCTCAGCCAAGCATTCCTGCTCGACGACCTACAAGCGAAGAAACAAACTGGGAAGAAGAAGAAGCATCTCATTGGGCTCATGAACAAGCATCCTCATCAAGAAGGCTAAATCAGATCCTCTCACCAGAAGATCTTGAAGCCCTCCAACGAAGTATGAAGCTCATCTCTTAGAAGACAGCTCAGATGACTCAGACTCAGTCTGTAGCTACAATGCCCGTGACGGACGAGACCGATGAATCCGTACATTATCACTGTTCACTTTTACTGTAGCACTAGGCTAGGGAATGTACTGTTCACAGTACAGTTACTGTTCATAGTGTGCGAATAATTCCCGTTGCCCCCTGTTTGTACCCGGACCCATGAGCCTGGTCCCTGTTTGTTGCTTTGTGACCCCATTTGCCTATATAAGGCCATGAGGTTGTATTGTGTTGGGCAGAGTCCCTTGAAGTAAAGTGTGTGCTTTGTGAAAAACTCTCCATGGCTTTCTAAATTCCTCTTCTTCTCTAGCCTGGTAGGATCCTTCGAGAAATGCAGCTTGGGTAGGTTAGAAACGTTTCCATCCTGAAATTTTTGGGTGTCTCTAGGCTCGAACAAAAGGGCTGAGTGGTTTTTTAACAGTTTTGTCCCGAAGGGCTTGAACTAGTTGTTCGCCCAATGTGGGATGCATACCTGCAGCAAATTTACTCTCCTTCCCTGGTTCTAAGTCTAGGTCCATTCATAATTAGATTGTTACACGATCTTGAATTTTAATTCGAAGGCAAGAGATTCAAGAGAATCTCTCTTTGCTATGCAAGGGTCATTAAAGGTTCATTGAGCAACAATAAAGAAATTAGGGATGAGCAATTGGACTGATTCAATTCGAGAATCAAAATAAACCGACATTCCCTCGATTGGTTCTTAACCATAAACGTTTCTTTAAGGTATAATTCTCATATATTCTTTTACACCATTAATTTTATTTTGTTGATAATCCTTTATAATACTAGTTTTTGATAAAATGACAAGGCTGTATAGGCGCCATTGATGGCACCCATATTCTTGCTTCCGCAGTACTTGTATGAACCTACGCAAGATGAGCTTGCAAACGATACATTAACCGAGGGAAACCAAATAAATACACTTAGGAAAACAATTGCTAATAAAATGGCAAAGGATAATAATATGCCGGAAATTTCATGAAATTGTATTTTCAACTTTTGTAATGTATTAGTATTATTTCGACTATTATTTTGTATTTGAGGATTTCCTATATTGTTATCTAATCAATTTCTATTCCTAAAAATGAAAATTTTGTTCATTATCAAACGGATTTGTTTGAAATAGAAATTTTAGTCGTTATCAAATGGGTTTAACAACCGAGAAAGCATCGGGGAATAGAAATTAAAATTGATTTTTGATTAGAAATCAATTTACGTTTCAAAAATTTTGTCGTACGCGCGGCGCTTAGTGATCCGAAATTTGGTTAGACCCACGACTCCAACAGGCCGATTCGGATCCGGCCCGGTCGGCCTCCGAATGGTTAGAGAAGAGTTCCCTCACTTGATTTTTCTATTATTCTTTTCTCTCTTCCTCTGATCTTTTTTTTTTTTTTTTATATTCTCTCTCTCACGTTGTCAGACTAGATGAGAATGGAGAGACCCCTTTTGTCCTCTTCCACTTTGGTCTTTTACTCCTTATGACCTTTTTTTCAATTTTTCATTTTTATGTCTCTCTCGTTTTCTCTCTCTCTTGTCTTGTCCTTTCTCTTCTCTGCACACGCCAGACTAGGAAAAGAGGTAGGGATCCCTTAACCACGCAGCCCGCCTATTTGTCTCTCCTTTCTTTTGATTTTTTTTTTTCTCTTTCTCTCTCCGGTCTCTTCTTCTTAACGCCGCCCCGAGACCGATCCTCAGCATCCCATGAACCCAGAACGAAAAGAAATAACTATGAAGGATCGCCCGATCCTCAACGACCACCAACGGCTACTGGAACGCTTTTGTGAACGATCTACGCTCGACAGAACCTAGTCAGGCCAAACCCAGACAGACGCGACTCCTCCACTGGTCGAAGTCGGCCACGGCGACGCTGGCCGACACGGCCGCGAACGATCGACACGGAAAGGTCTTGGGCCGAGCTGACCCCTAGTTCCCCCTTGCAAATGCTACCCCTCCACGACCGTGTCACGGCATGAACAAAGGATGCACGAAACAATCAAAATATCCAGAAGCATATCAAATTTAAGAAGATGTTCGCAGATCTAGTTGAGGCATTTCATCGAACAGTTGGAGCATGCTAGAGATTTCCGCCTAGATCGAGACTCAAACCTGGACCGGGACTCATGACAAACAACAAGCATGGACCGGGATAGCAGCACGTATACAAGCGATCCGGAACTCGCACGAATTGGAGAACGCCAGCCCGGTCCGGCGAGCCCGAAACAGGGCACAAAAAAAAAAAAAAAAAGCAGAACAGGGGTGGCCGGCGATGTCCCTACCTGTCACGGGGACGTCGGACGACGGACAAGCTCGATAAATCGGGCTGAGTCCACCACTCGCCCCGCACGTCTCCAAGCCGGGATCCTCGGAAAATCGACCCCAAATCAGAAAAGCTGGGGGGCAGATCCGAATGAAACCTACCGCGGCTTGGACGTGAAGAAACGTGGCAACGGGTCGTCGGCGACGATTCAAGCGTGGTGACCGACGGAGGCTCTCTTCCTCACACTCTACCCTCGCTTAAATCTCACAGATTTATCTCAGATCTCAGCCTCCCTCTCCGTCTCTCCTCGACCTTCTCCCCAGATCTCACTCTCTTCCTTTCCGGCCTCCCTCCTCTCCGGCTTGCTCACCCTTGGGCCTCCCCCGATGTCTCTCCGGGGAAGTCCTCTGAGCTCGCTGCCCTCTCTGTGTGTCCTTTCTTGGTTCTTGAACGCCCTATTCATAGGCCAAGGGGGGCGGTCGACGGAAGTGGTCCGGTCGCCGGTCCTTGGCGCGCCGACCGGCCTTGGTGTGGCCGAACCGGTGTCCCATCCCGTCTTCTTCGCGGAGGCGTGCTCGGCATTGAAGGCGAGCATCGAAGGCGTCTGCCCAGACATCCCCTCCATCGCCTGTCGACCCTCGTCTCTCTGCCGTAGGTAGCCTGCGCTCTTTTAATCTTCTGCGCAAGAGACTGGGGTTCCCTAAAGCCTACTTTTTTTTTTTTTTTTTATAATATAATCATTCGAAAGTAGGGTAAAATAAGGGGGAATAAAATAGAAAATAAAATGATTTTTTTTTGGTAAAGATAGAAAATAAAATAATTAATACTTTGAAAAATCATAAATCGGTATACCTATAACAAATTTATTCAAAACTAATTTTTTAATCATAAAAACCTCAAACCAGACATCCGTAACAAATTTACTCCGATCGATCAAAAAAATTATAAATTTGTACACTTGAAATAAATTTACCTCAAACTAATTTATTCGACCGTAAAAAACCCTAAAGTTTGTGACAAATATATCCTCCATTAAATTAGATTAATACCACGAAAAATCACATAAATTGTATAAGCTGTAACAAACGGAAAATAAATTTTCAAATTGATATATCGGACAATTGTCACGTATCATTCAACTTAATAATTAAATTTGAAGTTGGGGGCTTTCAGGATATTAACCAAAAATAAAACTTAGTAAAGGCAAATAATATCAATATCCAAATATTTTTGTTAGGGTCAAATTGGTCCCTGACTTTTTTTATACAATTTTATCTTAAATATTTAGTGACAATTTATGTGTCAACAGTGTTTAGAATAGAAAAAGGGGCATCACAAACTTCATGTTACACTTATGACACATTTACTTCAAACTTTTTTCTGCGTTGATATGGCGCGACACAAACGCTACATTAAAAAATTCAAAAGAAATATAAAATCCAAAGTTATTGTTCATCAATTGTCTTCGAAACTCATATTTTCAGCCGAACGACCTCGAATCACTCAAGACTCTCAATTCTCAAGCCTCCCTCTAGGTTACAAGCCCTTAGGTCAAGCTTCAAGCTTAAGCAACCACAATGGCTAGATCTTGCTTCGAAGCTCACCGCAACTAAATCATCGTCAAGGGACTCACCCCTCCTAAAACACTTGCCTATATATGAAATTTTAGATCTGCGAGCAAGCAACGATCATGGGTGATTAAGCAAGGGCTCACTAATGTCCTCAGAGGTCTAGGCAACTTTGGGCATTGATGGACAAGGGACACAGGCGTTTTGGCTAGGCAATCGCGAGCTTGAAAACAATGAACAATAACTTTGAAGATGACGAACAATAACTTCGATTTTTTTTTCTTTTTTAATCTTTTTATTTTATGATGCCACTTTATCGCCACTTGTCCTTGAAGAAAAATTAATAATGCCACATCAGATTTTTAACAACAATTTTTACCGAAATCCTAATAAAGTATAAATATGTCACTTAATTATAAATTTGTGATTTTTGGTGTCACAAATTTTTTGGATAAATGTGTCATGATAGATATTGCTTACATAAATTAAGGTTTTTGTGACTTTTAACCTTTGGATTATGGTGATTACTTATGCATGTTTAAGACGCATGCACAAACATAATTAAGGCAAATTGGAAACAAGCCCAAAGCAAACATGTACTTCATATCCGATTATTAAGAGTGCGTATGGTCACATTTCTGTTTCCGAGAACAATTTCTTTTTAAAAATACTTTTTTTTTTTAATTTTTGTTCTCGGAAACAATTTCGAGCATTTAAATACGTTAGATAACTGAACAAAATTTCCATTCCCGGAAGAGAAATGCGTTTGGTACAATCCAAAATATTTTTATGACTTTATTAATAAATTTATTACATTGTTCTTTTTCTTTCTTTTCTTTTTTCTTTTTCTTCTCCTTCCTCTAGTTGGTTGCCAACCTTGGCCATGGCCGATCGGCTAGACGAGGGCCGATGAAGTCGCTGGGCTCGGGGGAGCCTCGCCGGCCACTAGTGAGGTCCCCCCAGCCTTGCCATGGCTTGGCGAGGCTCGACCTTGCCCTAGCTAGGTGAGGCGATCCAGGAAGCCTCACCGGTGGCCGGTGACCTCAAGGCGACCTCGTCAGGGGTCGGTGAGGCTTCGGTGAGGTCGCTAAGCCTTGTCTAGCCGGTCGCCGACCTTGGCGGGGAAGAAGAGAGGAAGAGAAAGAAAGAAAAGAGAAGGAAGAAAAGAAAAGGCTTGTTTCTTGTTTCTTGAGTTGTTCCCGGAAATAAGAAAGAACCTTTTTTTTTTCTTATTTTTATTCCAAATCTATTCTCGGGAACAAATTGTTTCCGGGAACAAAAAAATTACCAAATGCGTTTTTGTTTTATTTCTATTCCAGGGAACAAAAAAATAGAAATAGGTGTTCCTCGAAGCATTACCAAACAGCACTTGAGTGAACGGACTGCAAAGCACATCTATTTTGAGGCCTAGATTAGAACAAGGCAAAAAGGAAAAAAATGACTAAAATGTTTCTATGGCTGATATATCATAACCTCCTGAAACCAAATTGTGCAATTTTAGGTCAATTTGAACATTTTAATTCATTATTTAAAGCCCTTATTCTTTCTTGGGTTCTCTATCTTGAACTAAATTACAAGAAAACTAATTTCAAATTATAGTGTACTGTGTTTGGAGTATGAAAATCTTTCATTCATTTAGTGGCTTCGAGCATGAGAACTTGTAACTTTCGTGTTTAAATTCAGAGGATCCATGCTTTCATCAATCTTCATGTCATTTGGTTGCTTAACTTGTTTGCACACTAAATGAATGTCGTAGCTTCTTAGAGTCCCCTCTAATGCTTGAAACAGTACCATAAATTGACTGCAATAATTTAGCAATTTCGAGTCCAATCCCCACATCATTTGCCGTGGAATGTATAGAACCCATATGTGGTTAGAACCCCATGAGGAGAAACAATCTACACAACCAAAAGTTTCTTGATGGTCAAAAAACAAATGGATCTCGCGCAAAATACTAAATTCCTTCTTATTGTTGAACCGACAATAGCACGAAAGGCTAGGTTGGCTATGTTATAGTATGATTCTGAAGACATAGGAAACCTTGTGAGTCCTTTCATGGTTTGATGAACGAACAACTTTGAAGGCTAGGTCGGCTATGTTATAGTATGATTCTGAAGACATAGGAAACCTTGTGAGTCCTTTCATGGTTTGATGAACGAACAACTTTGGGGCCTTGGTTCCTGGATGATAAATGTCAACTCGAGCCTCTCCAAACAATCCTTGCCATGCGGAAAATATACACTTGAGACACAAACATGTGCACGAGAGAGAGAGAGAGAGAGAGAGAGAGAGAGAGAGAGAGAGAGAGAGAGAGAGAGAGAGATTGACAGCATACTGTAATTGCTAGAGCTTTGATCTTGTATCAGCTTATGATAGCCAAAGAAGTCAACTCTTCTGAGTCGAGGTGATTCATTTGGATTATCGTAACATGTGTTATAAGTCCGCACATGTTTCAAGCGATTCACAACCTTTCGTAAGTAAAGAAATTATTGTTGGTGGGAGAGCTAGAATCTCTTGAAACTACATACACCGTTTTAAAAAAAAAAGCTGCCACAACTTAATAAATTGACTAATGCAAGGCTAACGAATTTGTTCTCTGACAGATCTAAAATTCTCAATGAGGACCTGCAACTTAATAAATTGACCAATGCATGTGGTATGCACTTTGAGGTAGTGATGTTACTGGAATTCTCGGTGACACCCAGAAGGCCTCATGCTCCTTTTGCCTGTTCTTTTTTACTTTATTGGATGCAGTCATCCAGTTCTCTAGCATTGAGCATCGGTGTGATATGTACTCTGGCTTGATTCTACCATTTAGGTAACAATTCATTTATGTCCCGTGCAAGCTCTGAATGGTTTTATCCTTCTTCAGATGTTTTGAGCTGATGCAGTGCAGCTTCTCTTTTGGCAAATAGGATGACTCTCTAGATGCTAACTTCTCGTATACTTAGATGGGGCGATTTTTACCGGACCACGGCATGCATCTAACCGAGATTCCCTCTCCCTGTCTTGATTCTGATATGATAGTGCAATAATCTCAAATCGCTAGGACTTCAATTTTTTAAATGCCATACTTTGCCAAAGATTTTGATATATGTTCCCTGAGGGATTTACTCGGAGGCTGCTCTTTTTTTTTTTTTGGTGGCGTCGGAAAGGATGCTGCTCCAAGGCTAAGGGTTATAAGAAATTCTTTTTGGTCAAATCCAAGCTTTCCCTTCATTGTGCATCTTTGAGGTTTTATGTTGGGAACTTGGGATACATGTGAGAGATGATTAATTGATTTTCTAAATTTGCTGTCGATAGTATCAAGTATCAACTTGTCCAAAAGATTTTACTGATACATTTGTGCTCTTCTGATCAGTTGCAATCTTAAGAGAGGAGCAGAAGCCTAATAGATATTCTGTTAATTGCCAGTGAGGCCCGTATGTGCGTGTCGTAACTATCCACCTCTATCGACTTACATGATAATGTAAGCTTACGATGGAAGATACACTGGGTGTTTATGAAGCTAGAGAGGGCAAAAGCTCTCTTCAAAATTCTCCGGTTCCGCAATTCTCTGTTATGCATATACATTCACACATATGCTTGCATTTTCTTTTGTTTTATTTTGATCGTCTTCTGTATCTGTAAGTTACCTTAATTGCTGCTAATGTACATGTTCCGTCATGCGTGACTAAAATATTCCGTACTCCATTTAGGCATCGGCTTTCGGTTGGCGCTCAACCCTCGGATCCCGTCCAACGCATTCTCTTCAGAGCTGGTCGCTGCCTCCTCCACCCATGGCGGCAGTAGGACGCAATGGCGGACCATCCTGTTGATCCCGAGAAGCAAACTGCTTCCGTCAAAGCAGATAATCCACCCCTGAAGATGCAAATATGCTCAAGGCGACGAGACTAGACAGTGAAACTCAGCGGCTGCAATCTCAGTTGCTTTCACTTTTCTGGAGTTCCCTGAAAGTAATTTCGCGGAGCGCTTCAAAGAACATATAGCAAAAGATATTGGGAAAGGGACATTTGAAAATCTTTCTTTTTCTAATGAAGTTGCCAACCTTTTGTGAGAAGGAAGATGGACTGGGCAACCGTACCAGGATTTAATTCCTTAATTATCATTTAATGCCTTGTTATCTACATGTACGCCTTACGCAGAGTATCATTTTCTTCTTTGCCATCTCAATCATCTGACTTCGCTTGCATTCTTGTGACATGACAGCCAAAGCGTTTTTATTTATTTATTAACATTTAGGCTCTGTTTTTTTTTTTTTTTTTTTTTTTTAACTGTTCGTTCAATGGAAATAATTTCTCGATTAACAGAAAATTTTTCCAGCATTTGAACCGTTTAGAAAATTAGTAATGAAAATAGTTTCCCGATTTAATGAAAAAATTATGCATAAATTAGGAAAATGGTACGACCAAAAAAAGGAAATTTAGAAAATTGATTTAAAAAAAACGAAAATCATTATAAAATAATGACTAGATATCGACATTTGAATCAGAAATTCTGTGCTTGGACACCGAACCCTAACACTCATTCTCAGGTACTCGTGGCTTGGGCTCGTGGCTTAGGCCTGTGACCCCAGTCCACCCGCCTAGGACTTGGTCCCTGACGTCTAGACCAAGGTCACCTGTGCCCTTGCCCGGGTCCAGGCTAGGCCCAAGAACCTGGTGTTGGTGCTTGGGTCTCCAGCGCTCGTGCTTGGGTCCATTGAGGTCGAGCTTGAGGCCCCACTGCTGTGCTCGTTACCTCGATACTAGAGCCGAATCCATAAAGACCGAGGGTAGGACCTCAATACCTATGCTTGGATCCCTAGTGCCTTGGCTCGAGTCCATCAAGGAGTGCTCGGGTCCCTAGTTCCCATGCACAAATTCCCTCGTACTCAAAGCTAGGTTCATCGAGGCCAAGGCCTGGGACCCTAGTGCCTATGCCTCTATCCATCGAGACTAGCCTCAAGACCCTGGTGCCCATGACCAAGTCCCTAGCGCCCGTACTCTAGTCCATTGAGGTTGAGCTTGGGACATGGTGGCCCAACGCAAGTCCATAAAGTAGGGCTCAATACCCTAATGCCTATGCTTGGATCCCCCATGCCTGAGCCTAAGTCCAACGAGATCGAGGCCCCAAACCTTGGTGTCTGCGTCCATCAAGGCTGGGCCTAGGACCCCGATGCCCGTGCTTGGGTCTTCGACGCTTGAACTTGGGTCTATCGAGACCAAGCTCGGGACCCCGGAACCCATGCCTGGGTTTGGCCTCGATGGAGCTAAGCTCAGTCATTGAGGACCCACGCCTAGTCATCAGACACCTAGGAATAGGCAACGGTGTCTCGATGGTAGCCTCGATGGATTAGGACTTGAGTGTTGAGGACTTGAGCTCGAGCACCAAGTACCCGGGTCATCGGTTTCCTCACTTGGCCCTTGTGGAATCGTGCTCGGGTGTTGGGGATTTGAGCACAGGCACCAGTGCGTCAAGACGTCGTGCATGGGCATCAGGTTCTCGATTTGGCTTCTATGGATGCAAAATTGGTACCTGCACTCTTGCTCGGGACCAAGTGGCCTTACATGGGTCCACGGTGCTTGGGTTGGGGTCCATTAAGGTTGGATTCGAGATCCTAGTTCCTCGGTTATCCATTCGCAAGTCACAAGCACCCCAAAAGTGTATACGTATTTAGGAAACTCATATCAGATTTTCCTTTCCAAACAATGAAAAATATTTTCCAATTCGTTTTAAAGATTTTTGTCGAACATAAAAAAAAGTTGCCATTTCCCTGGAAAATAATTTTTTGAAATAGAAATATAACATTTTTTGTGAAACAAATAAGGGCTAAATATCTCACCAAAAAAAAAAAAAAAAAACACACACACACACACACACACAAAGCCTAAGTACATTTGGAGTATCCCGATGTCTTATGGTCATGCCTATTTGAAATGGGTTAATATCATAAAAGTTCTGCAGACTGATATATTTGCATCATATTTCCTTCAAATTAATTGTTATGTCACAGAAAATTCGAAATAGGTACAATATTTGCCTCAAATTAATTTTTATGTTAAAAAAAATCCCAAATTAGTGTGCCTCTACCACATTTATCCCAAATATATTTTCACGTCACAAAAAATTATACACCAGACCTCTGGTGTCAAATTTACCCTTCCGTAAATTGGAAATTTGTTAAAATCTGCTAACTTTGCTCTCAGTCTCAATTCATTTTCTTCATTTCTGGTTTCTTCAAATCTGCTTGACGTGATTGGACGAAGACTCACAAAAGACAAATTTGTGCCAATTGGGAAATTCTAATTGTTTGTCTAAAGCCCTTCTTCTTTCTTAAGCTTGGTCGTGATACGGGTTGACAATAAAATTTCTGAACGTTGACTTAGACCACATAAATCTGAGGGTAAAGAAAAGCACATCGGCAAGTTTATTTTCGCTATAAGGAGACACGCAATCAAAGCTATTCAAAAGGGTTTTAACATAACCGCCTAACTAAAACTACAAAAAAGCTAATTTCAAATCATGTTGTACGGCCTGCAAATCTTTCCTTTGTTTCGCGGCTTCAGACATGGGAACTTGCGTCCGTGGTCGAATTCAGAGGACAGACGCTTTGTCAATCTTCGTGTCATTTAGTTGCTTACCTTGTGCGTACACTAGATACACCCTGCAGCTTCTTTGAGTCCTCTCTGATGCTTGAAACAGTACCGTGAAATGACTGCCATCATTCAACGATTACGAGTCCAATCCCCACGCCATATGCGGTCAGACTGTAAAGAGAAAAAACAATCTACACAACCATAAGGCTTGGCCTATATCACGGTATAATTCGGAAGATATAGGAAATCTCTTTGATGGACAAACCACTTTGGGATCTTGCTTCTTGGATAAAAAATGTCAACCCATGTCTCACCAAGTAGTCCCTACCATTCGGAACATTTCACACCATTTTACACTTGACACAAGCACACAAACACATGTGCGAAGAGAAGGGAGGGGCAGCAGAGGGGGAGAGAGAGGCCTCAATTGACAACATATTGCAATTGTAGGAGCATTGATCCTGGATCATCTTGTGACAGCCAGAGAAGTCAATTTATCTGAGTCAAGGTGATTCATTTGGATTATATCCCAACATGTGTGATAAACCCGCACATGTTTCCCATGATTCACAACCTTTTGAAGTAAAGATGTTATGTTTGGCGGGAGAGCTAGAATCTCTCGAAGCTGCAATCAATGTGTCAAAAAAAAAAAGCTGCTGCAACTTAGTAAATGACTGATGCATGTGGGAAGGCTAACAAATTTGTTTTCCAACATATCTAAAATTGTCAATGATGACCTGCAATAAAGATTTTTCAAGAAACTAAGCTCTGATAAGCTGCATCTTTGCATATTCAAGTAAATTGCGCTCGGAAGAGCTAACGGGAGAGAGAAATTGGTATAATCACTTAATCCCCACACAAATTCCAGGAACTTGCTAAGTTGTGAGCATCCATCAACAAAAATATGCTCAAGATGATGCAGTGTAAAGATGCTACAAGGAAGGTTTTTAAGGTCTGCACAGTCCCTTAAATGCAACTCTTTCAGTTCGACTAGATTCGCAACAGAAAAGTATATTGCAAGCACGTACCTAGAATTCCTTCCCCAATATGCGGATGCTGCTTTTACTCGGGATTAGACGTACAATTTTCTTGTGGCCTGTATATAATGGCACCGATGGTGGAGAGTAACTGGGCCATTCCAGCCATCTTAATTCAACAGGAAAGTATATGGGATCACCTGAATGGTTTATGGAAAATTCTGGGCCTTTTCATGTTTGTGAAGGCTTGAGCACTGAAGTGTACTTCTTCAGGAGCAGCCAACTTGAGCATCATTGCTTCCACTCTATTAGTTCCCTGCCAGCACATATATGAGCACACGATTTAAGTGCAAAGGTGTCTAGGTTATGCAAGGAAGTATTAAATAAGATTTGCTGTGCTTCTGGTGTCTTTCGTTCTTAGCTTTCAGAATCTGCTTTTACTTTAGCATTTGAAACAAGAGTTTTATGAACACCTCAATCATAAAAAACCACAGCATTTAAGTTCCTGCAGATTTTTTCCATAATTTACTTTCTGGGGAGAGGTCAATGTACAAACCTTACATCTCAGGGTTGGATATGGAAAAAGTGACTATTATGGACCATGAGGCCATTATCTTACTTAGCAGAATATATTCACACACTTTTTTAGTATAAGGCCAAAAGTACTTTGTAAGAGGCTTTAACCCTACCAAACGGGCATACATATTGTCAAAAACAAAGGACCATGATTCAGGTTATTACCGTGCCTTCTGTTAGCACATGAAGCACATACTCATAGAACCACAACATGTCGCGCTCCCCTGGATCTTTGGGAGATCCCTTCGAACAATTTCTCTTCCCATTTCTTGAATCATATCATGCATCTCCAGCTTGCCATACTTAATAGTGATGAGCAACTTATCTATAAGAACAGCAATTCCACCATCCGGGTAGAGATCACAGCTCTCCCAAAATTTTCTCACATAACTTATACACTCTCCCATGAAGAAACATGCTATGTCAGGAAAAATATCCTTCTGATAATCATCTAGACCATCAATTTTCAGCAAACAGAAGATTTCTCCACTGAAAACTTTCTTCATTTTTTTTAATGCACTTTTCCATTCAAGCAAGCTCCTACTTCGAAGAAAAGAACCCAAAACTTTAATAGCTAATGTAAGTCCTTTGGTGTTATCCACTACGTTATTTGAAAGCTCTTCATAATCTGAAGGAGGTGAAAGATTCCTGAAAACAATCAAACTCAAAAGCATACAAGCACTGGAATGTTGTAACGGTTGAACCTTGTATACACTTTCTATGTGATGGGCAGCCAGTAAATGTTCATCTCTAGTCGTTATGAGAATTCTACTTCCACAACCAAACCAATCACGTCCTCCAACTGGTGTTTCCAATTGGATTAACTGGTTCACATTGTCAATGACAATGAGGACTTTTTTATTTTATTTTATTTTTATTTTTTGGGCAAAGTCTACTCTTTATCACGTTCATACCTCTGTGGACATTGCCAAGCTTCAGACTATCGTCCCATTTTACCTGAGAAAAAAGTGTCCCTTGAAGCTGAAGTAGGCCACCTTCTGCGGATTTCTTGCAAGTTTCTCTAACATTGGGAAGAAAGCTGCAACAGTAAAATTTATTAGCAAAAGCATTGCAAGTAGCTTTGGCGATAGTCATCTTCCCTATTCCTCCAAATCAGGAAATCCTGACCATGTGAAGCTCATTTGATGCCATGTCTAGCAAAGTATGCATATGGGACGCATGCAAATTTATGTCAACCACGTTTTTGGGAACATGAAACTGCTCATTATTCAACTCGGCCCATACTCTCTTGACAATGCTCTTAATGACATAAGACTTGCGCCTGGTAGATTCCAAGCATAAAGCCAATGAAGAATACTCAAGGAGATTCAAAGACATTTGATACAAGCAGTACCAAGTTGATCTCCAATGAGATCAACTCGCGGTCAATATCTCATACACCATAGACCAGGTTCAGTTCCTAGCAATCGGCACCTAAAAGAGAAGGTAGGGGAATCAACCTTTTGGATACCTAATTAATCAGATAAATACTCAGTCAGCCTTTAGTTCAATCGAGAAACAGATCATTACCCTCCTTTTTGCTAAACCTGCAAACCTCAATGGGCTTGTAGAGGGACATGGTCCAGCTGCATGTTTATTTACTCTATGCATGACTTTTGAAATTCCCCTTTTAGAGTGAAGAAACGATACATAAGCTTTCCTGCTCCAATTAGAGTGAATTGATTTTTTCCCCTTTTATGCATAAACATTACCCTGAATTTATTTCCAAGGAAGTAAGTGAAATTCCTCAGTCAACAGTTGGAAAGGAGTAAATGAGAGCCTTACTCGTCAACCAAATGCCGGCCAGAGATTTTAGCAGCTTTAGTCATTGCTTCTCTCCACCTCTTCACCTTCTCCGAATGGCCCTTCGACTTCAACCTCTCCTCGTGATCGATTAGGGCTTGTCCATACCTCCCCGTCTGGTTCCCCACCTCCGACGGATCCACCTTGTAGAACACCGGCCACACGATCTACCCCATCGTATCCCTGCACTCGACGATTCTCACCAGCTCATCCAAGCACCAGCGCGAGGACCCGTAGTTCTCCGAGAACAAGAAGATCGAGATCCTTGACTCCCTATGGCTCCATGGAAGCTCAGGAACACGTCGTACCCGCATGGACGGCCAGAAGGACGAGGGCGGAGCGTCGCCGGAGGCCTCCGGGCTCGAGCTCGACATGAGCGATGAGAGACGGAAGGGAGAGCGACCTTCTCGAACAGCAGTCTGACCGTGTGAAATGCTTCGCCTTTTGGACTGAAACTGGCTGCTACCGGGCCGATCATGATTGCACCAGTGAACAGCTTGTGGTGAGAGACGTGCCCACAGCTTGTGGTGAGAGACGTGCCCACGAATGAGGAATCCTTTTACGTGCATTAAGCATAATTAAAAATAAAAAATAAAAAAGTCACAAAAAAATTTCAAATTATGCCCATTACAATTACCCTAAATTTTTTCTTGCGATACACAAAATCCCAAATTTATACTTATATGAAACATTTATCTTCCAAGGTCCATTAGATGGCTAAAATAACGGCATTTTTATTTCACTTAAGCTACGTGCGCACCATATCAACAACGTTTACTTTTTGATTTCCACGTAGGCAAATTTTTAATGGTTTATGTAAGAGGTTATTAACGGTTCTCATTAACATAAATTAAAATATGTCACATATATAAGTTTTGGATTTTTAGTGTCACGGAAAAGAGGTTCAGAATAAATATATCATAATGGGCATAATTTTGGGTTTTTGGTGGCTTTTACCCTAATAAAAATTACTAAGCACATAAAATTTATGATTTCTTACAAAAAGTTACCAAGAAATATCAAAAGTCATTTCAACATTACGGAAATTACCAAGCAAGTTTGAATACTTCGAGTGATTGAAAAATTACTAACCTCATTACATATTTTTTAACCTTTGTAAGCTTAGCTTCACTTCGTATTATTTAAATTACTTCAATTTGAAAATGAAATTGTTCATGACGTGTGGATGTTATAGTAAACGAAAAGCTACTAATCACATATAATTAATTATTTCCTGTATTAAAAGTTGCTAAACATATTAAAAGTTGCTTCGATGTATGATCAAAAAACATTTTCACAATTACGAAAGTAAGTTTTCACTCGTAAGTGAGATAATATAGGCTAATTTTTTAAAATGCGTTGACCAATGTTATAAACATATGGATGGTATATTTGAAAGGACCAGTTACCTATACCCTGCAAAATATCAAAGTGTAATGAAATATATTCTCCATCTATATTATTATAAAAAAAAAAGAAGTTTCTGCTATTTTATTTTTCCTCAAGCCGTTTATAAGAAAATATCACATGAGCAAACAAATGTAAAATCACAAACCAATGGCCATAAAATTTTAAGAAAACTCTTGAAAATTCAAAAAGGGCGATTGGCTACTATTTTCATCAAGCAGTTCTTCCTTTTTATTTATTTATTGAAAACTATAACGAGTTATCATTTAGTATCCATCTTGCAAAATTGCTTGCACTAATAAACACGTAATTCAGACAATTTAAAGGATAATGGTTAATAGTTTTTATCTATATTGCCATCCAATTTTATCGTTTCCATTTCATTTTGTTGTTCCTTCCCTTTTACAATCTCAATTTTGTAATAATTTGACAATTTTTTTTTGAAATGTCAGTATCATTTATAAGATGATGTACGGGAACTTAGGGGCATTCCCCAACATTACAAAGATAACTAAGGACATGAAAAAAAATGGAGTGAGGGAGTCTCCATATAGTAGCCAATATTTCATTTGTTTGGGAAGATCTAAATTTTTGTAATATGAAGCTTGCCCTTTGGCAAGTTTACAGACTTTAGCCACAATGATAAAGACATTATTTGACTTGTTTTGGAAACATTTACAGTTACATTCTATCCAAATGCAATATATGGTTACTACGAAAATTACCCTGAGAAGCTTCGTTGCCAAGTCCTTGCCTTTGATAGCCTTGATTATCCATTGGAGTTAATCATTCCATCCTCCTAAAGAATAACAGATTCTATATTGTGTGAGGATAATACGCCATATGCTTTTAGTTCATGTGCACTGAAATAATAGATGATCTCAATTTTCTAGACCAGCCAAACATAAATTACGATGGATTCTAACGTGATACGATCTCCATTGTTGGTAGTCTATCTCTACAAACTAGCCACCCAATAAAATTGCATTTGTTGACGCCGCCTATCTATATCAATTGATACCATCCCGCTGTCAATCCCACACTCTTAAGTTCATTGTATAACTCTTTGCAACAATATCTTTGCCTAGACATAGTTTATGCTAAAGTCGGTCTCAATTTAAGAATGCCACGCCAACTCCACGCCATACTACCCTTGATATTCGAGCTGCATGATCGAAATGCCTCTACATTTGGTATTGTGAACTAGCTTACTCCATAGGGAAGAGGACAGAAAATTTATAAGGCTAGAGCATTCGGCATAGTAAAACTTTGTTCCATAAATTTAAATTGAGTAACCCTATTCCTCCCTCCCTTTTTGGCAAGCAAAAAAATTTCCAAGAAACTTTATGCGATTTGTGGCATTCCGTATTTCTATTTCCTAAGAATTGCCTAATCTTCTTCTTCACTTCGTATATAGTTTGCTTTGGAAGTAAAAACATTTGCATCAAATAAGTACATATGAAAATAAGTACTGATGGTCAACTGCAGATGACCATGATAGCTAATATGTTGCATGCCCCAGCCTTCTATTCTTTTGAAAATTTTATCAGTCATACTCTTGCAATTTGTGTGCGCCAGTTGCCTTGTGACAAGAGGAACACCAAGGTATCTAACAGAAAGGGTACTTGTGAGGAAAGGTGTGTGATCCAATATAATACCCTATTTTACCTTGGCCAAACTAGAGAAAAAGATTCGGCATTTATCTCGGTAAAAATGTAGTCTTATGAGATATGCAAATTCATCAAGTGTTTTGACAAGGCAAATAATAGAATCGACATCCCCATGAGCAAGATGAAACAAATCATCGACAAAGCAAAAGTGAGTGATTTTTCTTGTTTGCAGCGCCAATGATACTTGAAAGAAGATACGACCACTTTCTCAATGATAAATCTATTAAGAATCTCCATAATTAAGACAAACAAATAAGGAGAGTCCATCGCCTTGCCATAGTCCATTGGTACTAGCAAAGTAGCCAACTTGTTCGCCATTGAGGCTTATTGAAAACCTCGGTGTAGTAACGTATGGAGCAATCAAATCAATCAAGTGCCATGGTGAATTGATAGCTCTTAGAACCCCGAGTATTGCCTCCCATTTTACCATGTGAAAAGCTTTCATGAGTTCAATTATTGCCACACGTTTACCTTTGTTGCCCTTATGGTAGTTGTGAAGGAGCTCCTGGCAAAGTAGAATATGCTTCAAAATTTGTTGACTCGAGATGAAAGCAATTTGGTTGAGGCCAACAACTGAAAGAATGATATAGTTGATTATGTCTGTAAGTAGCTTCAATATGATCTTATATAAGACATTGCAACATGAGATGAGTCTAAAATCTTCCATGCGAGATGGATTCAGGACCTTCAACACAAGGGATATCATAGTAGAATATATAGTTCAACATCCTCCTTGAGGCGGAGAAGTCCATTACAGCATCCTCTATGTCATCCTATGATGGGCCAGGCTTTTTTATAGAATGAATTGTTATATCCATATGGACCTATAGCTTTGAAGTTGTTGATGCCTTTCGGAACTCTAAGGATCCCAGCTTTTTGAAAGCCTGGTGAAGCTATGAGGTCACTTACATCTTCCAGGAATAAGGAGGCATACCGCTTATAAGGGATATGAATGTGTCAAGAGTTGCCAAGTATGCGATAGTAATAGGAGACAATTGTATCCCTAAGAGCCCCCTCATTTGTGATAATAGTTTCATCATCAAGTGAGAGTTGAGTAATTTTGTTCTGGGCACTATTACTCATCATGGAGGCAAAGAAATCTAGTTGTCGTTGTCCATCTCCTTAAGCCATAGATTTCTAATTTTTTTTCTTTAGGAGAAATTCTTCATGTTTGCTAAGGGTGAGTAGTTGCTCCAATTGTGCCTTTTCTTCCTCCTGAGTGCTCATATTGTAACAGTCCAATGCAAGAACTTGTTGTTACCATTGTAGGTTCTCCCCGGCTTTCTTGACCTTCATACACAAGTCACCAAATTGAGATTTATTAAGATGATTGAGTTGTTGTTTCAATGCTTCGAGCTCCTTCACCAAAATAAACATTTTGAATCCTCTAATTTCGGTCCAAAAATTGAAGAATCTAAAAGGTGGGTTCCTTCTCCCAGAGTAGTGTTGAGACATATCAAGCAGGAGGGATGATTTGAAACACCTGGTAGCAAAATTTCTACCAAATAATGAGTGTACCTGTGTGTTGCCAATTTGCATTTAATGAAGACCCTGTCAATCTTGCTCGCTCTATGATCATCATTGAACCTTTTATATAACCATGTGAAAAAAGGGCCTGTGGAATGAGGCTGGATGAGCATAAACTCCTCAATCGTAGTGTCTAGCTCATTTATTCCAAAAGTCCATCAAATATTAGATCCGATCTGTTCATTTGTATCTCTCGTTTCATTGAAATCACCTATTAGTAGCCAATGCACATTTTATTTATTATCAGTAGAGAATGTGTTAATGTTCGGACACAAAGTAATGCATCCATGAATTGCAGAAAGGAGAAATGGGTCATCTCCTGGATTCTCAACAAGGAAGTGTATGACTTGATTGAAAACTTCCATCATAGTCAAGCTAATAATGGACGGTTTCCACAATATCCATATTCTACTGAGATTGTTGCTTTGATAGTTATGGATGCATTTCCAGCCTCAAAACCTAATTTGACGCTAAAAGAAGAGTGTTTTGAATTGTTTATATTAGTTAGGCATAACATGAAAATAATTATGAGTTGGAAAATTGTAAATATTGGTCTATTTATTTAGTTGCTCAGCAACTAAATTCATTATAAGAACTCTAATAAAATTGCAAGTTGAAAAAAGTTAAAAAAAAAGAGGCGAAAATCATAAACCCCAAAACCCTGATTGCGCCTTGACCTCACCCAAAAGAGCGACAGTGATTGCACTCGGTTAGCTTTGCGAGTGAAGCGAAGAGAGGAGAAAAAGAATGGTGGTTCAGATCCGTTAAGCGAGATTCGGGTGCAAGAATCGGCCCATCTATCGGGTCATGGCCACGGATAGCAAATCTCCTCGCGACGGCATGCATCTAAAAGTATTGGGATGCCACACTTACCCAAATTAATTTTCGTGCCGGAGTGCTGATGTTGTCTTGAATTCCACATAATTCAATCGGGAAATCTAGGAAGGCTTGAAGATTTTGAACTATTTGTTTCCTAATATATTTTCTAGATTTGAGTTTCAAATTTGATAATATCTTTATGGTGGAATTCCTTTCCTACTAGGTTTAGGAAAGTGGGGATCTAAAGATCTATTTATTTCAGCATTGTACCCTGTACTCTTTACATATGCTCAAATAAGAAATCATCTCTCTCTCTCCCGTGGACGTAGGCGGATCTTTCGCCGAACCACGTAAATCTCCGTGTTCTTGATTATTCTTGTTTTCTTTCTCATCTAGTTAGGGTGTTCTTCCGCACAACAATTGGTATCAGAGCAATCCAGGTTCTCTGTTCCTATATTGCAACTTCTAACTAGATGGCTGGAAAAGGTTCAACCATTCGATTTGATATTAAACAATTCACTGGGAAGAATAGTTTTACACTATGGCGGAGAAGGATGAAGGATCTGTTGATTCAACAAGGTTTATCAAAGGTTCTTCTGGGAAGATCAAACAAGCTGAACACCATCACTGATGAAGATTGGGCCGACATGGAGGAAAGGGCGTGTAGCGCAATCCAATTGAACCTATCGGATGAGGCCCTTCAATATGTAGCAGAAATCGAATTTTCTCCGGAGGTATGGCTCAAACTCGAAAACATTTACATGACGAAATCTTTTACGAACAAGTTATTTTTAAAGAAGAGATTGTATTCACTTCAGATGAGTGAAGGAGGAGATATGTTGGAACACCTCAATGTGTTCAATAAGATGATTAGTGAACTTACAAGCTTGGAGGTAAAGTTTGAGGATGAAGACATAGCGCTTCTACTACTGGCATCGTTGCCGGATTCGTTTGACCACTTGGTGACTACACTCCTTTATGGCAAGGAAACCCTGGAGATCGGAGAGGTGACTGCTGCCCTAATTTCAAACGACACCCGAAAAAGGGCAAGTAGTTCAAAATCTTTGGGAGAGGGACTCTTTGCAAAGGAGAAAAGCAATCAAGGACGAGGAAGATCAACGGATCGAGGATTGAGCAGTAGGGGTCGATCAAAATCCAAGGGAAGGTTCAAAGGAAGATGCTACGTGTGTAATCAGGAAGGGCATACCAAGAGATTCTGTCCAAATAAGAACAAGAAAAAGAAGAAGAGCTCGGATGAGGCAAGTATAGCCGACAGCATTGAGACCAATGATGGGGACGTCTTGTCCATATTGTCGGGGAAGGACACCTTTGAAGATTCGTGGATCATGGACTCTGGATGCACTTTTCACATGTGTCCTCATCGAGAAGCCTTTGATGAGTACAAGGCATATGATGGTGGTTCAGTTCTCATGGGGAATGATACTTCGTGCAAGACTGTGGGTGTTGGAACTGTGAAAATCAAGATGTTTGATGGCATGATTAGAACCTTGGCAGACGTACGTCATGTTCCGGGTCTAAGGAAGAATTTGATCTCATTGGGAGCACTTGATCCAATGGATGCAAGTACATGGCTCAATGTGGAGTCTTGAAGGTGATTAAGGGAGCTTTGGTTGTTCTTAAAGGACAGAGGCACGGGAACCTATATTGACTTATAGGAACCACAGTGCAAGGTGGAGCATCTGTGTCCACATATGCTAGCATGGAGATAGATAACACCTATCTATGGCATATGTGTCTCGGGCATATGGGAGAAAGAGGATTGATGGAGCTTCACAAGAGGAATGCACTCAAAGGTATAAAAACATGCAAATTAGATTTCTGCAAATTTTGTGTGTTTGGAAAACAATGCAGAGTTCAGTTCAATGCTGCAACTCATACAAGCAAGGGCGTGCTCGGGTATGTACAAATGGATGTATGGGGTCCTTCACCGGTAAAGTCAAAAGAAGGGAAGGAATACTTCGTGACATTCATTTGACGATTTCTCTCGCAAAGTTTGGGTCTACTTCATGCGACACAAAAATGAAGTCTTTGAAAAGTTCAAAGAATGGAAAGCTGAAGTTGAGACTTCAACGGGGAAGAAGGTTAAGTGCTTGAGATTAGACAATGGAGGAGAGTACAAATTGACACCATTCATGGAGCTTTGCAAGAATGAAGGGATTAAACGTCACTTCACAGTTCCGGATACGCCCCAACAGAATGGCGTAGCGGAAAGGATGAACCAGACCTTATTAGAGAGAGCTCGAAGCATGAGGCTACATGCGGGACTGAGCAAGGAGTTTTGGGCAGAAGCTGTTTGCATGGCATGTTATCTTGTGAATCGATCTCCATCAACTGCAATTAAATGCAAAATTCCCAAAGAGGTATGGACTGGTAAAATTGTCGATTATTCTAATTTAAGAATATTCGGTTGTCCTGCTTTTGTACATGTGCAGAGCTCGAAATGCTCAAAGTTGGATCCAAAATCAAAACAATGCATATTTCTCGGTTACAAGAAAGAAGTGAAAGGCTACAAATTATGGGATCCAAGTGAGAAGAAAGTTCTAATGAGCAGAGATGTTATTCTAATGAGCAGAGATGTTATATTCGATGAATCTGCAATGTTGAAGTCAAGCTGTGTGCCACGCGCGGCTGCTGAAGAGGAGAGTTATAAATCTATCGTTAAGGTGGAGCTTGAAACCAGAGAATCTACAGAGAATGGTGAGTCATCTGATGAAGCTTCGGAAGTAAAAGAAATGGTAGAAGTTCCTCGTACCATTGCGACGGGTCGAGGAAGGCGCACTCCCAAAGCATCGGAGAGGTACGGTTTTGAGGATATGGTTGCTTATGCTCTTACCATAGGCTCTGGCGATCCAAGCTCTTACCATGAAGCTTTGAAAAGTGATCACAAAGAAAAGTGGATGACCGCAATGATGGAGGAGATGGAGTCGTTACAAAAGAATGAGACATGGGAACTTGTGAAGAAGCCCAAGGATTGGAATGTCATTGGTTGCAAATGGGTTCTTCGAAGAAAGGAAGCAGCAACGGAGAAAGAGCAAGAGAGATACAAGGCCTAACTTGTTGCTAAGGGCTATTTATAGAAAGAGGGGATTGATTACGACGGGATATTTTCCCCTGTTGTAAAACACACATCAATTCGTGTTTTACTAGCTATGGTAGCCATGTATGACTTGGAGCTTGAGCAGCTAGATGTGAAGACGTCATTCCTTCATGGTGACTTGGAAGAGAAAATTTATATGGAGCAGCCCGAAGGCTTCAAGGTGGATGGGAAAGAGGATCATGTTTGTTTGCTCAAGAGATCACTTTACGGTTTGAAGCAATCTCCGAGGCAATGGAATAAAAGGTTTGATTCTTTTATGCTTCGTATTGGCTACATGAGGAGTGTGCATGATTCTTGTGTCTACTACAAAGTTTTGGATGATAAGTCGCTCATTCTATTGATGCTCTATGTTGATGACATGTTGATTGCTGAAAGAAAAATGAAAGACATTATTTCCCTAAAGTCTCAGTTAAGTAGTGAGTTTGATATGAAGGATCTTGGTGCTGCAAAGAGGATCCTTGGCATGGAAATCTTTCGAGATAGACATGGAAGTAAGCTTTGGGTAAATCAAAAGAAGTATGTTGAGAAGGTCTTGGAGCGGTTCAACATGGGTAAAGCTAAACCGGTTAGTACACCCTTAGCAAATCACTTCAAATTATCTGAGAAACAATGCCTCGTTTCACATGAGGAAGTTGTAAACATGTCTCGAGTACCCTATGCTAGCGTAGTAGGGAGCCTCATGTATGCTATGGTTTGTAGCAGACCGGATTTGGCTCATGCGGTGAGTCTCGTTAGCCGATACATAAGCAATCCGGGTAGGGAGCATTTGGAAGCTGTTAAGTGGATCTTTTGTTATTTGGCTAGAACTGCTGGAATGGGTTTAATGTTCAATTCCAAGGGAGGATCGATCGATTTAGCAGGTTATGTTGATTCAGACTTCGCTGGTGATTTGGACAAGCGAAGGTCCATCACGGGATATGTCTTTACTCTTGGCGGTGGAGCTGTTTTGTGGAAGGCAATGCTTCAATCTACTGTAGCATTGTCTACAACCGAAGCTGAGTATATGGTAGTAACTGAGGCTGCGAAGGAGGGAATATGGTTGACTGGTTTGGTCACAGAGTTGGATATAAAGCAAGAAAGTGCTACATTATATTGCGATAGCTAGAGCGCAATATGTCTCGCGAATAATCAAGTGTTCCATTCTAGAACGAAACACATTGAAGTTCGCTACCACAAAATTCGAGAATTTGTGGAGAATGGTAGCATTGCTTTGAAGAAAATCCATACTAAAGATAATCCCGCAGATATGCTCACGAAGACGGTTACTATAGAGAAGTTCAAGTCTTGCAGGGACTTGATATCTCTCACTCATCATTGAAGTTGATGGAGGCCGCACCGATCCAGGTGCGGGCGTACCTTTGCGAAGGTACGGTGGAGGGAGAGATATATTTGTTTTCTTGGTTCAAGTGGAGGCTTGTGGTTTATTCAAGCCAAAGGTGGAGTTCTGCTGATGTTGTCTTGAATTCCACATAATTCAATCGGGAAATCTAGGAAGGCTTGAAGATTTTGAACTATTTGTTTCCTAATATATTTCCTAGATTTGGGTTTCAAATTTGATAATATCTTTATGGTGGAATTCCTTTCCTACTAGGTTTAGGAAAGTGGGGATCTAAAGATCTATTTATTTAAGCACTGTACCCTGTACTCTTTACATATGCTCAAATAAGAAATCATCTCTCTCTCTCCCGTGGACGTAGGCGGATCTTTCGCCGAACCACGTAAGTCTCCGTGTTCTTGATTATTCTTGTTTTCTTTCTCATCTAGTTAGGGTGTTCTTCCGCACAACATGGAGAAAATCTCAAACCGATAAACAAGTACCACATCTTTCCCAAATTAATTTTTATATTAAAAAAATCCACTTTGGAAGGGAGAAAATTGATAGATTTTAAGGTAGAAGTCACCAAAAACTCTACACTATGCCAACTGTAAGACATTTACTCCAGATTTTTTTTTTCTTTTTGTGACACAAAAAAATCTCAAACTTATACTTATGTGACACATTTATCACAAACTTATATAATGTGATACATTTAACTCAAATTTCTTCTTGTGACACCAAAAACCCCAAAATTATATGTGTGATATATTTATCCGAAAACTTTGGCATCACATAAAAAAGTTTGGGATAAATATGTCGTAGGAGTACAAGTTTTGGGTTTAATAGTTTAGGATAAATGTGTCACGGTGGCTAAAGTTTGGAGTGTTTTGTAGCTTTTTCCCTAAATTTTAACATAAGTTACTTCATTAGAAACAATTCTTTGCAAGTTAGCCTTTTACAAAATTGGTGCAACTGACAAGATAACCAGAAGTTTCTCAGAAAAAATTTCATCCTTGCGTCTTCTTCGCTTTAATTTCGTCTACTTGGTGGAACATCTTAAGCCAGCGGACTTGAATTTTAGGCTTGCTGCGGCTAGTCCTTTTCCGAGGACAATAATCCTACAAAACCTTATCTCTGCTCTTGTGATGTTTTGAACAGAACTAGTTTATCCCCTTTATTAGGAAAAAAAAAATGATAGGGGATCTTGTACACATACCCTAAATGCATCTTTATGAATTCGGAAAATTATATTGGAATAAATGTGACATGAATTTATCATTTTTAGGATTTTTTTTTTTTTGATGGTGTTAACCATATTCTTTTATAATCTGTGTATAAAACATTCCTTATCATTTGGCAAGGACTAATGCAGGAACAACATGTTGGGTAGCCAAATGTAACTAAGCATTCGCCAGCCCTTGCTTGACCACTTGCCAGATCTAGCCATGACGGCTGCGAGCTTTGAGGTTTAATCTAACTTTTAAGCTCACGGCTGCCGTGGCCGCTCGAGCTTGAAGCTTGGCCTAAGGGTTTGCTTCATGGAGGAAAGTATGTTTTTTTACTTCCTCTTGAACAAGTTCCACAAGCTTTTATGTCAAAGAGGCCTGTTAAGGTTCGGAAGATTTTCTGCTTTATATGCTTTGACTGGGAGCCACAACAATTTCAGGTTCTCTAATGGGATCCTTTCGATCAGAGACCATACTTTCCTTCTGCACTTCCATCTCAATCCTGATGGCTTCCTTTAGAAGAAGGGTGACACCTTCGACTTTTTCTCTTTCATTTTCATCTTTTTATTTCTTGAACCAGTCGGAAATGAGTCACGAATTTCCATAGGTAGCTTCGAGTCGGATCTCTGGCGGGTGGTCAAGCAGGGGCCGATGAACGCCGCCAGAGGTCTAGGTGGCAGTGGGCAGCAATGAACATGCGCCAGAGAGCTTTGGCCGAGCAATCCCGAGCTTGAGGACGATGAATACTAACTTCAAATTTTCTTTTTCTTTTATTCTTTTATTCTTATTTTAAATCTTTTTATGGTGTGGTGCTTGCGTGGGTGCCTCTTGTCCTTGAAAAGCACTAAGAATGCACATTGGATCCATGTCAGATTTTTAACATAACCCTAATAAAAGATAAATGTGTTGCTCGGATACAAACTTGAGGTTTTTGGTATTACATCAAAAAATTAGGTAAATGTGTTATAGTTTGAGGTATTTTGTAGTTTTTCCCTAAAAATATAACTGTGCAGATCGTGGGTTCCTTTGAGTTCAAAACTAAGGTTGCGTTTGGTACTAGCTTTGGGAAGGGACATTGGGCGTCTAAGGATCTTTGGGCCAATGTTGGGGTGTTTGGTAAAAAATTTTAAACCCAACTTGAGATAAAGTTTGCCTTTGAAAAGTTGAAAGCCCAAGGTAAGTCCTAGGCTGCCTTGGGCTTTCAGCCTTCTCGAAAGGCAGGGGAAGTAAAAAAATTTCTTCCAATTTTATCCTCGCTGATTTTTTTTATTTTCCGACGTTGCCCTTGTTGATCATCTTCTTCTCCCTAGGGCTGGCCGGCGTGTTTGCTATGACTACGAGGGTTCGGCCATGGGCTAAAGAGAGGCCGGTGACATTGCTGGCGACCCAAACGACCGTCGTCAGTGGTTGCGCAACCGTCGCCAGGGGGTCGCGCGATCTAGGCGAGTGCCTTCTGGGTCGTGCGACCCTCACGAGACCAACTAAGGTCACCTAATCCAAACATCAGATAGCCCTCGGTGGTCGTGGGACACTGGCGAGGGGCTGCCTGGTGTCGGGCAACCCGACTGGCCCTTGTCAGGGTCAAGCGACCGCACGCCGGCGAGGGCCTAGGTTTGCATGACCCACCTAGCCCTCGTCGAGGTCGAGCGAGTGCCACCCAATTGGCTCTCGCCGGGGTCACTTGACCCCGGCAAGGGGTTGCGTGGGTTGCATGACCTAGCTGCCCTTCATCAGAGTTGAGCGACCTCTGCGAGGGTTGTGTCAGCAAGGGTTGCGTGGGTCGCATGACCTAGCTGCCCTTCGTCGGAGTTGAGCGACCTCTGCGAGGGTTGTGTCAGCAAGGGTTGCTTGGGTTTGCTCGACCCAAGTGGCCCTCGCTGGGGTCGCCTGAGTCGACCTTTGCTAGTGGTCCCCGGGGGCATACGACGGTCGCCGACGATCCACCGACGACTGATCTGGTTCGTCGACGGCCATCTAGTCTGTTACGGGCAACTTTTTTTTTTTTTTAATAACTAAAGTGCTTTGTATGAGTATAATTTTTCCAAACACAACTTAACTCAAAAGTACTTCACAATGGACTTTTAAATTATGATTCAACAAACACAATTTGCATTTTGGAAAATCACTTTAATTTAAAGTCCTTTGCATTTTCCTAAAGGTTTTCCCCAAAAATCCAACCAAACGCAACCTAAGTACGTTTGTTTAGCATATAGAGCGATTCTCGGTTACGAACATTGGCTAGAGCCAGACAACAGTTTGGTGCAAGGTGTATCGAACTTTTTCTGCAAAAAGGAAGAGTATTTTATTTATGTTGGCTAGTTGATTAGTCTCTAATTAAAGTTTTGGCTTTATCTTCTTGTATGATAAACGTGACACCAGCTCGAGGAATTTTTACCTTTTGAGAATTTGTCACTTCATGATAACATAAGATAATGTAGGGTTTTGGGAACCAAGACACTTTGACTTGCAAGTAATTCACTACCACCAGCAGAGTTTTCTCATAGGACAAATAACATGCATCTTCAATGTAGAAGTGGGAACCACTGGGATTCGCCCCAGTGGCCACCCTTCCTATATGGAAGGGGGAGGTGAGGGGTTCAAATCTCCACCTTCTCAGGGGGGATGAGATGGGGACGTGTAAGTTTCAGGAGTGAGTTTCGACTTCCACGCCCTGCAAGAGGCAGGGCAAAAAGTCTGAGAGTGAGTGTAAAGTAGGAATAGAATAGGACTGACCAAAAAAAAAAAAAAATGTAGAAGTGGGGATTATGTTTGCCTGATTGCTACCTTCATTTGAACAGTGGAACTCGGCAAACACTCCTTCCCCCGATGGTCCAATGTACTCAATAAGATTATGGATGCCAATGATTGTCCTCGGCCGGCATGCCTTGACATTGGCAGTCCGGAAGAACAACTTCTAAAGAGGAGAAGGTTTGCAGAAATTCAAGAGGCCTTTAGCTAGGCTTTCAATGAGGATAAGGACAAGTTCGAGAAATCAAACGTTTCTTCCTCTTCGCCATCTTCATCTTCACGAGCAACGAGGCCTAAGGAAAAGCTCCATATGAACAACAGATCATTGTAAGATTTCAGAAATGCATGTGCCGTTGTAATAAGACCTTCTACTTTTCTCTTGGTTTTGCATCTGCGAATTTCTGTCTCTGTACCGGGGTTTTTTAACAGGTCATTCAAAAAGATAGGGGTGGTGTTATAGTTTCTGTTAAAAGTTCAATCTGGTGAGAATCGCAAGGGCCATTTCTATCAACATTTCCGTGAACTGGTGTAGGTCTTTCAATTTTTTTTGGCCGTCTTAACAGGAAGTATTGCAAGTAAATGATCAAGTGCATATGGGGTCGAAGAATTGTGTCCCGACTACTTTCGACATGGAATATCACAATTCACAGGAGACTATCTCAGACCAAAATTTGGTTAGCATGCACAGAAAAAGCTTGCAGTTCAATATGCAGAAGTACAGAGTACGTATGGATGCACCTAGATACATCATGCGTACTCTCGTTCTCTCGAAACTCAGAAATATTATCTGGTGCATAGAAAAAGCTCTATTGAGAACGGAAAGAGACGCTGAGAAATTAGCTGGAAACGTCTGATGTTCACTCAGGAAGACTTCAGACAGACGTCATAGAGTGATCACCTTTTGGGAGCATTCCAGGGTCGCTGCTGTCATTGTCCTGGTCCATCATTGTCCACTTTAATTAGTCACTTCCTAGTCCGAATTTGGTAGGAGCCACTTCCTAGTCCGAATTTGGCGGGAGTCACATCTGTGATGTACTAAAAGATACACCAAATATAGATAATATCTCTTGAGGCCAACTTTACAACGACACTTGGCTTAATTTCCGCGGTAAATTTTTTTATTTGAGTGAGGATTGGACCGCATTAACTTTAAATATGCGAATTATATCAGTGATGAGATGGAAACCACGTAATTGATCTACTTTGTCAAAGATTCTCCAAGGACTCGGTTAATTTTATTCAAATAGCCCTTGAAATAGAACATTTTCTCAAAAGGTTCTCTAAAATAAACTTCATTTCAAATAAAGTCCATAAGTAAGCAACTTAGTCTTCAATCACTCACAACTCACCCGCTAATCAATTCTTTGCCGACGGAGAGGCACGTGAATCTCATGTGACACTAACCAAACCATGACTAAAGACATTTTCATTTAGGATGGAGGTTGATCCATGCCCTAGATGCGAGATCTAAGGCTCAAATCAAGCATAAGCATGTCAAGATTTGACGCTTGTGGTCGCCACTATTTCGTTCTTGATATGACGATGGCTGATGGGCAGGGAGAGAGATGCGCGCGGAAGAGATGGTGGAGAGAGCGTTCATAGAGGGAGACGAGGGTGATGACAGCACACAGAAAAGGGGAAGGGCGGCAACATCAGACGAGGCAGTGCTATCATGGTGATGGCTGCCTGCAGTTGCAAGATTTTGGTCTCCTGGCGACCTCTTGTTGGCTGTCCATTGTGGATCTTGTTGGTAATTTATTTGTAAAACAAACTTGAAAGTTTATTCTCCCACCATGGAATAATTAGAAGTGTGTGTGTCAATATACAAGTGTGAAAGCCTCCAACTCTTAGAAGTGGAAACACTGGATTTAGTGGGCTGGACCCTACAATGCCCACGCGCTGGTATGCAATAATTAGGTGCACTTTGTAATTGGGTTACGATTTTTTTTAATTAATTTTGAATTTGACTCCTAAAGGTTATTTGGCATCTTGCAATCTTTAAGAGGTAGAAGTTATAAAATTCAGAATTATTATTATTTAATTGGAATTCCCAAAATGTCTTTGGAGAAAGTATCTATTCAAAATAATTCTAAAAGACGGCTATAAATTCATTGTTTTTTGTCTCATATATTCTTTAGTTTTGTCAATTTTCTTTCAAAAAATTACAGCCATTTATTTTAATTGTTATTTTTAAGAATTTTTGGAGAAACACTAGAATTGCTATCCGGTATTCTTATTGAGATTTTGTTGTATCGATTTTGTTAAAAAATTATTAGTAATGTTTGGGGCAAATAATGTTTTAAAGAGAGTGTTATCACGTCTCAAAATTTGACTCCGCTCTTCTTCCCAATCATATTTCCGCCGATAGATCTAGAGGTGGGGAAATGGAGTTCTTGCAAGTGACTCGCTTTGACGGCATGGACGAAGAACTTGAGGCATTGTGGACACTAGCTTTCCTCTTTGGAGCTCCCGCTTGGCTGCCTATCGAGGTAGACTCTGTCAATTGAGTCTTGGAAGTGGTTGCCCATGCTGATAGAAGTGGAAACAATGGGTTTATTGGGCTGGACCCTACAATGCCCACATGCCGGTATGCAATAATTAGGTGCACTTTGCAATTGGGTTACGGTTGTTTTTTATTAATTAATTTTGAATTTGATTCCTAAAGGTTATTCGGCGTCTTGCAATCTTTAAGAGGCAAAAGTTATAAAATTCAGAATTATTATTATTTAATCGGAATTCCCAAAATGTCTTTGGAGAAAGCATCTATTCAAAATAATTCTAAAAGACTACTATAAATTCATTGTTTTTTGTCTCATATATTCTTTAGTTTTGTCAATTTTCTTTCAAAAAATTACAGCCATTTATTTTAATTGTTTTCTTTTAAGAATTTTTTGAGAAACACCAGAATTGCTATCCGGTATTCTTATTGAGATTTTGTTGTATCGATTTTGTTAAAAAAATATTAGTAATGTTTGGGGCAAATAATGTTTTTAAGAGAGTGTTATCACGCCTCAAAATCTAACTCTGCTCGTCTTCCCAATCATATTTCCGCCGATAGATCTAGAGGTGGGGAAATGGAGTTCTTGCAAGTGACTCGCTTTGACGGTGTGGACGAAGAACTCGAGGCATTGTGGACACTAGCTTTCCTCTTTGGAGCTCCCGCTTGGCTGCCTATCGAGGTAGACTCTGTCAACTGAGTCTTGGAAGTGGCTGCCCATGCTGATAGGGTTCCGACGTTGAGGCCAAAACCACTATGCACCATTGTCTTGATTGCGCGCGGGGCTTCCTCACGGCAGCTAAGACTGTAAAAAGCAGGCAATGAGCACATCGAAGGCAATCTTACAGGAGATGCTGCAATTGAGGCGAGAGAGGGCGTGAAATAGGTCGTTGAAGGCAAAGAGGGAGGTCTTGGTGTGACGTTGCGGAAGTAAGAAAGAAAAGAGAGAAAAGAGGAAAGAAAAACAAAACAAAATAAAACAAAAACAAAGCCTTGTACGAAAATGTCCCTATAATATTTTGAAATTGACAAAATATTCTATTTCTCATTATAATTTTATACATGCAAATGTTGTCTTATTTCAAGTAATGTTGATATAATAGACGCTCTATCACCATTGATGGAATTTGAAGCATGAAGATTACTAGAAGCCGGATGGATCATGATAGAGTGTGAACAGGTTTAGAAGAATGGGAAGTTCACGAGAACTTAGAAGTATCGTGATAAGGTGAATATTGAGTGAAGTCTTGAACATTAGTGTACTCATGGATAGTAATACACAAGTCGATTGCTAATAGAAACATCTTATTATATCAGCTGTGGAGAAAAATATTTTTTCACTAGTTCAAGCAATCTGGATAAGAAGACCAATATTCCTTTCACTTAATTTGCGAGTTAGAAGTTATAAATAGCTAGCTTTCAAGGCTTGGAATCTCGAAGTGAAGATATGGAGAGAAATCAATTTGATTGTTACCTATGTTACTCAATCAATTAGAAGAATAGATTATTGAGGCACATAGCTTACTCTATTTAGGGAAACCTCATCATTACTTGAAAGATTTCATAATAATTGCGTTCGTAATTTTCAATGGCTAATTCATCCTCTTAAGGATTCTTTAATGGTTAATTTGGAGGCTGAAGACTATATAACAAGATTGATTCATGCTGAATAAATTATGTAAAAGTAAGAAAGTTGTAAATACCAATGTGGTCACATTCTTTTTATATTGCAAGCGTGATTTTATTCACTTGTGATCTACTCTTTTGAGAGTTGTCATTGTTCAGTGTAATTTGTAATTTGAGGAGTGTACAAATATAGGTAGTGCTTGTCTATTGATAGTGGGATCTATCAATTTTGGACAGAAGCAGCATGTGCTTCAGTGTAACTACTAACTAGAATATTAATAGATTCTAGCCTATTCGTGGTAAATAAAGACACAAACTTGTTATAAATCAATCCACCATAAAATCTGCGAGCATTGTATTTTATCTCTTTACTTATTTCACCATTTATCTTATAGAAATATCTTGCATCTTATATTATCCATTGTTTTTGCATCTATCAAATCTAGTTTAAGTAATTTAGCGAAAAAAGAAAAGAAAAGAAAGATAAGTTTTGAAAATCAGCTTATTCACCTCCTTTGGTTGTATCATCAGCCTCCATAGAAAGTGCCACATGAGGTGCACATGCTTAATGAGCGATGATAGTTGGCTTGTAAGCTAGGAGTGATTTGAAACTTAGTCGCTCATTTTAAAGACTAATTTGAGACAATATTCACTTTGAAAACTTTTTAAAAAAAATGACCTTCCTTCATAAAGGCTGTTTGAAAATTTCTCGAAAAGTTTGCCAACTCTTTTGGGGAATTAAAACTCCAATGCTCTATAAAAAAAAACTAGGGGTGTGCAAAATACCCGGGAACCACCCGGACCGCCCGGAACCGGACCGAAACCGCCCAGAACCGGCGGTTCTTGAGGGAACCGGTCTGGTTCCCGGTTCCAATTTTTCGAAACCGGTGGGTACCGGTCCGGTTCCCGGTTCCACGGGCGGATCTGCCCACCCGGACCGGACCGGAACCTTTTTAATATTTTAAAAAAAAATTACTAAAAGAAACTCTAGATTATATTTTATTTCCTCACTCCCTTCGTCTTCGGTTCTCTCCCTCTTTGTCTCTTCCTTGGTTCCTCCTAATCCTATCGCTATTTCGATTCCTCCTCGAGCGTCGACGTCGCCACTGTTGCTCTTCCGCCGCTGTTGTTTGCCCCCTCGCGTCAGCTGCCACCCACCACAACCGTAGAAAATTGTTCCGCGACTGTTCTATGTTGAAAACCCAACCATGGACCTCCTCCCCTCCTTCTCAACTCATAGACCCGACCGTTCTATGTTGAAAACCAAAATTATTTCGCGTTAAGATTGGTTCCATGAATCCACCCGGGAACCGGACCGCCGGTTCCCGGGTGAATCCCGGTTCCAATTTTTCGGAACCGGTTCTTAGCGGGCGGTTCCGGTTCTAGGTCGGGAACCGCCCGCCCGGACCATGCACACCCCTAAAAAAAACCCTTTCATTTGATTTCCTTTAATTTCGAGCAATTTGAATGATTACCCATGTGACTAGGCATTGTTCTCATGGAAAAAGGACCAATTACGGCATCAATCAACCTCTCCCTTCTTGGCATATTGAAGCTTGCAATAAGAACACATATTAGATTCACAAGAAGCACCTGCGATTTAAACAAAAAGAAAAGAAAAGAAACATGGAACATATCTTGTAAGTTATGGTTAAAATTTGGTAATGTAAAGCATTTCGGAAAGTTCTTCTCATTAAAACTGAAAACGAACTTTTGCAATATTAACGCTTCTACTTATACATAACTGGTGACCACACACGCACACACGCACAGTTTGTGCTAACTTGAGAAAAGAACACTGAAAGGACTTCGATACAATGGTGAAAAAGATAGAAACTACAACATATGTATAAGCATATTCCATTGACCCATCAAAACCTAGTTTATGAGTTGGATTTTCTCTTCCTTCCCGTTTCCAGCATGTGACTTCATGCCGTCAAGCAAAAAGTCGCTTCATTTCAGTATCTCTCTCCAATTATGCAAGAGCTGTATTATGTGATCTGGGTCACAAAAAACAGCAGCAACAATGACTCCAATGTCCAGCTTAATAACAAAACGGATCCCAAAAGGACAAGAAAGTAACAGAAAGGGCAGCGCGGGAGTCCATGAAAATTTAGGGCATCAGTCCTCCTGCTTGCTCCATCAGTTCACTTGTGTACCCATTCCATCAATCAGACTCTCCAGTTCAAGATAGATTTCCGTGTCATTCAACGTCAGGTGGTCTTCTATTTCTATGTTGTCCGCATCGGCGCCAATAACCACGTCTTCCTTGAGGAGTTTCTCGGAAATCCCATGGAGTACCGCAGACAAATCAGACGAGCTAGCTCCGGTCATCTGATTGGGCGTCTGGCCCTGCGCAACCCAGAAATCTTCATCTTCCATCGAAGGCCACGGATTGTGCATCTGAAAGGTGCCAAAATCCTCCGGCACAACACTATTTGGCCGACACTCCATCTGTGCCAAATCGTCACTGATTCTCAGGCAATCAACTTTTGGGCTTTGAATCATGTGATCCATTTCTTCTAGCAAGCATTTGGTGGCTTCAGCATCGGGACCAAGCAATTCTCTCTTCTTGCTCGATTCACAGGTCTCTAAATCTCTCTTCTGCCTCTTCTTCGGGATTAAATGCAGGATAAAGTTGGGGCTTTTGGCTGCTTTTGTGAGGAGGAGGAATAAGTGCTGGTTCCTGCGGTCGGCATGGCAAGTCCGCTCAGCGACCTGCTCGATCTCATGCTGCAAGTTGTCCTGCTCTTCTGTTAGCTTAAGGATCTTGGTCTTCAACGCTTCCTGGTCCTTCTTAAGCAATTCGAGTTCAGCTTCCTTTTCAGCTTTCTGGTAATCAGAGGTAACAGTACTACTCGATTTTTTTCTATGCTTGTTTAAGTTGTGTCCCCTCTTTATGTTCTTCAGCAAGTGCTTCTTCCCTTTCTGAAAACTTTGGTTTGCAAACTCCCATCTATCTGGATTGATCTTCCTAAAACCCTGCGACACATTTTTAATTATGATGCATGAAGAATAGATGATAGGAAGAAGCTATGTCTAGGAGTTCATAATGAACCAAAGGCTAAAGAGTAGAAAATAAGCAGAATGAAGGCCAAGAAAGTTTCAGTGGAAGATGTGCACAAGGGGGTATAACTAGGCCAATATAGAAAGTACACGGATTATGATGCACGTCAAGGAGAGATCGCTTACAAATATCCAAATACCAGAACAAAGAGTGCGGAAAATTTTAAGAGTAAAGGCAAACAACTCAAAATCAATCCAGCTACTACTAGATATAATATGAATACAACAGTGCAGAATTATGCTTCTGGTCTTGCCAAAAAAGAAGAAAGGTACTACAAAACACCGGATAGAAACAAAGCAATGGCCAAAGGAAACTTGTCTTCAGCTAGAAAGTGCATAATGAAGAATTAAAGCCCTAAAATGCAAAATACTAATCGCTATAAGGGAATTGCTGTAGTGCATTTCTCAATCCAGTACGAAGATAATCTTTAATGGGTGATCTGATGTCGTGGTTGACATGGTAGTTTCTGCAAACTACCGTCTAAAGCATCATCACTTGAATATGATGACTAGTGAGGGCCTAATAGGGGCCATCGTCCACTGGCCACTTGATGCGTATTTTTGTGAACATGTGCCACATGATTCACGAAATTTCTTAGAGATTCTGTGTATCTCGCCCACCATTTCAGGTTTCTTGGTTCCTCGTCCCCTAAACTAGGGTACAGCACAAATGGTAACCGACAAAGTCAAAGTGGGTTAAATTAAGTCTCGACACCTGAGCAAACGTTGTAAGAGGACCACTCTCTCGACGACATCAAAAAAGAACCGAAGAGTTAAACCTAAACGCTCATACACAGACATACTTTATACAGATCCATACAAAAGATAACGACCACAACAAATAACATAAGTTTGCTCATATCAAAACATGAAGAAGTACCCACATAAGTGTTGAGCTGCCTGACGAAGCTGAAGAAGTTGGAGTGCTTGAAGTATAGAGGCAGGACCTGCTTCGAGAACTCCTGCTGATCCCACACCAGGAAGCTATCCTGGCTCAAGCCCCACGACACCACCGGATCTGTACCCGGGTCCGACACCATCTCGTAAGTCTTCCTCAGGAACGGCGTTGGCCCCACCTCCCTCAGATCCACCTCCCTCAGATCCTCCATCGGCTTTGCCACATCGTATGCTGCTGCCTGCCATGAGCATGACGGCGATAAAATGGCCGCATCCCTGGGATCAGCAATGGTCGCCACCTCCTCCTCTTTCAATTCCTCCTTGATCTTCTCTGCCTGCACGGCCAGAGCCGAACAGAGTTCGGGCCGGGTCAGGCATGAGTGCATGTGCGATCCAGCTTCAATTTTGCCATCGCCAATGGCTGCTTGTGGCAATGGACCCGAATGGGAAAGCGACCCACAGCATCCTAGCTCGCCTGCAAGGGCCTTTGATTGCGACCGAGAAGAATCGGTTCGGGTTAGGTCCGGGTACAAGGGCGACCAGGACCCTATATCGCCATGGTCGCCACCATCAAGAACAGCGAAGGACGCGATTTCTTCCAGTAGTCTTGCGAAAGGTTTTGCCTTTTCTAGCTCAAGACTTGAATCTCGAAAGAAAGTTTTGGAAAACCATGGGCAAGATCCATTGGTACGGCCGGCGGAACAACCGCCGGCGCCGCCATGAAACGCCGTCATCAATTTAAGCTCGAGTTCATGGTTTTTTTCCCTTTTTTGGGGTGGTCAGGAGCTCGAGTTCAGGTTCAGGAGGTGGAGATAATATGAGCAAATTTCAAGCGAATGAACATACATGGTAGGGCTTCGACAGACAGTAAGAGAGAGCTCGACTTGAAAACTGGAGCGGGCGACGGACAAGGGCGATGGCATGTGGACTTATATACTCGTGAGAAAAGGAAATTGATCAGCTGACTGCACCGTCACCCAGGAAGAGTGACGGTGCATTCACCGCCACGTATTTTTCCAAGTGATGTGGGGCCCACCAACTGATTTATTGTATGTGCTCCTGCGAGCCGAGAGCCGGCACGTTTATGTCTTTTGCGTCTCGGGGAGGCTTTTCTGTCCCCATTTTAGCGGCAGATATTTTAAGATTTATTAATTCCATCTTTACGTTTTCTTAATATCAGAAGATTCAGGTGGTTTGAAGATTATTAATTCTATTTTTTGAAGTTTTTTAATGGTGAGGAAGTAGCCACTAAGTGAGTGGAGCTCTCCCAATGGAAGTGAGCAAAAGGAATCGTCCGGATAAGGAATCGCCCAAATGGAACCGAACCGGCTGATTCTAGGCGGTTCTTTAAGGACTGAATCAGTTCCATAAAATTGGAATCAATGACCAAACCGATTATCTTTTTTTATTTCTTAAATATTTGTAAAGAAAGGCCTAATTTGTCTCTCATTTTTGTACAATGCTCAAGTGACCAAAAAAAATCACGAATTGATCTTCAAAAACACTAACCGATGGAAAAGAAGTACAAAAACAATCAAATGATGAGAGAGAGAACCATTCTTTGACCCACTTAATAGCGGGGTCTTGGCTATGTGGATGAGGTGTCTATTAAAGATATTGTGCATACAATGACAAATCGAAAAAAAAAAAAAAAAAAAAGGATAAGCAACCAGTTTTAATTGGACCACTTGGGAATTGGATCAATCAGTTCAATTTCAAAATCAGATGATTCGATTCTTAATTTTAGATAATTGGGAATTGGTCTCAGATAATTGGGAATTGGTCTCATCTGTTCAATTCTCAATTTCTAATTCCTAGGTGGAAATCGGATAATTTGGGAACCATCATCCCTTAAGGCATTCGCACAAAAAATGGAAAGACAGAAGGTCTCTATATGGGGAAAGGAAGACTCGAGAATCTGTTCTTTTTCCCAACTTTTTGGGAGAAGGGAGGGACATTCCTTAGTTATGATTGGATGTCTGCTATCGACACGTGGACCAAACATCATGTACTTTAGTCGCCATCTCAACATCTTGCTTCACTGGCGATCGTGTCTGGACATGACATAAAAGCGTGTTTCCATTTTTTCTTTTTTATTTAACTTTTGTCCTATATATTGTCACAAACCTAATTTATATATGCTATTACACATTTGCTCCAAATTTTTTTGCGTTATTGTGGCATCACGCGAACGCTCATATCAACTTGAGCAATGATCCAAGCATGAGCTAAGCTCAATGATTGTCTTCAACACTCATATTTTCATGCCAACCACCTCCTATTGCTCAAAACTCAACTCTCAAGCCTCCATTTAGATTGCAGACTCTTAGGCCAAGCTTTGAGCTTGAGTAATTGCTATGGTCAAATCTGGCTTCAAAGCTCACCACAGCTAGATCATCATCAAGAGACTCACCCCACCAGTCTATCTCACTCATCCTAATTTTAAATCTGAAATTTGAGATTTGGGACCAAGCGACGATCACCACGTAGGTGGTTAAACAAGTGTTAACGAAGGCCACCAAAGGTTTAGGCAACAGTGGGCATTGACGAACGAGCATCAAAGGAATTTTGGCTAGGCAATCGTGAGCTTGAAGACGATGAATAGTGACTTTAAAGACAATGAACAGTAACTTCGTGATGAACACTAACTTCGAATTTACTTTTTGTTAATCTTTTTCTAATAAGGCCACATCAATGCCACTTCATTGAAAAGAAATTACTAATGCCACATCGGATCCATGTTAGATTTTTAACAGTGGTTTGTAACATAACCCTAATAGAGCGTCCATGCGTCACTCGGGTATAACTTTGAGATTTTTAGCATCAAAAATAAAATTTTGAGTAAATGTGTCAAAATGGACATTATGCTACATAGGAACAACCTAGTTAAATGTTGAATAGCGCTTCCAGCTAAGTACATATCTATTGGGTCTTGTTTTTGTCCTTCTGCAATTTGGAAGAGTAGTAAATTGTTCTCCTCGTTACATGCAAGAAAGTCTACAAATTGAGTTAGTTGCAATGGCGTCCTTGGATTTTTTTCATGTGTTCATTACGTATTTGGAGAAGTAGTAAACTATTCTCTTAGGCTGCGTTTGGCAATCGGGATAAAATTCGGGATATGATATGATTTATCCTATCCTACGTTTGGTGCTCACTTAGGACAGGATAAAATCGGATATAAGGGGGATATAGACAGGATAAAATTATCCCATGGGGGATGTGGGATAAATGTGAATAGGATTTCTAATGTTCATAATAGGAAAGTTATTTTTCTCGAATAACAAACTCATTAAATTAAAAAAATTTAAATTATATTTCAATATAAATAATATTTGAATTATAATTTAAGAAATTAAGAAATTAAGAAATTAAAATTTATTTTAAATTAATCCTATTTTAATTTACATATTCAACTTTAATTCTATCTTATAATGAACATTCAATCTATAAATAAAATATTTATATTTATATATTTTAGGTATTTTTGTATTTTAGGTATGTTGGTACGGTTTATTATTTGATAAAATTTTATTAAAGAATGATGAAAGGGGAAAAAAGAAATAATAAAGAAAATAATATTAAAAAGAGGGAAAATAAAATTAAAATAAATTAATGAATAGTGTTATGAGAGATTTTCACCATTTCCGTTTATGAATTTGTGTTCATTTATAATGATATGCCGTTTATATATATAATATACATGATATGATGTGAACATATCCGACTTTAATACTGCGATTCACCAAACAATGGATATGATATAAAAAAATCTTAGGATTTTATATCATATCCTATCCAGTCCTATCCTGATTAGAAATCCGAACGACCAAACATAACCTTAGAGTACACTTTGTTTTGAGGAAAACATTTTTTAGGAAAACATTTTTCTAATTTTCCAGCATTTAATTCATTTAGAAGAATGAGTTAACGGAAAATGTTTTTCTACCAAAACTTAAGTTCATGAAAATGATTTCCCCTTTAAAAGAACAGGAAAACATTTTCCAAAATGTTTCCCTAGTCTTAGGATCCTTGGTTAATGAGTTTATTCTTATAAAATAATTTTAAAAAATCTAATTTTTAATTATTTTTACAAATTTTGATTTTTTATTTGTTATTGTATTTTATTTTCTTTCTTTTTTTTTTTTTTTTCTTTTTTTTTTCTTTCTTTTTGTTCCTCCTTCTTCCCCTTCTTCCTCCGCAGTGGCGATTGGCCAAGACGCTAGGCGGCAAGCCGGCCAGCTTGGGCTCGCAAATCCAAGCAAGTTTGAGCTCACCAGCCCGAGCTTCATTGAGGCTAACAAGCTTGCGACTCACAAGATCCAAGCGAGCCTAAGCTTGGCCAAGGCCGGCGAGCTAGAGGATCCCTAGATCTAGGTGAGCCGGGCTACATGGATGTCGGCAAGCTCGCGCCTCGCCCGCTCTTGGCGAGGCGGAGTTGTGGCCATCGCCTGCCAATAGTGGTGGAGGAAAGGAGAAAAAGAAAAGAAAAGAAAAAGGAAAGAGAAAAAAGAAAATTAAAATAATTTAAAATTCCATTTTTTCAAAAGAAAATAAAAATAAAAAGAGAAATAAAATAATTAAAAATTCTGATTTTTATAAAAAAATTAAAGAATTCAAACTTTTTTTTTTTGTGTAAAATAAAGTCATGAAATAGAATATCATTTTCCAATAATATCCAAATAACAGAAAATATTTTCGATCATATATCACCAAACAAAAGAAAACTAATCATTTTTTTGAAAAATGTTTTACCGAGAAGCATTTATGATATCATTGAGTTCTTATGATACTAACGCACCCCAAAATGATTTTGGTTACTTATTATAGGTGTGTCTTAGGACTAATTTTACAAACTCAAAAGTGGGACTAGTTGAACACAGGGTAAGGCATGTACAACAAAGGGTGCCAAACTAATAGGGATAAAAATTAACACCCAATCAGTAGCTCATCTATCAACTGTCATTTTAACTACCGAACTTGTGAGCAAACAACCTATTTTGTGTTATTGTAAAAATAGAGTACACTTATTCAACAAAAGCGGATTTGAACACTAACAGCGAATTATCTACAGCAATCAATTGGACAAAAAACTTATTGCTTATTTTAAGTTCACCAAGTCTAAAGCCTCAATGAAGGAATATGAATTTGCCTTTTAGTTGCAGTGATAAACTTATACAAACAAGCACAAAAAGTGATTAATAATGTGGTGTCTTCTCCACACGTGTTGCCACAAGTTCTTCGGTTCGTTTCTCCTAATAGGCTTAACAAGATAGTCAGCAGCACCTCTCAACATGCACCTGTACACCGTCATCCTGTGTAGACATCACTGCAAAATCCCCATAGATGATAAATAAGTCATTGTTGGACCATGACACTAGTAAAGAACATGAATCAGCCATGCATAGATAGGTAAGACGTACTTATGACTGGAATATTCTGCATACGTTATGCTCCATAATTAGAGTAAGAAGAGCATATCAAGATATTGACGACAAATCCACTTCAGTCAATATGAGATCTATGTTGTAGGTCTTTCCTTCGGTAACTCCCACGCCTTCAAAGCATAAGGAATAGCCGCAACTGCTCAACAAAACGATCAAGTCGTTTGCATTATGAAGGTGACACGTTAATGTGCATAAAGGAAAAAGAAGGTCCTAACAAGCATAAAAAGCATGAATTAAGTTCCGAACTATGCTACAAAAATCGACTTTCATCATTACCATTCCACAACTAAGCTTCCCAAACAGCACAGAAGAAATTCTACCTAAGTGCTTTGATATTCCAGTATAAATTTATGATTATGTTCAGGAACATACTCTGTGGCTTCATAAACGCTAATCTCAATCTTAAATCTAATGAAAGCTCAACAACCACATTTAACTTTAAGTCTTTCATATGTTTTTTCTTGACCAAATAAGTTGATTGTACCCCTCTCACAATTACACATAAAAGTTCATTGACTTATTTCTCATTTTGTTTTTTGTTTTTTCTAGTCTTAGCCTTCCTCACTCCAAATTTTTTGCCTATTGCATGCACCACATATTTATGATATACTTTAAGTTCACTTGTAAAAACTATTCGTTACCGTAAATTCAAAATCTTTTTTCAAATCATGAGTTACATCTGGTAGATATTCAGTTTCATGCTGCAAGTGAAGAACAAAAAGTATTTAATGCAGTGATTTTACAAGAAAAATAACATCTCATCACTTTCTTGAGAAAGCAAATATATTATAAATAGTATGAGTTTAGGATTACCTATTATTCAACCATCAAATAATGTTACACGTGCGAATTAATTGACTGATTGCGAGCGAACCTCTGTTAGCAGGAGTTTTTGCAGGCAAATCAGGGAGAGATTCCACAGGACGGAGCAATGCAGCACCGGCAGTTTAGGGCATGGCCCAATCAAGGACCAACCTTCGTGCTCGCGACCAACCTTCTTGCTCGGCCTTTGCGAGCGTGAAGGTCACGACGGCAGGGCTTCTGGAGGAAAAGCCGCCGATGGGGCTCTGGAGGCGGAGGCGAGCGCCTTCTTACTGCGAATCAAGACATCTTTGACAAAAATGAGGTTCCCGTAAATTTACAGAAATTAGTGGCGGAACTACACTATATTTCCCCATGTCAAATAACTGGAACAGCATGTATCCAGACAATACAATAAATTGAAAAATGAGGCCTCTTGAATTTATACAAAATGACACCTTGAAAACGCACAAGATGTGTGAATGAAAACAAAATTGGTGTATAGGTAAGCACCTTCCCAAGAGGTCACCCATCCTAGGAGAGCTCCCTCTTGAGCACGCTTAACTTTGAAGTACCAAAGCTAAGCTTTCAGTAACGTCAAAATGCGTCTTCGAGAATTAATTTCAATTTTCACATATATATACTAAAATTGCTTCCCATATTCATTGCACAGTTTGGTTCAATTCCACCCCGTTCACCATCCTAGAAGCCTGCCAGTGTTGATACCTAAATTTTGGCTGACAAGTCCTAAGTTAAAAAAAAAGAAAAATCAAGACTTTGGGAATTTTAATCGCGACGGAACTCTTCTCTTGGCTGAAAAGAGTTGTAGGAGTCCTTAGATGTCGTTTTGCTAAAAATTCAAAATTTGACTTTCAAGTTAACTTTTTGGTTAAACATGTTAAAAAAAAAAAAATTGGGACCAAGGATTCGCATGTGATTAGTCAAGACCTAAGGGGTTATTGAACCAGCAAGTTGGTTCCAAAATGCAATTTTCAAAGTTGGGGGACTAATTCGCAAAATTTAAAAGTATGCCCAAGCCCTTAAATTATCATTTTTATCATTTTGACCCCTATTTAAGCTTGAAATTGAACCAAGGCCGGCTTGAATTAATCTAATCAAGCACAAAAGTACCAATTTGAATCAAGTTGGTTTTTTTTAGAAAGAAAATGACCAATTTTGAGGGACTTCCTTACAAAATTGGACAGAAAAAATTGCAAAGTACAGTAAGAGACAAATTAATATACATGAATGTGCCAACTGGTCAAAAAATTGAGCCAAATTGATGGATTAAAATGCTTAAAATAGCTGCCAAAATTCAATCCGTGATTTGGCCACAATTCGAAGCGATTAAGTAAGCAAATTTATGGCCCCACCATATCCCACGTAACTCCCAATCAGCCTAATCTCTGGCTAAGGTGGAATGCTCTCATTAGGAGTGTAAATGGACAAAATTTGGTTAGGGATAAGTTGCTGAAGACATGTGAAAATCGTAGCCAAAGTTGTTCACTCTACAACTAAAAAGTTTGAAGACTTCACTGTCGGGGAGCTAATAGAGCAACTCAGTTGGCAAGCTTGTCATGTGGGCAAGGCCAGCCAAAGGTTGCTTAATTTAGCAAATAATCTCTCAAAAGCAAGCTATTTTGAGGCATAAAAGATTGGAGACAAGAGAGAGCTCACGATCGTCCCCCAAAGGCACCCCCATGAGCAACTCAAAAAGGACTTTAACCTAGAAATTTCATAGGGACCCTCAGAGAAAAAAAAAACGAAAGTTTCATGAACGTCCAACTAAAACTAACAAAAACCCTCAACTAGATAGTGAAATTATAATCAAATATCTTTCCAATCATAGGTTACACGTCAAAAATGGTGGTCAGGAAGGCACTCAAAAGCCCCTCGAAAATCGTGTTACTTGCTGGGAGGAGTGGACAGCCATAAATTTTTTTATAATGTAATAGGTAGATGGTCACTAGGGAGGCAAAACAAATGTTTTCAAGGAAAATAAGGGACATTTGAGGCAAAAAGTTAATTTTAGATTAAGCTACAATACATATAGTTGGAGTAAATGTCAAAGGAGTTGATAAAATGGGTCTTCAAACCTAGTCATGGTGGCTAACCAAAGCCTTTGTTGTTGATTGCCGTTTCCGCAGGTCTCATTTTCTAGCTTGAAGGGGCCAACTTCCAAGTGCCTTTAGAGGACAATCTCTTGGCTTCGTCGGCCAAGAGATACTTTACACAGAAGAAAGGTAAGGAACCTAGATGAGTTTTTGTTTAATGTAGACAATGGTTTGACCATGGAAAATCGAGAAGAAAGCCAGCCAAGAAAACTAATTTCTGAGGCTGGAATTTTTCCGAATGTTGAAACCTCTTCCAAAAGCCATGCATTTTTTACTTGCTAGCCCCCTTTGCATGCATTATTTGTCTTCATTAGCTTGATGAATGCTATAAGTAAGTGCAAATGATGCTTGGGTCAACTTGGTTTGGTCTTTAAATCTCCAGGTGAACCATGAGTGTTTAGAATTTGAACAAAAAGCTTAGCCGATCCACATAAGTTCATGGCTGGCCAATGTGGAAGGTTACTTTGAAAGGTTGGTTTGATGTGCGTATTTGTCCATTCTTTGATGTATTAATCATGTTTGAAATTTCATGTTACCAAATTTCATTCGGATCAGGTGTATTTTTCCATAAGTCGCGTATGTGATGAGTGTCAAGGCTTGAACCTGGGCATGCAACTTGTTTTCTTGACCTGAGTTCAAACTGAGCTTTACAAAAATAGGTTAGACCCACACATTTGAGGCTAATTACAGTTGTGTTATTATGTAGTTTGGGCTCTAAATTCTATCTAATATTGTTCTTTGAATGTATTAGTATAATTTTAATGCTTTAGTTCCAATTAAGATTGCACATGGGTCGAGACTGAAAGGCTATGAATATCGCTCGAGGAAGCTATTTGAGGCAGTTTAATGTGCGCCAACTGTTCGACAAAATGCCCAAATCAAGTTTCAATCTTTAGATGGTCAATTGAGCTTGGTTATTGTGATATTCATGTTCTGAGTTGATCAAACATAGATCGGCTCAGTGAATTGATCTTTCTTCCCTTTCTTTTTCTGAAAAAAATGAGAATCCATAATAAAGGAGAAAATATTTAGTAGTTTGTAACCATCGTATGACCAACCTATGTGGTGTGAGTGAGCTTAGTCAGCTCTACTCAAAAGATGACACGTGTCCACATGGACAAGGATAGGGATGGAAAATAAAAAATTAAAATCGAAGCTTTCTTTTCTATGACCGATAGACAAATTGGTGAGATGAAAACGGACAAAGCTATAAATGCTAACATTTAAAGGTAAAATAGAAACGCAAAAGGAGAGAGAGAGAGAGAGAGAGAGAGAGAGAGAGAGAGAGAGAGAGAGTGAAGAAGCCCTTGGAAGTTGAAAAGAAAAAAGGAGAGTTTCAAAAACGTAAAAGGAAGAGGAAGAAGGGGGGGGGCATAAAAGGTAGAAGCCATTGGAAATTGAAAAGAGGAGTGAGAGTTTTAAGTGGGCGTTTAGCTGTTAGCATTTATTGTATCGTCATTTTTCACCTCCTGGAGAAAATTTTAGGTACCTTAACAGTTCCATGTCATTTTTACTTTGAACTACTCAGTAGCTGACAGCTGTCCGGGCAGGTCCACATCGTCCCAATTCAAACCAGCACGGGCAGAGGGCAAAGCATTTTGTCTCCCCTTTATGTTCTCTCTCCTCTTTACCTGCTCTCTCTTCCTTCTCCTCAATGTTCGATGCTTTCTCTACACTCTACCCGACGCACTGAACCTTCCCGTCTAGCGCTTCCTCCAACGACCGTCGCTCCCTCTCGACGACGGTCTTTCTCTCTCCACTGGATAGCTTCATCCTCCGGGCTCCATTCTCTCGGCGCACTCTCGCGACCTCTTTCTTCCCAAATCGCACTCTCTTCCAACGATCAATTTCACTCGCCTCTCTCCACCCCCCACTTGCGATCAAGAAGCAATCGCTTCGCCCTCTCGTCTAATCTTCCATCGACAACTTGCTTTCCACTCTGCTCGAAGTGATCCCTCGAGAAGCCCTAAATTCGCGACCGCAAGTCAGGTTCGATTTTATTTCCCGGGTTTTTATGTTCACATATTTGTTTTGGGGGAGAAAGTACTTAAAAGCTCGCTGGTATATTGATTTTGATTCTAAGTGCAGCAATGTGAGAAAGCTTGGCCTCTCCTACATGTGTGGACATTTTACGAAGGAAAATTCTTTAGATTCTTTGACTGGCCTTGTTGACTCTTTGTTTGCTGATTATGGATCTAGATGAGGTTGATTTTTTTCTTGTCTTGAACTTATTTATCTGTGTTAGTCTTCAACCAGGGTAACATCTTCTTGTCTCTTCTTTCTACTAAGCTTGCAAATATATTTCTTCCACCAATGGCATCTTTTTAAATCGCTTTTAGTTTTTCCTCAGCCTCTTCTGTAATGTCATTTCTAGTGTAAAAAATATGATTTCCGTTTTTTCTTCTGGGGGGTGGGTGTGTTAACGTACATGTATATGTAAATATGATGCAGATGGACCTCTTTAAGTTTGTGCTACAATTTTTTGTGCAGTGTGTCTTGTTTCTGCTTTTTTATTTATTCCTAGTCTATTCTTTGTTGTTGATGTGTTTGTCTTCATTTCCTGAATATGGGCAACTTTTTTAGGTCTTTAGAGTTGTGTTTTTCACAGTTGTTAGCGTGATCCCTTGACTAAATTCATGCTAGCTAACTCAAATGAGTAAATTTGTTTTATATATTATTTTCACAAGCATTCCTAAGTGTTCTTTTATCCTGTCATGCTTCTCTTCTTTGGGTGGGTGTTGCATTTCTCAATCCCTCTCTGATTTGTTTCTCTTGTTTTATGAAATTTGTGGTTACGATTTGTTTCTCTTGCTTTATGGAATTTGTGGTTACATACCAATGATGAGATGATTCTTTTGCTGCATCTTAATGTAGGTTCATGAAATAGCAATGGTCTCAGCTCCAGCTTAAGCTTTGAAGAAAATCAGGCTTTTCCTTTTGCTAATCATCTTGTCAGCCACAACAGCAAAGCACCCATTAGAAACCAGGGCTAGAAAAAGTGGAGATAGCAATTTGGAATATTCTATAATTGAGTTACGAGTTACAACCTCCTATACTTTCAGCATATAATCATTAAAACTTCTATCCTGAATAGCTGAGACCATTGCTATTTCATGAACCTACATTAAGATGCAGCAAAAGAATCATCTCATCATTGGTACGTAACCACAAATTCCATAAAGCAAGAAAAACAAATTGTAACCACAAATTTCATAAAGCAAGAGAAACAAATCAGAGAGGGACTGAGAAATGCAACACCCACCCAAAGAAAAGAAGCATGACAGGATAGAAGAACACTTAGGAATGCTTGTGAAACAAATATAAAATAGATTTACTCATTTGAGTTTGCTAGCATGAATCTAGTCAAGGGATCACACCAACAGTTGTGAAAAACACAACTCTAAAGACCTAAAAAAGATGCCCATATTCAAGAAATGAAGACAAATGCATCAACAACAAAGAATAGCCCATGAATAAATAAAAAAGCAGAAACAAGACAAACTACACAAAAAATTGTAGCACAAACTTAAAGAGGCCCATTTACATCACTTTTACATATATATATGTATGTCAACACACCCACTCCCCAGAAGAAAAAAACGGAAATCATATTTTTACACCAGCAATGACATTACAGAAGAGGTTGAGGAAAAACTAGAAGTGATTTAAAAAGATGCTATCGCGACCTCTTTTTTTTTAGGCGCCCGCATATGCGCTGGCATCTACGAAAGCTAATGGCTTGGCTAAGTCTATTAGGCTTAGCCCGAGCTCTCCCAAGCCCACTAATTCACGACTTAAAGTATGAGTTTTTAATTTGCAAGTTAATTTTAAATAGAAGTCGCCACTAATCAATTTGGGGGTGGATCGATTATAAATCCAAGCGAAATATTATGAGAAATATTTCACTCCTGCGCAACTAGAGAAATTAAGATCAGGGACTTGATTACACTAGTTAATCACTAATGCCCTTCCGGTACCTAATTTTGTTTAAACCCTAAGTCTTTTTGGATTTTCAAGGATTTTTCCATGCATTTTGTAACAAAACATCTTTTATGCTTTTTATGCTTCTTTTTCTTCGGAAATGTTGTCATGACCCGATCATGCCGCCCTTAAATCCCTCATCATCACGAGGAGAGAAAATGGGGAAAGGTCGAGTTTAGGGGTACTTGATCACGAGAGTTCCCTCACGGCTGGCATTCCAAAAGACGTCATCACCTCGCCTTTCGGATCAAGCCTTTCGTGAGTTTCCTCCACGAGATCGCAAGCTCTCCCAAGCTCGTATCCCGCGTGACAGCGACATACCTTAGAAAAAGTGATCGGGTGTAGATATCGGATTTAAGGGTACCTTTACCATGGTAGCCCTTTCGACAGTACGCCTCGCCCATAAGGATTACATCACTTCATCCTTTGGGGTACTCCCATATTGAGTATGCTAAACCATGGTGAGTTTCATCGAAACTCATACCCCGTGCGATGGGTTTATTTATACGGTCTAGTTGTCTATGACAACCTAAAAATAAGACGGGAGTCGCCACTAGCTTCATTTTGGGGGTCAGCTAGAAAACCCAATCGAGGGTCGGGAGTGTTCTCTCGATGCCTACGCAATCAAATATCTAAGTTTGGGTACTTGGGTTACGCTAATATTTCTATTAGCGCTTTTTCGGTACCTAAACAGTATGTTGTGTTTTCCTAACATGCCCATACGTTTCTTTTTACATTTTCGAGATCATTAGTCCTAAACTAAGCAATCATGCGTGGTTGGTCATTTTCATTCTATTCTATTTCTAGAAAAATAAGAAAAGAAAGCAATCAATGGAATTGAAATTACAAGACAGTAAGTAAACAATCAAGGAAATCAATAAATCTACCATGCAATCCTAGAAAATATAAAAGAGAAACACAATTGAAAAAGATGAGAGAAAAAGAGAGAAAACCCGCAACTCATCAGGTTTTATACAACAAATGGAACCCGAGACATACGTCGGGAAATGAATAGTACATGATAATGGTCGAAATGGACATCGACCTCCACCGTCTTCGCGCTTTCTCCATCTTTGGGGTCCTAATCTAAGAAACTTATAACTAGGTGCATACAATGGAAAGAAACAAGCATATACATCAAAACAATCAAAAACAAGATATCACGTCGAGATCAATTATTTAAAGGAAGTGTAATACGAAAGTCAAATTTTGGGGCATCGGGGTTGGCCTTTGTCTTTCATGCGAAGGTCCCACTAAGACACCTACCCAATCCATTTTTTTTTTTTTTTGGTGACTTATAGCAATTGTTGACCAATTGTATTCTCGCATGGCCAATAACGCTTATAATTCTCATAATCAAGCGATCTATGTGATCCCAGAGTTTTCCCTCGATATCATGCATCGAACCTATCATTCATCTAAAAATCACATGCATTGCAAAAATTTAAACATGCATGCAGGTCTTTTGAACCTTGTTTCTCAACTAATCAAGTAAGAAAGTGAACCGTCGGCAGGTCACTTATTACCAAGGGTAGGCGCCAATCACAAACACAAGCAATTTCTAATGCATGATGGGATTATATGTATGAAGGGTACATGTGATATTTCAAAAACATATCTTGAAATAATTCATGAAAAGTTTTGAGACAAGGTGATCTCTCAGCTATGAAAGGCATTCAATTGCCAAGGCTAGCCTGGGGCTCGCATAAATGCACTCACAAGCATCATAGACATTTTGAATACAATTCAAACCGTGACTTTCACGATGTCAAATCAGGATTTTATAAAAAAGAGTTGAAAATATTTAGGATTAAGGAATATCTAGGCTATGGAACACATTCAATTGCCAAGGCTAGCTCAGGGCTTGCATAAATGCACTCACAAGCGTCGCAGGTATTTTGAATATGGTCCAAACCACGATTTTTCCTTAAGCCAAATCGAGCTTTGGAGAATAACTTTTTTAGAAATCGTTTTTGAAAAACATCACATGTACCAAAGCATTTTTTTTAAAGATGCAATTTGAAAAGGCCGATTATTTAACAACAAATATCAAAGCATTTAGAACAATTTTCATGGAGATAGCATGGCCTAATTTCATGCACAAACTAACCTAAAAGGTATAACTAAACAATCACAATCATGTTTATATCAGGAAATTTCAGAACAAGCGTGTAAGGACAGCAAAATTGGGCAATAAAAAAATTTCCAAACATGCATGACATGATGGAAAAAAAATTTCGTGAAGAAATTTTTCTTAAACAATTTATACATTATTTTACAAAAATCAAACAACAAGCAACAACACATTAGAAATTTGTCAAAACAACAGGACATTCAGCTAATGTCACGAAGATTTTTCCTATCAAAACATGTCTAAAAATCATCAAATTTACACACAACATAACCAACATGATGACAAGCAAGTTTCATTCAAATGCCAAGTTCAGATTCCAAATAGAAAAAATGGAACAAAAATATCAAAGGTCTGTCCAAATAGGGGTTAGAACAGGGGTCCGAATTTGATCCCTTATCCAGATTGTAGTCTGACTTTGAAAAAATGGAAAATTGGTCCAAACGATGAGCGATTGGCATGAAATCAGCGGCATTAGAAACTTTTAAGCATGTCTTACATCTTCCTAGAAGAGCTCGAGTCCAAACTAGGTCAATTTGGTATCTTAAGATTGATATATTTAAAAGTGTGCGCATTAGTAATTAAGAAAACTAAACATAAGCATTCATTAGAAAACCTTAAAGTCACTCAAAGAATGCCCAAATGGCATGAAGAAATCACATGAGACTTAGGATTGGATGCAACGGAAATTTTGGATAGTCATCTAATCCTAAGTCGGCATGCAAAATGTCATACAATTTTGACATTATGAGATGATTCATGATTCCTAATGATATACTTGGGAATTCTAAGTGTGATGAACACTTTTTGTGAGACAATTTAATGTGCAAGATGAAACTCAAATGACATGACTTAAACACGTATGCAAACCTTGCAACATGCAGTTCAATCATCAAGAAGGCATGATCATAAGATTTGATCTTTCGATGACTCAAACAAGCATGGAAATGTGCACATATGACAAGGTTTCATTTCAGCATTAAATTTACAGAACAAGCATGATTTCAGCCATCCTCAAGACATGCATAAATCCTACCAAAAATCTCACATACAGAGCATACGATAATGAAGATTTCTCGTTAAGAGATCAAAACTCAATTAAGATCACATGAGTCGTGGCAAAATGACAAAATAGACCAATCTATATATCTAGCATATATTGCTGCAGTACCTTTTACTCTAATGCATGCAATTGACTCACTTTGCCAATGTAAAAACCTTGCAAAGAAAGTATCAATTGAACATATATATCATGTATTTCAACTCTCATGAAGGATTTGAGACCAAATAGGTGCATTTATGGACTCAATTTCATCAAAACAAGTCTTGGATTAATGCAGAACAGACTGACCTATGTTCAAATCTAAACAATTTTGACCTAACTAAACATGTCTAAAAATTTTGAAAAAAAATACAGGACATGCACAACACTTGTACGAGCAGCTTTTTGATAAAGGAAAGTTGTTCCAGAACTCAACACAAAAATCAGCACAAAAATAGCAAAATTAGAGATCGATATGGAACATATTGACCTAAGCCTAGATCTAAGTAGATTTGACCTAGTCGAACAGATCCAAAAATCATTAAAAAAATATATATATACAGAAGATGTATGAGACGATTTTGAACAAAACTCATGAAGAAAATTTTATCAAAAAATGATTATGAAAGTCAGCGCAAAAATAACAAAGCCGGAAGGCAGAACAAAATCAGAACTGAAAAATGCCTAAACTACTGCAGAATCGTTAATCTTCGGAGGTATTTTTCGAGAATCAAACGATGCTCGATTAGGGCGTACGACCTATTATTTCGAAGCTTGAGATGCCTATTATCTAATCCTAAGAGAAGTTGAGCTGAAACGAGGTCGTTTTGAACCTCATTTTGGCCGAAACAGTGACCTATGTACAGGCCTACGAAAATCACAAATTAGGCTCAAAATCATAATCATCATTCAAATCATCAACAAATCATTGCAGCATTCATACTCATCAATCTTAATCATGTAAAAGCTCTTAATCTTGAATCCTAGCCCCGACCAACTAACTCAATCTCGCTTCATCCGATTCGAGTTTCGAATCGTTACCTTTTGTCGCGATTTTCGTCAATTTTTATCGCAATCAATCGGATTAAGTCACTGGATCACGATCGGGACTCCAAGAATGTAGATTAGGTCACCATGGCTCGGATCAGGATCAATCAAACCACCGGCTCAAGGAAAAAAGGAAGAATCGATCCAAAATGGACCGGCCTTAACTCGCCGGTGAAGATCGGGCCGCCAATGAAAATTCGGTTACCGATCTAACCTCCTCTGCCCATAGAAAGGTCAAAGACCTCTGCTACTGCAGATCATCAGCAACTTGAAGGGTTGGGAGCTCTGGCGACCGCTGGTTCGAGTCTAGAACAAGACCGGTCCAATAGATGAACCGAACCTAAAGAGAGAAAGCGTGCGATCTGTTTGGGCGGGAGTTTAGAGGGAGAAAAGAGAGAGAGAGAGAGAGAGAGAGAGAGAGAGAGAGAGGCTGAGGAGAGAGAAAATTTTCGTGCAAAATGAACTCGTTCCTAAAAATAGAAGAGATTTCATTTATATACTCCCACATTAAGCAATTTTGGCCGTCGGTTCGACTCGACGGTCGAAATCTCGATCCAACGGTCAAAAATCCATTTCGAAGACTCCATCATGATCTCGAGGTGTTAGGTAATTGGTCTAGTGGGTTTGATTTGTAAAAAACCAAGCCAAAATCGGGAATTGCGTAAAAATGTCTAGTTATGGGTTAATTTGCAATTTGACAAAATTCAATGACCAATTTGTAAAATTTTGGGAAATTGAAGGTGTAGAAATGAAATTGGGATTGAGAGGGTTCCAAAACCGGTCGCCGGAGGCCAATAACTGGTCAGCAAGGGCCTGAACAAGCCAGTCCTACCGACGGCCGGTTAGACTGGTCGGACCGGTTCGGTCCGGTTCGGCCGGATTTTGACCGATTTGGTCCGGTTCCTGCTATTTTGTCCACTTGGGACCTTTGTGGGTAAAAAATTTATGCAATTTGACCCCTAAATGACCAAATTGAAAAGGAATTTTATCATTTTTATGAAGAAATTGACCAATTAAGATACAATTAAGCTAATCAAACCTTATGAACGTGATTTAGGGGTCTTTTATTGACCTAATTGAATGACTATCGTGGAGAAAAATGAGTCGAAACCATGAGTGCTTTGAATTGGGCCTAAAGGACTAAAATGGTAAAATTTGCAATTCAATGGATAAAATTGCAAATTAACTAAAATTAAACTCAATTAATGTCACAATTGCCCTATCTAATGAGCTACTCATATGTAAGATCACTTATCATATTCAAATCGACCTTGAATTGAAGTGCTCGAACTTATGTCAAAAATGGATCTAAGCCTAATATTAAAATTGGACCTAGATTCATGAAATTAAACCATAGCCATGAATGGATCAATTCGAATTTTGTCGATTGAAGCTTAATTCTTGATTTTCTAATGCTTGGGAGGATAAAATTCTTCAAATTGATGAGTTCTTGTGTGAATTTTACAAAATCGATCTTGAATTTGTACTTATCTTAAGAAAATGAGTGAGAAACAATCGTCCGTTTGCAAGTTATAAATGATTGATTTTGATCCCCTAATTAGGGCTCAAAACGGCATTCGCATTTTGACTCGATAAATTGCGAAATTGAATGCTCAAACAGATTTAAGATAGTCTCTAAACCAAATGTCAGAGAAGAAACTACACCTAATTATGACTAAAATAAAAGTAATTTTAATTTTAGTCGATTTAGAATCTAAAACTGAAAAATCCAGAAATTAAGGTTCTTAATCGAATTTTGTGAAATTTTTGACACAAAAGTCAAATTGGCATTAAAAGAAATGTATTTGTGCATTTTTTATTTTTATTATTTTTTGGGTAAAAAATTTGACCAAAAGTCAACCATTTAGTTGACTTTTCCTAAAATGTCGATTTTTTGATCAAATCTTTGAATTTTCAAAAAATTAATTTGAAAAAAGTGAAATTAAAACTAAATGGATTTTTTTTTTTTTTTTTGGTTAAAAATCAATTTTTGACCTGGGGTTGACTTTTGATTAAAAGGTTGACGAAAAAGTCAACTCAAAAGTCAATTGTTTGATTTTTCGGGTTTTTTTTTTTGAAAATGATCTAAAAACTGCTTAAAAACGATAACGAAAAAGAAAGAAATGAAAAACTACACTTTTTAGTCGAGAGATAGGGCTTCATCGTGATTAGAAACCTAAATCTCGATTTTTTATCTTTTAATGATGTGTCGACTAAAAATCAGATGTCAACAAATGTAAATCATTTTTGACTTTTTCTGATTTTTTGGGAAAATATAAAATATTTTTGGATTTTTCTGATTTTTGAAAAATAAATTATTTTGTTATATTTTTATATTTTTTGTTTTTTATTATTAAAATAATAATATATTATTATATAAACGACCCGGGTCGGTTCCCGGGTTGGGACCGTCCCGGATCGCTGACCGCCGGCCCGGATGGGCCTGAGGCGTGGGCCTGACCCAGGGCTTCCCTTTTTCTTAAAAAAAACACTCCAAGCCCAAAAAAAAAACAAAACAAGCCCACAATCTTGCAAGGTCCGCGTGCGTCTGGCCCGAATTATTCAGAACCCTACCCGGATGAGATCCACACACCCGATCCGGTTCCAAGTCGCCGACCCGAATCACTCCCTCGTCTCTCTCTTCCGCGACACCCGACAGAGCTCGCCGCAAAGAGGGACGTCCGTCGTCATGGCCGCGCGAGGCAAATCAGCTGCAGCTCGCGTCGGCGGACGCGATGGCGAGGTGGCAGCAAAAGCAAACGGTGGTGGATCGGCGAGGTGGCGAGCAGTTAGCTCGTCCAATCCGAGCCGAGATGTAGGGGGCGGCGGCTAGGGTTTTGGGAGGGCGACGCCGATGGAGGCGGGCAGCGGCAGGGACGACGCCGGGAGCGACACGAACCAACCGAGGTTCAGAATTAAGAAGAACGGCCTGGGCCGGAGCTCACACGAGTCTGACAGCCGTGAGCTTCGACACGGTACGTTCGAAACAGGGCAAAACAGAGCCTTCTTACTGGAGCTTGGCGTGGAGGGAAAGGGAGCACAGCGACGGTCATCGACCGCGACTCAGACGTGGTGGCTGGCGGTGGCTCTCCCTCGTCCTTGCCCCCTCGCAAATCTCTCTCCGGATCAAAACCCCCCTCCGCCCACGAGCTCTCTCTCTCTCTCTGATCTCGGCTTGCTCGCTCTCGGGCCTCCCCTGAAGTCTCGGGGGAAGTCCTGAGCTCGCGGCCTCCGATCTCTCTCTGCGTGTCCTCTGGTGTCCTCGGCTTCCCCCTCCTTTTATAGGCGAGAGGCCGGTAGACGGAGGAGCCTCGACCGCCGGTCTTTGGTGCGCCGACCGGCCTCTCCCCGTCGGCCGAACTGGTGTTAGCTCCCACCTTTTCCACGGAGGCCTGCTTGGCATTGATGGCGCGTCCCCTCAGCCACCGGCCTGTCCTGTTCTGCCATGGTAAAGGCGCGCGTGAGTGGCAGAGGGAAGGAGAAGGAAGAAGGAAGGGGGCCGGGCCAAAGGGAATTGGCCTTGGGCCCGCGTGGAAAAGAAGAAGAAGAAGAAGGGGCTGGGCGTGGAAGCCCAGCCCCTGTGGGACCCCTTTTTTTAAGTATTAATATTTTAAACATTAATTTATCCGAAAATAGGGAAAATAAAATAGAAAATAAACCTAAAAAAAAAAACAAATGATATTAATACATAGGTGATACAATTTTTTTTTTGTTAGGGCCAAATTAGTCCCTAATTTTCTATGTAATTTAATTTCAAATATTTAGCCAAAATTTAGTTGTCAACATATGCCATTGGTGAAAGAAATATATTTGCAAACCTAGTAGAAAGAAGAGACATGAGGATGTTACCCTAGTTGAAGACTAACACAAATAAATAAGTTCAAGACAAAAAAAAAAAAAAAATGTTGTTTAGGACTCGTACCATTCTACGGTCGCCTAAACGGAGATTTTGCTTGGCTAGGACCCGAACCATTCTTCAGTCGCCCAATGTTGCAACACAGATCATCTGACTAGGACCCGAACCGTTCTTCGGTCGCCTTAATCAGACTGAATTTGGAGAAAAATCTTTGAAGACAACTCAATTGAGTGTCAATGTAAAGGAACTCTGGGCTATGAAAGCACGCTAGGTTGATAAAAGAAATCCGGGCTACGGAAGCACGCCGGTTTGATAAAATGGACTCTGGGCTACGAAAGCATGCCAAGTTAATGAAAATAGACTCTAGGCTACGAAAGCACGCCGAGTTAATAAAAAGGGACACTGGGCTACGAAAGCACGCCAGGTCAATATAAATGACAGCTTGACCGAGTTAAGTGTCGATGCACTTGAGAGAGGATACTTGCACAATGACAAGTATTTAGAGTATAGTTAGAGATATACTTACCTGGTGATATCTCTGATTTTTGGGAATATGTCTTCTGGAATTTAGATATCTTGTGGAGGTCTTTCACCTCATGGTGGAGGTTTCTCATCTCCTAATATCATGAAACATTCTGAAAGGAACTTGAATTACCTGTCAGACATGATTTAGAGCAAAAACGATATGCATTCATCAAAGAGATAGACAATTTGAGCTACTCTAGAATGCACATTTCAAAATTCAGTGAGATTTTCATTAATTCAATCGGGGTTCATGCATAATGACCTTTGCATCACCCAAATTTCCACTGGAGATAATTGTCATTCAAGACAATCTTCACTCATGACATGGATTTCCTAAGAATACCAAATGAAGGACCTTCAATTAGAAAGGACTTTCACTCACTCTCATTTAAAATGACAGTTTTATGAGAATCACTCCAACCATCATCATATCGACAAGGGTCCGAGTATTCTCGCAAACAATACGACCTTACCAATCTGAGAGGTCTTTAATAGGGACCGTAATGTGAGCTTGGTCAACAGCTTAACAAATGGACTCTTTGAGTCAAAGCTATTGAAAGAACAACTTCGCAATCATCTTCGGGTTTACAAGTCAAGAACCCTGCAAAATGATAAAGAAATAATCTTGCTCGCACTTCTTCAAGCAATGCTTATGACATGTGAATCCATACGTTAATTCAAGTGCCCTAATCAGAAGAGACTTTGTAAGAAACGTAACGTAGGCTGGGTTCATGGGTTGAGAAACAAAATGATCATTAGGCTAAAAAATGTGTATAGGGGTGAAAGTTGATGATCATCTAGGCATTGTCACTGGTCTTTTCCTTCACCAGAGATTGTCATTATAAATGCACCATTGATCTTGACTCTTTGAGTACTACTACATTGTGATACAATCTTTGCAACTGATAGTAATCTATTTTGACTCTTTTTTTTTTTTTTTTTCATTTTCATTTGTGAGCATTGGCCTTGCTTTTACCAGGCACACTGCTTTTTCATGCCCCTTAGTTCTATTTTGAATTCAATTCTTGTGCATAATGCATGCGTCAAGCAATTACATTTTGAATGACACTCGAACTTTCAAGGGCCTTAATCTGCCTTTTGCCTTGCCCCAGTGTGGGGGATGAACATCAACTGGGTTTGAAAAAATGAAATTGCAGGCTTAAGTGGGCTATGCAAATGGTATAAGTGTATATGATAGAGAAAGAAATACTCTTCGTCATCCTAAGGCACTTAAATTACAACATGAATTCAATGTAATAGCACGACTTAAAGATTGATGCAAGTGAAAGCAAGAAAAATTTCAATCCATTTTCTTCACCTTATGGTGCTGCCTTACCCTCCAATTTGCCCCAGTGTGGGGTGGTTCTTGACAAGGATAATTTGAAAAAAAATCTCCATAAGTGTATGGGGCTCAAAAGGGTTAAGCAATGGATCACCTGTAGTGTTTAGGAGAGAAATGAATTGCCCCTCATCATTTCGGTTATCGTATCTTTCACGAGAGAACTCTTTACCTTGCAGATATGGAACTTCTTACACTCATCTCACAAGTGTATAAGTAGGGGATTGTGTATAGGATAAGGCTTACATTTCATCATCCTGACACGTCTCATTTAGCATGCTTAATCCATTCCACATCATTCATTGAATTAGTCCATCTTGACAAATCTCCACATGAAATTGGTGAGTTAAATAGGTAAAATCACCATGGAAATTCTTTTTCAAAATAGTCCAGCAACTTTAAGCATGAAAAACATTTGTTACTTCAAAACAATTAATTTATTGCACTCAAAACATGGTTTTAAGCATTCATTCAGGGGATTGCTCCACAAAGGAATTGTCTCAGCAATGGATGTCCTTGGATTGTCTCTATTAATCAAAAGTGAAAATCCGCTTTTGCCCCTACACAAGAGAACGTGCATGAATAGGATACCATGCAACATCAAAGTAATTCAAATTGCACAACCATTTTGGCTCGGATCAAGATTTTGTCTCAGTCATGTCATTACTAGAATTTGTAGCGCCCAAATTCGTCATCTGCAAGGAAAAGAACAGAGTGTCAATTCCAGAATTAATTATATTCATGAATGTAATGTATCCATTTCATCCAAGATGGATTATCCTCTTTTGATTTGTTCCATTATTTTCTCATGGAAATGAGAAACTTCATTTGGCCTTCGAGAATAACATCTCACACAAATTGTTATGAGATGTGCCACATATCACACTTTGGAATCAAGATGATTTTCTTCACTCTTGGGAGATGTCATCACAATCGGCTAGGAAATGATCCTTTGCCTTCATGTCTATTTTCCTTCGGATGTATGTTCCCAAATCAACGGGCGAACTATCACTGGAACGCGTTATTTTCAAATGCTCTCTGTTATGCTCTGAGACATGAAGTGAATGAGTTAAAAAAACAAACAAGGGTAACCTAATGCATGCTTTTGGAAATTACTTCGAAAATGATTTTTTTTTTTAAGGAATATTTTGGATGAGGAAGCATGAAGAAGCCCAGTCCTCAGAATTTTTTCATGGATGATATTTTCTTTTCTTGTTGGATATCGTCACTAGGCTGGTTTGGTATACCCTATCATGTCCTCAAAACAAAACTTGTAATTTTATTGATTATCATCAATTGAATTACATTTATTGGAATGTGATGTTCAAGCACAGAAGAAATTGAAATCAAATCCTAAATCACGCAGGAGAAGGTGTATGTCCCTAATTAAATGAGAAAATCGAACTACTTAGGACCATGAATCATATGCACTTGAATTCTTCACCCTCCTTGATCTTGTGATGTGAACCCTTCAGGTTGGATATTCTTCCATCTAGATATGTCACTAGTCTCTTCATGGTGGCTACCTTAAGAAAATGAGACAGTTCAAAAAGTCTTCTTGGCTCTCTTCTTGGAGTCGCAATTTCTCATTGAAGATAGAGCACTTATGTCATCACAGCACTTTTGCTTGACGAGATAGGCTCTTTTCCATCCGTCTAGCTCTTGATCGTAAACGGATGGGTGAACGGGATCGCTCCATAATCACCTAATCAAATGAACGGGAACATGTGAGAATGAGGGTAAATAGAAAGTCAATCCATGACAATGATTTAATTGATTTTTCCATTTTTTTAAATTTATTCATGAAAAGTTCGTACAAGAAGGGCATTCCTGAAAATGGACTAGGAAAATAAAGATAGACACCCTAGCAAAACCAAATTTCCTAGACATTTGAAAACAAATTCTCTAAAGTTTTTTTTTTTTTTTTGGCAAATGATTCATTGCATGGCAATTTCCTCATTTCATTTCTAATTAACAAATGAATTAAATCAAACAACTAACCTAGATTGTCATGGATGGACCAAAAGTAAATTGCATAGTATAGGGATAGAAGACTTACTTTACCAAGGAAAATCAATGGTAATCACATAGACATGCGCATGGTAAGTAGCTCGATTTCTACTCTATAAGGCTTAACAAGGTGGAGCCACAAGGATGATCAGACTAGTCACGGGCTTATGGACTATGTCGGGTCCTCATGACTCCGGTTTGATCAAAGAGCCGACTTGGGTCGCGAGCATGCGGACCGAGGTGGGTACTCTTGACACCATGAAAGAAACTTCAGGATTGAGATGGGCGACTTGTACCGCAAGCATGCGGTCGGAGTGGTATCCATCTCAATACCATCCTAAATGATCTTATGCGGCCTAGGTCCGGCGGCAGGTTGTGTGTGCAATAGTGTAGTGCAAATGCAAGGCATGCACAACAGTATATATCAAACAACACTTCAATAATTTGAATTCAGAACATTCACCCCCAACTCCAACCTGCAAGACAAGGGTTAGCAATCACTACTCCCCTTATACCTCACAATCTGCAAGAATATTTAACACCTTAAATGTTAGAGACGTACCTGGGATCCTCTCTGCCAAACAAAAATATTTTTTCAAAAAGAAATTGGCCTAAGCCCACTAAGAGTTTCAACTCAATTCCCCAGTGGAGTCGCCAAGCTATCACGACCAATTTTTCGGGTGTGAACCACCTAGGGTTTGGTTAATGGATTGTTAAGCCTAGACTTAACTCGGGCTCTCTCAACCCCATACCAATTCGCGACTTATGTTTAGATTGTTAACATGCAGATAAATTTTAACTAGGAGTCGCCACTAATCTATTCTTTGGTGGTCGATTAGAAACCCAGTAAAGTAACGGGAGATTCACTTTACTCCTACGAACCAGAGATTTGGGTACGGGGACTTGATTACGCTAGATTTCTCTAACGCCCTTTCGGTACCATTTCTTTTATTTTTTGAAAAAAAAAAAGGTTTTGCATGCAACTTGAATTTATTTTAAACTAGTTTCCTAACATGTGAGGTATTCATGCAGGTGCGCAAACCACCAATTTAACACCCAAGAAAACAATTAAATAATGCAGGACTTACCTTAAAGCAACGAAAGCATTTACAATGTTAAATTAAAATCTACATCAACAACCCTAGATATGGTTTCTAATTAACACGCAATTTTTTTTTTGTTTTCACTTAATTAATGAAATCATGCAATATGCAATGCAATATTAACTAAATGACCTAATTCTAATGACATGTAAATTCTAATTAAATGGGCTTAGCAAAAATACTAAATGACATACATGTCAATGAATCTAACCCTAATGACATGCATATGACATTTTTTCTTTTTCCTAAAAGAATGCATTTTATCCTAAATAATAAAACCAATTTAACCTATGACATTTTTTGTATTTTTCATGAAATTCGAAATTTGGTGAAATGTGAAAATTACCTAATTAGATTAAGGTTCTATTTATTTATATTAGGAATTAGGTTGAGCCAAATCCTAATTTAAACTAAAATATTATCTTAACCTAAATAATCCTAAAATGCAATATATCTAAAAAAGTACCTAAACTTGTAATAAATTAAGAAATTATCTAAAATTAAACTAAGTGTAATTTTTATCCTAATATGCAATGACGTGCAAAATATATCCTAACTCTACATGACATATGCATGATGATTTTTTTGTTTTTGTTTTTTTTTTTAAATTTCGAAATTAATAATTGCCAAATAATTAAACATGCAACTTAAATTAAACAAAAACTAACATCCTAAATGAATGCATTTTTTGGATTTTTTTATTTAACAAAATAAACTTGATTCAACCAACATGACAAAGAAATCAAATAAGATAGGATCGATATCCACAAGTGTGAACCAACCATATCTCGCGTGAGATCGAGTTGGTCAATTTTTAAATAAATCGCGAATCGAATCTCGGGCGGGAGATCGGATTGGCGATTTTTCAAGCGATTGCGATTGTGAGTCGAATTTCGGGCACGAAAATCGGACTGTCAATCCCAAATTTCAGAGCAATTTCATGTCGGGCAATCTCAATCTTACATTAATGAATAGTTCTACTAAAGAAGCAAAATACAAATAAAATAAGATAAAATAAAATCTACCTAATTTGAAATCTCAACCACGATCAACATCGCTTCACGACCCACGACCAAGGTTGGCCAATGGTATACTCGCGGTCAGGAGACCCGAAGTCTGTTCTGTATTCTTCCGCTAAAGAATATCTCCACACGTCTAAATTCTTCACGAGCTCCCGGCCTAAAATTAATCTGCGGCAACTTCATTCCTCTTTTCCGAATACGTGAGATGCCACGGTTTTGTTGCTGGACGTAGACAAAGACACCGGTAAACCTGCAAAAACAGAGAATAGTAATCCTCTGGGCTTGGCTCAGCAATTTGTGGTGCTGCTGGCGTGGTCGTTGGACTCGGCAGCAAGGGCGACCGGAGTCACGGATGCTGCAGCGGCGTCGCTCGGAGAGGGCTCGGAGCGGCGTGCAAGGGCTTCGGCTGCCGGCGGCTCGGGCAGCAACGAGTGAACAGGAGGAAACGTCGGCGGGGCACGGCGGGCGCCGGGCTGGGCAGACCGCAAACAGAGCAAGGGGCAGCAGCACCGTTGCGGGGGGATCAGCGGTGGGCGGCGAAGGAGCGGTGAGGAGGCCGGTCACGGCTGTGGCTTCGGCGGCGGTGCTACTGTCACGGCTGGGTTGTAGCAGATCGGGACAGCAGCTTCACGGGGCTGGTGGAGCGGATCGGCAACAGCAGCGGCCTCGCAGGCGAAGCGGAGACTGAGGCGCGACGGAGCAGGGGGTTGCTGCTGCGTCGCGATCGAAGATGGAGGCTGGTGTCAGTTGCAGGTGAGATCGGAACGGCTGAAGCAGGGGCGAGCGTTTAGGTGCAGAGCTGGCGAGGAAGGCCCGAGATCTGCTGTCGTCGGGCTGAGGTCGCTGCAGGACGCGGCAGTGCGGCGGCCGCTCGGGATCTGCTCTCGTCGCGGGCTGCTCGAGGAGGAGGTGCGGCGTCCGGTAGAGCTGTGTTGCGGCTGGAGGGTTGCAGATCCGGCAAGCGGAGAGGCAGTTCCGGCGGTGGACGGTGCAGGCACAGCCGACGCGACCAAGGGGGAGGTCCTCGAAGAAGACGACACCGTTGCCCCCCTTTATTTATTTATTTTTCTCTCTCTCCTCTCACCTCACCTGTCTCTGTCTGTTTCTTCTTTTCCTCTCCAAAAGAAACGAAGCTTTCCTCCCTTTTTCTCTCTTTTCACTTTTCCCTTTTGTGTTCTTTTTTGACCTAGATCAAAGAGAAACCCCCTTCTCTCGTGCTTTTCTCTATGAATTTTTTCCCCTTCAATATGGCCGAATGTCTCAATTGCGTGGCCTCCTTAAACCCTACGTATGTTTACTTATTTATAGGGCACGGATTATGATTTTTAAATTTTCCAAATCCATATCCATGGAGATTTCTTTTCGAAATGCAATATTTATTTTTTCCAAACGTAATATTTGCTTTTGAATTGAAATCTCAGAAAGATAAATCCGTAAAATATCTCCGAGAATACGGGCTTGGACTGATTTGTTTTTTTTTGGGTTAACCCGACTCATCAACTTAAAGTTTTTGAACCATCAATTCGAATCCATCCGTCACCGGCCCAATGTAAATGCAAATAAAAAATAAATGCACATAAAACTATATGCTATGCGATTAACTATTTTTTAGGGGTAAAATTAACTCCTAATTTTTTAATACGATAAATGACTAAACGGTCGCCAAAATTTAGGTGTCAACAATGTGTTTTTCCATTGGAAAGAGCTTTTACCTCGAAGAAAAGAACCCAAAACTTTAATAGCTAATGGAAGACTCTTGGTGTAAAGCACTACGCTATATGAAAACTCTTCATAATCAGGAGGAGGAGAAATATCCTCGAAAGCAATTGAATTGGAGAGCACACAAGCCATTAAAAGATCTAATGGTTGAACCTTTTATATGCTATGTACGCCATGAGCAACCAGTAAATGTTCATCTCTAATCGTTATGATGATTCTACTTCCACAACCAAACCAATAATGTCCTCCAACCATTGTTTCCAATTGGATCAATTGGTTCACATCGTCAATGAAAATGTGGACCTACTCTTTAGCATGCTTGTACCTCTGTGGACATTGCCAAGCTTCAGATAATCATCCCACGTTACCCAAGAAATAAGTGTCTCTTGAAGCTGAAGTAGGCCATCTGCAGATTTTTCCAAGTTTCTCTAACATTGAAAAGAAAGCTGCAACACTCAAATTTGTGCGAAAAAGCGTTATAAGTAGCTTTGGCGATAGTAGTCTTCCCTACTCCTCCATATCCAAAAATTCCGACCATGCAAACCTCGTTTGATTCCATGTCTAGCAAAGTATGCATATGGGACACATGTGAATCCATGGCATCCACGTTTTCAGGGACAGGTAATTGATCACGATTCAGCTCAGTCCATATACTCTTGACAATGCTGTGAATGACATTAGACTCCTGCCTGGTGGATTCAAAGCATAGAGCCAATTGAGAATACTTTAGGAGATTCAAAGATGCTTGATACAATGAGTCCTAAGTTGATCTCCAATAAGATCGAGCAGCAGTCAATTTCTCAAATACTAAGGACCAGATTATTATTCAGTTTCTAGCAATTAATCAGATACCTGAAAAAGAAGGTACAGGAATCAACTTTCTGAATACCTAATTAATAAGATAAAATTCAGTCAGCCTTAAGTTCAATCACATACAGATCACTCCTAAGACAACGAAAAAATTCCCTAATTTTTCCTTTTCCTCCTTTTAATGGGCTTGTGGAGGAACATGGTCCACCTGCATGTTTATTTACTCAGAGCATGACTTTCTTGTCAAGAAGCA